>JAZGTL010000063.1:105000-1305000 GCA_037349345.1 Oemleria cerasiformis
AGCCACCGATTTCGATGAGTCTTTTTAGATCGTGGACTCAAAATCAAAGATCATTGCACGGACCGTCTCACTGAATTTGATGAGTGAGTTGATGATTGAGATCGGACGATGGCGGTGGACTCCAACGCGAAGATGGAGTCTCTCTGGCCAGCTCTTGATTCTGGGCGTTCTTGGGGCCTAGGAGATCTAAGAATTCTTTGAGGGGTGAGCGGTGAGGTGAATTGATGGAGGTGGCCTAGGGAGATTTGAGAATTCTTCGTGGGGTGAGCGGTGAGGTGAATTGATGAAGGTGAGTGTGAATTCTCTAACCTATTTTGGTTATTTTTGTTTGTTTTTGGTTTTTTTTTTTTTTTCTTTTTGCATTTCGTAAGAGAAATTTTTTACTAATTCTGGTTGCTTATGTGGTAAAAATTGGGATTTTCTTTGCCACGTAAGCATTTAACAGACTTTTTAACATATTGATTAACGATGGGTATTCAGATGATGTGTTTTGATAATTTAGGTACCTAGATGAAAATTTTCATATTTGGGGTATGAACTTAAAATGACTCATATAATTTGGGTATTTTTATGTAGTTTATCCTAAAAACAATTAATAAAATTGAAAAATAAAATTATAAAATAAAATTATTATTAAAAAAAATTTATTATCAAAACACTAAAAGCTCGTCCATGTCCCAATTGAGCCACCAGACTTGGATCTCTCTCTCTCTCTCTCCCTCTATCTTAAATTTCTGGTGCCAGATCTGGATCCGCGTCGCCAACGGCTCCGCCACTCAAGATCCACCCGAGCCTCGCAAGGTCGCTCTCATCACAAGCATCATCGGTCAAGACGACTCTTACCTCACTGAATTCCGCCTCAACAAAGGGTATGATGTCAATGGCTTAATGCGCCACTCCTCCAATTTCAACACCCAACGTATCAATCACCAACACTCATCCACCGCTTCGTAATTTTGGACCCCAGCTGATGCTTCTTGAAATTTATCGGGAGCTCGAATTGCCAATTTCGTCTTATGCGGATGCATTGGAAGTCGTTGCTTTGATCGATGACCTCCGCCCTGAACACGTACTCTCGCTCTTCCTCGAGACCCGGAAGTTGTGAGTTTCGGGGATACTAAACGCTTTTTGTGTCGATGCGCAATGCTTCAACGTCGTTTTGGTGTCGTTTTGGTGATGCGCAATGCTTCAACGTCGTTTCGATGCGCAATGCTTCAACGTCGTTTTGTGATTCAGGTGACTATAGGTCAAGTTGGAGAGCTTTTCTTGTGAGTGTTGAACAACATGCCCTTGTTCCTCAAAAGAAATGTGGGTCTAGTTTGTAGAATTGGTGTTGGTTTGAGAGAGAGAGAGAGAGGAAGGGTGAGTTTGCAGAATTGGTGTGTACATAATTGGGTCTGGTTCGCCCATTTTGTTTCTTGTTTTTTTGTTTTTTTTTTGGTCAATTTTATATAATTAATTATTTTTTAATATTTTATTTATTTATTTATTTTTATATTATTTTTAGCATATATGAAGTCCAACTCAGCATATAATTATGACTCAACAATGCCACTTAAGCATTTAACAGTTTGACTAACAGATTGACTAACGGGGTACTTAAATGATGTGTTTTGATAGTTTGGATACCTAGATGAAAATTTTCATAGTTGACGTATGAACTTGAAATGACCCTAATAATTTGGAGGGTTTTATTTAGTATGTCCTTAATTTCACTACTTTTTTGATTTTGCGAAGTAATTTTTACTTTTTCTTTCTCTTTTTATATATTCCTTCGTACTTTTATAGTTTTATAACACTATTTCTTTTAATATGAGGATCTTGGGAAAAAAAAATATTATATACATTGATTATTAACATCGGTCTTTACTGAAGTCGAATTTGAAATCTTCTACATCCTATGATGTAGTTCTTGGATTCGACTCTGATAAAAAGTGAGATTTATATCCATGTGTATAAAGTAATTTCCTCTTTCATAATATTATTGTATAAAAAATAATAATTTCAATAAAAAGTATATATTATATATATATATATATATAAATAATTTCTGAAGGCGCCAAGACGTCAAAGACGCATGGATATCCGCTTCTGAGTTTCAATTTTGGTCACAGCTAAACCAGAGAAATAAAACGGATACTTAAATTTTGGACATGGGACTTGGCCATAAACGAAGACAAATAGGGATAAACTAAAAACTCCATCTTTAAATAATGTTGGGGATTTGGAAAACCTTTCCCCAAATGGGTACAATCTCATTTATTTCCGAAAAATTCCGTGTTTCTTTGTTTCCTCTTTTGTCGAAAGAATGATTTGTTTTGTTGGGTGTGAATAAGAGACCAAACTCGTTTCTTTTCTTTGCCCTCCTCTTGACATGTTTGATCCAAACCCAAAACACAAACATAAGTTCCCAACTTATTGTTCTTCAATTGCGTCTGGAGGGGATTTGCGTTGTGTTCTGTTTGTGTCTGGTGGTGAACGGTGCTGTTTTGGACTCCACAGTCAACAGAATCCAGGTCTGACTAGGTTTTTTTAAAATAATTTCTTAGTTGATTTAATTAATTACTGAAAACATTTTTTTTTTGCAGTAATTTATGTTCACCTTTCATTAATTGATCTGTGTCCCATTATATGTTTCTGTGATTCTGTTTGTAGAAGCACAGAAATTGAAACAAATTTTGTTATTATTTTGTTGACAATGTAGTCACTTTGTATTTGAATTGGCATTCTTCTGCTTGGCTGTTGGGTTTTGTGAATTAATCCACACACAGACACAGAAACGACAATTTGAACTTAACACTGAGTTTTAGGAGACGATGCATGAACTCTGAAAATGATATTGTTCCATAGGGAGATTTAGGGATTTTGCACTCAAGACAATTATCTGAGACTGTAATTCATTGATCTGCATAAATTTGAAATAGAAACTGGTTCCATCGAAAACTTGTAAGCCGTAGGCAAAAACATCATCAACAGGATTCAAGGACAACAACATCAATTATTCTCATTTATGAACAAATTGCTTATCTCCTTAATTATACTGGTCTTTTTTTTTTTTTGGTTTTTGGCTTCATTTGTAGGCTTTCTCAATGACAAATGGCTGCTTTAGAGAATGACGATGCACCAATGCTAGCTTCGCAATTCTCAGATGAAAATGCAGATTCTCAATTCCAGAAATTTGATTCCATTTCCCTGAATGCCTCAAGTTCCAGTCTTGTGAATTCGAGGGATTTCTTACAGAGTGACAGAAATAGTCCATTCATTCATGCATGCGTTCCATTCCAGCAGTTTCGAATGTGCAATGATCCTTATTGCACAATTCGCTCAACATGTCAAAATTTTAAATCACCTAATCAGGAAAACCAAAGAACTTCAAGGCTTTTCGATCCTAAGGTTTTTTCCCCCTTTTAATTCTTCCTTCAGAGCTGATTTTTTTAACTGCATTATTGTCTGATTAAAATTTCTGCCTACTATTTGAAAATTCAGAGAATCTTAATGTAGCTTTTGTATGTACAATGTGCTGTGTTTTATTTGCTTCCGTTAAATAGTTGTGCCATTAAAGGCAGTGGGGTGGTGGTGTTGCTTTGCCTAAGGTTGGTGTCCCGGAGGCTGTAGATGTTTTGTCTATTGTGTTGCAAATTTGAGGTGATGATGTAACATGTTAGGGACACGGTTCTGATGTCATATTTTGACTGCTGAGAACTTTGTTAAGTGAAAGAATTTCATTGTTGATTGTTTTCTTGTTCATCCTGTGTAGTGTCTTCTTATTAGAAGTTAGTTACGCGTCTTGAACTCAGTTGATTGCTCTCGTGTTACACATTACATATGCGTTTTCAGTTTTGCGATTTGTTACTTTCAGCAGCTCAAATTTTCTTTCTATGGTGATGCTAAAGGCTGGTTTAGAAGATCCTTATCTTCTCTGAATCAATACATTCCAGTCGTGAACCCCCATGCTAAAGTTGTGCGACAATGGAACAAATTCTTTGTCATAGCTTGCTTGGTGGCGATTTTTGTAGATCCTTTGTTTTTCTTCTTGTTATCTGCACATGAGGTTTGTTTTTCTGCAGCTCCATAGTGCATGTAATGGTGTTTCTTTTTCTAATTTTTTTCTGATATTTACTTCTTAAAATGCAGGAGAATAAGTGCTTGTTCATCAGCTCGGCGATGACCACAGCAATAGTGTTTTTAAGAACAATGACTGACTTAATTCACTTTTTCCACATGCTTCTTCAGGTAACTGATTTCCCTCTCTCTTAGACATGTCCTTTTGTGAATCATTTGTTTTTCAGAGCAATTTTCTCCAAGATGGTTTACAAATTACAATCGAGTTATAGCGTGTTGACGATTGTGTCCAAATTGGCATCTTACAGTTTAGGTTGGCTTATGTTGCTCCTGAGTCTAGAGTGGTTGGCGCTGGAGAGATAGTCGACCACCCAAAGAAAATTGCTCTCAATTATCTCCGCAGAAAATTTATTGTTGACTTATTCATTGCTTTACCTCTTTCTCAAGTAAGCCTCGATCTCCCTCACTCTCTCTGACTTGCAATTGTATGAAATTACCACCTGTATCCATCATTTTTCCCATGAATTCCATTGATAATGATTCATTTATTATTTATACTACTACTATGTGTTGCTATGAGTTAGAAGATTTAAATTGTTTTCAGATCATAATTCTGGCAGTTATACCAAAGAGTTTTGGGACGTCTCGAGCAAATGATGCAAAGAATTTCCTACGTATGGCAGTTCTTTTCCAGTACCTTCCCAGGCTGTACAGGTTTCTACCTCTGCTTGCTAATGGCTTCGTATTTGAGTCAGCATGGACGAATTTCATAATAAACCTTCTCATGTTCATGCTGGCTGGCCACGTTGTCGGGTCCTGCTGGTACCTCTTTGGCTTACAGGCCTGCAGATGTTTTGTTCTCTAAGCCAAATACTGATGTCAAACTTTCCCTCTATTTACTCCTCTTTAATTTCATGTCACAGAGGGTTAATCATTCCATTTCCTAGTACCATGACCAAAATGAACTCCTGCTTCCATCATCTCTTCCAAATTGATGTTCCAATATCTTCTTGTCATTTCTCTCCATTTCCGAATTTTAGGATGACCGACCCTTTTAATCCAGTCCATATGATGTCCTTTTCAGGAGCTAGAGGAAATGCATCCCAAGTACATCAATTAGTAGGTATGAGAGGATTAATGTCGGATCCACAAGGACAAATGATTGATTTACCTATTCAAAGCAATTTATGTGAAGGACTGTCTTTAATAGAATATATCATTTCTTGTTACGGAGCCCGAAACGAAAATAATTATGCATCATTCTCATACCGGTGGCAGCTTCGAATAGATCATATACTAACTCTCTTTCTCTGAAAATATAGAAAAAGGGGGTTTGTGCACCAATATCCGCCATAAAAGGACCTAGCCATAACAGATGAGAAGCTATACGACTCAACTCCAACATAATTATTCTGATATAGCTGTCTCTTTTAGGGAGGAACTTGCATCAATATCTCAATTTCAATTCAAACATGGGTTTGATTCACACTCCATGTTTACCATCCGAAAAGAGGAAAAAACGAAAACGGGGTCTTTGTCTAAAGAAATGCCTTGAAAAATGGCAGATGTATAGAACCTTTCAATGAGATAGTGCTTTTTCAACTCTCTCAAAATGGAATATATTCCAAACCCCCTCTTTATCTTTAGTTGGATTTGGCATAACTACTTGAGCCGGATGAGAGGAAACTTTCACGTCCGGTTTTGAAAGGGGGAGATCCTATAGGATCCTGTAGGCGGGGGTTTCCGAGGAATACAAATAACCTCTGGTTTTTTTTTCAGATTTGGCGAGCATTTGGAATAACTAGTGAATTACAACTCTATTGTACTGCAATTGGTGCATTGGTCTTTGTTGCCTTAATGCTTTTTGCTGGTTGGTTCCATTATCCCTTTGAATTCCATATTCGAAGTTGCGATCGGATCTATTCATTAAAAAGAATCGATTCAATACATTTCTTATGTACCCATAGGTGCTATATTCTCATTATGCACATAAAGGAGGAGCCGTATGTGATGAAAATCTCATGTACGGTTCTAAGCTATATGATAGTACCTAATTTTTCCGATTCGGCAGTTCGATCTATGCTATGATTTATCATTCATGAACGTTGATAAGATCCTTCCATTTAGCAACACTTTATGGGATGGCATAGCCTTAAATAAAGTTAAGGGCGTGATTTTGTGTTCTTGTTAATCGCGTTAGGTCGGATTAAGATTGTTGTTCAATTAATTCAGTGTAATTTTCGACCTAACGCAGATTAAATAAAGGAAGTAGGAGTTGGAGGTCAATCAAAAAAGAGATGTTAATTAATCAAAGGTCCAACTAATCCCCACGTCTGTATTGTACGGTTGTTCAATTATATCTTTTTTTTATTCTTTATCTCTTCACCTTTCATCATGCGAGATAGAATAAACATTTATGATGTTATATCATCAGGGTAATGATCCATCAACCCGCAAGTTCTTTTTATGAGGCACAAACGGGAGAATTTATCTTTATCATCAATCGAATCACTGTTCGAGACCCAGGATTCTGTTTTATCATCAATCCAATCACCGTTCACGTTTTTTCTTTTTCTTATCAATGAATAGATCTCTTTACTTGTATGGCTTAGATGTCTCGTATTTCTCAAAAAAGCGATTCGATTGAAAAGTATAGGGTTTTGTCACCTCTCCAACTATCTCTCCATTAGGTAGGATTTTTTGGGCCCAAGAACTTATTTGTTGAGGAGAAACTAATCCAATTCGAAGTTGTTGATGTTTATACCGATTGATCATAGAAGAAAAATTATGATTCATTTCATTCCGATGAAGCTTCCTTCCTATTAATCTGGAAGTTCTTCTCAGATACGTGCTATACTCGTATTAGCTTATTTAATAATTGTGTTGTGCTTGTGCTAATCCATGTTAAGATCCAAGCTTGATAATGTTCAATATGCGATTCATAACTTATTCGTGTCTTAAACAGGTTGATCTTATCGAGGTCTCGGATTCGTCCCTCTTAAATGTCGATGTTGATTTTCAATAATGTAATCCCATGTTTCAATATTATTATATTGGGAAAAGAAATTACACAATAATATTGGGTATTGACTTTGTGAAGCGAATCGAACCTGAGAACTTGCAACATAAAACGAGTGGAGGAGAATAATATTATATTATAATACTAAGTAGCCTAAAGAAATTAAGTAATGCACAAAGAGAAATTAAAGTAAAAATCACTTCCCCAAAGTTGAATTCAAGCGTAAGACAAAGAGTAATTTTTTAATATATTTAAAACATTGTGAGATTGTATTTCAATTCACTTAAAATAAATGTATATAATTATATTATTATAACAAAAATTTGAGATATATCCACCATCTCGTCCACATAATTACACCAAATATAATAAAAACACCCAATAAAATGTTATTCAACATGGAGCAAGTAATACAATATATCAATTCTCACCGCCTTTCCCTTCTTGAATTCAATTCAAAAGTGAAAAATCCGCTCAGACCCCAACACTTTCAGTAATTTCAAAAAGATCCAGAGGACTAATATATAATACAGTGTGGGTCATATATAAGACTTGCATGAAAAGAAAAGCAGAGAGCGCCGAGTTTCGCCGATAACACATCTCGAGAAGCCATGGCGACCGCCTTGGGGTGCCGCCTTAGCCACCTTGCCTCACCAGCTGCCTCTCGGTACGTTTATTCGCTCCTTATCATTATGTCTACTTTTTTCTCAGAAATTCAATGAAATGATCAAACGGAGAAATAGTTGTTAACGAAATCGCTGCAAAACCGTTGGTTGTGCTCAAAATATTTTCTTAAATGGGTAAATACATGCACGAGAAAGAACCCATTTTGTTTCGGGTTGCCTCGGCCCCTTTTTTCTCTTAGATTTCTTAATTCCTCGAAACAGGTAAGAGTTGGTTGATTCATTAGGGTTCTCAGTAGTATTTGTACGGCCGTATGGGAAAGGTTTCTGCATTTGTTACTGTCATAAATTTGTGTGAGACATAAAAATTGACTCTTTAGCGCTTGAGCTGTGATTAGGTTGTTTCTGATTTATTTGGTGTTTGTTTGGGGTGAAGAAACTGATTTTAGAATTTTAGTCAGTAGGAATGAGAAAATTTCTTCAACATTTTAGAGATTTTGTTATTATGTATGAGGAAAAATTGGGAATGTAGGAAATTTATTACGCTGTTTGAAGTTTTTAAATTATTTGAATTTTTGTTGGTATTTTAAGCAGAATTCTTGTAAGCTCAAGCTCATCAAGGTTGAAAAATAGGTGTTTGTAATTATCGATTTCCCTTCTCTAGGTGTATTTTATATCTCTAGACAAATGCTGGGGTTTGTTGTGCTTCTGAATTAGACTTATGTAACATCTGGCATATCTCATGAGCAATTTTAAGCGGACTGACGTTTTCATGTTATGAAGCCTTCTTCCCCTGTCATTTGCAGGGATTAACATTCTTCAAGATTGAGAATTTTTTTGATACTTCTTAATTGAATTAAGATATCATTTGCTAGCAATGTCAGTCAATAGTAAACGCTTAAAGTATGACTAGTGGCTACAATTTCAACTAGCATTGTTTGGATAAAGATTACACTTAAACCTCCTAATCTGGTAAAGAATGTGACCATAGCTAGAGAAGCCATTGCTACTTTCTAAAAGGTTATCATAAATTTTGTGCAGTCGAGATTATTTGGGGGTTTGGGATGACTATGCAGTGAGTAAGTCTATTGGGATGGAATTTTAGCACCTGCCTTGTAGGTAGATCAATTTCTTTCATCGTCTAGGCATATAAAATTTTCAATATTTGATAGCAATGATTATTCTTCTCAGTCTCCTTTTGGTATGGAGTACTCTCTTACTCAAAATTTTCTTGTATTGAAAAAGAAAGAAAATAGTTGTCTTTTCTTCCAAATCTAAGGGTTGAGGACCTCTTCATACGGATTTTTCTATTTCCTCTTTATACTTTGAGCCACTGTCTTTTGACACCTTTGTAGCTGTTCCTGGACTTTGGAAAGGTTCATCAAGTGGTTTAGAAAAAAAAGGGGTTGGCAAAAGCGTGAGTTAGGTGTAAGGAAAAGTACGTCACTCTCTTGAGGAGAGAGTTTTCAGAAATACCAGAGTGGGCAAGTTGTACCCTTACCATCAGCCGGCACAAGTCATTGATGGTTCTACACAAAATTGAAAACAGTTTTCTTGAATCTGTAATTACCGAAAGAAAAGGACGGCATGGTCCTGTAATTAGAGACATTCTTTAAGGTCCCTTTTCTTAGTTTTGGAAGACAGATTCTAACTGGTAACATCGTTCTTGAGTAGTCTTATAGAAATAGGGCCGTTTTGTGCTTGATTGCTCAGAGATCCACCCCTTTTTGTTGGCCTGGAGATCAACCTTATTGCAAAACTGATTGATACAGGTCTATCTCACGTGTTCTAGATGGTTATTAAAATAAAATTTAAAGTTTATGGAGTGAAGGAAATTATTAGCAGCATTCTATTAATGAAAGAAGAGAGCTGCTTTGTTTATATGATTGTTTCTCAGCTCTATATCCATGCTAATCAGTTTAATTGTCGTATTACTAGGAACAAGGATGTGAGTCTAAAAAGACACAGCAACCCCAACAGGGTTGCATTCATTTCTAACTTGGAAGCAACGCTTATCCTGTCAAGCTCCAGGAGTAATAACAATCTGTATTGCTGGGCTCCAAAAGGTATATCAAATTTCTTTTCAAGCATCATCGTCTTTTATTACAAAAATGATCATAAAACAGAAAAAAAAAGCCGTCAAGCCATTCTTGGTCTCAGGTTAAAGTGGTTTAGATCCTATAAGCTAATTTGAAAGTCATCTCTTGTTTGTGTTATGATGAGCTGTTTTAATATTTATTGTTTAAACTTTAAAGCATCTTTCTCTATGCAGATCGAGATGAGATGCATATTTTCATAGGAGTATCTTTGAGATTGTTTATGTTCTTATAATCCTTAACTCATAATTTTCAGGATTGCCAAGCTTGCACCTTTCTGCTACGTCATCCTCATTTTTAAAGGGGAATCAAGGTGGTCAATCACACAAAGCATCCGTCTTACTTACTCAGCGCAAATCTCTGACACAGGCACAAGCCAAAAAGGATAATTCCCTCACTTTACCTTTTCCGAAAATAAAAGAGAAGCCAGAATGGTGGTGGAGAACTCTAGCGTGCCTCCCCTACTTAATATCTTTGCAGATGTCGGATGCTGGGTTTTACATTCAACCCTTCGCAGAACACTATGAGTTATTTGGAGACATGGTTTACTATGTTCCAGGAGCAATAAAGAGGTGGCCGCATTGGTTCACAATGGTATATTTCTCCTTGGCATATTTTGGAGTGGTGAAGAAGAGGGAATGGCCTCACTTCTTTAGGTACCATGTAATCATGGCAATGTTGTTGGAAACAATGTTGCAGGTGGTCTGGTATTCGAGCAATTTCTTTCCGCTTATACACTTCAATGGCACATTCGGCATAGAATACTGGGCTATTGTAGCATTGGGGTACATCTTCATCTTGTTGGCCTGTATAAGGTCTGCCCTTGCCGGCAAGTATGTCAAACTCCCATTCTTCAGTACCCCGGCTTTAGCCCATACCCTTTTTCACGTTGGAGGCTACCATAAACCTTTCTAAATATTGTATCTTTTAGGTCCCATTATTCAGTTGTATTTTGTTGTTGGCCTAGAGATGTTCGAACTTCATGTGGACAAGATCAGTTCAGTTTCATCTGTACTATTAGTAATTGAATTGAATTGGCTAGTTTCTTGCATTTGTTTTAAGTTACAGTTTGGTAAAAGAGTAAAAATGCCAAACTTGTTTTGCACACACACAACTGTGTTTTTGTCGGCAGGTTTTGTAAACAGATCTTAACTAAACCATGTACCTGTCCTATAACATTAGTGGATTTGTGAAAAACATCCCAAGTTTGTCACTTTCCAAAGAAAAGGAGACTGAATCAAGAGAATTGTGGAGATATTTTCTTACTAATGTACCTTTTATTCTTTAAACAAGAAAAGAAAATTTTGCAATCAAACTTCTTTCATTTGGTATTTTTGGATGCGTCAAGTTTATAAGTTGGGAGGTATGAGTTAACTTGTGTCATGTTTGTTCCTCCATGGTGCATTTGGATGGGGAATTTCAAAGTCCATGAAACTTATACTATATTACTAAGATATGCACTAAAAAATAAAAAATATAGGATTTTAAGTAGATGGTTAAACATAAAACACCAAAAATATGGGCATTTTAAGGAAGTACGTGGAGCACATGAGCATAACAAACCACTAACACAAGGGATTTTCCAAAGTAACACCTCCATAAATGTAACTTACAAATCTCATATATATGTCTTATATTGTATTATTTACAAATTCTTAATTTTTAATTAATTTTATCCAAATTTTATGAAATTTTGAAATTCCTCATCGAAACGCACCCTCATTGTTTAATCATTGGAAGATGTTGGGGACAATGTCTCGTCTCCCTAATCCAAGGGGAAAGAGACTGAGAGGCCAAGCCAAGAGATAATAGAAGGTGCGAGATCAAATGAAAATGACAAAAGTAATTGATTGAATAATTATTATTATTTTTTTCTTTTGATAGGAATTATTAATTTCTTTATACAACAAACTTGTATAAAAAGGATACATACGTAAAATATTAATCTCGTTTTTTCATAATGGTTGAATTAGAAATTTAAACATACCTATTAATCGCGTTTTATATTGATTGAACTCGAAACTTTGGAATTCCAACTATACAAACAGAGAAATGAATATACACCATACTGCATTTATAGAATAAATATTCAATGTTGCTATTTTCATCTAAAAATCTCAGAGTCATCGAATCTTATTTCAAATAAATAAAATAATAAATAAGACCAAAGACTTTGATGATCATAATTTAGACAAAATGTAAGCAGAGAGAGAGAGGCTCCACAAATCACACACAAAGCTCCCAACTGTTGCTGTCTGTCTGTGAAAGAAGACTGAGAAGAAGACAACCTTCCTCCTCCTTTCTTCTCCTTCTTCTTCTTCTTCCTCCATTCCCCTTCCACTCATCGCTAAATCTCTGTCAATCCCTAATTCTCAATCCCTAGGCACTTCTCAAATCGCAACTCTCAACCCGCAGGAAAGCACATGTGAGAAGATCCAATCCTTCAAATTTTAATCCCCACCTTGCGATCTCTTGTCTGGCCGACGGTCCAGAAAGGCTAAAATTTTCACGGGAACAAACGGGTTTTCAGATTTGTAACTGTCTCCTCAGAAAGGCTTAAACTTTTCTCGGGAACCGACGGGGATTGGGATTGGCTGTTCAGATTTGTCACTGGTAGAGGATAATGAGGCGGCGAGCCGCGGACTTTCGGAGGCCCCTGAGGCGGCGGTTCCCCAATGCCTTGTGGTGGGTGCTGTGCGGGGTTGCGGTTTTGCTATTCATATACACTTTGAGCAGAGGGAATCAGATTGAGTCCAGGCCTGTCATTCCCACGGTATATACTTTTGTTTACCCTTTGTTTTTTACCTTTTTGTTTAGTTGGGTGTTTGAACTTGTGTTTGGTTGCTTAGAAAATGGGGTGGGGATGAGGGAATTGGAGCATTGGATATTCGGTTTTTGAGTAACTTGGGGGATGAGGTAGAAAAAGCTGAATTGGGTTGTGAATGGAACAGTTGGTTGGTTTGGTGGGGAATGAGTTTTCTTTTTCAGTTTGAGAGTTAAGGCAACAATAAGTTGTAAGCTTTAGAATTCGGTTTGTGAATGGAACAGTTGGTTGGTGCTATTAAGTACTAGAGGTAGGAATTGATAGTGATATTTAGCCTGATCTAGATGTCATCTCTCATGATCTTATTTTTCCGAAGTTTGGAAAGGTTAAGGATCAGACTCTCTCGTTCATGTTACACCAGCTATCTACTGGGAAAAAAGAACACATCATTACTCATTATATATAGAGCAATTGTGTGTCCTATAGATTTAAGTAGAGGAGGGAACTAACACCAACAATCATGAAATAGTGTTATGGGGATTGTAGCAAGGTATTACACTAGAAGCTTACTAAAAGAATTTTTGGTTTGTGTAAGGGATTTCAGTGCCATTTGAATAAACTTCCTTGTATGATGCATCTTCAAATATAGTATAGCGTAATGAATAGTCAATGTTGTTGGGAGATACAATGTTTTTTGAATGATATGGATTTGCTTGGCTGATTGTATCGACTAGCATGCTCATATTTAGATCCATGTGAAATTTCTACAGTTGATTGTATTGAAACAAGGATAAATCTCGAAACTTAATTGACATCACAAAGTTGAGGAACATTTGTTTGATTGTCACCGTAAAATGTATGGGGAAGAGTGAATGTAATGTGTCCAGAACAGAAGCTCTTATACAACTCATTCACTGTGGCATGATCACAGTTAACTGATACAGATACTTATATGACTTCATAATTTACTTTTAACAGAAATAGTGCTTAATTTTCAGCATGATGATAATTTTCAATGGATAGAAGTCAAGTACAAATAATAAAAACTCTGGTTAAATCATAGCTCTCTATTTTGAGAGCATCATGACACGTATCATGTGGTCTGAATACTAGATTTCTGGGAAGCTGCTCTTATACGGTGGCACCAATATCATCCTTCAAGATTTTGGAAGAAAAACTAATTCTTTGTTTTATTTTGTTGTCTTGTGAATGAATATATGGATATGCCATTTTTTGTTTCCCCTATGGCTCTTCCACTTTCTTTTGAAATATTAAGAAAACATCTGCATGTTAATTTCTGCAGAGATACAGGAACGATAGAATGATGGAAGGCCTTAACATTACTGAAGAAATGCTGAGCCCCAACTCAGTTGCCAGGCAGCTCAATGACCAAATTTCTCTTGCAAAAGCTTTTGTTGTGATTGCCAAAGAAAGCAACAACCTTCAATTTGCTTGGGAATTAAGTGCCCAGATTCGCAGTTCACAGATCCTTCTGTCAAATGCTGCAACCAGGCGAAGTCCTCTGACAATTAGTGAATCGGAAACTGCAATTCGTGATATGGCACTTATACTGTACCAAGCGCAGCAGCTCCATTACGATAGTTCAACCATGATCATGAGACTGAAAGCAAAAATACAAACTCTAGAAGAACAGATGAGTTCTTTGAGTGAGAAAAGTTCAAAGTATGGACAAATAGCTGCTGAAGAAGTTCCAAAAAGTCTCTACTGCCTTGGTATTCAGCTGACTAGTGAATGGTTCAGAAGTCCAAATCTACAGAGGAAAATAAAGGACAGAAAGCATACGGACATGAAACTGAAGGATAACAATCTCTATCATTTTTGTGTCTTCTCTGACAACATCCTAGCAACGTCGGTTGTGGTCAATTCAACTTCTATAAATTCCAAAAATCCAGATAAGGTTGTCTTCCATCTCGTAACGGATGAAATCAACTATGCTGCAATGAAAGCCTGGTTCACTATGAACAGCTTCAGAGGAGTGGCTGTCGATGTTCAAAAATTTGAGGATTTTACATGGTTAAATGCTTCTTATGTTCCGGTGCTTAAGCAGTTACAAGACTCTGAGACTCAAAGTTATTATTTTTCTGGAAATAATGATGATGGCCGAACACCAATCAAGTTTCGGAACCCGAAGTATCTTTCTATGCTTAACCATCTAAGGTTTTATATCCCAGAAGTTTTTCCTGCCCTGAAGAAGGTGGTATTTCTGGATGATGATGTTGTGGTTCAGAGGGATCTGTCTGAACTTTTCTCCGTTGATTTGAAAGGAAATGTGAATGGAGCGGTGGAGACATGCATGGAGACATTTCACAGATACCATAAGTATCTGAACTACTCGCACCCTCTCATAAGATCACATTTTGATCCTGATGCGTGTGGATGGGCGTTTGGAATGAATGTTTTTGATTTGGTTCAGTGGAGGAAACGGAATGTCACCGGCATCTACCACTTCTGGCAGGAAAGAAATGTAGATCGGACATTGTGGAAACTTGGCACATTGCCACCCGGATTGTTGACATTCTACGGGTTGACAGAGCCTCTGGATTCCTCATGGCACATTCTGGGCTTGGGGTACACAACCGTTGATCCGCATTTGATAGAGAAAGGCGCTGTGCTGCACTATAACGGTAATTCAAAACCATGGTTGAAGATTGGGATGGAAAAGTACAAGCCCTTGTGGGAGAAATACATTGATTATAGTCACCTCTTATTGCAACGATGCAATTTCCATTGATTCCATACATGGAAGTTTCTACTCTTACCACGACGGATAGGGCACATAAAGGAGATGTAACCTTGTTGGGGTCATGAAAATTGGTTGCTTGCATGATTTTGCAAGATTAAAGCATGATGGGTAGTGGTTGTAAGATGGGGTATTTATTTGATCTTCTAGTGGTGTTGTAGTATATAGAGGATTTACTTCATATAAAAGTAATTCAGAATTGTTGATGCTAACCTCTATTCTTGGAGAAGGTTTTGCAGTATCTGTGGTATAGGTTGAATTGTACTACCTTTGTAGAATTCTTATGGTTTGGTCTCTTTTGCTTTTTACTTACTGTTTGGTATTGGAATCAAATTAACCATTTTTATCTACTCTTAGATTTGTGCTTTGGGGTTATTTCCTTTCTTCACTTACTGATATCTGATAATATTTGGTTTCAAGATACAACTAAAACAAAGAGCGTAGCTACATTGGAGACCTAATGTGCTTTCCTTTTGCACTCTTGGCTTGTATGTTTGTCAATATCACCCAGTTTAATAAGTTAAACCTCATATCAATAACAACAAGGTCGTTGTAGTATAGTGGTAAGTATTCCCGCCTGTCACGCGGGTGACCCGGGTTCGATCCCCGGCAACGGCGCATTTTTTATTTTTCGTTAACTTTACATGTATTTTCATATACTGTCTTTCATTTATATTTTTGTTTTTTTGTTAATTTTACATGTATTTTCCTATACTGTCTGTCTTTTATTTATTTACATGTATTTTCCACTAACTTTTTATATTAATTTTCATGTATTTTCCATTGTCTTTTAAATTTTTATTTTTTGGCCTCGGTTCGATCGCTGAGCATAGGATTTCATAGAGAGCGCCTTTGGGCTCCTCTGAAATACCAAAAAAATTCTTTGTATTCATGTCAGGATTTCGCGCTGAGGAGGCCTCTTCGCTCCGTTGGGACGAGCTGGTCGAGATGTGGTGTCCAGTCACTCACATTGGTGAGGGATGCGCTATGCCATCTGTCCTTACCCTGACTATACATGATTTTTCTTAATTATTTTTTATGTATTTTCTACTATTTTTCTTTTGCGTATTTTTTTTTTTCGGTTAAAGGTTCAATCCCCTGCTATTATGTGGATACTCATTTTTAAAACTCATGAATTTTTGTATGTACCAAATGTTAATAATTTTATTTGTATTTTTCCTTTTTTTAAATAAATTAGGCACTGAATATGAAAATTTAGTTAAAAACACCTTTTCATTACACTCAATATTCTTGGAAAAAAATGTTTTCATCGAATATAAATGTTTGAATACATAGTTTTGTTCTTATAAACTTGTGACTCTTGGGATCATATATATGTTTTAAGCTAGGTCATTATTGGGGTCTAAAAATTCACATATTGAGTTGCAAATAATGACTAAGAAAATGTGAAGGAGTGGGTATATATTAGTCACAATAAATATCCCAAAAGCTACCCATACTAAATCTCCTAGAGACACAAAATAAAATGATACACCCCGCTCCGTCGGTGCTGGCCGACACCTGAACGCTGAGTCCAGGTGACAAAAGCCTATTTTAAACGGTGCGTTTTAGGAAGTTTAGTGAAAGGTAAAGTAGTAACGCTAAATTACCATTGACCGTACTAGCGGTAAGCCCAAGGCATAGTTAAAACACGTGATTGATGATCATAAATAAAGCTTCGAATGCTTAACCGATTATTACCTGATTACACCCTCCAAGGGTAGTGTCAGAACTGTCATCATGTGACTTTCTCCTCGTACTCACGAACCTTCTCAGAGACCTAAGGGGTGCATACAACGTGATGAAAGGACACATGCAATCCCCTCATCAAGTAACACATCGACAACACATATTATAACATTGCAGTAAACAAAACGAGACACAACATTCGAATAACAATATAATAATCAAATAACCCCGCAGGGCTAGCAATTATATAACACATTCACATAATAATTTACCATTAACATTTACAGTGAAGATGACACACCGAATTCTATGGATGACAAGACTAGTAATACTTTGATACCATCACCTTGCTATGATGGTATAGATTATCTCAAGGACACATTGTCCATACAAAACATAATTTCATCAATCGGGGTCACCGCCCACACCATACCCACTGACCTCGATAACAAACGTACCCTCACTGGTACATGAACTCAGATCATTAGTCATGACAATCATCATCATTTCGTATAAGCCAGTAAGTTCTTCAGCTCTCGTATCGTTTCGTATATCATATCACATCAGTCGGCATAAACCTCGGCTATAATAATCGTATCAGCCGGCATATTACCTCGACTATCATATCTCGTCATCAGCCGGCATAACCCACATCGGGGGAGGTGGGGGTGTTTAGCAAGTATCATGATAGGCCCTAAGATCCTTGTTTTTCTTAGTCACCCCTTCAAGGTTATCCCTTCTAGGGCTCTTCATCATCCATAAAGGTATATGGATCTCGGCCTACAATAAGACTCATCTCATGTGTCGTTACATGTTTTTTTCATTCTGCTTCAAACCGTAATTTTCCTCCGAGAATGCTTAATTCTCGGGAATGCATCACTGAATTCGAGAGATGTCGATTGTGACACATTTCCTACTCTCCCAATTCAGCATGATACGGCTTAGTTACTGTTATGACTTTCTAAGTCTCATATGTTGAAACAACCATTGGGTACTGACTGCTCACGGTACTACATCGTGGTGCTCACCCCCGAATAACTCGTTCAATCACCCGAACGAGGAATTTAATGGGAATTTCACCAAGTTACCACAATAAAGGGTCAGGATTACTCTAACAACTCAACCCTATAAGATTATGAGAATTCTACCGAAAATTCGGCAGAATCTCCTCTGTAAATGGGTCATACTGTCTTCCACCTGTGAGACAAAAGCATTTACATATTAAACTAATACCCAAAAAATTCAGCTCATATCACAACTAATATGTTCCAATCATGCAACAATTTTCAAAAATTTACCAATTTCCAATACGAGTCATCATGATGATCGACTACAAAACGTGCTCCGTATCTTGGTATGTTAGACTAACTAACACTTAGTCACAAGAATTTGTTCAAGGAAGTGCTATGACACATAAGAATCGGTAACCATGATCATTAAATGTACGTAACCAGCTTCACTTCCTAAAATCATGCTCTGATACTAATTGATACACCCCGCTCCGGAAATCCAACAGGATAACGGAGTCACCGATGCTGGCCGACACCTAAACGCTGAGTCCAGGTGACAAAAGCCTATTTTAAACGGTGCATTTTAGGAAGTTTAGTGAAAGGTAAAGTAGTAACGCTAAAGTACCATTCACCGCACCAACGGTAAGCCCAGGGTATAGTTAAAACACATGATTGATGATCATAAATAAAGTTTCGAATGCTTAACCAATTATTACCTGATTACACCCTCCAAGGGTAGTGTCAAAAATGTCATTATGTGACTTCCTCCTTGTACTCACGAACATTCTCTGAGACCTAAGGGGTGCAAACAACGTGATGAAAGCACACATGCAATCCCCTCAGCAAGTAACACATCGACAACACATATTATAACATCGCAGTAAACAAAACGAGGCACAACATTCGAATAACAATATAATAATCAAATAACCCCGCAGGGCTAGCAATTATATAATACATTCACATAATAATTTACCATTAAAAATTACAATGAATCTTCATACAATGAAGATGACACACTAAATCCTATGGATGAGAAGACTAGTAATACTTTTATACCATCAACTTGCCCGGATGGTATAGATCATCTCAAGGACATATTTTCCATACAAAACAAAATTTCATCAATCGGGGTCACCGCCCACACCATACCCACTTACCTCGATAACTAACGTACCCTCACTGGTACATGAACTCTGATCATTAGTCATGACAATCGTCATCATATCGTATAAGCCGATAAGTTCATCGGCACTCGTATCGTGTCGTATATCATATCGCATCAGCCGACATAACCATCGGTTATAATAATCGTATCAATCGGCATATTACCTCGGCTATCACATCTCGTCATCAGCCGACATAACCCTTGGCTACCATCAGCCTGCATATATCATCGGCTGGCATATCACATCATCAGTCGATGATAAATTTTACATCATCAGTCGGCATGTATCATCGGCTGACATCAGCTAGCATGTTTCATCGGCTGGCATCACACAAACACACACAGGTATCGCAGTGGCACTATAGCCACATAAGTCACGCGCACATGATAGGCTGGGTGTCTTCGCTCGTACCATGACCACGTGAAGGATTGGGTGAAATCCCCATCACCACGAGTTCCCCTAAAAGCCCGGGACCACAATACGCACAAGGCTCAGGAACAGGCTGGCGCCATTTAACTAGTATAGAGCGAGCACAGGTAAAAAATCATGTGGAGGCTGGTATGTGGCTACAGACAGGTACGACACCAGCGACCAGCATATGGGCATACCAAAACTGACACACATGCTATACTGGTATGACTCCCTGGTAATCATCGCACTGTCATATGGCTCATGTGCTATGCCGGCATGAATCCTCGGCAATCATCGCACCATTATATGACTCATGATAACACGAATGACACATGTGCTATACCAGTATGAATCCTCAGCAATCCTCGCACCATCATATGATTCAGATGCTATGCCGGCATGACTCCTTGTTATTCCTCTCATCTCGACATGATTCACGATGACACAACTGACATATGTGTTATGCCGGCATGACTCCTCGGCAGTAGCATCACGACATGACTCATGACACATGTACTATGCCGACATGACCCCTCGACAATAGTATCAAAATATGACTCATCCGTCTCAATTATCGAAATTGTCGTATTCATCGTTTCGTCGCGATATCTCTTCGTAATCTCGTGATTATCGTCCTATTCGTCGTGACACGAGTCTCGGAATCTATCCTCGATATGTCCTAACCTAGTGGTAGTTTATACTCATTCCGGAGTACTTAACTTTCATCGATATTCTAAAATAAATCTCAGAATCTATCTTCGAGATCTACTACTATAATATTAGTTTATACTCATTTCGGAGTACTTAACTTTCATAGGATTCATAATCCTGAGAATAACATAATTAACAATGCCGGGTCCCAAAGTTAACCCCTGGCACGGTCTAGATTTCCTATCATCATCTTGCATCATCCCTATTCCATAAATATATAGTTAATCAACCAAACATTCATCCCTAAACCTTAACACAACAAAAAAACTAAAACTAAAAACTCAAAAGTTTTGGCCATGTATCACCCCCAAACCTACTTGTTTCTATATGCAAAAATTCAATCCACACCCCTAAACCTAAACTGAACATTGTCCTCAATGTGATAAGCAATATGAATGACAAAAACAGAATGAAGGTTCAGAGAATGCAATAAGGCAGAAATAATATAATGAAAGAAAACACAAACCAGGGCTAGGTTGCCTCCTAGGAGCGCTTTATTTAACGTCTAGGCAAGACGTGGCATGGCTTACTAGGCATTTGGTGGTGTGCCCAGGATTTCAGCGTCAACATGGAACTTATTATGAGCCTCTTGTTGTAGAATCTGTGCTGCATCATGGAGAAAAAAGTTAGAAATACACAAAGGAATCCACTGAAGAGAACGTAACTTATCGGGAAAAAGATTGAGAAGGGAGTTGAATGAGAGCAGTCTCTATCCATTCTCAAATGGCTTCCTTTGACAATGCTCGTGGTGGAACAGCTTTGGTTGTGCCTTGCACATTCTAGACTTCATCCTTGATCCTCTCCGTTGAGTTTTCCTTTTGAACTTGAAGAGGGGGACCAAGTTGAGGGATGCCAGCGTCTTCCTGTTTTTTATATTGTGGAACCTGCAAGAAATTAAAACAAGTAAATTAAAGATGCAAGTAATGAAAATGCAATAAAGATGATGATTTGATCGATTAATTAACTAAGGCAGATTAAGGCTTACTATCCACTCTAACTAATTATAGTTATTAACCAGACTTCCTTGATCCAATTACTACGAACTCTCTGAATTAAGTGCCCATGCCTAGGTCCTAGCATTGGTTCACTAGACATATATTATTATCTCTTACTTAGCATGTTGTAAGCAGGGAATATGCCTAGAACGTCTATCACCTACCGTTTAAGATGATGCATGAAGTACGAAGAGAATTACAAAAAGGGACCACACTAGCCTAGAAAAGTGGCATGCAATTCTAGTATAGTGCAATGACCGCAAAATTACACACGCCACCCGCAAAATAAAATTGGCAAAAAAAATAAATAAATAAAAAACATATCAAAGCTTTAAAAGTAAAGCTTCTAGATATTCAAACGCATTAACTATGCAATATAAATCCTTCTTTATGCTTTAAAACGAGAAAGTATAAGTGTGATTGTCACATCATCACGTAATTTGCCCTATTATTAATTTACGTTTATAACTGAATAACATAATTAATAATAGATAAGTATATATACTTATTATGACATAAAAAATTATCGATAATATATTATCGAATATGTGACAATTACGCCGAAAAATTACTAACTATTCATACTAAAATTAATTATTTCGAATTTTCCCCCCTTTATAGGTCCACTTGTGATGGAACTCCTATCCTATATATTCATAGTTGACTATTTCTTCTATGTTTCTTTTGGTCAAGACTATTTCTTCTTTCGTAAGTGAGATTATTTTGGCACTTATATTATAGTGGAAGCAACAAATTGGGATAAAAAGAAGATTGGATTTAGTTTTGAATGGTAAGGACAAATTGGACAAATGGCACTTAAAAAAAAAATTGGACAAATGGCAGATATATTTCTATGCCAATTAAACCCCTTCGTTAACTCTTAACTGCCGGCTTAATTGAATGAACACCAAACAAATTATCACTTTAGACTTGCTAACTATGTCAATATTTTTTAAAAAAAACAAAATATATGGCATTATTTACTTCACTAATTTGTCTGTTGCTTTCTAACGTCTCTTGCTTCACTCCTATCGCTACCTTTGAAGTCGAGCATTTCGCCTCCGATAACTAACTTTAGAGAGTACACTATGATCAGATCGTACTATGGTTGTGTGGGAAGTTGAGTTTTTCATCATCGAATTTTCATGAATAATTCTATTACAAATTATATTACTTATAACAATATACGTCAATAATAAAGAATAATAATCATGTCGTTCATCAATATTATAATATTTGACAATAATATAATACTATTTTACAAATTCTCAAACTTTTATTACCAAATAACATTATTAGTTGTACCTAACTCTTCTTCATGTGATCAATTCATAATCTTATTGTTATCTCTCATTTACATAGATACAATCTATGTAATTCTAGCATTAAATAAGATAAACATAGTATTCTCAATATGCTTTGTTATCCATTTTGCCATAGATTCGTAAAGTGGATGCGATGATTATACATATAATTTTGAAAGAAAATAAAGTTTATCTCATGATTTTGTTTTTCTTATTCAAAGGTAAATTAGTTGGATTTAACCACATAAAACTTACTTATCTAGGTAGATTCAACCTATCATATTTAATATTTTTTGGAAAAACCTATCCTAATTATTTATTTAGATACATTTAATGTACCTTCAATCCATAAATATAATACGTGTAACATAGTAATTATTGTGATAAACAAATATCACATGTAGTATAATTATACATAAGAGAATTCAAGAGTTTTTTTTTTTTTTTGAAATAGTCCAATCACTGTTATTTAGGAATTTTACCACACAATGTCGTCCGGGTTCAAACTTGAGACTATGAGTCTGCAAGTTAAGGCTAGAATTAACTGAGTTAGACCCATTTGGCAGGATTCAAGAGTTAATTTAGTAATTTTTTATTTATTTTTTTTAGAAGAAGCAATTTTCTTTTTTAATAGAAGTTTCCTCAGGTCAATTTTTATCACTTTATACAAAATAAATAATGAATACATCTATTTTTTGTTTTGGTGAACAATACACCGTTTTCGTTATATACCACTGCCTATTAGTTGTATTTACCAAGTCAGTGGCCTCAAGGGTATTTCAGTAATTCCGCCTCCAATTATCCCACACACAAATCCCTACTATGCCGGCTTAGAATCTAATTTGCCGCCATTTCAAGTGTTGGCTGTTTGTTTTTGGTCTCATCTCTTTCCCAAAAAACGCAGATATCGTCAAATCTCAAATCAATTCAAAATTAATCAAACGCTTTCTTTCTCTGCAACTCTTCATCTCCCTTTCTCACAAACGCCATGAAGAATGAGAGCAGCAATCAAATGGTGACAGAGCAATCTCACAGACATAGAAAACCCAAATCCCGAGAAGTAAGCTCAAGGTTTCTGTCGCCGACCGCAGCCGCAGCCACTCCGTTGGAAACCGCCACATTTCCGTCTCCGAACCACGCCGTCTCGCCTGTCCGGCGCAAACCAGTTTCCCCTTTTACCGAAACCCGAAAACCCAAAACCCAGCTCGACGACTCGTGTCCCATCCGAGGACTATGGCCCTCTTCAACTTCATCAAACAAAAAGCTCGACACTCTAGCAGACCATCTTGGAAACGACAGGCGCAAAGATCGTATCGAGCTTAAAAATTCAATCTTTGACAGACAGAGAAGCTCCTTCGAGAATGAGAAGGAAAGCGCCAAAGAAAACCACAAACCCGTAATTGGTGGGTCGATGAGATACACTGGAAGATTCAAATTTCCCGGTCTATCTAATTCATCGTCATCGTCTTCCAGTAAGTTTTCGAGTAATTCGAATTCGCCCGCTCCTCGGAGATTTTCGTTGGACGAAAATGCTCTGAACAACAAACATTCTCGGCGAATTTCTGATAATTTTTCCGATACTGTTGATTCGGGATCGGAGTATAGCGATGGCTGTTCCGGCACGCCGGGTATGGGGTCTCCGAATGTGGGTCCGGGTTCGAATTCGAGAAAATTGGGCATGGAGGTTTCTTCAAAGTACATGAGTAAGGTACCATTAAAGCATCGAAGAGGGACATCGGATTCGAATCTCCCAAATTTGGGAGATAAATCTCCAAAGCGGAATAAATTCACCATTAAAAATGTGATGAGGAGGGCTCATTCACTGACGGCGACGACACAGTGGGCACTGTCGCCGGGAAGAACAGAGTCGCCGACGATGTCTGTGGAGACCAAGGGGGTGCCAATGTCGTTTTCGAGCATGAAGCCGCCTACTAGTCCTTCAAAAACCAAGGGGGTGGAGAAGTTGCTCAATTTGGGTCTGGACTTTTTCAAGAGTAAAAAATCTTCTAATTCTAGTGCAGTTCTGGTGAGGTCTAATTCGGTTTCTTCGGCCTCAAGTATCACCGAAATTGGTCATCAACTTCGGTTGCTTCATAACAGATTGATGCAATGGCGGTATGCAAATGGTAGAGCTGGTTTTGTGAATGAGAACATAGCTAAGCAATTACAGGTATTTTGATTATGGGGTTAAATTAGTTCGGTTCGGTTCATCAATTGGGTTTTTATTTTCAATGATTTTTGCAGGCCAATGTTCTATATGCTTGGGATGGTCTGACAAAGTTGCGGCATTCCGTGGTGCAGAAGAAATTGAAGCTAGAGAAAGAAAAGCTTGACATGAAGCTCAACTCTATACTCCATTCTCAAGTGAGTAGTAATCTACAATTTGTATAAATATTTCGAAATTCGAACAACTTGGGATAAAATGTGAACGGTGGGTTTGCAAATTTTGTAGCTTGAGCCATTGGAATCATGGGGAGATAAGGAAAGGCAACACATGGCGGCAGTTTCCATGATGAAAGAATGCTTACATTCTGTTGTCTGTAGTGTACCCCTCACTGAAGGGGCAGAGGTAAGCTAAACGAAACTGATTCAAAGCCCTTGTTTTCGGCGAACCAGATGCATTTTCTAACAAAATCAAACATATTCTTTAGGTGGACACTCAGTCAGCAGCCATTGCTCTTCGACATGCTTCCGATCTCACCACTTCTGTTAAGTTGTTGTTGGCTACTTTCTCACCTTTGGTAAGCTTGACTTGTTTGTAAAGCTATTTATTAACATTCATGTGAATGTGAACTTATATTGAAATCGATTTTACCATCAGGCTGAGCGGACTGCTCCGTTGCTGTCTGAATTAGCAGAGGTTGTTGCGCAAGAAAAATTGCTTTTAGAAGAGTGTCGTGAGCTTTTCAGGACCATATCGACACTAGAGGTAACGAATGAAGGCTGGACTATGCATGTTTATAGCTCCACTTCATAAAAACTCCAGAAAGTGACTTGTTTGCTTCGTTTGATCTTATACCGACAGATTGAAGAAAGGAGCTTGAAGTCCAGTATTATTCAATTGGAGTCGAGGAAACAAGAGCAACTAAGACAAGATGATATCATGTCATGATTTATTCATTTCCGCTGATGTTAAAGCAGGTGGACTAATTGATCGAGATCAGAAACTCAGAATCGTGAAACTTGCCATTGTAATGTATATGTGAGTATAAGCTTCTGTAAATGTGCAAGAAAATTTTCATTATTAGCTCATGAACATATTCTTCTCGTTTAAAATAATTTTTTTTAAATTTTTGATGATCATATATAGAAATTGGATTCTGTTTTCAAATATAATCTGTTGCAATGACTTATAAGTAATTTAATCAATTGTATTTTATTATTGAGTAATTAATTTACCGGGGCAGTGCTATATACTAATATACATATATACAGAATGCTTTAGTGCTCTTCATGTTTGTTTTATTTAATCCATTTGGTCAACACGGTTTCTATGTTTGATTTGGAAAATCAATGCCAAATTCGAAGGGGGTTTACGAAGGAGAAGCAGTCATGTGGAAGTTCATGGGAACCATGAATTTGTCTTTCTCACCCAATTTTCTTCCAAATAAAAATTGAAACTTGATCCTCTCCCTCAATACCACAAATAACAACTTTCTCCTAATGCTGGAATCTGACAAGATGAACGATCTGTTCATGAGCGATTCGTTCAAGAGATACAAGGATCTCGAGCACCAGGTCTATATTGATGACAAGCAGGCGGGCGGGGATGCCTGGAGAGAGACCGTAGATCTTTCTGGATTCTTTAAGGAGATAGAGAATGTGAAATACGACATGAGAGCTGTGGTTCAGCTTTACAAGCAGTTAGAGGAAGCAAATGAAGAGAGCAAGCTTGTCTGCGATGCCAAATCAATGAAGGAGCTTCGTTCGAGAAGGGATTCTGATGTCGCGCAGGTGTTGAAGCTGGTAAAAGTCATCAAAGGGAAACTAGAAAAACTCGAAATATCAAATGCAGAGCAGCGTGGGGTTCCCGGCTGTGGAGCTGGGTCGTCCTCTGACCGGACGCGAACTTCAGTGGTGAATAGCTTGGCGAAGAAGCTGAAGGACATGATGGATGATTTTCAGGAGCTGAGGGGTAAAATGGGGAGAGAATACAAAGAGACGGTTCAGAGGAGGTACTTCACCATTACCGGCGAGAAGGGCAACAATGAAATGATTGACAATTTGATTTCGAGTGGAGAGAGTGAGAGGTTGCTCCAGAAGGCGATTGAGGTGCAGGGCCGGGGCCGGGTTTTGGACACGGTTCAGGAGATCCAAGAGAGGCATGGTGCTGTGAGGGAGATGGAGAAGAGCCTCATTGAGCTCCATCAGGTGTTCCTTGACATGGCGGCGTTGGTGGATGCACAGGGGCAGCAACTGAATGACATCGAGAGCCACGTGGCTCGTGCTAATTCGTTTGTGAGGGGAGGGAATGTGCAGCTTGAGGTGGCTAAAGAGTATAAGAAGAGTAACAGAAGGTGGACTTGCATTGCCTTAGTTATTGGGGTTTGTGTGTTGTTCGTTATTCTGGTACCTGTTCTTCTTCACTTCAAGAGTTGACTGATAATATGCAATTTGGTTTTCTTGAGTAACAAGAAACTGATTGAACCGTTTGTATTTTTCCAATTCACTTGCTTATTTGGTTGAAATCTTGTTTCAAACTTAACCACATTCTTTTGCTTTTATACAACAATATTAAGAGACTAAGAGAAGGGATTATAGATATTAATTATCTGCTTTACGTGAATCAAACTCAAGACAACCAACATAGCAAGTCACGATGATATTTTTATCTAATAGCAATAATATTCAGCTAGACATATTGGTGGGCATTAGAACTGATAAACTGGTGACAAAACTTAAAAAAAAAATTGACAAAACTTAAAAAAAAAAAAACTCATCACAGACTCATGTGGGCGACCTGCGACTCCAACGGGTCGACCTAACTTTTTCGGCCACCTCAGGCGGCGATCTTGGTAAGGATTTGTTCCTCTCTTCGAATTTAACATGCCTATGTCGTTAGATTTCTCATATCTTAGTCAATTTTTGTGGATCTAATTTGAAAAGTTTCGTAATTTTGAGTGTTTTTCATATTTTCCGACTACCTTTGGCCACTTTTGGTCGTCAACCCAAGTATTAAAGTTGTTCTACTCGTCGAGCTCTACGCGATGATATAAAATTTGTTGATATCCGAGATGGTTGATTTAACCTTGCAATTTTACCTATTTTTATTATTTATTATTTTTTTTAAATATTAATTTCAGTTATTTTAGTCTTTAAAAAATTAGAAATAATAAAATTAAAAATTAAAATTATTATCGCGGTTAAACATATATAATGGCGGAGCCAGGAATATATATATAGTCATTGGCTAAATTTTTTTTTACTATCATATTATATATTTTGCTTTCATATAAGAGAATACACAAGTATAACAATAAAAACTTCAAAAACTTATGTAGTAAATTAGGGAAAAAATTAAAAGTAAACATTTGAAAGGCCTAAATTTATGGAGTAAACTAAGAAAAAATTAAGGTTATATATACAAATTAAATACCTACTATTTTTTGTGAAGGAAATCAAATTAAGATTTAACATTAAATATTTTTTATTTTCTTAAAATTCTTAGAATTTTGGACTAGGCGAAATTCATTTTTTATTAATTATACACATAAAATACCTATTATTTTGTTCACACCAAAATTTCTCCCAGTACTAAAGCACACCCTAGCCAGACCATAATTCTGCCTTTGATCATATATTAATGGTTATAGTAATGGTTAATAACCATTTAGCTAAATAACCAATAGTTATAAATAACAACGGTTATAAATAACCACGGTTATAATACTAGATGGTTATGACCAAAAAAATCGCGGTTAATAACCGTTTAACCATTTGACCATCCTTACATCTATTATTCGTATTGAGTCGATCGATGAATTTATGCAGAAACATTGAGTTTATACTTGGATTTAAAGGGAAGATAGGAGAAGACCAAGAAAAGGAAATTAAGTGGATTAAATTCCAAGCCTAATAAAATTGATTGGACCGAATTGAAATCAAAGCGAAACAATTGTTTTATTCATATTGGTCATTTATTTTCAAGATGAAACGGACCAAACTAGCCCACCCTAGACAATTTTTTTTTACCGTCGCCTTTATTACTTATAAAAGTCGAATTGGAAATTTCTCATTTTACACAAGATACAAGATAGAAATTTCATTAAATTTCATTAGATTATAGGACAAATGGTCACCCTAGACAATTTTTTCAAGTTGCGCAATTTGTTTACAAAAAGGTTGGATGGGCCCAATTGGTCAGTTTTGGGCTTGCACAGACGACAGAGCTTCAGAAACCAACCCAAGTGTAAACTACCCATACGAATTATTAGCCCAAACGACGGCGTTTGGATCTTTAATCGTTGTCATATGTCACACTCGTACGCAGCATTTCCTCGTTTTCCTCTTTCTCGCTCTCCTCTTCGTCTTCCCCTCATCTGAAGCTGAAAACCATGGCTACTTTAGCGGCGGCCGCAGCTCGTCAAATTGCATCCTCAAGTCGTATCACTTCGGCGAGAACCTCGTCTCAAGCTGCAAATCTAATCCACCGCCGTGGACTCGCCGGCGCTGCTGGTAAACCTTTCAATTCATTTTTTTTTGGTTGTACATTACTTGATTCCCGACCTAAACTTTTGTGCTGATTTATCTTCGACGAAAAAAAAAAAATTCCAGATCACCATGGACCTCCGAAGGTTAACGTCTGGCATGACCCATTGAGCCCGTCTAAATGGAAGGAAGAGCATGTCAGTCTCTCTCTCCCTGCTTCATTTTTACCTTTCATATTCAGTTCCGTTGTTTTTTTATATGAATGTATAGATTCATTGTTTTCAAATTCATTGAATAGATCCATAGTTCCATTGTTTTCATCTTCAGTTCCATTGTTGTGTATTTTATGTGTTGTGATGATTTGGTACTTTTATTAGGTTTTCATTTTACCCGTTTGTTTGGAATTGATAATCATGCAGAAAAAATACGAATTGCTTGTTTTGCATATATACTCAACATGCTAAAACAAGAATGGTTATTTTGGGTTTAAGCTGCATTTCCCCCTCAATTGATATTAATGTGTTTCATTTGATTTCGTGATTTGTTATTTAGATCAACAGTATTAACTTTTTGACAGCTTTTGAGATATGATGCTCTTGCAACCGAAAAGAGTTGTGTTTCTCTTTAATATAGAAAAGCTAACAAGAAGCATGTTGTTAGAATTCTACAGGAATTTTTATGAATGCCTTTCATTTGCTTTTCTTCAATGGAAGTTTTATTTTCCCAGGATGTATCCTATTTTTTGGGATAAGTGGTTTTGCACATTACCTTGTTGAACTTCATGCCCTTTGTTCTTGAACCTCTAGAGTATTATAGAGATTAGTGCGCACCATAAATTGTTGACTGGATTCTGTATTTTTTTCAGTTCGTAATTGTCTCTTTAACTGGCTGGGGTGTGCTCATCTATTCGGGATACAAGTTTTTCACTGGAGGAAAAGGCAAGAAGGATGAGGTACTTCAGATTTCTTCATCCCTTAATTATTATGATATGTTGCGGTGGGTTACAGGCCTAGTCATGAGATATCAAAGCAACATTGTTATGTTTATTTGAATGAGCACTACTTCCTGGTCGTAATTTTGGTGTATCAAATCAGATATGCCTATTTATGACTGTTCCCTTCCTCATTCTAGTGAGATGTAAGGTTTACATTTTTTCCTGCATGTGGATTTGTTTGACTCTGGACATGATTTCAAATAAGTAGGATCCAAAACATAACTAGAGCACTCACATTACATCTTACACTTTATGCACGTATACTATATGGTTGTCCTTCTTTTTTCCCTTCATCGTATTGTCTGATTTGTCTTGTGGGCTTTTTGTATGATTTAGAGTCCTTAGTATTGAATTGTTAGTAGTTTGAATCTGAGAAACTTTGAAAGATGATTATCTGATGATATTGGACCATGTCCAATACCTGTTGGCAATCTTCAAGTTGTTCAGCTCATTTGATCACATAATGGGGCTATTAATTAGAGCTAGCAATGTATTTGGTTAAGTGAATTTAGTGTGGGGTCAGGTTATTGTAGGGTGCTTCCATTGTGAATCATGAAATGCAGTACGCCTTTTCTTCAATGTGTTCCACAGTATTATTAGGACCGTTGTAATAACTCTAGCATCACGGGTTAAAAAATACTAATTTGGTTTGAATCAGAGACAGCTAGAATTGTTCTAACTAAATTGCCTCGTCATTTTAGCACTTCCATATAGAGACACTGATGTCACTCTTTGTTTTGTTTTGGATTCTACCTTTAGCTTTTGCTGACCAATTTGTGCTGCTTTTTCAGAAACTGGTGGAAGCATCACACTGAGGCTTGGAGCTTTAGATATTGGAAGAACTTCGTAATAATGAGTTTGCTTGAATATAACATATCTTCAAATTTTATTTTCTTCGTCAGCAAATGATTGATGATAAGTCTATGGAGATTGATACATTGAAATACTTGAGTTCAATGGCTTTTTTTGGGAGCTTTTACTGGGAGTTTATGTCCCTGTCCAATTGTGTCCTTTTTTTAGTCCCTTTTTATGAGCGATGCATTAACCTTCCATGTTTCAATAATATAATGGCATCCTTCTTCCTAGTTCAAATTCTTTTGACTCCGTTATTAGTTAGTTATTAGTGAATCTCGTTTGTAATCCATGTGTTATAATATAAATGGACGATCACGTGGTGCGTTCAGTCTATGTGATATGAAAGACGTGCTGTAATTGCAAAAATCAGGTTAAATACGGAAGCTTTCGAGTAACTCGGCTACATACTAGGAAAACTTGAGTAGAAAATTACACTAATCTGGTTCAATACAGAAGCTTTCGAGTAACTCGGCTTAAACATGCTAAACAAACATGACTAGAAAATTACACTAACAGAAGCACATATCTAACACTTCCTTGTCAAACTCAAATCTCAGAAACTTAATAAAATTCAGACTCGTCTATTTCCTCTCTGTACTCTTTATCATCTTCCATGGATTCAGATTCATCAAAAATATTATCATCAGTTACATCTTGTTCTTGCTCCTCTGCATTTGCCACTTCCAAATCTTCCAGAAAGTCCTCTGCATCGGAAGATCTCATTTTCTCAGTTTTTCCATCAGCACCGGTTGATTCAAGCTTGTTTTTCAAATCTTCACTGGTTTCTGTGTTATGCAGCTGCAAATATTTTGCAGGATCCACTGCATTCCTTGCTTCGAGGGGGTGAGTATCGCCGGTTAGTCTCCTGTTCGAAGCTGCACCTTCCTCTTCTCCGCCCGTAAACCCTTTCTGGTCATCATTGAAGAATCTTCCATTTCCCACTCCATTTCTTTTAAAATTTCCCCTCTTCTCCAACCTCCTATTCTTCGCTATCAATCTCCACTTCCTTCTCTTGTCACCACTGGTATAGCCTTGTCTCCCTCTCACTCTAGGCCTTTCGCCGCTGGCAGAGTCATCTTGCATTTCCAACTTCATCCGATCCTTAGCAGTCACATTTAGTTTCTTATTCTCAGCATGCCCATTTCCTGCGATCCCTATTTCTTCCCCATCATTCTCTTTATGATCATTACCTTTTCCATTTGCGTTGCTAACTGCCTCAGCCGGATTTGTCAGATTACTTTCCCTAGCACCACTGCCAAAACCGCCCTCCTCTTCGTTGCTGCCATGTTTGTTATTTCCATCTTTGTCCATCATTTCCCTCCTATCAGTTTCTCCTTCTTCCATTGTAGTCTCACCCTGTCTAACACTCATCGATTTATTCCCATTTCCATCCTCTACCGGCACTGTTCTCTCTTTTCCCGTCACACTTTCAGACATTGTTACATTTACAGGTGGATTCGATGGGTCATTAGTGCTCACTGACCAGACCTTAACCAGAGATTCAAGCCGGTGTTTCAAATCATCAATTTCAGCTTCCTTTTCCTTCAAGCTTTCTAGTAACTCCATCACTTGAGGATTTCCATTCCGGGCATTCACTCTTAGCATTTTGATTTCGTTATGCTTCTCCTCGAGGGCACCCTCCATGGTTTGTAGTTCCTCTTTAAGCGAACCAACAGTGGACTTCAACTCCAAGATTCTTCTGTCAAGCTCCATCTTTTGGGTTCTAATTGTGTATATCTTTGTCTTCATCTCTTCATTCTTCCTCTTCAATTCTTTGGCATAGTCTCTCTCCTTCTGTGAGAGTAAACAATGACAAAGAATTTAATCCATAGGATCTCTGATCAACAACAAATAAACACAAATCTGATAGCACAAATTAGTTACAAGGATTAATATGAAGTGTGTTCAAAAGACTTTGGTTTTGGTATTTTAAAGAGCCACATAGAAAAAATGTGATCCATCACTCTTCCAATCTGTCAGCGATAAACTACTCTTCAAGCTATTTATTATTCTTGGAAAACTACTCATCATTTCAAATTTTCTAATCATATCCCTAATTTTTTTCTCAAAAAATAAAAAATCATATACCTAATTTTTTTTTCTTAACATGATGATTTATTTAAAATGTTAATGTAAAGCTAAAATAATTTGAAGACTTAAGTAACAACTTTTACCATCGTGTAACGTAGGTGAACAAAATCCGCTTTTTTTTTTATGGAAGATGGCGTAAACTTGACCTACCCTCCACTACCAAGTTCAATTAGAGACTTTCTTTGTATCCCGTTAAGATTCCTGACTCAGTCATTGATTTTTTATATTAAAAATTCAGATTTGTATGTGTAATAGGTCATCTCTCCCCTGCCTCAACGGCACCCCAAAATTAAGAAAACCCCCAAATAAAATAACATGTCACTGATTCTGTAAATAACATTTGTAGACAACACGTCATCACATTAACTATAACGAATGTACTGATGCTACTCCTCAACATCGAGATTCAAATAATAAAAACAGCTTATGGATCGGCAGAGCAATTCAATTCAAATCAAGAAAAATCCCAAATGTGCCTAATCACGTTGGTTAGAACGAATGAGCTGGTTTTGGGTCGTGATGGATTGAAACATCGAAATGAATACATGCAAATCAAAATCTGAATTCAGCACTGTAAATCGAGTTGCATGTGAGGGAGATGGAAGAAATATAATGAACCTGTAAGAGGAGGTGGAGAGAAATGAGGTCGGCGCCTTTTTCTTTGATGATGAGATTGTAGATGCGCCTCTCCCTGAGCTTGTGGAGCACCATCACTCCAAGCAGAGCAGCCCCAAATGCCAACACCAGCATCAGCCCATACGACCTCCCTCTGCTGCCGCCATTCCCATTTCCCTTGCTGTAATTATAAGATCCTGATGATCCTCCCATCTCTTTCTATGTGGGGGCTGGGTAATGGAGTTTTATATGATATGAGAAGCTTAATCAAATAATTAATTGATTTATAAGCATGTTTTGGTGGCTTGTCATGTAAAAAGGGCCCTGCAACTACTCTTTTTTTCTCTCTCACTTAGAAAGAAAGAGCGGAGTTAACAAGGAATGAAGGAAGGGAAGATGAACTGTGAGAGAGAGAAGAAGCACGGGAACTGTGTCCAGGCGCTGATTCTGGAAATTTCCTCTTCTTTCACTTTTTTATGAGTTCATTTTTTTGAGCACTTCCATTGTTTGTTATTTTCAAAATGAACACTAATTAAGTTACCTAACGTACGTGCAACCGTTTGACTTCACATGTAAAACTATTTGTTTTAGCATCTTTCACCAATTGTAATAGAAAATTAAACTCTTTAAATTGAAATTTTTTTTTAGATAAATTATATAAAAGTACCTAAATTATAGAGATCATTTCAAATTCATATCCTAACAATAAAAATTTTCATCTAGATACCAAAATTTTCAAAACACAACATCTAGGTACCCACCGATAGCAATCTGTTAAAAAAATACGTTAAGTGTCTAAGTGACACTTGTGTGTCCCTTTTTTTTATGTTCACATGGACTCCATGTAGGCAAAAAAAAAAAAAATTAAATATATGAAAAATAATTAATAAAATATTAAAATAAATAATAATAAAAACTATTAAAACCAAAACAAAACCTAATGTCACTCTCTCTCGACCGAATCTCACTCTCTCTCCCTGAACCCTCCTTCTTCCTCTTCTCTGCTACAGCGACGAGGCCACTGTCGCAACCCCCGCTTCCGACCATTCCAACCCTCGCTAGTGACACCATCTTCTTCCCTTCGTCAAGTCAAAACCGTTCCTGCCAACATCGCAGTCGAAGCTCGCCGTTGAGGGAGATTCACGAGAGAGAAACACAGAAAACGTTGCCACCGTCGACGAGGTTTCTGGCCAACCCAACCTACGAGACAACCCCCAATCGACCCGGCTGGACAAGGTAAGTCTAGCCCTGCCCTCCTTCGCCATCGCCGGTGCTCCTAGCTCGAAGATCGAGGGTCAATAGATGGCCCCGTTTCTCCGTTTCTTCAACTTCTGCTTCTAAAACCAAAACTTTTCCCAAATCAATTTCACGAAAAACTACCCCTCACTAAGAACGATGAGCTCACTGTCTCTCTCTGGGCAAAGAAGTGGATGAGCCCTAAAATCCATTCTCATTTAGGCAAAAAACACCTGCACTGAACCACTATCTCTCTTTGGATCAAGTGCAATGTTCGAAAACGACACTATTAAACAGCAATCCAACTCAATCCAATTCAATTCAATGCAACAAAAAAATCAAACACTTTTGAATTCAATTCAATATTGGTTTTTCACTTCTGACCCTTTTATAGACTTAAAGAAATATGAAGCTGAAGGTTGATGCATGTGTTCTAGAAAGTCTTGCAGGCCCAAGAACACGTCGGCGTTCTCCATCTCAGTCGTCTGATTGCTCCAAAATCTTAAGTCAGAGGTCGACGATGTGAGAAAGCTTATCACCCCCACCGGGTCGATTTGATGGAAATTTTGTGCAGAAGTTTCATGGGAATAGACGTCAATTTAGTAAACCGGGAAGGTCGGACTCCGATCCATATCGGGGCGGCGCACAGCCACGTTGAGATGCTTAAGTTTTGTATCTCCATCGGAGGCAATGCTGAGGTTTCAGATCTCAGAGGTTGGATGTTGTAAGGCGTTTAGGATCTTAGAGGTTGGATGGTGTGAGATTCGATGGCCAACGAAGACGAGGCTGGCGACGGCGACGGTGTCGTCCTCAATCCCAAGTCTCCAAGTGGGCCCTCTTGGCCATATGCGGCCTTGGCACCCGAAGCCAATCTCCTATCGGTCATGCTGCCACATCGCAGAACGGGAGCCCGTAGTCTTCAACCTTGGCAACTCCAAAGGTCGTCGCTGTCAACAACTAAAAATGGCGATGGAGGCGTGAATTTCTGTGATTTTGAGGATGTGAGGAAGGGACGATGGATGGTGTGAGGCGTTTTCGAATTTTAGGTTTTTTTTTATTTTTAAATTTGCGGGTTATATTTATTTTAAGATTTTTTAAACAATTTTGTTTTTTTTAATTTTGTTTTATAGTTTATTTTACAATTTATTAATTTTTTTTTAATATATATTCAATTTTTTTTTATCCACATGTAGTCCAACTCAGCATAAACAATTTGACCAAAAAATGTCAGCTCAGTAATTAACGATTTGACTAACAGATTGACTAACGGTGGGTACCTAGATGTTGTGTTTTGATAGTTTGGGTACCTAGATGAAAATTTCCATAGTTAGGGTATGAACTTGAAATAACCCCTATAATTTGGATACTTTTATGTAGTTTATCCTCTCTTTTTTTATCAAAGAAATTGTAATTTATTGACAATGTGTAATTGTTTAGCTTCACATGTACACCTATTAGTTTTAGCATTTACACCAAATGTAATAGAAAGTTAAAATCTTTAAAGGGAGCATTTTTGCTCACCACTTAGTGAGCAAAAAAATGCCCCCCAGTCCATATTATTGTGCCATGTGTCCCTTAAACTAATTATAGTTAAAATTAAAGATAAACTATGTAAGGACCCTTCCCGAATTTTCCTCGAAACCCGGATAGAACCCTTATCCCGTCTGACAGCTCTTTTACCTCAAAATTTAAATACCAGAAATACCAATTATCCTTAAATAATTTTTAGTAACCCTTACAGGGTTCCCGACAGAACCTCTGTACTTACTGACCACTCCTACCTGTCAGACGCAGGATAGTATACAAGTCAAAGCCAAGACCTCGGAATAGTAGTGGTCCAAATAGGAATACCCTCTGACACCAAATGTCAGTAGGTCAGACACTGCTGACATCTCTACTGGAATACCACAAGACAACTGACTAGTCAGATACTTGTGAACCAACAATAATTCGTCACTCTGGGTCACCGCCCACACCAACCCACAGACCCGGATGACGAAGTATTTCCATAGGCTGATTAATCACATGACAATCGTCGTCAACCATATTAGAGCCGGAAATATCCTCAACTATCATATCATATAAATCGGCAAGTATCCTTAGCCAGAATAACATTCGACTATTATTTCACATCAGTCGGCATATCCCTCGACTGGCATATCCCTAGCCACCAGGGTATCCATTGGGGTGTGCTAGTCCTATATCACAACTCTCTGTACTATGCATAGACAGCCTCACGACCTGACGGAGCCCCTGTATCACAAATCTCTGTACTATGCATAGACAGCCTCACAACTTGACGGAGCCAAAACTCCTCGATGCCAGAGTCAGAGCACTCAACGAACCAATGGAGTAAAACTCTCGACGCTAGTCGAAGAAACAGTAACCGATTATATTGGAGGTTCACCGGTTCACCGCCTACAGCGTATCCTGGTCCGGATTCTGGCCCCCACACATATCAGTATTGTTTATATCGGAGGTTCACCGGGTTCACCGTCTCAGCGAATCCTAGCCCGGATTCTGACCCCCCTCAAATCGGTATTGTTTATTTTGGAGGTTCACCGGGTTCACCATCTCAGCGGATCCTAGCCCCGGATCCTGGCCCCCCTCAAATCGATATTGTTTATTTTGGAGGTTCACCGGGTTCACCGCCTCAGCGGATCCTGCCCCGGATCCTGGCCCCCCTCAAAACAGTATTGGATCCAAAATCAAGTATTTTATAATCACAAATACGGTTTCAACTCAAAATCATGGACTCAAATAATTACCACGTCAAAACAATATCAAATCCGAATCCAACAACCATGCCATTTCTCACAACACACTTTCACTAAACTATTGAAAAAAAAACAATTTATAAATTCCATGAAACCATTGCACCCAAAATTCATGGACGTTCTAGCCTAAGGAACACATGCACAATAATAACCCAATTACCTTGACGTTCCGAGCTCAAAACCCGCTTCACGGTCAACCATTACCGCTGGGATCGCCCAACCGGGCCCTAAAAGAACTCCTATGGCCTCGAAACCAACAAAATCGGATCCGGAACGTCCCAAAACCCTAGTCACGCGTCGCCGTGACATCGGGAACAATCCCACGCGCCACCGGAAGGTCAGAACACGCGTTCACGCGCTGCCACACGCCCTCACGCGCTGGTCACGCGCTGCTACAGTGTTCACGCGCCTGGATCGGTCCTACCCGGCCCGGCTTGACTTGACCTGGTTCAACTCGACTCAATCCGACCGATTCACTCAACCCGACTGGTTCAACTCGACCCGACCGATTCACTCGACCCGACCCCGTCTGACCCGACTCGACCGATCGCAGGAGAAGACGATCGGTTGCCGGCGCCATCGCCGAAGTCTGGCCTGAGAAGATGACCGACAGCCGCCGTCTGGTTTCTCCGGAAATTGCCATTTTCGGTCGATTTTCAGGGTTTTCTAACTTCTTCATTTCTTGACAATTTTTCACGATCCACACATGTAAATTCATCTACTTTTCACCAGGAATATAAATATGGGGTCAAAGTTCCGAGATCGTACCTGGTCTGGCCGAAAAACGACCGAGAAGATTCGGTCCACCTCCCTCCTCCGTTCGTCGCCTACGGCGGTGCTCCCGCTCCGATGATTACACCAAAAGGCTCGTGGGGTCGCGGGGAAGAACCTCCCGGCCTTGGTTTCGTTCAAATCGGACTGAAATCCGTCCAATGAAAATAGTGGTTCGGTGTTTGCACGGGAAGAATTTCGGGTAGGAGAGAGTGTAACAACCCGGACTTTTCATAATTGATTTTATGCAATTATTTTTATTAAATAACTATTTTACCCTTGATCGGTAAAGGGCTTGGAAATCAAGTTTTGTTTCGAGACACTTTTGGTGTTGTTTCGGGTACCGTTGCGTAGGTCTCGAACTCACGAGTTCGTAGACAGGCGGCACGCAGGAAACGGAGTTCGTATACGGAAGTTGTGGGTCTAGATGTGTAAGGGAATTTTGGTAATTTGCCATGGATGGGAGATATTTTACCTCAATTATTGTACAACTCATTTCATCTTTATCTTCTTATCTCCTTCTCTCTCTCTGTAACAAAACAGAAACACAAACACAACCCATACACTGAACCGAAACCGAGAGAAAAACCAAGAGAAAACCAAAAGTCAACGACGGATTCAAGGCTTTAACTTCCCATTTGGATCAACTAATCGTATTCTACTCTTTCCCACGATCACAACCGTACCAACCATCGAAGGAGAGGACTACGGTGGAAGCCGAGCCGAGTAAAGGAAGTTTCGGATCTTTCGATCGATTTTTCGGCTTATACAGGTACGTGTTTGATGTTTTGAGGTTATATTTGGATTCCTGGGTTTGAGTAGATAGATTTAGACGTAAAATTTGTGTAAAATGGTTGAGTTTTGAGGAAGTTGTAAAGCTTGGAGTTTCGGCCGGAAATGGAGGATTCCGGTGGAACCAGACGGCGGCGGAGGTGGTGGTCCGGTCATCTTCTCCGGCCAGCCTTCGGTGACAGTGACGGCGTCCGGTTGTCTTCTCCGGCGAGTCATCGGTGACCGGTCGGGTCGAGTTGAACCGGTCGAGTTGAGTGAACCGGTCGGGTCGAGTTGGACCGGGTCAGGTTGAGCCGAACCGGGTTAGACCGGTTCAGGCGCGTGAACACTGTAGCAGGCGCGTGACCGGCGCGTGAGGGCGCGTGGGCGCGTGTGCCGACCTTTCGGCGGCGCGTGGCGGCGCGTGGGGTCGAGGATGACGTCACGGCGGCGCGTGGTAACTAGTTTCGGACGTTCTGAATCTGTTGGTACAGGTTTTAGGTTGATCGGACATCGTTTAGAGATCGTTTTAAGTGTCCGAAGTTGCTGTGATTTTAGGAACAGCAAGGGTAGACTTCCCGAGGTTTAGGAAGTTGTTATATACGAGTCTTATTACTAGCCGGTAATCCCGATTGTTGTTTTTGACAGGCGATATCGTTCCGGGAACCTCAGAGGAACGAGCGAGACGGGATTGAGCTAGCTTGAACAGGTTTGTGAGTGGACTTTGTTTTATAAACTGAATTGCATGCATCAAAATATCTTTGTTAAATACGGTTATGTATTGTGGCATTGAATTTCTGAATGTTAGAAATGATTTCTAGACATATGTTTTCCACTATTTCAGTTAAAGTATGATAGTCGAGATATGCCGACTGATATGATATGATAGTCGAGATATGCCGACTGATATGATATGATAGTCGAGATATGCCGACTGATATGATATGATAGTCGAGATATGCCGACTGATATGATATGATAGTCGAGATATGCCGACTGATATGATATGATAGTCGAGATATGCCGACTGATATGATATGATAGTCGAGATATGCCGACTGATATGATATGATAGTCGAGATATGCCGACTGATATGATATGCTAGTCGAGAGATAGGCCGACTGATGTGATAGCATAGTACAGAGAGTTGTGATACAGTACTAGCACACCCCAAGGGATACCTGGTGGCTAGTGGATGTGTCGATGACAGTGGATTTGAGATGTTATGTGTCTAGGTGGAAATAAATGATTTCGAACATGAAAATGCCGGTGATTTAAAGATGATGTTTTTATAACATGAATTGTTTATGTGATGCATGCATGGTTTTATAAATGGAGGGGGAAAAGGTAATATTCCTTGGAAAGCGTTTTATAAACGATTATTTTTGTCCACTCACAACTGTTGTGTTTAAACCCCCTTCAGGCCGTAGAGTTGACGCGGACAGTATCTCGAGGCAGAGGCATTAGCACTTCCGCTACGCTGTATAGTTGTACTTGAGTAGGATATCTAATTTGTACATTGATCCTACTTAGACGCTCTGATATTCTTGTATTTGGTTGGTATTTACTTACGGGAATTTTAAGTGCTTAAATCCCTTGTCTGACAAGAGAAATTTTTTTATTGTTGTTATCATATGCTAAGGATTGAAGGGTATTTGGGAACCTTTCCTTAGGTTGTCAGACGGGATCAGGGTTCTTCCCGGGTTTCGAGGGGAAATTCGGGACGGGTCCTGACAGAGAGAGACTGCATCGACCAATCTCCTGAGGAGAGAGAAAAATATCTGATATATAGTTCCAATTTTTCCAAAATTACCAAACTGCCCCTGTAGATTCTAGACCCATAACAACCTCACCGGGTCTCCGTTTTCTGCATGCCGCTTGTCTACGAACTCATGAGTTCGAGACCTACGCAACGACCCAAGAAAAATTCCAAAAAATACTTCCTGTAAAAAAGTGACTCCCGAACCCGTCCAAAATCGAGGGTAAAATCGTCCAATTCTCAAAATAATTTAATTTATGGTCCGGGTCGTTACAAACTACATAAAAGTACTCAAACTATATGAGTCATTTCAAATTTATATCATAACTATGAAAATTTTCATGTAGGTACCCAAACTATCAAAACATATCATCTAAGTACCCACCGTTAGTCAATCTGTTAGTCAACCCGTTAAATACTTAAGTGGTATTGTTGAGTCAGAATTATATGCTGAGTTAGACTCCAGTCAAGCTAAAAAATAATATAAAAATAAAAAATAAATAAATAAAATATTTAAAAATAATAATTTACAAAATTGACCAAAAAAACACCAAAAAAAAAAACAAACAAAAACCATAAGGGCTAGAAGAAGTGATCGATGGTAGTGAGATAGATGAGGATGGACAGTGAGTGAGCGAGAGAGAAGTTGGAGATAGAGAGTGAGCCAGAGGGAGGGGCCAGAGTTGCAATCTTGCAAATGAGCAAGGACTTGCTTGCTACTTTGTTGGGGTGACGATCTGAAGTTCAAGGCCTATAATTTTTGCAGTTTGATGGTATGAAATGGTGGTAGAGTTGAATTGTAGTCGTAGAGATAATGACTGAGTTAGTTCACGGGGTTGTGATATAGCAATTGAAATTTTATTTGCGTTGTTGTTATTTAGGGTTTATGAAATGGTTTTGATGGAGGGGAATCTGATTACTCACGAACACCCCAGCCAAACCTAGCGTCTTCTTCCTCAAAATTCAATTAATCATGTTTCTCGACTTCGGCTCGCTTCTCAACCTAATTAACACGCTCCACCTCCCCCTACCACAAGAATTCGCCATCGTTGTTGCGAACCTCAACGCGAATCCAGACCATCGTGAACCACCACGAACCCAGACTCATCTCGATCTTCACAGTGAATCACCGCGAACTCATAACCATCTCGATCTTCACAGCGAATGACCGCGAACCCTAACCATCGATCTTAGTCTACACAATCACGTAGTCCATCTTCACAGTCAACTTTGTCATTGAACTTCACAGTGAACCTAGATTCTAGATTCCAGATTTCAACCACCTGTTCCTGCTCCCGTTCTCCTCCAAGCCCAGGTTTCAGCTCCGAGTGTCAGGACCCGTCCCGAATTTCCCCTCGAAACCCGGGAAGAACCCTGATCCCGTCTGACAACCTAAGGAAAGGTTCCCAAATACCCTTCAATCCTTACAAATTATAATAATAATAAATACTTTCACTTGTCAGACAAAGAATTTAAGCACTTAAAATTCCCGTAAGTAATTACCAACCAAATACAACATAATATCAGAGCGTCTAAGTAGGATCAAGATACAAATTAGATATCCTACTCAAGTACAACTACACAGCGCAGCCGAGAGTGCTAATGCCTCTGCCTCGAGATAATGTCTGCGTCAACTCTACTGCTTGAAGGGGGGTTTAAACACAAAAGTTGTAAGTGGACAAAAATAATCGTTTATAAATCATTTTCCAAGGAATATTACCTTTTTCCCCCTCCATTTATAAAACTATGCATGCATCACATAAACAGTTCATGTTATAAAAACATCATCTTTAAATCACCGGCATTTCCCTTTCTCTTTAAAACCACTCAGTAGGACTCACACAAAATCCATATAAGGAAAACACATTGTAATCCACAATCTGGTTTGAAAATCATCCTCAAAGGAATTCAAAATCATTTAATTCAACCTAGACACATAATATCTCAAATCCACTGTTCCCGACACATTCACTAGCCACCAGGGTATCCCTTGGGGTGTGCTAGTCCTGTATCACAACTCCCTGTACTATGCATAGACAGTCTCGCGACCCGACGGAGTCAAAACTCTACAATGCCAGAGTCGGAGCACTCAACAAACCAACGGAGCAAAACTCTCGACGTTAGTCGGAGAATCCATCACCAATTATATTGGAGGTTCACTGGGTTCACCGCTAATAACGGATCCTCGTCCCGGGTCCTGGCCTCCCTCAAATCAGAGTTTATCTTGGAGGTTCACCGGGTTCACCGCTAATAACGGATCCTCGTCCTGAGTCCTGGCCTCCCTCACATATAACCAAATCCGATAAACTCATACAACAGGGTCAAAACCCAAATCATTGACTCAATAATTTCCTCGTCAAAACGATATCAAAACTGAGTCAAAAAACCATGATATTTCTCAAATCACACTTTAATCGAAGTAGTGGAAAACATGTGTCTAGTAATCATTTCTAAAATCCAGAAATTCAATCCCACAATACATAAAAGTATTTACACAAAGATATTTTGATGCATGCATTTCAGTTTATAAAACCAAAGTCCACTCACAAACCTGTTCAAGCTAGCTCAATCACGTCTTGCTCGTTCCTCTGAGGTTCCCGAAACAATATCGCCTGTCAAAAATAACAATCGGGATTACCGGCTAGTAATACGACTCTTAAATAACAACTTCCTAACCTCGGGAAGTCTACCCATGCTGTTTCTAGAAAATACAGCAGCTTCGGACACTCAAAACGACCTCTAAACGATGTCTGATCAACCTGAAACCTGTACCAACAGATTCAGAACGTCGAAAACTAGTTACCACGCGTCGCCGTGAAGTCAGACTCGACCCCACTCGCCGCCGGAAGGTCGGCACACGCGCCCACGCGCCCTCACTCGTCGGCCACGCGCCTGCTACAGTGTTCACGCGCCTGGACCGGTCCAACCCGGTCCGGCTCAACCTGACCGGTTCACTCAACCCGACCGGTTCAACTCGACCCGACCGGTTCACTCAACCCGATCGGTTCAACTCGACCCGACCGGTCATCGGTGACTCGCCGGAGAAGACGACCGGACTGTCGTCGCTGTCGCCGGAAGCTGGCCGGAGAAGATGACCGGACCGCCACCTCCGCCGCCGTCTGGTTCGCCGAAATCCCCCATTTCCGACCGAAACTCCAAGCTTTACAACTTCCTCAAAACTCAACCGTTTTACACAAATTTTACGTCTAAATCTATCTACTCGAACCCAGGAATCCAAATATAACCTTAAAACATCAACCACGTACGTGTGTACGTCGGAAAATCGATCCAAAGAACCGAAACTTCCTTTACTCGGTTCGGCTTCCACCGTGATCCTCTCCTTCGATGGTTGGTACGGTTGTGATCGTGGGAAGGAGTAGAACACGATTAGTTGATCAAAATGGGAAGTTAAAGCCTTGAAATCAAAGTTGACTTTATGGTTTTTCTTCGGTATTTTTCGCACGGTTTGGTTCAATGGTTTTGTGTTTGAGTGTGTCACAGAGAGAGAGAGAAGGAGATGAAGATGAAATGAAGATGTAAAATGAGATAGATCAGATAAGTCTGATTTGGATAACAAAATATCTCCCCTCCATGGAAAATTACCAAAATGCCCTTGCACATCTAGACCCATAACTTCGTCCACGAACTCCGTTTTCCGCGTGCCGCCTGTCTACGAACTCGTGAGTTCGAGACCTACGCAACGGTACCCAAAACACCACCAAAAGTGTCTCGAAACAAAACTTGATTTACAAGCCCTTTACCGACCAAGGGTAAAATCGTCATTTTACAAAAATAATTGCGTAAACCCAATAATTAAAATTCCGGGTTGTTACACCGAGCATTGGGGTTCCTAGTCGGGAGTGGCAGGCCCTTTGACAAAATGGGCACAAAGTTTGGGATCGAGCAAGGAATTGTTGCTCTCTTCTCTCTTTTTTGTTTTTCTTTTTATCAATTTGTAAAATTAATTTTCATTTTAATTTTTAATTATTTAATTTTATATTATTTTTTAGCTTGTATGGAATCCAACTCAGCAGATAATTTTGACTCAACAATGGCACTTAAGCATTTAACGGTTTGATTAACATATTGACTAACGGTGGATAACTAGATGATGTGTTTTTATAGTTTGGTTACTTAAATGAAAATTTTTATAATTAGGATATGTACTTGAAAGGGCATCTATAATTTGGATACTTTTATGTAGTTTATGTTAAAATTAACTACTTAGTAATTATTTATCATTTAAAAAGAGAGAAAATAATTAAATAATATAAATTTTATTTTAACCCAGCAGAATTCATCTTCTATATCTCCCGCTTCAATCTCGTCATGGATTGAAGAATGAGATCTTAAGAGATGAAGTAGCAGATCGAGCATGAGAAAAAAAAATGAGAGAAAGAGCAAGAAAAATGGTCATGTGCGAGTGAGGCGCGAAAGAGAGAATGAGAAAGAAAAGTGAAAGCAAGAAATAGAGAGAGAAAAGAGAAAGAAATTGGAGAGTTGGAAAAGAAGGCAGGCCGGTGGCGAGGGGAGGTAGCTACCGCCGGCGAGTGTTTGACGGATTGTGTTGCAGACTTGGGTGGGTGGGAGGGAAGGAGATGAATTCTTTTGTGTTGCAGACTTGAGGTAGGTGAGAGGGAAGGGGATGAATTCGGCTGGGCTAAAATAAAATTTATATTATTTAATTATTTTCTCTCTCCTTTTAAATGATAAATAATTGCTAATTGATTAATTTTAACTATAATTAATTTAAGGAACACATGGCACAAGATTATGGACTGGTGATGTGAGCACAAAAATGCTCCCCTCTTTAAATTGGAATTTATTGACGTATGTGGCAATTTGAAGAGGTTTGTATACTACTTTATGAATGGGAAGTGATTTTTCGCATTTCTTCGCATATATTTTTTTTTTTTTTTAAAATATGAAATTGAGTAAATCAAAACAGAATTAAAAGATAAAAAAAATTTAGGAATTTATAGAGGAAAAGAAGAACAGACTCAAAATTTACTTCCATTTATAATTACGCTCCAACATACTCTTCAATTCAATTCCTATTTGAAATGTAATTTGTTATGAATAGAAACAAGAAAAATACTACTTTTTATTTTAATAAAAAATGATATCATTTTATATCATAAAAAATGGGTACAACTATACCATCAAAATTAAGCTATGACATCAAGACCCACAAGCCAATGTAGCAATACTAACGCAGACAAAGTCACACTAACAGTTAACAAACTCACATCATTGAAATCATACAAAATTACAAATGAAACCCACAAAGCCCAAAACAAACAAAACCATAATAACGCTTATAACCCTAAACAAACTACCTCCACTAAAAGAAGCATCCACCGACATCAAACTCATCATATATGGTCTTGAAGAACTTATAGAGCATGACGGATCTGATGAATGTTTTATTTTTAGTGGTCTAATTGCGCATAAAAGTAAATAAATGACAAAAACTCATAATCTAACTATTGTGACCAAAACTAATTAAAAATATTGCGGCAAACTAAAAGGTGGTCTATTTTGACATTTCCAATGTAAATTTTGTTATTCCAAAGTATATTAAATGTGTCAAAGAGTGTTGACATGCATGTTTCCCTAAGCCGAATCTAACAGACAACAACTAACCGATGGCTCCAAAAGACAAACCCAGAGCCTCCGCGCACCCTCACGCATTGTAAACCGATCAGATCATGACTACCCCCGACAGAATGCCTTGTCGTCAAGAGCATAAGAGGCTATTTCCCCAAGAGGATTCAGCCAACCGCCCTTTAGGGGGTTAAATAAAGAGTACAGGTGGTTGGCGCCTATTGGTTGCACGCTAAAGGACGAAGGAAGAAAGAAAGCTCGTGGCCCCACAAACTTCACTACTTTAGCTCTTCGGGTATGCTCAACCCACTACCGGTATTATCTATAAATAGAGGTCTCCCTCAGGTTTGAGGTAACTTCACACAAGTAAACTTACTCCCACACTCGCATTCCCTTGTTACTATTTTGTTATCCTACCCACAAATACACTGAATTAAGCATTATACATTTTTAGGCCGAAATCCCAAGCTCATATTCACCTCCCTTTCCTTTCTCCCGAGCTACCCAAGAAGCCCTGCCTTGTTTCCCACACAACCGCTTCTGCCCACGTGAAGGATCTCATCCGCCTCGTTTACAAAACCTGGGACCTGCCCTAAATCCCGAGGGCCCTGAGTTAGTCAAGACGTTTCTACCCGTCAACAAAGAGCTTTAGGCAGCTTGGTGGCTGAGTTTAACAAAGATATCGGTGAGAATTTTGCTGACATTGTTTATTACTTTTGCATTCTATACTTGTTGAAGATCTGTTTCTATGCTATGATTTCGGAGTTTGTCTAATAACGAGGTTTTAACAATATCAATATTCTTCTTAACTAAATCACCCACTTGCCTCAGCAATATTATTTTTCTTTTCATTTAATAGACGATGTTTGATTCTGTTACAATTCTGTATGAGATGGCACATGATGCTATCTCATTTAAACTCGGTTCAATCTATACCGAATTGTCATTTGACATTGTTTATTTGACACGAATTTAATTTGGTGCTATACTGAATTGTCGATTTTTCATTCATCATACCTCTGTTATTATAAAAATAAAGAGGGTCAAAAAATTTCACCAAAATTTTCTAATAAAAATTCATCTCGATTAATAATCTTTACATTTAATACATAAAGATATAATAATAAAATTAAATATTTAAAATTTAAAAAATTAAAAAATTAAAAAATAAATATTTGAGTGGAGGAGTGGGTAGTTACTCTAACACTTATTTTTGTTTTTTGTTACGTACACACGTGTATGCGGGTGCATGAATCTAGTATTGTATTTATATGTCATTAACTCTTTTATGTTAGATATTTACATTCTGAACTGGTATTAAACAGACATTTAAATGGATATTGCTAAGAATCCTAGAAAGCTAGATGTGGTGTTCGAATATGGATCACAAAATAGATGGTGTAGAGATGCAACGAAATTGCCGATGCTGCTCTGAATGGTACGTTGTGCTAAAAAAATTCCAACACTTCGATCAAGATTTTAATTTCTTCGTTCTCTGCATCATTTAACTTCATTTTCGTTTTTTGATAGAAACATCATTTTCTTTTATAATGGTTGGTTGATAGCTTAATTGTCCTTAATTTCTTGAAAGAAACTACATTTTTATTGGTCCTGAAAATATGATGCGGTGATTTCTTCTAAATCACAAAAGGGGTTGGACAAACATTCTGCTAAGAGCTGCATTCAATGGAGTTGCCGGCGATGGAGTGGCGGTGATGGGTGGGTTGTCCGGTACTCCGGTGGGTGGATTAGGATTGTGGCATTTTTGTTCTTGGGAGGGGGGGTGGCTTCAAAAGTAGAAAGGGTAAAGTTGGAATTTTAAATGATTTAGCCAGCGGGGAAGAGTGAAGTGGTCGCCGGCGCCGGTGGGGTGTATGGGTGGCTGTCGGTGTTGGTGGGTGAAAGTGATACGATTGGTGTGGCTGGAGAGAGGATATTGAGGAAAAAAAAACCACTAAAATAATTAATTAAATACGTTGGACCATTGGATTTCTTTTGAACGGTTAAGATATAAAGTCAAGTTTTTTCTTGTTTTTTTGATGGAAAATGTCAAGTTTCTTTTTAGCTAGGCTTTATTTTCTTCCAACCTCAGAAAATTAGTTTATTTTTGTATTTGTTGCGCTCTTCATGGCGGAGGACTTCTTGGATGTAGCCGTGAATTGCGATCGGACCGTATATCAGGAAGGTTTCGATGAAGGCTACAAAGACGGTCTAGTTGTCGGGAAAGAGGACGCAAGGCAGGTCGGCCTCAAAAAGGGCTTCGAGGATGGCGAGGAACTCGGGTTCTACCAGGGCTGCGTGGACGTGTGGAACTCTGCAATTCGGATCGACCCGAACTGCTTCTCGCCTCGGGTCCGGAAAGCTGTGAAGCAAATGGAGGAGTTGATTGCGAAATTCCCACTCAAGGAACCCGAGAACGAGAAACTCCAAGACATAATGGAGGCTCTGAGGTTGAAGTTCAAGGCGATTTGTGGTTCATTGGGTGTGAAATTGGAGTATAAGGGGTACCCAAACGCTGCTTCTTCTGAGACTAAGGAGATGTCGTTTTGAATAGGGACTCTTGTCGTTTTACTGTAATAGGTTAGTCTCAAATTTTTGTTTTTGTTAGTAAAGGTGAAAGCTTTGGCTATGGAGGGAATCTGAGTTGGTAATAGTTCTCTAGGTTTAGTAATGAAATTAGGCTTTGGTTCTGGCTGATTACTTCTGCCTAAATTAGTCTATGATTTTCAGCTTCACTTCTTCGTTGTTGAATTTGGACTATTGACCGGTATCTATGATAATCTTCTGAATTCTCTTGTTTTCTATATTTTGTGAAAGAAATTACTTGCATTTGTTATTTGGGTTTTCTTGTATCAAATATGCACACTACTAAATTACTAATTGGATTAATTGATGCATCATACTAGAAATCATCCGAAATTGATCGAAGCCTTGCCATTGCATCTGATTTCTGTACACTAATTGAAACTTTAGTTGTGTTTAGATGCTTTTATCAGTAGCCACTTGTAGCTAGCTGAAGTTGTGGCTAAGGTTAGAGTAAGTTTGTGGCCCAAGAAAAACAACGGCCACACTAGTTTCTGGTGGTGTCTTTTCATTTTTCATATTGGGTGGTTTTTTGTGCAGTATGTGACGAGCAGAAAAGAGAGAAAATGTTAAAGTCTATACTTGCTTGCTGCAAGGTGTACATATCTGAAAGCCGAAACAGGGCTGCCCTAGAGTCAATTGAGCAAGCTGCTAAGCTTTTCTCCGAAGCGCGCATTGTCAATAAGTTTGAAGATGAGACTTACAACAGAGTTGGTTACACCCTTGTCTCTAAGTTGGCTCCGCAGCCATCTGGGGGCCCTTGTCACTTGAGGATGGCAGTGCTTGCCATGGTCAAGGCTGCTTTTGAAACCATCGACCTTGAGTTGCATTGTGGAAGTCATCCCCGGCTTGGGGTTGTGGATCATATATGCTTTCACCCCTTGCTTGGTGCTTCTTTGGACCAAGTGGCTGGGGTTGCAAACTCCCTAGCTGCTGATGCTGGCTCTAGTCTTCAAGGTTAGGAAAACATTATATAATTATATTGAAGATTTAAGATAGCAGTAGATTTTCGAATTCATTGGTCTGGGTGATTTTGTTCATTGCTATACTGTTATTTCTCTTTTTGATACTCCTGAGTGGCTATATTGAATTAGGTGATTGTTATTTGTTAGTAATTGTCAAATCATAAGCAATCGGTTTATGTGCTATACGAATTGCTCATAATCTCAAATGTAGTTTGCAGTCCCTACTTTTCTGTATGGAGCTGCCCATGAAGAAGGGAGGACGCTTGATTCAATCAGAAGAGAGTTGGGTTATTTCAAGCCAAATTCTAGTGGAGAACAGTGGACTGGAGGGCCAAAATTGGATTACTTGGCACTGAAGCCGGACAAGGGTCCCTTTCAAGTGAAAGAAGATAAGGGTGTGATTGTGATTGGAGCAACCCGGTGGGTTGATAACTATAATGTCCCAGTCTTCTCTACTGATATTTTTGCAGTTCGTAGAATTGCAAAACGCGTTAGCGGTAGAGGAGGTGGACTTGCTTCAGTCCAGGCCATGGCACTTGCGCACGGTGAATCTGTCATTGAGGTGGCTTGCAATTTGTTGGAACCGGAGAAAGTGGGAGGAGATAGGGTTCAGCTTGAGGTTGAGAGGCTGGCGAAGGAAGAGGATATGCAAGTGGGTAAGGGCTACTTCACTGATTTTCCTCATGAAAAATTAATTGAAAGTTACTTGCAGTCAGGTTCCAGTATGTGAACCACAACATGAAATAAGAACTTGTTCTTTCATGTCCTTGAGATGATACTGTTTTTGTGAGTTGTCCAATGCGTGAAATTTGGATGATTAATACTAGTAGGTGTTGTCAAAAATGGGGTTTTAAGGAGCCGTTTGATAATTATGACTCATACACAAAATGTGAAAACGGGAAGCAAAAAATGGAATGGTTATCAAACGGCCTTTTAAAGCACCGTTTTGAGAAAGAAAAAAAGCCTTACACTATAGATGAAGGGTTCTTTTCTACAGTTTGATTCTCGAATTTCCAACTAACATGAAGATGATATAGAAGATTCAAAGATGAAAAAATATATGTCTTTCAACATTCATCCCCTTGATGAGAGATTTCCCAACTTGTTTAGTTGAGGTTTCTCCATCTATCCTTGTCAAGTCACTCAGTATCCTCACATGTCTTTCCTTTTTTCTTGTTTTGTTTACTTGACACTTTGTCACTGACATGGGAATTTCTGTATCTATCCTATATGTTTGTTGTTCTTCATAATAATGCTATTTCTATAAAATATATTTATTGATGTTGTATTTGGTGCTTAGTACAAAGCGTGTCACATTCTTATCCATCTATCTCTCTCAAGATGCCCTTTATGATATAAAATGTCTCAAGAATTTGTGGTGGATATAAAACTATGAATGAAAATATCACTAATATCGTTAATATATTCATTGATACATATGTATTTTGCATTCTTTTCTCGATATATTCATGGATGTATTCATGTTTTGCATCATATTCTCATATTTTCATGAACGTATTCGGACTTTGCATTTTATCCTCGATATATTTATGAATGTATCCGTATTTTGCGTCCCCCTCTTGGGGTTAGGTTAAGTGTTTACCTAAACTTTTTTGGCCCTTGTACTTTAGGTTCGAAACTGCTTTTGAAGCCCCTTGTCTTCGTCAAAAAAACAAAAGAAGCCCCTTGTATATACAATTTGATACTGTGGGCCTCTTTTTTCTTTTCTGTGTTCTTTATAAATAATAATCGGTTTCTCTCATCGTTTTATTCAAGTAAAAGAAACAGCCAAAGAAAAGACAAAATACAAAATGAGAAATCTTAGTTTTGGTTCAAAACCTAAATTCAGATTTATAGTTGCTGATATTAAATATGTCGTGTAGTAATGAAAATGTGTGATTGATTTGAAATATCGTTAATTATTTTATTTACCAATTTCAATTACGGATTCACACATGTTTAACACATGGCTCTGTAGTTTGTACTTCCAAGGAATTGTTTAGGTGTTGAACAGCAAGAGCGCAAAGAGGAGACCATCACGTGCTTTTTAACTTATCAGTCATATCTTTAGGGCCCTATCTTTTAATGGATTCACGCATAATTTATCAGTCATATGGATGGTGCTGATTTTAAATAATAAGAAAATTATAAATTCACCATATGATTCATGCTTAAAATTTAAAGAGCTCATTCGGTGAGCGGAATTGGAATAGATTGGATAAATTATCAAATTTAATATATTTTAGATCTGAAAATGTATGTGATTTTATTGTAAAAAAATTGAACATAGAAGGAAACTTACATTTCTAATCCTACTATTTTATCTGGATTGTATTATATAAGTTTTCTTCTATTTTATTCTCTCTAATCCCCTCACAATAAAGATACATCTATTTTTTTATATTCAAAATACATTTAACTTTAGGTTATCCAATCCAATCCAACCCTTCTTATTAAACGTGGCCAAAAGGGTTTGATTTTAACCCCGAAAAAAGGGTTTGATTTTTTTTTCAATCATTTAAAGAAGTGATTTTCGCCATTTTAGTATTAGTGTCTAATAATATTCATTTTCACATGTTATGTAAGAGGTCTCAGGTTCGATTCTCGTGAAGGATAAGGTTGATACTCAATGTGGACAATGTAGTCCCCTCCCCTATATCATTGTATAAAAAAAATTAAAAAAAAGGACAATATTTGCATCTCACTCTGGTGGTACCTCCTCGTACCACCCTTTCGATATATAGAATAATCCTTATACGTATATTATAATCGAAACTACTCAACTCCTATATAATCATTTCAAGATCATATCCGTAAAAAATCAACAACTTTAGAGATCCTTTAGTAATTCATATGTATAAAACAAATCAATGGTATTGGTGACAATGAAGATTTTCATGGTGAACCGTTTATTTAGTTTATATATATTACTGGATAAATGATCTCGAATTTGGTTGATTTTTGTATAAATGATCTTGAACGGATGAATTATGAATTGAACGATTCCGATTATAATATATGTATACGAGATATTTGATAAATCTAAAGAATAATACGAGAAAATATTACCGTGAGTGAGATGTAAGTATAATTCATACTTCCGCTTCCTACTCTTTATTTTATTTAATATTTTTGTCTATTAATTCCGCTTTAAAATACATAATTCTAGAATTAAGAAGACATAAAAAGTGCGTGAAAGTCAATTGCGTTCATATATTATTGAATTGTGGGGGCAATGACTCACCTAGCGCGTATGCGGATGCCGCATCAACGCTGAGTCAGAGCATTGCCTTTTATATAAGCCCTTCTCTTGTCATCAAACAAAAGCACTTTCAGTTTCACCTGCAAAAACACACACAAACCATTCATCATCATCGTCACTGGAGTTCTGGAGTTCTGGAGTTCTCGAATTGGAGTGTGAGAGAATTGAATAAGAAGAAATGGATTATAGCTCAGCTTGCAAGGTAACTGCTTAATTATAGTGGCTAAATTTTACAATTCAAAATGCTTTGGATGAATGAATAATCAACTAGTTTTCTTTTTTTCTTCTTCTCTGTTTTCTCTTTGTTTCCTCATATATTTCTTCATCTGTTTAAAGAACCATTCAACAATTTTCTGCTGATTAATAGTCAATTGAAACCAACCTATCATCTTTTGAATTCATCAAGAAATTGCTTTCTTGTGAGAATATGGGATTACTTCAATAATGCAGCAGCTTCTTTCTCCTTGCTTTCTTTTGAATCTACAAGTGGATGTGTTTCTCTTCTGAACTCAAGTTTGAATTCTTCTTTCCGTACTTTAATTTAGTAGAAAAAGGAGAATATGTTTGCATCAAAAATATGAAAATTGTAACGTTCTTGAAAGAAATTAGATTTCTTTTTACAACTGATGAACTGGAGCTTATGAATTGTGAATCAGCATTTGGATTTCTTCTTTGGTTTTTTGGGGGTGGGGGGGCCTACTTTAAGAAGAGGATTAGCAAGAGGATAAAATAATGACAAGGATGATAATAATAATAGTAGCCATACATTTGTCAGTTTAATTAGCAGTGGAAAGAAGCTGATGTGATTCATCATTCACGTGAAGCCGATCTGCAGTTGGTAGCAAAATTTAGCACACCTATTATTTCTCAATATTTAAATCCTGAATAATTATTAGTTTGATATCCTTTAATAATTTCTTTTTAAATTGGGTAACATACATAAAGTAAATTTGATGTACATTTTGCTCTTCACTACTAGGACAAGAAGAAGAAAATCATAGACCACTCCATGCTACTCTGCTGCAAGCTTTTCATATCGGAATCACGAAACATCGCCGCTCTCGACGTAATCGAACGGGCGGCGGGGCTCGATCCGGAGTCTGTGATTGTGAACAAGTTTGAGGACCGAGCTTACAACAGGGTCCGGTACGACATTGTGTCATATGTTATCCATGATAGCAGTGGAAGTGCCATATATAGCCCATTGCACCAAACTGTCACTGCCATGGTTGAGGCGGCTTTCGGAGCCGTTGACCTGCAGCAGCACTCCGGGGCTCACCCGCGCCTCGGCGTCGTCGACGACGTTGTCTTCCATCCCTTGGCCCGGGCATCCCTGGATGAGGCTGCTTGGCTTGCCAAGGCTGTGGCATTGGACATCGGCAATAGATTCCAAGGTTAGTTGGTTGGTCTATGTTTTAACTCAGTCATGGAAATGTCCATACATCTTAAAACCAGGACTCTAAATTGTGGTCTTACAATGTGGAATGTCCTTAATAATTAATAATTATGGGGTCTTGAATTTAGTGTGAAACCAAGTAAAAATTACCCAAATAATCCTCATCCTCAACAACAACTGGCATAAACTCATCACTGATGTTATCTACTCCAGCAACGATAGTAGATATTTTCGGTACTTTTTTTTATTTCACCTTGCGAGTTGTTGTAGAGAGTGGGAGTTAACTGAGGTAATTTTTATCACAATTTCAATATTAAATTCAAGCGAATTGATGAATTTAACGATTATTACAGACATCCGATATCATAAGATCATACCAATGGGTCCTTATTACAGAAGGACCCGGAAATGTAACCCTTCTCGCTCAATAGGAGCTTGAGTGAATGAATTTTCATTTTGAGAAAATTAGAGAGGATTATACATAAAAGAAACTTAGCAAATCCAGGTCCGTTATAAGTTTTCTTCATGTACAATCCTTCCAAGTGAATAATTATTTATGTTTTTAAAATATCTTAATTTTTATGAGCCCTTATACTGTCTTTGTCTAATATGCTTTGTTTTTCTACTGAACTGCAGTACCTGTATATTTGTATGCCGCGGCCCACCCTACAGGCAAGGCCCTGGACATCATTAGGCGTGAGTTGGGCTACTATAGGCCCAACTTCATGGGCAACCAATGGGCAGGATGGGGCATGCCAGAAGTTCTCGACGTACAGCCCGACGGAGGCCCGACTACCGTGTGCCCTGCTAGGGGCGTCACGATGATCGGGGCACGGACATGGGTTGCCTTGTACAACATACCCATATTGACGACAGATGTGGCCACCACTCGGCGGGTTGCACGAATGGTGAGCGCCCGAGGGGGCGGACTCCCCACGGTGCAGACACTGGGCCTTATGCACGGTGAGGACCCCTCAGAGATCGCTTGCATGCTCTTGGAGCCCAACCAAATTGGAGCGGACCGGGTCCAGAAGTATGTTGAGATGCTTGCGGCCCAAGAAGGGTTGGATGTGGAGAAAGGGTACTTCACTGATCACTCACCAGATATGATTGTTGAAAAATATCTTAAGCTAACATCTGCAGCTGAGAGAAGAAGCTGATCTGTGGGAAAGACTAGGTCTAATTGATGAAGAACCATTGATGCCAAGTGGAAATTATGAACTTGTTGCATAACTACTTTTAATATTAATTATGTCTGGAACAAAATTCAGCGTTATCTTCATCTGCCAATTGTGATGTTTTGGATTTATTAACTAATGTACACTTGGGGTTTTCCTAATCCTTAATTACCTCTGATTTTTCATGTAGATTGATTTTGTTTGAAAATCTTAACAGCAATGTTTGAAGGAGAAGTTTTTTTATAGGTAAAAAATATCATTAAAAAAAAATGACTAAAAGTTTACTAGAGTCATTCACCAAGAAAAGTAAAATACCTAAAGAAATATCCGCAAATCAATTCATAAATCAAAGCACTAGATTTAACATGAATTAAGTATAATTATGATTAAACACTAGTTCAAGTCCAAAATTCCAAAAGAGACTAGAATCTGAACTAAACAAGGCCCAGCCCAACTTAAGAACTTAGACCAAACCAAAGCTCAGATCCGATCAGCCCATATAACCAAACAAAACAACTAGGATACCACATGCACCCAACTTGGTAAAACCTTCCTCTACCACAACAAGGCCGCTGATGAGGTCGCCGTAGTAGCTGTAGTCGCAGCCGCCGTCGTAACCGCCGCCATCATGACCAACAGTGCAGCCACCGTCGCAGCCCCCATTGCAGCACCGAAAAGGTCGAAGCAGGAAGCACCGTCGTCGACGCACCGGCAGTCGCAGTAAACACATTCCAATTATCGCCGCAGCCGCAGCAGCGCCGCCTCCTTAGCGCCTCAGCAGCCGTAGCAACACCATCGACCCATCTCCGCCGACATCACCTTCGCAGAAAAACCTCCGTCGCAGCATCAGGACATGAGCTTGATCTAGATCTCCCGCCAAAGTCAAACCCTAAGTGAGGCTCCGAAAAAGTGACCAGCATCAGGCTGGCAGGTGAGCCACAACAGGGGTAGGCACCGACCGCCGTATCTCAATCCAACTTCCACGGACAAGCAGCGAAGCTGAATCCAGGGGAGAGAGAGGGCAATCGGAAGAGAAGAATGGGAAATGAGAAGAGGATGAGATGGGAGAAGGGAAAAGGAAGAGAGGAAATAAGGGGGCCTGCCACCGACCCCAGGAGGGGGTGGCGGCTAGGGTTGCGAACAATACAGGGACTCTAGAGAGAAGGCAGAGAAAATTTTTCTAGAGAGAGAACTTGACGGTGGCTCCGAGGAGGAGAAGTTTTTACATCGGCATGTCGGATCACATTGATTGTTTGGGGTGCCCTCTAACAAAATTAAGAGGCGGATGACATTCATTGTCTAGCCACTCTTAGTTTGAGAAAGAACAAAGGTCGTATCGGACCACATTGATTGTCTGACCACTCTTAATCTAACAAAAGAAAAGGTCGGATCACATTAATTATCTGGCCACCCTCACATTGACAAAGAGCATCGGTCGGATCACATTCATTGTCCGGCCACTCTTACTTTGACAAAAGTAAGGGTCGGATCACATTAGTTGTCGGGCCACCCTCACATTGACAACGAGCAAATGTTGGATGCCACTCTTACTCTAACAAAAGCAAGGCTCATATCACATTAATTGTCCGGCCACTCTCACTTTGACAAGAGCAAAGCTCGGATCACATTGATTGTCTAGCCACTCTTACTCTTACAAAAGATAGGATCAGATCACATTAACTATCGGCCACCCTCGCTTTGACAAAGAGCAAAAGTCAGATCACATTGATTGTCCGGCCAAAACAAGGGTCGGATAACATTAATTGATTGTCCGGACAAAGAGAAAATGTCGGATCACATTAAATGTCCGGCCACCCTCACTCTACCAAAAGCAAGGGTCGAATCAGCCTATTCTTGACCTAGTAAATTTCTAAAGTCGCATATCCTTATGCCTGTTCTTGACCTGCATTCTACTGGTAGCATTCTTATTCTCTATTTGTCTTGTTCTTAAAAATTATATGACACCTTGTGTTGAGAATTCTATCATTTCTGGATGCTTCTATATATGTGATTTTTGAAAGGACAATGAACTGATGAAGTGCTGTTGCAAATGGTGCTTTTAAAAGGATGAAGAACTATTGATGCCATTGCCAAGTGGAAATTCTGAACTTGCACATTCTATTAATATATCTAAAACAAAACTAATGTTTCATTTTTACACCAGCCTTGTAATCTATGGATAAAATAATGTACACTTGGGTTTTCCAACTCTTACCTCTGCTCTCTCATGTCTCATGTACATTGTTTCTTCCGAAAATCTTCTGACAACAATGTCTGAAGGAGCTCCTGGAACCTCCCAGCACCAGGTCCTGGTCTAAACACCGAGTCATTACCACGCACGGCGCATGGGTCAGCTCCACCTTCCCGGCTGCCTATACACCATGCCCCAGGTGCAAACCGGCTTGTCCGACCTAGAAGCTCTTTGTCAATTTTGTCCAAGACCGGATCATCCTTAGGAAACTTTCTAGCAAAGGGGGCATTGCTCTTTACCATTTTGTCAAAGTCTTTCATTGACAAAGCGATTGGGTGCTGCTTTGGAGGGCTGTCCCAAGCAATGTAGTGGAGATCATGGCCTATTGCAGTGTGCCGAAATTCCTCATTGTTGCAAATAACGGTATGAAAATAGCCTTCTGGAGAAGAAACAAAATTTGTGTAATACATAAGCATAGTTCGTGGGAGGTTATCCCATCCCCATATACAGTACTCGAGAAAGGATCGCGTTAGCATTACCCATGCTGAACCTGCACACAAGGAAAATTTGCAAAACCAGTGTTGGAAACTAGTTATATAGACAGAGATTAATTAATGATTGCAACACAAGAATGAAAGTCAAAAAAGTTAGAAATAATAATAACTATCTTTAATCAGCAAGCTAGTAACATCTTGCAGAAGAAACAGTTTTTAACATATAACTCTTTCAATCTTTAGTTTATTCCATTTTTCTTTCTATTAACATATAGTATCTTTGCTAGTCCTTGCTAGTCCTTTCTAGATGTGCATACAGTTTGTTTTGCACAGTTTTCTTTCGTCATTAACAAATTAGGTAAAGAATCATATATAGTTTGTAGTAAGAATTTATAACTGTTCAAAAAGCAAGGGTGCAAGAAAACCTTTCAAAGAAATGACAACGGGCTAACAATTACCAAGGATCTGCTCAATGAAGTGTGGTACGGCTTTAATTACCTGTATACAACTTGAATGATGTAGGAAGTGATCGACGCTGAGTGGTCCATGCAATGTCAGATTTCTTTGACAAGTACAGGCCTGGATCAATTATGATTGGTTTTGCTCTTTGATTCCTGCAAAATAAGGGAAAATCACATAACCATGATATTGTATAATGGTAAACTACAAGGACTAAACACTTCCTTACTAAGCTGTGTGCACTTTACTCACAGTTTCCATCCAGTAATATGCATATGTTCAATAAAGTTGAGATTTCTAGACAGATTGGAGAAAGCATGAAGCAAATCTGCACGAAGAGGAAGCGGATCAGGTAACATGAGACTACATTTCATTGCATGACATTTATTAGATTACACCATTATACATTATCATGGTTATAGTTTCACTCCTACAAACAGACAAAGCTCAATGTTCTCAAGCAATATCTAATCAAAGTTATGGTAAATGTGTGAGAATGTGAAGGAAGAATGTGAAGGTACAAAAGTCCCACATTCTCACAAAATGTTTGTTAAATGCCTACTTTTACAATTCTGGAACATTTTGATAGGACTATTATACACTAGACAGGAACAACTGGAAGTAGCTAGCATGCCTTTAGTCAATGAGGACAGGCTACATCAAGTACTTGAAACAATTTCTAATTCTTGAGGTAGATTTTGTATATTAGCAGGAAAACTTTGGTTTATACTGGTGCAGATGTCATCAGCAACACTTTATTAGATGATTTTCACTACCCAAAATTCATAATCAAACAATCACCCACAATGATCGCTATTATCGATTATGATGCAGTCATAGATTAATGAACGCAATGAATCAGCAAAACATACTCTCTCCCCCTACACTAAAATAGATGAAAAGGTAGTGTGTCAAAATCTCCATTTCATCAATCTCAATAATAAGCTTATTTTAACTGGGTACCAAATCTTTAATCCAACAAAAATACCTTCGAAATAACAGAATGGGCAATATGTAGCAACAAAAATCAATAGTGCGTTAAGTATTGCTTCACATCTTAAGCAAAATAATGCCCTTTCAATTATCACAAAGTCCTTAAAATGACAAATGTGACAGGCAACCTTTTGGCAGGCCATAAGGGAGGAAAGAAACTCAAACACAAGCTCTAGCATTGTTACCCGAACCCTTTACCCAATGTGCAAAATTTGTTTTTAATCTCGATAAAAAGGAAAAACTTTCATGCAAGCATAGTAGTAACAAATACTACAACATTCCTGATGATCAATATAAGTTGCAATGAGGGGTAAGTCTGTTACTAACCATCTTGTGTCATGAGTGGATAATCTGATGCACTCAAGTTTATAAACCAGTCCCACTCTAAACTCTCCTTTAGGAGAATCGAAATAGCTTGCAGTGTACAAGCAATCATCGTTGGGCCCTTATAAGTCACCAAATTGGATTGAGCCATAACACGCACATTCTCCACTTCACTAAAAGTAGGATCAGCCTTCACTGAACTTGCCAATTCCAACCTTTCTCGAGGCGGAGCCTCAAGATCCAAATGCAGGATATATTGGTTTCTCGGATGATATACCGCGGATAAAGTCCTCATCATCCTATGATTATCACCCTTTGTACCTGATATAAGATATGCTAATCTAGGTGCCCCAATTTCAGAACGCCCATTGGCATCAACTGAGCTTTTCAAATCAGATTCAACAAAATACCCACTTGGCTCATCTGATTTTGAGAATGAAGCAATATCAAATGGCAACTGCTCTACACCATGTGGGGAGATAAACAGCCCGGAAATGACCGAGAAAAATAGGGTAATGAATATGATAAAGCTAGCAAAGAATGGAATAACCCAAACTCTATCACCAAAGACCCTCGATGAGTGGTGATTCACATACTTCCTCATACTCATTAACTGGTTCCTTACCCAACAAATATTTCGGATTCGAAACCTAAGACTCTCTGTATCAGCTCAAATACTCAGAAAGGCTGATTATCGAAGCAAACCCACCAATCTTCTGAAGGCTCCTGAGCTAAAGAGGAGCAAGAAGGTTCGGTTACCGAACCAAAAACGCCCTTTAATAAGTATATGAATAACATCTAAGCTGGGGTTTAATAGTTATTAACAAAAAAACATAGGTTTCAATCAAAACTGCATAAATTTCATAACTTTGCATTCAAGAGCTATGAAGACCAAAAAGGCAAGTGAAAATGTATGATTGATTATACACAGACACAAAATAGAGATGATGAAAATGAACAGGCCCAGGTGAAGGAGAGACAGTGAAATAATCAGAGTTCTGTAACGTGTAAATGAATTTAAATAAAAAGGAGTTAGATTTGAGTTTTCAAAGGGCCATGAATGGAAAGCGTCTCTTTCGCCAAACCAACTCAGATCTAAAACTTACCCAAAATTGAGCACAAAGCAATAAAGGCAACCCACTTGAAATTGCAAGTTTGAGAAGCTTCAAGCAATGGAGTTTGGCAAAGAGAAAAAGGGGAAAATATATTAAGAAAAAAAGGAAACAGAACAGTATTGCTTACTCAGGTAGAGAGGACCCAAATAAGATTCAAAGACAAGGAGAAAGCACTAGTGATGATTTTTGGTGATTGGGGGATCAGAAAGTGGGTAACTTTGATAGAAAAATTAGGGCAGACAAAGAGAACGGGATGTAGGGGGAGATTAAGTATACGAAGACTTTGCTTTAATTGTGGGCAAAACAGAGTTTTTATCTTTAATCAATTGATAATTGTTTTTTTTTTTGGATACAAATTGACAATTGTCTTTGTTTTTTTGATACAAAATGATAATTGTTTAATGTAATGAGATTATGAGAAGATGAATGTACAAGCTTCAAGTGACGACATCTTTGATGATTAAGTTATAGTTTAATATAGATTCAAATTAAAGTTCATGACAACACACTAACTAAACAATTCCACCTTTCAGTTCTAGCATTCGCATGAGCATTTCATACATCCACATTAAAATTTCAAATATTCTAAGCTTGAAATTAATACCTAAAGGTATATGGTAAGCCTTCTATAACCAATCACATAGTGACAAATAATACCTAAAAATTAATATAAATAAATAAATTCATTAACAGTTCGGTTTAGATTCCAACGGATTTCCAAAATGAAAATTCAAAATCAAACTTTTACTAACGGAGCGATTTTGATTCTCAAACCGTTTGGTTTTTATCCGGTCAAAATCAAACTGTTGTCAACAACGATTTGGATCGAATTAGTTAGTAATTTTAAAAAATTTATGCACGGCCTTCCTTTTTGTATCAAGTTTTTCATATTAAGTAATTTTGTAGAATTGCATTTATTTTATTTCTAAACCTTTTAGTTCACAGGATTAAAGATTCAAACATCACTTGATATAAAAAGTCGCATTAACCCTTTTGTTAAAATAAAAAAATAGTTACTATTGTCATTGCCCGCATGAGGACCTATGGTCCCATTCTTAAATGCAATGAAATGAAAGATTGGGTGAGAGACATTGACAAAAAAAACATATATTGGGTGACAGATTATGACTAGGGATCACCTTTAACTATATGAATTGACTATGTGTTTGCAAAATTATGGTTAAACACATTGTCATATATTTGGTGAAATGACAGAATAAAATATTGGATTACCAAGTTGCTAACAAAAAAATGAAAATGCAATAAAAATAGTTATTTTTCTTCCTTTTGCAACCACCATTTCATGCCATAATAAAGCCCTAAAATGTTCCCACAGGTCAGCTTCAATGTATATCCAACACTTTTAAGTTAACTAAGAACTGCCACTTAGTGCTATGATAGTGATATTCCTCTCCATATGGTATGTGGATAGTTTCAAGTTTGACCCTCGTAAATAGCGAAATCGATACTCAATGTATATATCGTAATTCCCTTCCCAATATATATTCATTAATAAAAAAGTTAACTGAAAAAGTTTTCATCCAATTTCATGCCGAGGATCTTAGAAATCCACTAGCTTCCATTGCACCAATGTCAACCTTCCTACTTCCATCAATATTCAATTTGTGGGGGCATCAAATGTAAAATAAAAAATTAAGAGCAACCTTGCTTGCTATTGCATCTGCTGACCTATTTTGCTTTTCTTCAAGGAAACCCATTGCAGCATGTCAATAGTAAGAAGAATATGATAAAAGTTTGATCTTCTAGCTGCTTTTGTGGGTGGGCTGAAAGGGATGGAGATCATTAGAAATAGCAAAGCCCAAACTATGGAACTGTCATATAAAGAGTTGGATTTGGGCCATAAGTCCAAATTCATAATCCTTCACTTCCATTCAACTTAAGCATTCGTATCAGTTTCGTCGTAAGAATTTGAATTATATTACACAATGAGGTGATCACTAAGTATATATTCTTGTCATTAATGTGAATTAAGGGTGGGGTTCTCTTTAGCCTCGACCAACATTCCATGCCCGGAGTTCTTCGAGCTGCTTTCTTATTCGTCTTCTTGAATGAAACATGGGTTCGTATTTCTGATTGTTCATTAATAAGAATAACAAGCAAAATTCTTACACACAAATAAAGGGAAATATAAATAGAGTAATTATGTCTACAATTATAATGCCATAAAAAAAATAATGTCTACAGTTTAAACTTCTTAACTTGTTCATAAGGCTCGAATTAAGATTTAAAAGATGTTGAAGTTATAAGTCATATGAGTTGTGCTCGTGCTAAGTTGCTAACAAAAAAGAAAGAAAAACTCAACCAAAAGCTCGGATCCAACACATGAGAACAAAAGTTTAATAGATCCGTCAAATCATTAGCGACTTTAACTTGGGTTTTTTTTTTTTGAGCAAATTATATTTTAGTACTTTGTGGTTTATACCATCAGAGTTATATCTGACATTTCAAATTTTACATTTTAATACTTTGAACTATTTAAAATGTGACGACATAGATCTACCGTTAACTATTCCGTTACAAAATTTGTTAAGTGTTGATGTGTCAATGTGGGACCTACGTTTTAAAATTTTTATTTTCCACGTAGATGAAAAAATCAATAAAAAATCAAATAAAAATAAAAAGGGAAAATAAAATAAAATAAAAAATAAAAAAACTTTTGTGTTTAGGGTTTAGCGATGAGGCTCTAATTACATTTCTTAAAATTCGTTATGTATGTGCATATGTTTTCTATATTGAAAAAGAGTGCAAAAGAAAAACACACTGGGGAGTAAATAATAACATTGAGTGTCCCCTGTGTTTTCTGTTGATGTGGAGGAATAATTTGCATCTTCATGCTTGAAATTCGAATGTGCAAGGAATAGTGCTGGAAAAAGAGTATTTCTGGCCGAATAAGTTCTGATTGGAAGTCGATGACTGTGTTATTTTAATTAATCCCAAACAAAAGGGGGAAGCCATTCTTTAGCGCGGTGGTTAATTTCCGAGGTCATTAATTTAATAATTGATTAAAATTAAAAGAAAGGATAAAAAAAATCTGGAAAAAGTTTGAATGTATATGCATTTTTCGTCACTGAAGATTAAGAACATCTTTGGTGACGAATATTTTGATGAACATCGGCGAAAAAAGATGTTGTGACACTGTGTATCAGAAAAATTCATCACTATTGTGACGAAAAATGCATAGACATTCAAACTTTTTTCAGAAATTTCAAATATTTTTTATTTGTTCTTTTAATTTTAATCAATTATTATATTAGTTAGTGGCCACAGAAATGTTAAAATATCCATGAATTGGTGTTTGTGGTGGAAAGAAAAATGAAGAGAAGAAGGAGGAAGAATTAATGCACAAGTTTTTTTATTTTTTATTTTTTAGTTTCAGTTTTTTTTTATTTGATTTGTTTATTTGATTTTTTTTATCTATATGTCAAATCAAAATTTTAAAAAATAAGTCACATGTGATACATCAACACTTAACAGATTTTTTAACAGAATAGTTAACGGTGGATACAAGTTGTCACGTTTTAAAGAATTTATGATACTAAAATATAAAATTTAAATGATAAATAATAATTCTAAAATTTGGTATAAATTATAAGATAATAAAATGTAATTTTTTTGTGTTTGGTTGAATGTATGAGTAAAAGTAATGAGTTTTACCGTTGAGGGATGAGATTAACCTATGAAAGAGGTGGTAAATGGTAAATGGGAGATTATTTAAGCGTTGACTTCGGAGAAAAGGATGATGGAAAGTACGCCGTCGTTTCTTGTGGTTTAGATGATATGGTACAACAGTATGAGAGATATGGGATTAGACCTCCTCACGCCTCTCTGTCTCTCCTCATCTTAGGTACTCTGAGTCTGACACCAAACACACAAACTCACTCTCCATACAAAAATATATTTAGATTCCAATTCCCAGCCCAAGTTGCACAAACAACACACAAATCATGCATCACTCGTCACCATTATACACATCGATTACAAAGAGATTTGGGCTCATTACCTCCCATTATTATGTCCCGAATAAAACATGCTTAAAACGCAATACATTGGATGCGCCTCAATTAAAAAAATTATGTTTTATGTTTGGACCTCATCAGGCAAGAGAGAATAAATCCAAAACTCGCAAAGTGTTGGCTCAATCCTCTTCCTAAACCAACTCATCTACGCGCATAAAAGAAACTCACACAAAAATAATATAAGAAAATTCTTACTCAAAATCCAAGACATCCGAACCATGTGCCCTCGCCACAATTTTTTATTTTTCACAGCTAACCATTAAAAGTGTTAAATGAAGCCCCAATAGTAGATATGGTGAAGCAAATAAAATGTAGGGCCTACCAGTATTGCCAAAATTATAGCAGCTGCAGGAGCAGCAGATCATTAGATGAGATGGCGTCAAAAGCTGTTGTATATGATGTACTACTTACTGTATAGGCCTTTCACCATACCAGCTACACCCTCGCCTCACTTCAATACAGCTACAGCTGACAATGCCTAGAATATCTTAGACACACCCTAGTCATATTTCATACAGAGGATCTTTATATAATATATTTTTTAAATTAATTACTCTGATTATCATACGTAAATCAAAATATTTTCCTTTTTTGTAAGCCCATTTTTGAGTAATGGCATATTCCAAACACATTAGGGCTGGGGTGGACTAGAACGGTGTTTTAGTTGGTGGGAAGTAGGCACCGCCCCGACCTCAGCTGTGTATATATATATGTAGGTTAATTACACGAAAATGCAGTTTTGGATGTGCGATCGGCCAATGGAAAGGGACCCGATTCATCGTATATATCAATGTCTGATTGTGATCTCAGGACATTTTCTAGCAATGAGAAAGAATTGGATCCATCTGATATTATTTTGATCTTAGGACATTCTCTGATAGTGAAAAAAACCCAGATATTTCAATAACTGATTATGGTATCAGAACATTCTTTGATAGTGAGAAAGAACGAGATTCATCAGAAATTTCAATAGCTATTTATGGTGTCAGAACATTTTCTGACCGTGAGAAAGAACCATGTTCATCAGATATTTCAACAGTTGATTCTGGTGTCCGAACATGAGAAAAGACTAGATATTCATAAGATATTTCAACAATTGATTCTGGTGTCAGAACATTCTCCGACAACGAGAAAGAACTAAGTTCATCAGATATTTCAATAGCTGATTCTAGCGTCAGAACATTCTCTGACAGTAAGAAAATATCCAATTAAATATCGATTTGTTATAACTTTACTACAGTAGTTCATATTAAACGGGAGTAATTAAGAAATCATTTTTTGTAGCAAACATCATTAAATCAAGTAGCCGGGAATCTTGGGCAAGCGGCCAAGTCAACATCACAAAATTTTTTGTTTCCGTTCCAAGGGCTCTAGCAGCAGTAAGATCTTGTATTTTTTATTTTCTGTCGGTTAATGAATGGTTTGTCCAGTTATAATGAATATCGTGTTAAAGGGTACCTGATTAAGCTTAAGCCTATTCCTAATTCTAAATGTCCTCTAATCAAATTGATAGCTTAAAAACGATTGTTCATTAGCATTTTCTGGTATTTTGATTTTGCAAGTTGAGCAGGCCTCGTTTAAAGCTGGAAGTCATCGTCTAGGTGGTCCTCACGGAGAATCCAATGCAAATCTCAGGACTTGTCCCAATTGCAGTTAGCTCGCATCCATGCACTACCAACTTCACAACAATACCTAATTGAAACAATTTAAAACTAATTTGGTGTGTCTTGTTAGATATTGGTGGTACAACTTTTTGAATGCAGATATATATACATACATATATATATAATGTCACACTGTGTGTCCAGGTCGTCGAGTTCAAATGTTCAATGTACATATCAAACCAATCATCAACCGAATCGCATGCCACAGTGAAAAGAGGAGATTTTTAATTGGACTGCACTGAAAATTTCCTATGCCTTTTGCTAAAGATGATGATGACACGATAATGATGATGGCATCATACCATGTTGAGGATGGAGGAAACAACACTAGTAATCAACCGAGAAATGCGACCATACTAGTTGCAAATTCTGAATTTAAATTAAATACGAGTGAATTAAACTTAAATATTAAATTAAAGCAAAATTCGGCGCAATTAAGGAATTGTATTAATATGCACAAAAAATATACACCTAGTTAGAGAAGACAGACATAACGAACATACATACGCATATAAAAGCTTGATAAAATTAATAATAGGATTACACCAAAAAATACAAACAAACATGTAATGCAAATACAAAATATTACCATCGAATTTTAAGTCATACCGTTTGAGTTTAAATGCATCAAAATCCTGAATGATCTCTTCGTTATTGAGTCTGCACCCGTTAACTAACAAGAATTCACATCTGGTCAATACATGGACATGTTGAGGTATTTGGTGTGTTGGAGATATTGTTTGGATGTGGATTGCGTGATCTAATTAGGTCATTGATGTCAAGCACGAATGCGTTCGACTAATGCTATAACCATGGATGAAAATATCCGCAATATCCGTAAAATTTCCGTCGATATATCCATATTTTGGGGTCTCGACATTAAAATAGGGGGGAAGAAAAATCTCCCATCAATTTCCATGATATAGGTATTAGTCTTATATAAATATTATTGGGTGCTTAAGTTTTTCCCAAATTTTCATTCAAAATTTTCAATTTTTGGACTAAATTTTCAACATTTTTTGTTAAGCGTGAAGGATATCGATATCGAAATATCCGTTGATATTTCCATAAATTTAACCGTCGATATTTCCATAAAAAACGATATTTTCATCATTGGCTATAACATACTCGAATTATATGTAAATGGGCAATTGGAGGATGACATATAGGGATGGAATTGGAGTTAGGTAGTTTGAGATTGTTGAATATTATTATAGAGCAGATGAATGTATGGCACATAATATTGACTCTTTCCAATGTATCAATGTGTGGCACATAATATTGCTCATTAGTTTCACATATATGCAATCCCCAGCCGCAATGGCCTTGCAAGTTAGGATAAGGTCGCGACTTTGACATCCACTACCCTCACAGTTTTTCAGCATCATTGAGTTCAAGGGATCATCAAATTAGGGTTGAATAAGGGTTTTAATTGAATTCATTTTATCTTCAAATTACAGGTTAATTTCAATTTTCAATAAATTTTTTAGTGGAAATCGAACCAATGTTTGACAATTTCTTTTCTTTTTTGTTTAAATATTTTTATTTATGATAGATCAATCATAACAAAAGAAAATTACAATATTTTTCATTTTTCAAATATTAAACCAACTGAAAGTTCAACATTCCATCAAATTCTAAAGTCAATGCTAATATAGTTACACTGTACATATTAAATAAAGAAAATATGCAAGTCATCGTTACCGTTCAATTTTGGGGTAGTTAACAAAAAATAAATTTACATTAGTGATAAAGTTTTATTTAGACCAGTTTAATTAAAAAAATATATTCAAAAATGCTCCCCAATCATTCAATTGAGTTTTGAGAGCATTTGACTTTTTGTAGGTCACAGTAAACCGGCTTCTACGATTCAAATAGGTCAGGTTCATCGATTTTGCCAGATTGATTCAAATCGGTCAAGTTCATCGATTTTGTCAGATTAACGCTCACCATTAATGAAGATGACGGAATTAAACAAGGTAAGACAATATTATGGTTTAGTTCACAAGTGGAACCTTCAATCTACGGCATTGTAGAAGCTCTTGAGTAGAATTGTCAAGGCCGTAATAGACCTAATGTGCTACTTTATAGCACAGCCTTACACGATAGTGACCGATCAACAATAACAAATTTCTATGTACTACAACAACAAAAAAAAAAATCATAAATGTTTCGGTCTATTCCTCTCCACTTGTAAGTGATATATCTTAAATTTGATTATATGACGATAATGATATATATATTGACTCTCATAAAGAACAAGTTCGATACTCAATGCATTAAATCTTGTTTGGTTTCAAGTAGCGGTGGCATGCAAATGGTGTGATAATGTATTCCATACCTAAAAAGAGATTTCATGCGATTGGTGAGTGAAGCAAAGATTTTAAAAACAAGGCCAAAAGAAGCTTGGGGAGAGGGCTTGATCATTAATTAAAGGCATGGAATTGGTAATCAAGTATGTTTAAACAAACAATCAACATGTCTTGGCATTCATCTATCTATTTAAAATCTAATCTTGTTGATTTGTTTGTGTAAGAATATGATGATTAGTTTCATTGATGATTATTGGTATCCAACTTTGTTGTGTAATATTAGTGTCTGAATTTCTAATGTCAAAAATGTCTCTTTAACAAAGCTTTGAGTTTATTTGAATACCTTATTTCCTCAGTGTCCAAACCGTAGGAAACAGAGAATGCATGTGCCACAAATACAAATTAATATAAAATGAACCCCCCCTACAAATTCAAGGTTGGTGAGATGAGATAGATAGATTACTAATAAGCAATATATGTTAACACTTGCGTCAAGACTTAAAGTGCAAGTATGACTTTTGTTAGGACAATTTGATAAATGTTATTTTCTTTTTTGTGTTTACATTATACGAGGTGTATTTACACATATTGGTACGAGATTAATTCATGTTTCTCTTATGGAATTCCAGGGCCATATGAGGCCAATATCAAGCAAAGGGCATTTCTTATGTCATCCGGTAACCATAAGAGACAACCAGTGAGATTCAAACACTATATCTGAGAGCAAATCAAGCTAGTGCTTGAACAATCATCCCACAAACACAAAGGCAAAATATAAATAAAAAAAATACTAAGCATCAAATAGTGATTAGATTAACTAGTAAAACAACAACTCGAGGGATCCCACAAATACACACAATGCCCATCAATATGATAGGTAAACTTGCGGCAACCTGAGAAAAGGTCTCAAACACTTTATATCTAAGTGTAGGCTGTATAGGCATGAATCATGATGATGCTTCTTGTTCGATAAAGATAAAGTTTTTGTTTCAAGTTTCTTTGCTAATGGTGCTATTTTAATTTTCATTGGCCATTTGGTCATTTATTCATCATAGCTTTATTTGAAGCACAAAACAAGAGTCCAGAGTCCAGCCATTAGGTTATTTTGGGTAAAATGGGTTGGATTAAGAAATTATTTTACTTGACGGAAAATTCTTTTTTTTGATAAATATTATTAGGTGTCCCCATATTCGAATGACGTGTCTAATTCTTTTTTGGGTGCGGCTTGCTCCTGAAAGTTTCAGGCTACAAAGTGCTTCAAGTGAGTTTCAAACTTATGCAAGTTAGACATCAAAAAATTCGCCATCTGGAAGTGTCAGTTTACTAATTGCACGCTTATTTTTATATTTTTATTTTTTATTTTAGAGATGAGAGTAAATTATAATAAAATTAATTAATAGAAACAAAATCACTATATATTGGGAATACAAATTGCAAAATCACTTATCTTTTTGAAACAATTTGATTACAACTAGTAGCTCGGTGAAGAAGGTGTGTGGAATGTGCATGCATATGCCACTTAATCAAAATCAAAATTCAACTTACGCAACCTAAATTAGGTAAGTTGATCATTATAATATATCTATGTTCTTAAATTAGAGTTCGATTTTTTTTTGTTTTTTCATACATTAGACTGTATAAAATATATTTTTTGCCAAAGACTGTATAAGATATCAACTTACCAGAACTTTTACAGTTCGACTGTATGAGACTATGATATCAACTTGGCTGAAATTTAGGGGCAAACAGTGAAAGGATAATTGGGCACTAAAGGGTTGAGTCTGACTAATACTATAGCTTACTATTCTTCATCATCTCACCATCCTTGATTTCTCGCCATTACTAATGCTTTTGAGTTTTGAATCCCGACTCTCGAGAATACCAAGTATAAGCCTATAATTTCTGATCAAGTTTGGCTCTGTTCACCACCTGTTTGATAAAAGTCCAACCCCAACTCACCTCCCTACAAATTTAAATTCCGATCACAACCTTACACCTCAGGTGCCTGCAACTTCACCCCACCACTCACCAGCATAGTAAAACAGTAACAAAGTTTTACACTTTCTAGTCCTATTCCAACATTAAATATATATTAATTACGGAGTTCAAATTTGGAACTAAATAAGTAGTATAAAAAGAAAGAAATTATTACTAGTAAACAGAAACCAAAAACCTCGTCTCGATCCGACGAGAGGGATTTTTCCCATAAACGAAAAGCCCTGACCCCAAAGCCATTTTCTTTTCTTTTATCCCGATTCCCTCTCCTGTCATATCATATCATGCATTGCAATTGCAACTAGGAACTAGTAGAGAGAGAGAGAGAGACAGAGCCCTTTAACCCCTTCACACATCTCTCTCTCTATTTCTCTCAGAGTTCACCACACGACATTTGATTTCGTTTGAGCCAGCTCATTTCCGTCATTCATATTCATTCAAGTTTCAACCCCATTACCAACCAACCTCTTTCTCTCTCTATCAAAGGCTCACTCTTCTTGTAACGCTTATTTTTCTTTTTGTTATTGTTATTGTTATTGTTAACCCCTCTCGTTCTCTCTCTAAAGACTACAACTTTCAACGTTTTCCTCCACCAGATCTCTCGGAATAAATCCATGGAGATGCGTGCCTCTTAGACCCTTTTAATTACTGGCCTCTTTTTGTGGTTTTCTGGGCTTTTTTCAGTTTTTCCTCTTGTTCCCAATACAGCCCATTATCCGTCTCACCCCACACAGACCATACCCATGTTATATTCCTTGATTTTTTTCCTTTTTCACTGACTTTTTCTTCGATTTCTCTCTCAAACACCTTGTGGGCTCTCTGGGTTTCGATCAAAAACTCATATTTTTCGGGAGAGAAGCCGGAAAATGGCGAACGGTGTAGAGAGGGAGAGTGGGTTGGTGCTGTTTAGCGATGATGAGCTGAGGGAGATGAGTGGGGTTACCAAAGGCTTGGACCATATAGAGGTCACGTGTGGCTGTACCAGCCATAGATATGGTGATGCTGTTGGGAGGCTTAGGGTTTTCGTCAATGGTGACCTTGAAATCTCCTGTGAATGCACCCCTGGCTGTCAGGAAGGTCTTTCTCTCTGCCCTTCTTTTTCTTGGCTTTTGTGAAAAGGGTTTGATTTTAATGCATGTTATGTGTGCGTGTCTGTGTTTTTGAGTTTGAGTTCATCGTAGACTGGGTTTTGACGTTGATGGGTGTCCCTTTCTGGCCTTTTTGATCTTCTCTGCGATAAGAGTTTGTATTGATGACGAGCTTTGCTTTTGCAAGTTGTCCATTGTGCTTTTTCTGGTTATACAGGTTAAGTGTATGTTGTTTTGCCTCAGTGAATGCGTTTTCCTTGATAATACTTAACAACCTAGTGCAGTTTTATACTTATACATTATTAGTTGAGTTTCGATTGTAGCGTGGTCATTTTGTGGACTAAAGACCTTTTCTTTAAGTTGGTGTATGGAGAATGAAACCTACATTGCCATTTTTATTGTGATCGCAGCCTTTTAGACTTGGGGTTTTATTGGTTTTGGTTTTCATGCCCAGGTTCTGTTATTTCTGTTCGACAGAGCGAGATGTTGTAGAATTGCATAGCATGGTTTTGTTGTTATAGGGTTGTGTCTTTCTTTCTTTTGATTGACACAATGGCACTATTGTATGGTTGATGAAATTGCTTTTTCATCCGCGGCTTATCGAGATTGATAGTTCATCCAATATTCAGTATTTTTTTCTTTGGCTATCTTTTTGGCTATCATTATTTCTTATAGGCAATGAACTTTGCCCTACAATTCTGATGAGTAATCAAGGGCTTAACTTTTCAAGCTAGGATGTGTTATTTGATGTCTTTATAAGCATCCGGCTTTGTTTCTACAGTGCTATTATCTATAAGCACTGAGTGTGTGGCTTGGAGTTTTCAAGAGTACATCTTTCTGACTTCTTAGGATCTGATAATGTGGCAACCTCTTTTTACTTAATAGCTGGTATATATATATTTTTCCGATAACAGAGTTGATGAGAAAACTTGGAAAAATATCTTCTGAAATTTTCTGGAAAACACTATTGCAAGAGGGTCTATTATGAAAGGTAATATAGGAAATGTTTGGCTAGTACTTGGGTTTAAGGATTGAATTTTTCAAGCACTCAAAACAGTAGAGGAGCTGATAACAAGATTCTATGTCTTCATTGAATTTCCTGTTTCCTTTCCTCATCAAAAACAACTTGGTACTTCAAGGGCAGTTGTTTTATTTGTAAAGCAAATAGTTGCGTAGAAGCCATTATTAGGAACACTATTTGGTCAGTCCTAGCTTCATAACTAAGCTTACCAGTTTCTTGTGCCTTTGTACTTCAAGTTCTTTTTTGTGGTTCTAACAAGATAGAGATGTAAAACATTAAATATTTGATGATGTGCTAACTAATCTGTATCTAGATCAGTTTCATCTCTTGAGGCTATAAGAAAGTATTCATGTTTTTTTAGCGCGTGAAATTTGCACCGGCAAGGACCCAAGCCTCTTCAATTATTGTTTAACGACCTTAAGTGGTCATGTGGATAGCTGGCCTTGGAGAGTCAGATGCTTATTCTTGGTTTTAGTATATTTTTCTGTATTTCATTTCAAATCTTGTATTTAACCATATTATTCTTTTCTCCTTGGAATTTTATTGACTAGACAAACTGACTCCTGCCGCCTTTGAGAAACATTCTGGAAGAGAGACAGCTAGGAAATGGAAGAATAATGTTTGGGTGATTGATAATGGGAAGAAGGTTCCACTGTGCAAAACAGTTCTGCTCAAATACCACAATGAGGCATCAAAAAGTGCTAATGGATCCCATAGATCCAACAATGGACGGGTTTGTCACCGTGATGAGTTTGTTTGCTGTACCAGATGCAACAAGGATCGCAGGTTTCGTCTCCGGACAAAAGAGGAATGCCGGATTCACCATGATGCTTTAGCTGATGTGAATTGGAAATGTGCTGATCTGCCTTATGACAAGTATGTATTGAATAGTTACTTTTACTCATTTTGGATTAAATTTTTTTCTCTTATAGTATAGTCTATGAACAATCAGGAACCATGAGTCCATGACACAAATTTTAATGTCTTTACCTCACAGATGTGAAATATATGCACTAGCTATTTGTTCCATCCTTATGCTAACGTTGTACCATTTGGTTTTTATATTCTGTTATATTCACAAATTTTAGGATCTTGAAATGGTTGCTTACTGTAGCTTCAACCGTGATTGCCAATTTTATGATTATTTATACTGTTCATTCAGCTTCAATGAATCATTCACAAAGAATTCGCTAGTTAAAGATGAACTGTTGCATCATTTCTGGGACATTAACTGTAGTTATTACTTGTGGGATGGAGTAGGTGCTGTTCATCTAGATAGACCAATCCAATAATGGCAGTAGTTTCTATGGCAAATTTCATAGGAGCTGTATAGTTATAACATGAGACATCTAACATATTGTCAAGAGATATGGCTTCCAACACCATCAAAACCAGGAGACAGATACGAGGGAATTTCCAATTTGTGAAAACCTTGCTAGGGACTTGAGATTTGATGAGGAAAAAAGGAAAATGCAGAAGAATATAAAACTTATTTTACTTGGAGAGAAATAATTTTTTTTATTTCATTCATTTAATGGCAGGCACTGAGTTTACTAGGTGTACGTATTTTATGACATTGTTTAAAAGGTAAGCAGGGTTTTCACTCGCCAGTGGGTATTTTAGCAATCTACCTTTCGGGTTGCATGTAAACACATCTTTAAGACATTGTAAACTGAGATGTTTATATGTTGTAGTCGTATGTGTTTTACAAGGTTCAATTATGATATGGTGAATGGTTGTTTATTGTATTTCAGGATAACATGTGATGATGAAGAAGAACGAGCAAGTCGAAGGGTATATAGAGGCTGCAGCCGTTCTCCTACATGCCAAGGCTGCACCTCTTGTGTGTGCTTCGGCTGTGAAATCTGTCGATTCTCAGATTGCAGCTGCCAGACTTGCACTGACTTCACAACGAATGCCAAAAATTGAGGAACAATCTGCAGTTCTGATATGCCGGTCTCATCGTATGGGTTATCTGGTACCCTTATTGCTTCATTGAAAGCGCCCCACCACCCCTCTCCTCTATCCCCCCCTCATTGGAAAGAAAAGCAAAAAAAAAAGCAAAAGAAGCATTGAAAAGCAGCTTCCATTGACATTCTCCTTATCTGTTAAACTTGTTTCCAGTCTCTGAGTTCGACGTATGTTGTTCTCTATACTGCTTCAGAACCTTCTAATTTAATGATTTAATTCTCATCTATTATATTTGTTTATTGTCTGATATTTCAATTCTGTTTTCTCAATATGCTCTAAAATTTCTTGAATTTATGTCCACTCATGAGCGTTATTATTTGTTTGTTTTTCAATTTTTCCCTTTTATACGTGAGATATAAGGAAATGAACAAGGAGAAACCCAAAACGTTTGAAATCAATCCATTTGGAATTAATATGATACGAGTGATCAAAATGGAAGATTTAAGCATTTAAATTCAAAAGCTAGACTTTGCCAACCAAAACAAAAGGGAAAAACTATGACGAGCAAGTCTCATATGAACAAGAATTTGAACACATCAAAAATTCAACTCCAACATATGCTAACAATTTATGTTCATACATAAACTGGACTAGGAAAATACAAAAAAATAAATAAAATTGGCAAAATGGAACACAAACTAGCAAAATCCGTAAACAGATACAAAAAACCAAGCTATTTGAGAATGATGGCTCTTCGCCTATGGTCATTCAACTTCAGTGTGCTTGGTGCAGCAGAACATCCCATAACTACCTTCATTGCTGCCTACCTCTTCCCCTTCCTCTTCCCCTTCCAAAATGACGACCCCCTTGATGGGAGGGTCCCCTTCCACGATTAGAAGACACGCCCTGATTAAATTGCTGGCAGTCTGTGTTGCCTGCAGTTGCAACAGGTTGTGGCATACTACAGTTTTGTTCAACATGTAATCCATTTGGCTGCATTCCTTGGTTTGCATTAATGTTCGGGTGAGTAGGTTGGCCCTGTAAACCCATCCCGAAAGCATTTTGGATGAAAGCATTCTGGTTGAAACCTTGTTGAGCCACCATCCCCTGTGGATACATGGGTCCAGGAAAGGCATTCAATTGTTGACCTGGTGCGGGTTGGCCCTGTAAACCCATCCCAAATGGTGTTTGATTGAAGCCATGTTGACCTACCAGCCCCTGTGGGTACATGGGTCCTGCAAAGGCATTGAACTGTTGACCTGGTAAGACCGGAGCAGAAAGTAACCTCTGACCAGTATCGGCCTGCTGATAGAATGACAATCTGTCCAGCATAGGCATTTGATAAGGAAATTGCTGATTATTGTGCAAAGGCCATGGCAAATTATTATTTGGGAATCCATTGGGGAAGGATGCATTTTGTGATGGAAACGGCATTCCATTTGGCCAAACACAGTTTGAAGTTGTGTTCATACCAGTGGCTGGTGCAGCACCTGGAAATGGTGGAACTAATCCATTCCCGCTAACTAAACTTTGTGATATTGCAGAAGAAGATGGACCACAACCACGAACAAGTGATGGGGCACCTGGAGAAAATTGATGGTGGTGTTGATTGGAAGGCTGCTGACTCGCATTCATCGGTGTTTGCTGGGGTGAAGGTTCACCATTTTTCCAGGGTTCCGGCTTGTTTTTACCCTTTCTTCTGTTGTTTTTCCTATTGGCAAGATTCTGGTCATTCATTCCCCTCTTTGACATTTTTTGCATTCTCCTGTATTCGGCCTCTTTTTCATCATCTGAAAATTCTGCCTCATCTGACACCTCTTCATCATTTGCACCAGATGCATCATAACCCTTTTTGTAAACATCTTTGTTATTGAGCACATGATCTGCAAACTCGGGAACAAAAGAGACCAAAGTGCCTCCTTGTATTCCAGCAGGGATTTCACTTTCTGAATTGAACCTCACCAAATAGTAAGGTTGTACGACAGGTCCAAAGATTTCATCTATCAACCCCAAGGGAGATCTGCTTTCGGTTATCCACAGAATAGAACCCTCATCTAGAGGATTGTGCTTCTCAATCCCTTCTACAATGACTTGGGTGCCAAGGATCTGTATAATTGAAATTGACATCAAACTCATTCAGCCAACAATACCACAAATAAATATGCATCTTCTGCAGTGTTGTCGCCTAGATTCTAAATTTTTAACGACCAGATATTGATGTTCTGTCACAATATAGGATTTTGCATGATAAAGATAAACAAATCATTTTTGAACCTTATGAGATTACCGATAAAACAACTCCCACAGGCAGCATCTGATGATGTGGTCGCAAGGTCGCAGTCACTGGAGGAATTGGTGGAAGTACCTGCAAAGTGCAACCATTCCATGTTTCAAGATATGAAAATGACAAACAACATACAGAAAGCTAATTCAGTGAAGATTTGCAAGCAATGCTAGTTAACGTTAGAAAATACAGAAGATATTACAAGAATTCCAAAGTCAGTTCTAACAACAATAGTTGTTAAAGTTTAACAGATATTGGAAAATAAAAGCTAAGTTTTGCTACCGTCTCTAACTCAAAAGCAGGCTACTTAGTACTTTAATTCACTAAAGAGTACCTTGTATGCCAGGCAAAATACTGACAATTCTCAAAACCAGTAACTATGAGGCTTATGTGATAGAAAAAGATTATCCATCACATATGGGTTTGCATGGTGGGAGAAGTTTAGTGCCACTTTCTTGCTTGCTTAGTGATCCTAAGTACATTTTCGTTTCCCTGATCAACAACTAAAGTTAACCAAGCTTCCAGAGAAGTTAAGGTTGGGCTATCTTCTCATCTCCACCCTAAACCGAAATCAACCAATACCCTCAAGTAAACTAATTTATCAGTAAGGACCTAAATTAAGTACCATTCAGTGATCCCAACGACCTAAATAGAGACTTTGTGTCCACCTATCACCAAAATTTCATAGCAGCATCAATTCAAATATGCACAAATTCAGTAATTGCTGCAAAAGCAAGAGTGCAGCATTGAAAACTTTCATACCTCAAGCTCATTCTTGGACCTAACGGGTCCTTCCTCGTCTACATCATCAAAAGTCTCAGCATCCATCCAACCAACCACTGCATCTTCTTCATCGTCATTGTCATCAGCACTTTCATAATCTATATCGTCTGTCTTATCTTCCATCTCCCCACCATCAGCATCCCGTATCTCACCTTCTTCCATTTCACCAGCTTCCACCTCCACCTGCATTTTCCCTTTCCCCTTTTTCTCCTCATCCATATCATCGCCACCGTCTTTACTGTCATCATCACTAGAGCTTTCACTGCTCGAAGACAATGCTGATGACTCTGAACTTTCACTATCTGACTCCGAACTTTCACTCTCGGATTCATCATTCCCTACTTCACTTTTCGCACCATTCCCAGTCACTATTTCGCCTTCAATCTTGGACATTGAACTCTCATTCCCATTCTCATTATTCACTGGTTCTATTGCCTCAGTATTTCGAATCACTATTTCAGTCTCCACACCATTCCCACCATCAAGAGCTGTACTTTCTTCCTGCCTTTCTCTCATACCATTCCCACCATCAAGAGCTGTACTTTCTTCCTGCCTTTCTCTCATACCATTCCCACAGTCGACAACTGAACTTCCATCGCCCCCTCCAAGCAAACTAACCTTCCCCAGCTCTTCGACAATAGAAGATTTCAAATTTTCCGTCATTTGACACTCTGCCTTCGCCAAATAACCGGACCCACAACCAATTGGCACAGACCCATCAACAATCGGTTCAAACCCACTATCAATCGGGTCATACACAGCACGATTTTGGCCTTCACCGCCAGTTTCCGCTCCAATACATTCTTCTTCAAGACTCTCCATCTTAGCCTGCACTTTCTCGGCCATATCAGGGGTTGGTATATCCTTAAACCAATCCTCTATAGACTCAAAATCCAAGAAAGAATCTGCAAACGACACGTCTTTGGGATCAACAGGGTCGGGAGGCGGGTCCTTTGAAATCTTGGTCTTTGAAGGTTGATCGAGGTCGTCGAGGTTTAGTTCAGGGATGAGCCCTACCATCTGGGAACGAAGAAAAGACGAAACTTGGTTGGAGAATGAGGTAAGTGAAGTGCCATGGGTGCTAAAAGTAAGAGAATTTATATAGTTTGGGGTTTTGGGTGGATATAGTCAGGTGCTTAAACCCTAGCTAGGGTTTTCCAAATTTTCAGCGATGAATATAAAGATGCCGGAGTGTTCGGTAATTTGTTTTCTTTTTTTTTTTCCTTTCTTTTATTTGGTGTGCAGAAACGGCGTCGGTTCAGGCGGTTCATCAATAAAACCAAATTGTATAGTAATGTCTATAAGAATACTAGATTAAAATTGGGAAAAATCAACAGAACTGTCCAAAAAACTTTGAATTTGTTGAATAAAGCATCTCTTCTAAAAACAAAAAAAAAAAAAAATGCGTATTTGAGATAATTCCTTATATGTTTTTTTTTTTAAACAGTTCAATCATTGTTATTTACAGTGAGATGAGGGATTTTACCACACAATATGCCGTAGGGAGGAGGGAATTTTACCACACAATATGTCGTTGGGGTTCGAATTTGAAACAATTAATTTACAAGTCAAGACTAGAATCATCTGAGCTAAACCCACTTAGATTTCCTATGTTAAATTAATAAGCTTTTTTGGATACATGATACAACCACATATTATTTCAATTTTATTTAAGGAGGCAAGGAGAGATATTTAGCGGTAATCAGAATACATGGCACTATGATATCTCTATTTTATGTAAAAAAAAAAGAAAAAGATTTCATGTATTATAATATAAGTGAATGATAATTGATATGTTCCACATGTAAAGTATATTAATTAAAAATAAATATATATGTTACAATATAAGTGTATTACACACGACTTAGTGACGTTCTGGGTACACCAAAAAATACTCGCAGGCAAGAGGATTCAGAATCGGAGCTCCCAAATCGAGTTCGGATTGTTTTATTTTTTGAGTAATAGAAATATATTTCTTATATTTGTAATAATAAGGTAGTAGCAGTAGGACTCGATGTTAGAGAGAGTTCGACAAACAAAGAGGATGGTCGTAGATTAGAGAGATGGTGACCACCATGATGATGATTATTTTTTAGTGTCGTTCGAGTAATGGAATACAAACCTTTCCTTCCAATGATCGATCTTATGTAATATAATTACGATCATATATATAATCTCACAAATTCTTGAATTAATGAATTTTTAAACCTTATGCTATTTTTATGTAATTGTGTGAGTATTTAAATTCAACATCCATGAAGGGCAAGCTCTACGGGATGATATGAGATTTGCTATGAGTAGCAATATCCTTCGTCTCGAAGTGGAAGGTGATTATAAGTGTTTTATTGATGCCATTAATTTAAAAACATGAATTTCTTGGACTACACACAATCATTAAAAATATTCAGATGTTGGCGTGCTTCTTTGACTTTATCTCCATCTCTCATGTGTAATGAGAAGTTAATTTAGTGGTGGAACCATGGCGACTCAAGGGCACAACCTTGAAGGGATGAAGATTTGGATTCACTTATAGCCTACTATCGCTACCGAAGCGTGTATTTGGAAGTTTTTAGCGATTAATCTAGATATTTCTTTTTTTCACTTTCTTTTTTCTTATGAATAAACATGTTACTGTTGAAAAACCAAAATGCGTCGATAATCTTTTGTTGACAAGAAACAAAAAACTTAGAGAACAAAAAAGCTCTGTTGCAACCATCCTGAGCAAGATCAAGCTGAAGAGCATGGACCCAAATATGGGCAAAATGAGTTTGATGGCCTACTCATCCAGTGATTGCATCTCCTAAAACTTGTCTCCCTGAATATATGCTCAAAAGAGATCTCCTCAAACTCGGCTACAATTTAAAATGAACATCGTCAATAAGAGTTTTCAAGCGCCACATAATGACACATTTGCGAAGAACACAATCAATAAGAATTCCTTTCACAAAATTTTTTCACACAATCAATAAGAATTCCTTTCACAAAATTTTTTCAAAGGCCACGAGCATGACCACACTTTAAACCATCCAATAAGCTGTGACGGTTTACAAGTACCCAGCACATTAATATTACCATAAGCAGTTAAGCACGGCATATAAAGGATTATCATCATAATTTTCAGCGATAAATTCATAAGGTCGTTTTATTTTTATTTTTTTAGAAAAAAATGTTTTATTGAAAATACCGTGAAAGGAATACATTGACCATGACACAATCCTTAATTTGCATACCCAGTCGTAAATAGTATGAACAAAAATAAAACCTAAAAAAGATTTGCGGTCTAAACAGATTCACAAGAAACAAAATTAGAACCAAAAAATTTAATAAAATGAAACTAGGAAAATTACAAATGTAGTAGTGACTATCCAACAACAAGTGAGGGTATGCTGCCTCATTTAAAAACCTTGTCCGGAAAAATGATGCTGTACAAAATAGCCCAGTTCAGACAAAGAAAAAAAAAACAAGAAAGCCCAATTTTATATCAATATGCCCTTCTCTAGTGTTATTATTTTGTGATATTTTTGTTTGTATATGAAATTTTATTTTTATAGAAAACGAAGTCAATATTGTGCGTAATGATCTCCTAATATTTTGAATCGGAAAAATGAAAAAACTGAGAAGCAATCGCCAATTTAGGGATAGGGTAGAGCAGATGATCGAGTTTCCTTGTATGTGCAGGTTGAATTCTCCATTTCTGTAATATTGATGAGCGCACAGTTTTACCCCAACTAAACACCAATCCCATTCTGTTTTTTTACCTTTACAGTTTTACCTGCTCATCATCAAATTTGGATATCGAATTCCAAGTTCCAACTGGCCTCCACTTTCTATCATGAATGTTTACAGGTAAGAGTCCTACGCAACATGCTTTCATGAATGTTTATGGATAAGAATCCGACATGTACGTACAAGTTCAGTGTGCAATTCTACATTCAAATAAACTAATTATAAAAAATAAAAAAATCATATCGTGAATTGATAGTAAAAAAGTTTATACATACATATAATCCCAGAATTTCGACATGAAAATCCTATGAATGTAAATTAGAAACTACCATTTGATAAATTAGCCAACAAATTATCTGTAAGTTTTAAGAATTGCTCCACAAAAAGTACATATAATAGCTCTCCAAGATTTCCAGTAAAATGGCACGTAACAAAATCTTGTAGCCGTCTTCATGTCCGCCACGCTTGCTCCCCCGCCGCACCGCGAGCATAACCCTGCCGCCGGCTTGCTCCCCCGGACTTGCCTCTTCTGATCCACCAGAAAACAAAACACCACCATATTTTTGTTTCCCTTTGGGTTTCTTTTTTGCCTAACGTCTGAAAAGAGACTACAAAAAGAGTAGAGTGCTGATTTTGAGCTGAGGATGAGAAACGAAAAATGAAAATTTGGATATTTAGGCATCAAATGAGTTAAAGGTCGTTCAAGTTTTGTTGGCATCTTTATCTTGGACCGTTGGATTAGAGGATATTTGTGAATAATGGAGTTGTTCGAGGTTTAGGCTCATGTAACAGGCCTGTATATTGTTGCCAACTAGCTGGGGATTCATGAAGGGTATGAAATCTGGGGCCTACACGTGGGGCGAGATGAAGGGTTGACAATTATCGTGTGATTAATAGGGTTCAGAAGGGTCTGTTGGGAGTGAATGTGGGTGGCAGTTGGCAGGTCCTTGATGGGAATTTTGGAATGGGCTGAGTCCGAGTTACAGTCAAAGATTTCGAAATCAACGGCCACCGGTCATCCAAAAGTGGGAAAGAGCTTTACACTTGAGAGAAAACCAGAGTTATTGTTTGTTTGGTTGGAACATTGGAAAAAGAAACCGACTTTCCAACCATATCCACAGGAAAATTCTACCAATAATGTCTCAAAGTGGTTTGACACGTGCAAAATTATAATATCATGTATTAAAATAGAAATTAAATACGCTTGAAAGAAATCTCTACGATCCCTATAAGTAGAAAACAAAAAACAAGATAGATTGCAGAAATGTATACGGAATTGATCAAATTAGAAAGATAGTCAATTCTCGTTATTAGTAACTGAGTAACAATTACATCGGAATTGTTGATTTATTTTTGGTTTGAATAAAATAAATTAGTGATAGTATATTCATTTTTATATATTAAATAAATTGATGTTTGCCATAAGCATATTAAGTGTTGTCAAGATCGTGAATTATTTTTATACATAAAAAAACTACCAAATGATTATATATCCATATTTTAAGTGACGTAATGTTTTTTTTTTCAATTATTTTTTCATGAGGTTATATTTTGTTTTAAATTGATTTAAACTATGAACCAATGATTCCAATTTGAGTACATAATATGAAACACATCGGATTTAATCAATGTAATTATCCTAACATATATTGGAGTGTTATATTGATTATATAAAAAAGATCTAACCACCTAATATCACCTTCATTATAAGTTGCATAATTATTGCTCCTCTAATGATCTTAACCAAAATCAGCTAAACCATCTTGATCATATACATGTTACAATCACTTGCTCAAACATTGGCTCCAAGTTTGCCATTAGGCTTTACCACACTCATCAAATATCACTTTTCCTAACCTTAAAAGGACTTGTACTAAATATGAAAAGAAATTAGGTGTGCATTCAATGTCTATCACTTAAATTTAATATAGTTCATAAAAAAAGAAAAAAAAAAAGAAAAAAAGATGATAGTTCATCTCACCTCAAAAGGATCTCCTTATTCTGCTATTTTTATTTATCGAATTGTACTCGTCCATATATTATAATCGGAGTCGTTCATTCTCTAAATCACAATTTCAAGATCATATATGCAAAAAATAACAAAATTAAAGACATTTTGACGATTCATATGTATCAACCAAATGAACTATTCACCACGAGGATCTTAATGTTACTAATGCTGGTGATTTGTTTGATACATATAAATAATTAAACGACTTTCAATCTCATTGTTTTTTAATATTGCAGGAATGATCTTAAATTAATTATTTAGAAACTAAACGGTTCTAATTTTAATATGTGTATATATATATGTATGAATGTACAGTTAGATGTATAGAAAAAGTGGAATGAGTAAGCGCGCCTCCTCAGTGTGAGATGCAAATATACTCCAAAATAAAAATATGTGCTTTAATTGCGAGTGAATACACTACGTTTCCGATATACTTAAGCATTATTTACGAATATATTTTTTCTTGCTTTGGTTTTCTTTTTGTTAACGATGAAACCCCTTTTAAGAGAATAGCTACATTGGATTGATATCTGTAAAGTAAAACTTCAAAACCACTAGTGAACCAACTGACATTCACATGAGGTAAATACGTTTTTCAAATGATATGAAAGTATTAAAAGGATATAAATAGAATTAAAAGGCCTAGTTACTTCTTTGAGTATTACAGCCCATAGATCTTGTCTCTTCTCATTGAAGGTGACGCCATTAATACGATACAAGCAAATGTACGTATTTCTTAACGGAGAAGGAAGTAGGTAGATTGTTCAGTTCGTAGTGATCCAATAATTAAAATAAAAAGAATTTCCCCTAATATTTGTCAAATTCTAATTTATGACTTGAATTAAATGAAAAATGGAGGTAGGTTATTTTTTATTTATTATACGGAAAATGCTAAGTATATCGTATTTATAAAGAATACACTTGTGTTGGGTGAGTGCATATTTGTGGATTATAATAAGAAAAACACAAAACAAATGCCGGGCCCGGATGGTTTTAAAAGCCAATTTTTTTTTTTTACCAATCTTGGCATTTATTGGTAATTTGGTATTATAAGGCGATTAGGGATTTTTTTGAGTCCGGAAGTTTGTTGGGTGAGTTTATTGCCTTGGTCTCTAAGGTGCTCAACCCGACTAGTATGGGTGACTTTAGACCCATTTCATAATGCAACACTTTTTATAAAATTGTGTCCAATTTATTGCTGACCGAATTAAGAAGGTGCTCCCTCTCATTATCCACCCTTTCAATCTGCATCCGTGGACATGAGACAATGTTCTGTTTGTTCAAGAGCTGGTTCGGGGGTATCATTTGGATAAAGGGTCTCCGGGGTGCGCCAAGAAGATTGACATCCAAAAGGTGTATGACACTGTGCATTGGGAATTTGTGATAGATGCTCTTCATGCATTTAATTTCCCACTACTTTGATTAATTGGATGAGAAGCTGTATTTCTTCTACCATGTTTTCGGTGGCTATTAATGGGGACCTGGCAGGCTTATTTACTGGGAAGAGAGGGCTAAGACAAGCTGATCTGTTGTCTCCCTACATTTTCGTGTTGGCGTTGGTGTTGGAGGTGGTTGCTAGATTGCTTCAGAGTAGAATTGAGAGAGCCCTTCAGTTTCGGTTCTATTGGAGATGCGAACGTAATACGTTGTCCCACGTGGCTTTTGCGGACGACCTTTTTGCTTTTTGCCATGGTGATCGTGTCTCGGTGTGGGTTATCAAAAGTGCTCTGAAGGATTTTGCAAGGGTGATAATTTTTGACACGACTTATTAAACGATTCGAAATCCGTACATAATTTATTTGGATCAACCCGTACAATTAAAACTTTAGGTCATTTTCGGATCAAACAATTATGACACGTTTAATAAACGGATGAATTTTGGGTCAACCTGTTAACCCGTATAATGACCTATTAATCCGTTTACTAAACGGGTGAATTTCGGATCAACCTGTTAACCAGTGTAATGACTTATATATTAATCCGTTTAATAAACGTATGAATCACTAACTCATATATCTATCAATTTACCTACTTATATACCTATTAAATCTTATAGTTTAGAAAAAGTTAAACATGTTAAATAGGTTCAATATGTCATAGGTTAATTGAGTTTCGAACACGACCTGTTTATTAAATAGGTTACACGGGTTACCTGGTCCATTAGCAGGTTGGATTTGAGTTGGAAATTCTTGATATAATTATTAAACGAGTTGAGTTCGGATTGGGCACATTTAGGTAAAATAGAGTTCATGACACAACACGAACCCAACACGACCCGATCCATTGTCAGCCTTCGGATTTTGGTGGTATGTCTGGTCTTAAGCCAAATCCCGGTAAGAGTAATGTGTTCATGGATGAAGTGGAGAAATTGGAGTCTGATGCTATTGTAAAACCTTCTGGGTTTTCAAGTGGGGTCTCTTTTTATTAGGTATCTTGGCATCCCCTCATCTCCTCTAAGCTCTCTTGCTCTGATTGTTCTCTACTGTTGGAGAGGGTTTGCAACCATATTAGAGGATGGGAGTTTTAGTCTTTGTTGACCGCCTTCAATTAATCTCCTCCGTTCTCAGTAGTTTGCTGGTGTTTTGGGGCTCTCATCGGTTCCTTCCTAAACATATCATTAGCGAAATTGAGTAGAAGTTTCATAGATTTTTTTGGTTTGGGAAGCTTTTTTTTTTTATTTAATTTTTTTTTTTTTACCAGAAGTTCAAAAACTTTTATTAGAAACGAATAGAGACACCAACATCACATGCTAAGGTATCGAACAACCAGGTCGTACCTAACTTATCCCAACAATGATACCCACCAACCCGAGAAACAAATCCAGCCACTAGGTGCGCAGCTTTATTAGCCTGCCTGGAGGCGTGTACAAATTGAACACTTTTTAACCGCGATGCCAGTGCATGTATATCAAAAAGAAGACAATCAAGATCAATGTCACCATGACTCTGACCAAGAAGGGGCGATGACTCTGTCCAAGAAGGGACTGAACAAGCCCCAAGGCATCTGACTCAATCACCACCCTCTCGTGGCCAGCCAACAGACAATGGGAGAGGGCACTCCGCACCGCCTTTGCTTCAACCACCAAACTCGACTTCAGACAGAGATCCCCTTTTCCTCCCGCCGACACCAGTAGCCCAAAGCAGTCCCGTATAGCCCAAAGCTGAGGGAAGGTATTATGCTAAAGCTGTTTGGTCCAAGGTTTGTTGCCCTAAGGATGAAGGTGGGTTGGGTATTCGAGATTTACATTACTGGAACTTGTCCTTAATGTCTAGGCGTATTTGGCTTCTCTATTTTGGCTCTGGGGGGGTAATATTTGGACTAAATGTAAAGCCTATATAATCAAGGATGACTGTTTGTGGACGCTCCATGTCCCATCCATTTGTTTCAAGAATTGAAGAAAGCTCCTCAAGCTGAGGTCGCTCATTAAGCCTTTGATTTTGGCGTCGGTTTGTAGTGGTAGTAAAGTGTTTTTTGGCATGAATTGTGGCTCCCCTAGGTCCCTCTTGTTGAGGTGTGGGGTAGTGAGGTAACAGGGGTTCTGGTTTAAGTATTGACATCAAGTTAAGTGATGTGTTAGGTCCTAATGTTTGTGCATGTCCTGTCACTTACAATCCTGATTTTAGAGACATTCAATTGGCCTCCCGTGTTGTTTCCCCCTTCCTTAAACAGGCAGGACAAGTTCACCTGGTTGCTTAGTGTGAATGGGTTATTCTCTTGTGCGTCTTTGTGGGAGCAATTGAGGCCGAGGAAGTCGAAGGTCTCGTGTGCTATGTTGGTTTGGTACTGATAGGATTTTTCCCACCTGCAAAACAAGGGTTAAAATCACACAAATAATACCTGCAAAAGTACATGGCTGTTGTAGTATAGCACTGGAAGCAGGGTCGATTTCCTCAGGGACTGATATGGATATTTCTTATTTTAGAATTCACTCTTAATTAATAATAAAGTAAATTGCAAGAGTTTCGGTGACTGAATAAAAATCAATTAAACAATTCAACAAGTACTAGGGTTCAACCTTCACCATTAACAATCATACGTGACTTAGAAAAGAATCTATGAATCAATACATGCAACTTTGAAGGTTAGATTTTCCGAAAGCATATTTTCCTCGTGGGCATTCAAGTGAAAACGTATACCTAACATGCGACTAGTCTATGACATTTAGATCTAATTCTACATGCAAGATTCATTAAGTCCATGAAAATCTTTTATAACCATGCAATCTCTAAGTTATGGCATTTAACCTAGATGTATTACAATCCTCAATCACAAGAAGTTAATCCCAATTTTTAGGTGATCATTCCTATAAAATTGCATCAAATTACTTGTCTAAATATCTTAAGGGTGATCAAGCATTAAGACATAAAGATAATTTTAAATAGTGATTAGAGATTCAAAGCATGCATATACGACAACATAGGAAAAAGATAAATAACATATTCATGTTAAGGCTTAGGTCTAACCCTAGTGAGAAATTTAGCCACTCATGCTCATAATGAATAGAAATAATTCCATCAAAATTAAAGTTAAGAGAACAAATAGTTTTGTAGAACAATGGTGAGCCAAAAATCCCAAGCTTGCTGTGCACTAGATGAAAGAATTATAATATGAATCTCCTCCCCTCAAACCTAGGCCAAGCTTGGGTATTTATAAGGATAGATTCCTAATCCTAATTTGAAAAGGAGTAAAATAAAATAATAAGAAAATCTAATTCCTATTTTATTTTGAACAGAATTTTGGCAATCACATGTCTTCTCCTACTTGAATTGGGATTCCACTGATGCAGCCATAAAGTCAAGGCTGCTACCTTCATTAAAAACGTCTCCTTTGTGGTATGGGATTCCTTAATATACTTCATTCTTTTGCTCCACATACTCATTCTAGAATAAATATGTCAATTTAATAAATTCGAGTATCAATTCCTCCCAAAATAATAATAATAATAACTAATTAAATATATGGGAAATACAAGTATATTTTCGGCTCATCAAATACCCCCAAACTTGAATTTTTACTTGTCCTCAAGTAAGTAAAACAAAACTAAGAAAACAAAAATAAAAATAAAATGCCACTTTCGCAGGGAACTCGATAGTGCTGAGCAAGCACTACACGCCTTTAAACCCCTAGGTGTCCCTAGTAGGAGGAGTTGTGTCTCCTGAGGATTTACTAGTTACGATACCCACAAACGCTTTAAAAATATTAAACTTAATTTATCCTTCCTTCGATTGAATATAAAGTAACACTCATCAAAGCAAAATCAAAATTCTCAAGTCATAAGCAAGGCTGAAAGGGAGAGCAAATCCACACTTTCAAAACAGAAGATTACCAGATTCTGGTGAGCAATCCATAAACCATATTCGTGTAATGTGAATCTCAAAAAAATTGTAAGTATTAAACCAGTCCCTCACTTGCATTAAATATGTACTCACCAACTGTAAAATCTCTTAACCTATCACCATCCAAAGCATTCTTGCCTGAAAAATTATTTTTTCTTTTATTTATTTATTTATTTATTTTATAACAAATGATGGAATTTTATTTAACATTAAGTAAGCTTTCTATCCAACCCATGTAACGAGCTTTAGATCGATGACTCCCAAATCAGATGACTTTAGGGCACCAGACAACAAATGTCCCAAAGGATTTATATACTCGAATTGGAAAGGCTAACATGTTATTGATGGATAAATGCACACCCTATTTTAGGGCTCGGACTTACCTCCGATTTAATTATGGCTTTCACTTTTTCGAACCCTGGATGGTAACAAATTAAATGACCCACAATCTTAGGGTAAGAAAAATTACCTTGCTTGAAACAAATTTAATTCCCACAAATAAGTTGAGGTGCATGTGCAAAATTGAATATGGTAAGAATTGTGTGCAAAAATCAACTATATGTTCTTGGTGGTCATGCTCTAACATTTAATCTCACCTATGAATTTTAAAATTTCAACTATAGCAAATCGGATGTATTAAAAATAATTTAGGAAGGAAAAATCAAATTAAATCTTAAACAAGATGATAGTTCCTACCCCCAAACTACATGATAGTTCCTACCCCCAAACTACATGATAGTTCCTACCCCCAAACTAATCATGCAACATGTCCCCAGGGTGCAAACGAAGAAAGGACAAAGAAATACTAAAGAAAAGAAGAAAGAAAAATAAAACAAAATAAAGAACTAACACAAAAATAAAAAGAAAATAAAAGAGAAAGAAAGAATAGCACATGGGTTCGAACCATAGACCTGAGATGTGCCCCCTTATCTTAAAACGACAGGAAGCAGGAGCAGCCAAGAAAAGGCGTCATGCATAGTTGTGGACAAAAACGGCGTCGTCGCATTTTATAGTGGTCTGAGTGAACAAAATGCCACCGTTCTGACTCAGCTATAAAACCCCATTTTGCAGAAGTAGGGTTTCATTTCTCACCCTAGCCGTCCGTGCTCTTGAAAATGTAAGAGAACTGTCCCAAAAAATCTCCGAAAACACCCACCGACGCATTACGCCGATCTATTTCTCCGGCCATCTCTGGTGAAGATTCGCCATCATCGTGAAGGCGAGAGCCACCGTGAACCTCCACAACGCCGGTACCCATCCATTTTTCAGAGAGAAATGCCATCATACGCTCGAAAACCCGATCACTCGTCGGAGCCCAGGACGGCGTATGCGAGTACGACCGTGTCACCGATCATCGCCAAGCTGCTCCAATGGCTGAGTGGGAGCCAGCAATAGTGAGAAGTAGGAGTCATAAGGTAAGGCCCATTCGCATGGTCAGATCAGCTGTTGTTTCTATTTGTTGAGTTGGAGTGTTTCTCAAAGTGGTTTAATGTGCAAATGTGTCTCCGGAATGTAGGCGGGAAAGGTGAAAGTGGGATGGAGGAGAGAGCTCGAGCGGGCTGTTGAATTGGACAAATACCCTTGAAAGGTACACAGAGCGGTAAACATCCTTCATTTCAGCAACATGCCATGCATATGTTCGGTTAAATTGCTATCGTTTGTTGGAGTCTGTGTATGGTTGTTGGTGAGGGAAAAATTTAACTGCCCTGTGGCGTGGCCTTGTGGGCCATCATCGGCCATCGGAGACGATGGCGGTGATGATGGTTGTGCAGGTACTGACCGGAGATCGGGGGTCCGCGCCACCGTGCCTTGATCCGGTGCGGTCGTGGGCCAGAGGCCGAAAGTAGGCTGGTCGAACAATAGGCCCACTAGTAAGCTTCTGGGCCGTGACCTTATTGGGCCAAGGTGCGGGCGTGAGCCCACTCCAATGGATGAGAACACTTGGGGCATATGGCTAGGGGGACCCGGCTCGAAAAGTGGGCCTGATGGGCCCATGAGTAAGGGTAGGGAGGACCAGGCTGCATCCTTCGGGCTAGTACCGTCGATTGGGATTGGGCCCACGAGTAAGCAGTCCAACGGAGGTTGAGGTGAAGGGGGGAAGCCACCATGGGCCCTGTCCATTCACCGCTGAGTTCCGCGAAATTGGGCTTGATTTGATCGCAGGCCTAAGAGTAGGCCCTGAGTTGACCGCGGGCGGGGCTCAGTCTGTATTGGGTCGGTAGTCTTGTGGGTCCGGGTCTAGGCAGGCGAGGATGTATCATGGGCTGCCCGGCTAGTGTGGACCTGCCCGAAACCTAGGCCTAAGTGGGGACTAGGCCCAGTAGTAAGGCGCATGAGGGCCATGTTGGGTACCCATGTGACCGTCACCTGAGTGGGCTTGGACGGCTTCAGCTTCTTGACTTGGGCCTGGATGCAGCTCATTTGCGAGGTTGGGTTGGCAGGTAAAATCATACTCTGACAATAGGCCCTTATTGTTGACCAAATTTAATTGGTGTGTTTTTTTTTCTTTTCTTTTTGAATAGAATAATTGAAAACTGACCCTGGCTGGTATTTGTGCAGGTCCAAACCCATCTTGGATAGGTTCCGATCGTGGGCTACTGAGTTCTTGGTTCGGTCTGCAGGTAAGGTTCTGTTTCCAAGGCATTCCAAGTTCATTGCCGGTGACAGTGTACTAACTGAGAATGTTGATGTGTGCAGGCCCAACCCCCAAACTTAGATTAGGTTGTAGACTCCTAGGTTATTCAATGTATTTGATGTAAAAGTGTTGTAATAATAGACCTAGGATCACGATCGGCATCAGCCCAGGTATGACACCTCCATCCTTGGTATTTAGAATTTGAAGCATGTCTACATTTTTGTATGATGATACCCGACTGCTAGTGGATAGGGCACGTCAATCAAATCAATCATGTATGCCTGCAAGCACACGTAGTGCTAGGTAACAACAGAAAATGGTCTTTGCATGTTAGTTAAGTAGAGGGTAGAAAAAAAAGGTAAAATAAAAACAAATACACTCTAGAAAAGGATATAGGGTGGGTTGCCTCCCATTAAGCGCTTTAGTTAACATCTAGAGCTAGACGTAGGGCCGCTAGGATCACTGAGTAGGAGTTTGTAGAGTCACGACATCCTTAGCTAGGTCGTAGGGTGACTCCAAATAAGGCTTCAGACGATGTCCATTAACTGTGAATTCATTTCCGATGTGGACATTCTTTATGTCCACTGCTCCATGTGGATGTAGTTGGACGACTTCAAATGGTCCATACCAGCGGGACTTAAGCTTCCCTGGAAAGAGTCTGAGTCTGGAGTTAAATAGGAGCACCTTCTGCCCTGGATGAAATTCCTTCCTTAGAATATGTCGATCATGAAATAGATTGGTCCTCTCTTTATAAATCTTCGCATTTTCGTAAGCATCATTACGAATTTCTTCCAACTCACTAAGCTCCAGTTCACGATGCTCTCCTGCCTCATCATAGGCAAGATTGAGTTGCTTTACTACCCATAACACTTTGTGTACTAACTCCATGGGTAAATGGCATGCTTTGCCATAAACCAGCCGAAATGGTGACATCCCAATAAGCGTCTTATAAGCTGTTCGATATGCTCATAGTGCATCGTTCAGCTTTGTACTCCAATCCTTTCATGTAGAAGACACGGTTTTCTGCAGAATTCGCTTAAGTTCGTGATTAGAAACTTCAACTTGCCCAGATGTTTGGGGATGGTACAGAGTTTCCACCCGATGAGTGATGCCATACTTTGCAAGTAATGAGGCAAAAGGCTTATTCAAGAAGTGCTTGCCTCCATCACTAATGATTGCTCTGGGGACACCAAATCTAGGGAAAATCGTAACTTGTAGAAATTTGAGAACCACTGATCCTTGATTGGTTGGACTGGCAATAGCTTCCACCCATTTAGACACATAGTCCACAACCACTAGGATATAGAGGTTTCTGTGAGATGAGGGAAAGGGACCCATAAAGTCAATGCCCCAAACGTCGAAAATATCAACAACCAAAATGCTCTGCTAGGGCATCTCATTGCGTTTGGATTGGTTTCCAACACGATGACAACGATCACATGCTTGACACCATGTGTAAGCATCTTTGAACAAAGAGGGCCAATAGAAGCCGCTTTGTAAAATCTTGGCCGCTGTTCGTTTAGGACCGAAATGGCCTCCACACGCACAGTGATGCGCAAATCGTAGTACACTCTCCTGCTCGTCACTAGGCACACACATTCGAATAAGCTGGTCTGCACAGTGCTTGAATAGGTAGGGTTCATCCCAAAAATAATATTTGACAGTGGATAGAAACTTCTTTCGCTGTTGGGATGTAATATCAATGGGAAGTTTGCCACTAACCAGAAAATTCACAATATATGCATACCAGGGAGTGTGTTACGTAAGAGCGAACATCTGCTCGTCAGGAAAAGTTTCTTGGAGTGGTAATGGCTCGGACTCTCATGTAGTGGTGTTCACCAGTCGAGATAGGTGGTCAGCCACCACATTCTCACTCCCTTTTTTGTCATGAATATCTATATCAATCTCTTGTAGCAAGAGAATCCACCGTATGATTCTAGGTTTTGAATCCTTCTTGGCAAAAAGGTATTTCAACGCTGCATGGTCAATGAAGACAATTCCCTTAGCTCCAATTATATATGATCGGAACTTTTCCAATGCAAAAATCACTGCTAAGAGCTCATTCTCTGTTGTTGAATAATTGAGTTGTGCATCGTTTAAGGTTCGGCTAGCATAGTATATCACTCTAGGTAGCTTGTCTTGTCGCTGTCCTAGAACAGCTCCAACTGCGTAATCTGACGCATCACACATGACTTCAAATGGTAGGTTCCAATAAGGTGTCGTGATAATTGGGGATGTGGTTAAAAGAGTCTTTAGAGTCGTGAACGATTCGAGGCACTTGTCATCGAATATAAAGTTTGAGTCCTTGGCCAATAAATTGCACAGGGATCGACTAACCTTAGAAAAGTCATTGATAAATCGTCTGTAGAACCCAGCATGGCCAAGAAAGGATCGGATATCCTTGACTGACGTGGGCGTTGGCAGGTTGCTAATGACGTCAATTTTGGCTTTGTCTACTTCAATTCCACGCTCTGAAATTAGATGCCCTAACACGGTACCTTTCTTCACCATAAAGTGGCATTTCTCCCAGTTTAATACCAAATGGGTATCTCGGCATCTTTCCAAAACTGTGGCCAAGTTGTCTAAATAGTGGTCAAAGGAATCTCCATATACGGAGAAGTCATCCATAAACACTTCAATTATTCGCTCCACCATATCCGAGAATATGCTCATCATGCATCGCTGAAAAGTGGCAGGTGCATTACACAATCCAAATGGCATACGCCGATAGGCAAAAGTGCCGAATGGGCAAGTAAATGTAGTTTTGTCTTGATCTTCAGGTGCAATAGGAATCTGATTATACCCTGAATAGCCATCTAAAAAACAATAGAAAGCCTTACCTGCCAATCACTCCACCATTTGATCAATGAATGGGAGTCGAAAGTTATCCTTTCGTGTGGTTGAATTTAGCCTGCGATAATCAATACAAACCCTCCACCCCGTAGTCATCCTTGTAGGTACTTGTTCCCCTTTGTCATTTGTAATAACAGTAATTCCGGATTTCTAAGGAACAACTTGTGTTCGGCTTATCCATGGGCTGTCCAAAATTGGGTAGATAATGCCAGCATCTAGGAGTTTTAGGACCTCATTCTGAACAACATCCTTCATGATTTGGTTCAATCGCCTTTGAGCATCAACTATGGGCTTGCTGTCATCTTCCAGCAAGATCCGATGCATGCAGATTGAAGGACTAAGACCTTTAATGTCGGCTATAGTCCACCCAATAGCTTCCTTGTATTTTTGTAGGATTCGGAGTAGCTTGTCTTCCTCTAGTTCGGTGAGGTCTGCTGCAATGATCACGGGAAGAGTCTCTAGATCACCAAGGTGCGCATATTTGAGATGGGCTGGAAGGGGTTTCTTTTCCAACTGAGGGGCCTTCTTAATAGAAGGTTGCTATGGCATCTTTGGTGGCCCAAGGGCCTCAATCTGAGGTTGCCACCGTGGATATGGTGGCCGGTTGCTATCTAGTGCCGCCATTACGTCAGCAATATCGTCCTCAGTTTGGCTAAGGATGGGGTCATTGAGGGCTGCCTCTATAGGGTTGTCGTAGAGCAATTGTCTTTGTTCCATACAGTTCACATCCTCCAAAACTTCAATTTGTGAGCATTCTAAAATTTCAGCGGGTCTTTTGGCCATGTCGAACAGGTTTAAGACCAGAGTGTATGGGCTGTGACCATGAAGGGTCGGCCAAGGATTAGTGGTGTTTCTTTGTCCTCCACCATGTCGAGTACCACAAAGTCAATAGGTAGATATAATTTATGTACCTTGATGATGAGATCTTCAATGACACCCTTGGGATATGTGAGGGATCAGTCAGCCAACTGGAGGACCATTGGTGTAGGCCTGAGCTTTCCTGCGCCTAACTTCTGAAATATTGAGTAGGGCATAAGGTTGATACTTGACCCTAGATCGATTAAAGAATGCTGAAATTTGGAATGCCCAATAGTGCAGGAAATAGTAAAGCTTCCAGAGTCTTTCTTCTTTGGTGGCAATTTGTGTAGGAGGGTTGCACTACACTGTTCTGTCAAAACCACTTTTTCCAGGTCTGAAATTTTCTTCTTATTGGTGTATACTTCCTTTAAAAATTTTGCATAGGAAGGGATGTGCTTTATAGCATCCAATAGAGGTAGGTTGATATGACCTTGGCTAAAGTCTGCATGAAATCAATGGTTTGCTGGTCCTTGTTTGAGCGGTGCTGCTGCCTTTGTGGGAACGGCAGTGGCGGGGTGTAGTTCGGGGAGGTAGATGGAGCAAACTAAACTTGTGGAGTAAATAATTCTACCTGAGGTTCAGGTTCAATATCGGGCTTGTCATGAGTTGTTTCTGATTGGGTGGACTTTGCTGCTTCCCGATTTTCAAAACTCTTACCCCCCTCGTAAGGTTCTTACCATCTTGCAATGCTCGGCCCCTCTTGGGTTGGGTATAGGTTGACTAGGAACAACCCCCTTATCTCTTTTGAAAATTTCTTGGGCCAGTTGACTGACTTGTTGCTCCAAGTTTTTGATTGATGCTTGGGTGTTTTGCTGATTTTGGGTAGAGATTTCAATAAACCGAGCAAGCTGCTCTTTCATACTCAATTGTTGAGGTGCAGCCTGTTGGGCCTGATGGTTGAGTGGCTGTTGATAATTTTGCTGGTAATTGGGCCGGGTTTGGTGTTGGCCATTCTACCCTGAATTTGCATTATTCCTCCATCCATAATTATATGTATTGGGGTAGGCATCATTACGGGGTCTTGGGAAGGAATTCATGGCATTGTCATGTTCTTGGACAAGGTCAGGATACCCATCCTTCTGAGGACATTGGAGGATGTGATGAGTAGGGTCCTCACATGTGGCGCACACCTGTGTTGCTTTTGGAGCGGCAGTGGTGATCATCAAACTGTTGATCTTCTTTTCCAATTGGGTGATTTGTACCGCAATATGGGGGGTACCATGTCCTTGCGCTACATCATAGACGTGTCCACTGGTATGAGTGCTATCGTCCGTCCATTGTTGTGATTCGTTAGCCATTAGTTGAAAGATCTCAAATGCTTCATGGGCAGTTTTGGATATAAGGGAACCACCTGCAGATGCGTTGACGTAACTTTTGGTGATGTGGTTGAGTCCATCATAAAAGATGTTTATCTGCATGTCTGAATCCAACCCATGGTGAGGGCAACGCATATATAGGTCATTGTACCGCTCCCAAGTATCATGAAACGACTCGTTAGATTTCTGGGCAAAGGCCAGGATTTCTTTCTTCAAAGCGAGAGTCTTGGATGATGGATAGAATTTGTTTAGAAACCTTGTCTGTAATTGTTCCCACGTTGTAATGCTTCCCGGAGGTAATGAATGTAGCCAAGCCCGAGCTTTATCCTTCAAGGTGTAAGGAAAAAGCCTTAACTTAATTGCCTCGTTGGAAATTCCCCGAACAATGATGTTGTCACACCTTGACAAGAACTCAGATAAATGCATGTTCGGATCACTGTTTGGGAGTCCATGAAAAGTGGGTATAAGGTCAAGCATATGGTGCCTGATCTCAAAAGTGACTCCGTCTTGGACCTCGGGGTACACGATACATTGTGGGGTTCCATTCCCACGTGCTGCAAGGTTTCGACTGAGTGGTGCGCAGACTTCAGGTATTGTTAATGCCATTAGTTCGGACAATTTGCTATCTATTTCGGTGAATAGATCCGCAAGGAAAGTGCCTTGGAGCGTGAAACGTGCGTCAATTTCTTGTAATTGTCTTCTTCTTCTCGCTGTTCTTTCGCGTTCAGGATCGAATTGTGCTAGAATCGGGTTCGTAGATCGTGTAGCTACAACCATGCACAATTAGATATTCCTGCAAGAATAGAGACATGTGCTTAAATGTTGAATAGGAAAAGTAGAGAGAAAAAATAAAAATGAAGGCAAACAATTTAACTATGAGTAAATTAAAATAAGGGTAATCGGCACATATCCCCGACATCGGCGCCAATTTCTTGATAGAATTTTTCCTACCTGCAAAACAAGGGTTAAAATCACACAATTAATACCTGCAAGAGTACATGGCTGTTGTAGTATAGCACTGGAAGCATGGTCGATTTCCTCAGGGACTGGTATGGATATTTCTTATATTAGAATTCATTCTTAATTAATAATAAAGTAAATTGCAAGAGTTTCGGTGACTGAATAAAAATCAATTAAACAATTAAACAAGTACTAGGGTTCAACCTTCACCATTAACAATCATACGTGACTTAGAAAATAATCTATGAATCAATACATGCAACTTTGAAGGTTAGATTTTCCGAAAGCATATTTTCCTCGTGGGCACTCAAGTGAAAACATATACCTAACATGCGATTAGTCTATGGAATTTAGATCTAATTCTAAATGCAAGATTCATTAAATCCATGAAAATCTTTTACAACCATGCAATCTCTAAGTTATGGCATTTAACCTAGATGTATTACAATCCTCAATCACAAGAAGCTAATTCCAAATTTTAGGTGGGCATTCCTAAAAAATTGCATCAAATTACTTGTCTAAATATCCTAAGGGTGATCAAGCATTAAGACATAAAGATAGTTTTAAACAGTGATTAGAGATTCAAAGTATGCATATACGACAACATAGGAAAAAGATAAATCGCATATTCATGTTCAGGCTTAGGTCTAACCCTAGTGAGAAATTTAGCCACTCATGCTCATAATGAATAGAAATAATTCCATCAAAATTAAAGTTAAGAGAACAAACAGTTTTGTAGAACAATGGTGAGCCAAAAATCCCAAGCATGCCGTGCACTAGATGGAAGAATTATAATCTGAATCTCCTCCCCTCAAACCTAGGCCAAGCTTGGGTATTTATAAAGATAGATTCTTAATCCTAATTTGAAAATGAGTAAAATAAAATAATAAGAAAATCTAATCCCTATTTTATTTTGAACAGAATTTTGGCAATCACATGTCTTCTCCTACTTGAATTGGGATTCCACTGATGCAGCCATAAAGTCAAGGCTACTACCTTCATTAAAAACGTCTCTTTTGTTGTCTGAGATTCCTTAATATACTTCATTCTTTTGCTCCACATACTCATTCTAGAATAAATCTGTCAATTTAATAAATTCGCATATCAATTCCTCCCAAAATAATAATGATAACTAATTAAATATATGAAAAATACAAATATATTTTTGGCTCATCAGGTACCCGACATCGGTGCTTAAAACGAGTTTTGTGTTATGGATGGCTATTCTAGGGAAGCTTGCTACCAAGGATATCGATTGGGAGGTTTCAGGGTGCGGGCAACAATCTTTGTGTTCTTTTTAACTCCTATCCAGAATCGTATAACCATTTGTTCTTTGATTGTCCGGTTAGCGGTGTCGTTTGAAAACGGATTCTGGCTAGATGTGGTACCCCTTGGCTTTTCCCGCCGTGGCCTTCATTTATTAGGTCGGTAGCGGGCATGTGGACTGGGAATTCTCTCTCCATGGTAACTTGTAAATTAGCTCAAGCGGTCACTGTTCATAGTGTTTGGAATGAGCGGAATGCTCGGATCTTTTGCTGGGACCTCTCGTAGCCATGCGGCCCTTATTCTGTCAATATATTGTTTCTGTTATTCGGTGCCGTCTTTGTACCTTGAAGTTCAAGGGCTTCCAACTCAGACAATAGTCTAGCTAGGCAGTGGAGCATCCCATTATCTTACGCTCTCTGGTTTGGGTGAGTAGCTGGTGTGTGGCTTCCCCTATGTTTGCTGGTTTTCAGCTTGTGTGCTGCGGGTCTTCCTGTTGGCTTTCTTCTGGGCTTTGCCCTTCTTAATTTAATTATTTACTTACCAAAAAATAAAATAAAAGGGCGGGTACTTCAGCTAACAATCCACAAACGGCTATATACTTTTGAAAAATCAGGTTTGGCCGGTCGTATGCCCCCAATTTCATGAAGCTCATCTTCAAACGCCATTGCAGCTCTCTCACCTCCTTCAATCTTCATAACACCAAAAGCCCATCCCCTAAACAATCCCAAATTCTGCGACTCTGCAAGTTGGGTTTGCTCTCCGATGCGATTCGGCTCCTGAACTCCACTGATTCCGGTGAAATCAGCCTCAAACCAATCCTATACGCTTCGCTCTTACAAACTTGCACCAAAGCCGTTTCATTTAAACATGGCCTTCAAATCCATGCCCATGTCGTTAAGTCCGGCCTCGAAACCGATAGGTTTGTTGGGAATAGCTTGCTTTCTCTGTATTTCAAGTTGGTTCCCAATATGTCCCAGACCCGGAGAGTGTTTGATGGCCTTTTTGTTAAGGATGTGATATCTTGGACCTCAATGATCACTGGGTACGTTCGGGCTGGGAAGCCTGGAAATTCAATTGAAATGTTTTGGGACATGTTGAAATTTGGGATTGAGCCAAATGCCTTCACTTTGTCTGCCGTGGTTAAAGCTTGTTCAGAGATTGGGGACTTGAGACTCGGCCTTTGCTTTCACGGAGTAGTGGTGAGACGTGGGTTTGTCTCGAATCATGTCATAATTAGTGCTTTGATATACATGTATGGGAGGAATTTCAGGTCGGAAGATGCACGCAAGCTGTTTGATGAATTGACTGAACCGGGTGCTATATGCTGGACTTCGGTTATTTCTGCTTTCACACGGAGTGATTTGTTTGAAGAAGCACTGGGATTCTTTTATTTGATGCAGAAATATCATGGGTTGTCCCCTGATGGTTTTACGTTTGGGACGGTATTGACTGCTTGTGGCAACTTGGGGAGGCTGAGGCAAGGTAGGGAAGTACATGCGAAGGTAATTATATATGGACTTTGTGGAAATGTGGTTGTTGAGAGTAGCTTGGTTGACATGTATGGAAAATGCGGATCAGTAGAGAATGCCCGGCATGTTTTTGATAGGATGCCAAAGAAGAACTCAGTTTCCTGGTCTGCATTGCTAGGGGTGTACTGTCAAACTGGGGACTACGAATCTGTCATTAAGCATTTCAGGGAAATGGAAGAGGCTGACCTCTATAGTTTTGGAACCGTCCTTCGTGCGTGTGCTGGTTTGGCGGCTGTACAACAAGGGAAAGAGGTTCACTGCCAGTATGTGAGAAGGTGTGGTTGGAGGGATGTTATTGTAGAATCAGCTTTAGTTAGCCTTTATGCAAAATGTGGTTGCATAGATTTTGCCTGTAGGGTTTTCGTGCAGATGTCGGTTAGGAATTTGATAACATGGAACTCAATGATTTGTGGCTTTGCTCAGAATGGGGCAGGTGGAGAAGCTCTCAGAATATTCGCGGAGATGATTGAGGAGGGGATCAAGCCAGACTATATCAGCTTCATTGGGGTTCTTTTTGCTTGTAGTCATGCAGGTTTGGTTGATCAAGGGCGAAATCATTTCATCTTGATGAGAAAACAGTACGGGATTAAACCAGGGATTGAGCATTACTGTTGCATGGTTGATCTTCTAGGCCGGGCCGGGCTACTTGAAGAAGCTGAGAGTTTAATAGAGAATGCAGATTATAGAAATGATTCGTCTCTGTGGGCAGTTCTTCTCGGGGCCAGCACGACCTGTTCGAACTCTGCAACTGCAGAGCGTATAGCCAAGAAAATGATTGTACTCGAACCCAACTACCATTTGAGTTATGTTCTTCTAGCTAATGTGTATAGAGCAGTAGGCCGATGGGATGATGCCATGGAGATTGGGAGGCTAATGCAAGATAGAGGGGTTAAGAAGACGCCGGGGAAGAGCTGGATTGATTCGAACAGTACATTGGGATCTAACCTTCGTGTGGGTGATGCCGGAATTCCTAGAAGAATCAATTTTCCTGTTGTTGGTGATGTTATCTGAATGTGAGAAGAGATGGAAGTGAATCAACGGTCGAGTGGCAACCCATTGTTGAAGCCTGAAGGGCCAGTGTTAACAGAAGTATTCTTAGTCCTCAATTTTGATCTCATTTATTCACAGTTGATTGATTTATGATGTATAATCATCATTTTCAGCATAGATTTTAAGCTTCTAGTCTCGGATTTGGTTAGTTGCTTCAATTTTTGGTTTTACCTAAACTCGAAGCTCAAGAAAACCATTCTATACCCTAAACATAACTGTGCTCAAAGTTGAAGAAAATTGACTAGAAGTGAAGAAGTGAAGTTTTCACAACTAATCTCATCTTTAATAAAGACATGATATTCTTTATAGAGAACATCTATTCTTAATTTGGTTTGCGCGGCTAAGGAGACTAGATTTTTGCTTGGACTTTGTTCAAAGAAAATACAAGTCACTTGCAATAGTAGGACATCTCAGCCTGCATGAAATTTGACCAGGCACATAAAAATTTTATTCCTTTAATAAAAGTAATTGTCTCAACTACTGTAATTTACGAACGAATCAATGGCATAGACAATCTAAATCAAGCAGCAAAACCTGCATTCAGTATTGAGTATTGACATATAATGAAGATCGTACATTTAACAAAAAGGAAATACAATAAAGTTCCTTCAAAATTATATACAATCTTCCATAAAAAGTATCTAGATGCATGCACAAATGCTTTTCTGTACAGTGTAACACCATAAGGAGTTTCTCTTCTCACATCAAATAATTACAAATCCTCAAGACCCGAATCATACTCATCAGACTCGTCTTTAGTTTTGGAATCAGTTTGGTGTTCTGAGTCGAATGCATACCTCATCTCTTGGCTAACCAATTTGGCAAGTTCAGGCCTATTGGCATCTGTATAGGCATATCTAACAGCTTGGAACAAGGATGCATTCGGCTCTAATTCTTCGTATTTCAGCTGACTGTATATTCGCGTCACACCTTGAACCATTCCAGCTTTCCCATAACAACGTACTAGATTAATATACGTAACCAGGTCTGGTTCCAGGCCTTCGTCTTGCATTCTCATGAACATGTTCAGAGCCTTGTTGATCTCCCCAGCAGTCCCGTAAGCATGTATAGCAACATTGTAGAGAAAAGAATCGAGACTCACATCAGCTTTTGCGAATTTTTCACAGGACTCAAGGGCCAAAGCATGCATTCCAACCACAGAGAAAACAGAAGTGATGATAGCTTGCTTGGAGTAAGGTTTACCTTCATCGTAGGATGACTCTAGCTGCGTCACCGCTTCAATTGGAATGCTTTTTTTCAATATAGTGAATAAGACTTTAAAAGTTCCATTGTCAGGCAAGAGTTTCCGAGTTACCATCTCCTGCAATAACTCTCCACATTCCCGTAGCTGCCCGTTAATGGCATAACATGACATTACCTTGTTATATGAACCACAGTCCCTTATAAGACCTGACTGTTTCATTTCATCTGCTACATCAATGGCTTCATCAAGTAACCCCACGCTCTTGTAAAGATAAATCATGATTGCATATGATATCTCATCTGCCCAACCCTTAGCTCTCAAGTTTTCAAAAATCAATTTGGCATCAGATACCATCCCAAGATCTGCGTAGAGATTGATCATACTGTTAGACGCAACAATATCTTGGGGACCTTCTAGATCTTTCAACTTCTCATAGAGTACTTTTGCTCCGTCAAGGCAGTCCACCTTTCCATAAGCTTTTATCAGGGATGTAAGAACTATTTGATTTGCAGGAATCCCGGATTCTTCCATTTGGCGAAAATACTTGAGTGCCTCTTCAACTCTGCCAGCTTCTACAAATCCATTGATTAAAGAACCATACACAAATTCATTTGGTTTCACTCCTGAGCTTACCAAGTCTTGGTACACCTCAACCGCATCCGAAAGCTGACCAAGGCGAGCACAGCATGCAATAAGAGCAGAGAAGGTAAGAGAGTGCGGCTTAAAACCCATTTTCCGCATTTCAGTAAGAACGTCCTTTGCCTGGTCCACTAAATCACCTCCTGTGAACATTTGAATGAGAGAATTATATGTGCATTTATCAGGCCAAGTCCCATGATTCCTCATGCCCTTGAAGAGAGAAAAAGCTTTATCATAAAGCTTTGTCTTACCATAAGCTTTGATCATAACATTATATTCGACAACATCCTTCTTCTGCCTTACCGAGTCTCTCTTCCTATAAAATACAGCCTCAGCTTCAATACAAAATCCCTTCTCAGCATATGCATCTATAATGGCTGCACATGTCTTTGATGAAAGCTCACCATTTAACTGATATTTCTCATAAAACAACTTTGCCTGATCAAGTTTTCCATGATCAATATACATCTTGATCACACCGGGAACAGAATGCTCATTGATAGGCACACCAGATTTCTCCATATCTTCAATGACAGCGTCCACATCTCCGACCATGTTTCTCTCACATAATACATGAAGAATAGTCCTGTGAGATACAACATCTGGGGAAAGACCCACCTCTCGGATCTTCCTATAACAGTTCAGAGCAGCATCAATGTTCCCCGCATCAGCATACAAAGATAGAAAAATGTTATAAGTTCTTGTATCGGGGGATATTCCCCTTTCTTCCATCTTACTAAGCAAAGCTTCAGCTTCCGACAAATTTCCATGACTTCCACAAGTAAAGATCATAGTATTGAAAGTAATCACATCCATTGCCACTCCAGACTCCACCATTTCTTCAAACACCTTAGCTGCATCATCCAGACGCCCCGCCTTCCCATACAAATCAATCAAAGCATTATATGTAGATGTCTGTCTTGGTTTTTGAACAGAATTCCCTGTATCCAATGAGGTCATAATCTTTGAGGTGGGAATTCTCCCACCTGTCTTGAAAAGCTCAGTGGACAAAAAATGCTTAAAACTAACCGGCTCTGAGCCAGAACCATTTACAGAATCACCCACAGAATCCAAATCAATTTCATCGAGGTCAATCTTTCCAGTGCACCAATCCTTATAAAACTTATCTGCCATATCAAACTCTCCTGCATCCTTCAAGGCCCGAACAACAGTATTCATTGTAACATCATCCGGGAAAATTCCCCTTAATTTCATGTGCTTAATCCACAGAAGTGCTTCCTTCACAAGGCCTGCTTTTGCATACACATCAACAAGCATTGCATATGTATTGTTCGTCGGTAGGACACCCTTTTTTGCCATTTCAATCCAACAAAGCCTTAATTCATCCCATTTCTGAGCCCTGCCCAGCTTTCTAAGCACCACATTATAGTGTATTACATTGGGCACATACTCTTTTTGTGATTTAAACCACTCGAAAACACGCAGAACTCTTTCCCAACTTTTCTGTTCTTTAAGAATCACGGTCTGTTCTTTAGGATTCAAATTTCCACCAAACGAATTAAGGGTCCTTTCAACATCATTTTCAGACTCTATAGACCGCAAAATCGAAGGCAAAACACCTCCATACCCCCTTTTCTTACCATTAATTGAAGAAACTTTCAGGGGCAAAACCAATGTTTTCGAATGACACTGAAGCTTAAACCCTACAAAACCCCTAGGACCTCTTGAATTCTGCTTCTGAGCTTGTGACTTCACAATAGTATCAATATTTGGAGAATTGGGTAAAGCATATGGAGCAGAATACAGTTGTCCCTTTACTAATCTATGATTGTGCTGAGTAAAGTTAAATTCTTGAAAATCCCTAGTTCTGAAAGGACATTGGGGGTTTCGAAGCTTACTTGGTGGAAAAGTGCGGTGGTGCATTGAGCTGTGGAAGCTTTCTTGCCCTAATTCCAAGGACCTGTAACTCTGGCTCTGAAGCATCATGGCTTTGCAGTTTGAAGCTTGGTACTTGGGGGGTTCAGAAGTTTTCAGCTCATAAAGAATTAGGTTTAAGGGAGGGAGAAGAACTTTGGTAATGTTCAATTTTCTCTCATTCCTGCTGCAGCCCTTGAAATTTTGTTCTTTCTTTTAGGAACAAGATGAACCACAGGGCTAAAACCGACAAAATACAATTTTAGATCTTTTATTTATTTTTCTTTTCAATTTTCAGTCGAATATTTATTCCTTATAATTAGAGGTGGTCTTGGTTTGGATTAATACACCCAAACCAAATCCAAACCGTTAAAATTTGAACGATTCGGTATGTTTGTTTTTTTTTGGAAAATGGTACGGCTTTAATTTTATAAAAATATAATTGAAACAGTTTCAATTGAAATCGTTACTAATGGTTTGATTTGAACCGGTTTGGACGGTTTAGGCATACTATTTTCATGTTATTTGTTCGCAAAAAAGACTCCTCCAAATATCATTCTTTCAAATATTCCCACACTCACGTAAATATTTCATTAATTCACATCATGATTTCATCTATACTGATAAACAAATAAAACATACTAGACTTCAAATATAGTGAGTTATGTTTAAATATAATTTAAATTTGAAAGTAGCACAAAATTAATAAGGATTAAGGCCTTGTTTGGTATTGCTTTTTTTTTTTCTTAAAAAACTACTTTATTTGAAAGTGAAGCAGTACAAAAATATTTGGTAAAAATGAGAAATTTTACTTTTTTGAACAACAATGGACTTTTGATAATAACTTTTAAAATCAATCTCCATGTTGCTTTTAAAAGCTGCTTTTACCAAAATTATTTTAGTATACAACTATTTATTATGAAAGAACAACACAAACAATTTTTCAAAAACACACAACAGAAACAACTTTTAAAAAGAACATAGCAATACCAAACTGGCCCTAACTGATTAAGTAAGGAAGGTTACATGGGAAACACTTACACTAACAAATTATAGGATGAAAAATAGTAAATAATAAATAAATAAATAAAAACCTTAACTATTCGGTTTGGATGTCAACGGTTTTCAAAATGAAAATCCAAAACTGAACCATTCCGTTAATCAATTCGTTTGACTTTTATCCGGTCAAATTCAAACCGGAGAGTCAATAACGGTTTGAATCGAATTGGTTTTTGATTTCAACGGATTTATGCCTACCAATACTTATAATATTCCAGTTTTTATCACCAATAGTCCGTGCATGTATTATTCTCAACTCATCATTTTCATCCCTCACATTTCAATTCAATCAATGTCATCCCTATACTCTTGTTCCACACATTGATTTAGTCATTCATGTTAATTATGTTAACTTTTTCGTTAAAATCAAGGGTAATATTGTCAATATATCAAATTTCTAACTTTTAATAAATTAATATTACAAAATATATTATTTTAAATATAAAAAAATTAGAGAAACAAAGTAAAAGATAAATAATAATAATAATAATAATAATAATAATAATAATAATAATAATAATAATAAGTTAAAAGTCACTAGTACTAGAGCCTAGTAGTGTTCCTCAATATTGTATAGTAGGCGATTTGGTTCTCATATAGAGAGATGTTGGTACTAAATATATATAATCTACCTCCCAATATCGTTATAATAAAAAAGGGTTTAGTTTTATAACTTTCTATATAGTTTAACTTGCTTATATATATATATATATTTTTACTTTTTGAGTTGTATTGCTGAGTTTTAATTAATAGAAATTAGGAATATGATTTATTTGACAATATTGTCCTTGAATTTAATGGAAATGTTAACGGAATTGGCATAAGGACTAAATTGATGTGTCAAGGAGGAGTATAGGGATGCTTGATTGAATTGAAAGATAAGGGATGAAAATGATGATATGGAACTAATAGTGACTATTGGTGATAAAAACCTTATTTCTTCAGTATAATAAAAATATCTGATACTTAGGTGCTATGGCCTAGTAGTATTTATCTCCACACATTCTGTAGGAGGTCTCGAGTTTAATTTTTGTAAAAGCAAAGTCAATACCCAATGTGTATAATGTAATTTCTTTCCCCTAATATGATTAAAAAATAGTCTTCATTCATTTTCTATATCGATTATGTACAATATCGATATGTCAAGTGAAATATAGTTGATATTTGCTAGTCTCATTTTTTTTTTCTACTTATAATTCATTTTTTTCTCCCTTTTAATTCTTATGTGCTTTTATAGAGCGATATACATTGCATCAACCTTTGACACTGTTTGGTCGTGTCCTTTTTATAAAATTTTTATACAAAGTTTAATTATAATATAAGGTGAGGGGAAAATGGAATAAGCAACACAAATGGCCAGCAACTAAGTATCACACTCGCCATCTATGAAAGTTGGAATTGAGACCTCTCACATACTCGTGAAGAGACAATTATACTACTGAACCGTAATGCTAGTTGGTCTATTTGGTCATACCTAAATATATGGGATTATGAGTAAGTTTGGTATATGCGAATAAGGACTAAAACGACCATGATGCTTGAAAGAGTAATATGGTAATTAGTTAGTGGATGGTAGAGTTTGTAGTAGAGGTGAAACTCAAGCAGATTGGAAGGTTAAACTCAACCTTAATTCAACTTTCACAATTCGTATTCGAGTTGGTCTTTAGTCAACTTGGATTTATGGTAATTTGGATTTCTACTGGTTAAAGATTGTGTTCGAGTTGACTAAGATTCAATCCATTAATTTGAACCTCAAGAATTTAATCTAAATATTTAAAATCTACCGTTCAAATAACTAAGTAAACAAAATTAACATATTTTATTGATTATATGCTGAAATATTACGCTTTATACAATTCTGACATAATTATCATAATTATTGTTATTCGAAAATATATGTTGAGTCTAAGAGCATTAGAATCACATACATGTTGGCACTTAGTGCTATGACCTACTGATATTCCTCTCCACTTGTCATGTGGGAGGTCTCGGGTTCGACTCTCGTCAGGTGAGGTCGATACCCAATGTTATATAATGTAATCCCCTTCCCCCAATATCGTTTTATAAAAAAAGAATCACATGCGCGTTTAAATGAATTCGTGGTCTAAAATTAAGTTGGGTTGAATTAGCACGAATTCGGTTAGGTTGGGCCGGACTTCAACGAGTTAAGACTTTATACAAACCTAACCCGAAAATCCTCTTATTGAAGTCAGGTTGGGTTCAGACGAGTTTCATCATAATCTAAATTTTCTTGATCAGATTAAAAGTCCAGTTGAACATGGACAAGCTCTATTTGCACCCCTAGGTGGTGGAGGTGAAGGTAGAGGTGAAGCTGAGGAGGTGATGATGAAGATAAAGGTGGTTGTGGGGGTTAGTGGAGTTAGAGTTGGACATGAGGTGGTGGTTTACATGAGAAATACAAAAAATGGGTATTGACCATGCCATTTTTAAAAATTTATGAGCATGTAACATCAGAGAAGTGAAAATATATTAATGGTTTTGTTCGCTTCTCGTGAAAGATACATTTTGGAAAAGAAAAGAAAAAATAACTAATTTTGATTTTTAGTAAGAAGGAAACCAAAATCAAAGGGGGGGCTATGAATATTGGTGGATATACATGAACCCATTGGCCACATTTCGTGAGCGAGATTGGATTGGATTAAAATGGAGAACTCTTAAAAATCAATGTAATTTGAATGTAAAAATGGATACGGTTACATTGTAGAAAAATTAGATATGATTAGACTTAAAAGGAAACTTACCTTTTAATCCTACTATTGTAAGTGAATTGGATTGTATAGGATAAATTTTCTTCTATCTTTACTCCCTTTAATCTCCTTACAATGAAAACAAATCCATTTTTACATTCAAAATACATTGAATTTTAGAGTCATCATATCCAATCCAATCTCGCTCACCAAATGAGCCTATTGATTATTATGGATCCTCTTTCCATAAATGACTCTCATAATTAGGAATCATATCCTCAGAAAAAAGAAAATAATAGGAATCATCTCCTTGGAAAAACCATCATTTGTTCAATGTATATAATTAAACATTTACTTATAAATACATGACTGCTTATAAAATTTGAAGTGGTGTGTATCGTTTTCAAAACAAAAATATTCGTGGATTAGAATTTAGAAATTATGGGAACTAATGAACTCATAAGTTGGTTCGAGGACATATCAAAGAAGGCTTATTACTTAAAATGCACACAGAACAAGTCAGCGAGTCTCAAAATGCACATAGAACTGAAATTTGCCCACTTTGCACCAAGAACAGGCATTCCGTTACATCTGTTGCACCATCCGTCAGTCTCTGTTACTAACGCCGTTAAAAGTACTGATGTGGCAGTAATATTATAAAATTTGTAGGGACAATTAAGACATTTGCTATATTTTATTAAATTTTATATTAAAATTCTTTTTAGAAACTAAAACTAATAAAATTATCCCCAATTCATCCCTTCCATGGCTGCTCCGTCGCCCACCCCATCTCATCCTCCCACATCTCTTTCCATCTTGTCAGTTTTCCTTTGTAACATCATGCCATGCATATCACAAACCAAAGACCGAACAAATATTTTCTGGTGAAGGAGTCTCGGCTAAGCCACGCCGGTGAGCGGTTCATCAAGGAGCCGGACAACCTCCTGAATCTCTACAACTATAAAACCCAGAAACCCAATTTTGATTTCCTCAAGCTCGTCTCTTATCTCTTTGATTTTCTTTTCTTTTGCCTAAGAGATTGATTAGAGAGCGAGAAATTGTTGTTGATTGTTGTTTTTGGCTTGGGAAGTCAATCAAAGCCCATAAAGAACGAGCCCTCCGAATATGCGGCACTTGTACATGTCACCTCTATTCTTAGTGCCTCCCTCCCCCAAAGTGCAACCGCCATCCCCTCCGTACACCCACCTCTATTCTCGATTCCTGCATTATCTTCACCAAAATCTACATCGGAGTCATCTTCGATGCCGTAGTAATCAGACCATCCTCGTCGTTGTAGAAGCTCTCGTCGTCGTCCTTGGACTCGAGGTCGATGAGATAGAGAGCGATGGGGTTTAGAAGATGAGGAGCTAGATATGAGGGCTTACTGGGTTTGGCAGATGAGGAGCGAGACGAGGTTGCGACGTTTTCTTCGTCGTTGACGAAGCTGAGGAGCTTTGGGGTGTTGTGGATGGCGTGGTTAAGCTGTGGAAAACCGATGACCTCTGGGGTGGGCGGTGGGTGGGTGGGTGGGCAGTAGGGGGAGGTCCAGTAGAGAGAGAAGGGTGGGTTTGGGGAAGGTTTTATTAGTTTTAGTTTTTAGAAAGGAATTTTAATATAAAATTTAATAAAATATAGCAAATGTTTTAATTGCCCCCACAAATTTTGTAATATTACTGCCACATCAGCACTTTTAACGGCGTTAGAAACAGAGACTGACGGATGATGCAACGAAGGTAACAGAATGTCTATTCTTGGTGCAAAGGGAGGCAAATGTCAGTTCTGGGTGCATTTTGAGACTCTCTAACTTGTTCTAGGTGTATTTTAAGTAATAAGCCTATCAAAGAATGCAAGTGTTGTTCAGACTGAAACACTTCGTCAGATACTAAAGCTGAATCATGCATGATGTGAATTATCTCCAAAAATATTTTGGGATGATCATATATAAAAATCAAAGAGATATTGGATGGTGATGAAGATGCATCTGCATTGGAATCACTTTACACCTCTCTGGTACCTCTCTGGCTGGCTACACATGCAGATTTTGAGCCCTATATTCAAAGAATCGCAAATGGGGACACAACTCCTTTGCTCACTCATCAACCCATCACTTCTCTTTTCATAAGGTACCCCATGGTTTTTATCGTATGCTGTGAATTTTTTATTTGTATTTTGTCGAATCAAACATATGTTTTTCGGGGCATTTAGATTTTGATCATGTAAAAATCTGGGTGGTATTTTTTGTTTTTAATTTTTACTAATTAGCTAGCCCAGGTGTTAAACGTAATGACTATGAGATTTGTTTGGAGACATTTTCTTTTGGAGAATTGGGTGCATAACTCAAGTTTTCTATTGTATTTTATTATCTGTAATTTCTTTTTTCAATATTTTGTTATCAATAACTCAATAACTCATTTGCACAAAAAGTTATAAAATAGTAGTAGTACTTATATATAGTTACAATTATATTATAATATAAACTCCATGTACGATACTATGTAATTCCGCACACCACCATCTCTCCAGTCAAACTCTCCCAAAAACAAACAAATCAGAATTCATGGCCTTTCTCCTCCACCTTTTTAAGTTTATCTTTTTATTATTTTCCTTGTTCGTAGTGTATCTAGGGCAAATTTTAGGGTAATAAAATGTAATTTGTCAGTGAATTTATGGTCAATTGTTTCTCTATTTTTTTCTTTAATTTAATTAGATGTAAATTAATTTCAGGTATGTAGGTTTCATATACCTTTACGTTGGATATCTTATATGCATCTTATATTGATTGTATTATATTTGTTGCCAGCTTTTTTTATTTAAGTACGTGCATGGGTACGTACGTTATCATTTTTATAGTTCAAATGTACGAAAACACAAAATTCAAATTTGGGTCGTTTATTATTTACCTGCTACAAGGGAAAAATAGCTCTGAATTATAATTAATCTTCATAATATTTTTAAATGCAGTTCTGAAACCACGGGAGGAAGACAGAAAAATTTACCCTTCACTAAAACTTGGTTCCAAAATTGTGTTCAAGTTACCCCGTTAGCCTCAGCTTTCATATCAAGGTTCAATATATATTAACTATATATATATAAATATAAATATATAATATTATTTTATATATTTTTTCAAACACCAATAATACTTTCTTCAACGTAACCTTATCTGTTGTTGTTATTTATAGGGATTTTCCAATAACGAAAGGAGGGATGGTGCTTGACATCCTATATGGAAGCAAAAGAACTCAAGGAGGCTTAACAACATCAACACCTTCAGGTATCTTCTATTCCAAGCAAGCCTCCGAAACCCTAGATGACAAAACCAAGTCCTCATCACCATCCAAATGCAGCCCGGCCAGATGAGGTCAGCCTCAGTGGAGATTACAACCAAACCACTTATTGCCACTTCCTTCTGGGGCTCTACGTTTCTGATGAAGTTCAATATGTACACTCTGCGTATGCTTATACCTTGGTGCATGCTTTTACTTCTTTTGAAAAGCTATGGAGAGAGATATGCAATGACATCAGGGAAGGCACAGAGTCACTTTGCCAAAAGTGAGAGCAGCTGTATTGGATCAAATCTCACCAAATCCTAATCTAGCTTCAATAATTGAAGTCACTTGCAATGAGTTGGAGGGTTGGATTGGTTTGGCTTGATCCCCAAGCTTTGGCCAAAAGCTAAGTCTTTGGTGTCTATAATGACTGGAGCAATGCAGCCTTGTGTGAAAAAACTAAGGTATTATGCTGGAGATTTGCCATTGGTTGCGTCTTTATTTGCAGCCTCTGAAGGCGTGATTGGGATCAATGTGGATCCAATGTTGCCCCCAGAAGATGTCACATTTACAAATTGTGCCAACTTTTAATTACTGGGAGTTTATACCACTTGATTGGTACACCACAAATTTTTCATTCATTCGAATAAAAACGAGTTTAAAATATACAAAAAATTAAATATCAATCACCACATCATCTAGTATTCAAAACTTAATAGAAAAGCTTATTACATCTATCCTACTCAAAAGAAAGGGAAAATGATACAAAATGCACACCAAAATTATATAAATGCACATCATAAGGATATAAATGCTTATTGTTACAAAACATACCATTTCTTCAGCATACACTATTTGTTAAAAATAAAAGAAGGAAGAATATTTTTCAATGTATTAATTTTTTTTTTTGAGAAGATACGAAATTTCATTGATTAAACAAAGATACAAAGCAAAGACAAGTTAGATTGCAAAAGCTTGACGAAAAACATGGGTAAATGCCTCCAGTGATCAGGTTCGATATCTATCGAAACGATCTAGAGGGAATAACGCACAAAATAATATAACTTGAATCCCCTAATTATCATCAAAGCCATTACTGCCCGAATAACTAATCTTTGCAATCCCACAAAAGGGAAAACCTAACACAGCCAATCCAAAATAAGAGTTGCTGGACTTATTTGTACAAATACGAAAGAGGACTATGGTTCGAGACTTTGTTAGCTGTGTGTCGACACGGGACTTGTTGAAGGGAGGAAATTGTCATTCCAAATCTCACCCTGGCTTTGAAGTTTCCCAGCCCAATTTTTGTGCATGCCAATTTGGCTTTTGCCAAGCCATTTCGGTGCCATTTGTGAGGGGAATGAATGATGGTACTTCTTTATGACTTCGGCAGTCTCTAACAATGTCCCGATGGTCGTTCGTCAAGCATTTTATAATACGCGTATTCAATTTCCTTTTTATATAGATGTGTCCTATGAATGTAGGCGTGCCTTTGCGCTGTGGTAGTCTTCTTACTTTGACAGAACTTTTAAAGCTCCTTTGCAAGCGGTTTCATCTCAGCAATTTCAGTCTTTTAAGACTTTAGCGCAGTCCAACACTGTCCTAATTTTAGCCCTCAATTAGACAATTCGAGATCACAATGCTAATCCTCTCATTGGTAAGCTTTATGCATATGTGCAACATTTTCTCCTTTGTGTTTGGTGGTTCCTTTTCTTGATGACTTTGTTTTTGGCAATTGGGATCAATGACGTGGACTTGCTGGTGGAAGGAGTTGATGATCTATTGTCCCTTATTGGGGACATTCCTGATGAGGCTCCTATTCTTAAGAGGCATGTAGGCCAGGACAGAGGAAATGAAGAGGAACCAACCATTCCGATGTCTCCACGCTCGAGTAAGCATTATGAATTCCCTTCATTTGGACTTCCATTGTTTGCTTTCCCTTTACTTCCTAACTTTTGTAAGCCATCTTTTTTTTTGTTATCCATTTACTGGCCTTTTGCGTGTAGATGAAATATGTAACAAAATTTTTTCTTATCCTGATCTTTATATTTCTTTATTGAACATCTGGAAAACACATGATAATAAATCTGATCATGCACGCAGTATTTTAAGGATTCGTCTCTTTATCTTGCTTTCCCTAGGCAAACTCCTTGGTAGTCTATTTTTAAAGACCCGACTGCTTCCAATATGTCTATCTTTGGTGATGCGAACTATTCATCATGGAAGCCCCATGTCAAAAAGGGCCTCTCTTAATCTTCATGAGTTAGGAGTCCTTGTTCCAGCAGTTTGTGAGACGTTATATTAGTAAAGCGGTCATTCTCATCTTCCCCAGTCAACTTGATGTTTCCCACTTCGGGATCATAGAAACTGGCTTTAGCATCTGTGGGACTAGCTATGAAAGGCCTTGAGTCAGCCTGAATTATTTCCCAGAAACCTCCTTCATAGGCAATTTCAGTAGGATTCCAGATGATGATTTGTTGGTGCAATGTGGAAGGAATACACATACTCTTATGTATCCAATCCCTTCCTAGAAGTACGTTGTAACTAGCAGTACTGTCTACCTCAAAAAAAGCTAGCATCATTTTCTTGGAACCAACCTCAATCTCTAGAGGTAGAATCCCATGAGTTTTAGTTATTGTCCCACTAAAATTGGACATTATGGTCGTAGTCTTCTAACAATCTCGAAGGGTTTTGCCAAGCTTCTTCAGCATCATTGAGGGTAAAACATTGATGGATGCTCCTCCATCAATCATCATTTTATCAATCGGGATCCCTTCTAGATGGGTCGTGATGAAGTTGGGTAGCAAGTGATCCGTGATCTCTTTAGTCAGATTTGAGAACATCATCCTTCCCTTATGCAGGTTGGATTCCAAGATGACGTTCTGATCATTTTCATGACCCGTTGGAATCTCGATCAAAGCTCAGGATGGTTTGTGAGTAATGAGATCCCCTTTCATGTAGTTCACTTGTTGGTAAACTGCTGCCAAATGCTATGGTAATACAACTACCAGGTCTATTTCTGCTTGGACTCTTTGTTGTTTCTTGTCAAACAAGTCATCCATTTCCATAACTTCTGCCAATTCTCTCTCGAACTCTCTTAGTTCTTCTTCGATCATGTCTTGAGCGTAATCTTCTTGAATGACTTGTTTAGCCTTCCCTTTTGAGGTTGGGATCTCTGCATCCTTGAATTGCTCCTTGGGTACCACATCTTGAGCGAAGCGGCCAAACACGATCTGTCTTCTGACTTTGGAAGATGTCCCGATATGGAATCAGGTAGGGATACAGTATTGATCACGATCTCTTTCTTCCTCCAATTCTTTTGGGGAGGACTTCTTGATTTTTACTTGGTCACGGGATGGGTTTTTGGCTCTTTTTCCTCCTTAGGAAGAATTGTCCCCAAGTTTTTATGGGCGCGCATGTAAGCTCCATATTACCTCTGGATTCTACGCTTTGTTGATCTTCCTAATTCTTTAACTAGCTTGCCATCTTTGCCAGCCACATACCACCTTCCTTCCCGTATCGTTGCTTTCTGGGGCTTTGTCTTCGCGGCCATCTACTCTGGAAGATTAGGTTTCTTGTTGCTAAGACTCCGTTGGTTAGCTTTCCCCCTAGTCTCTTGACTAGCAATCCATTTGTGTTTTCTTTTAATGTTTCCCAACCTCTGGAAAGCATCGCTGCGAGGTAGCTTTCCTTTGGGGCTATGTGGACCAAAGTTTGTTTATGGGATCTTGAGAAAATCATCATCCCGATGATCTTTTGAATCTTTAAGTTCCAGGTTTATTTTAGCACATGAGGTCGGGATTTCTAGGACACACTATGTCTTGCATTTGTTGCACATTACTACTCCAGCAACAATTGTGGCTAGCAACTTCTCGGGTTGCTGAGTTCCTTCCTGAGGTCTTGGTTGATCCTCATTTATTGTCTTGGCCTTCTTTTCAGATTGAGGCCATTTTAGGTTGAGTATATTTACTGAGGCCATCGGGAAATGATTAATATCTACTCCCATTGGTGCTTTAGGAATTGGGGCTAATGAAATGTGCCATTGGTTAATCAAACTTTGAATTGTGTGCTTAAAATGGACACAGTTGGCTGTGGCATGATGTGGTGAGACATGCCATTTGCAAAATTGTTTTCCTTTAATGTCCTTTGGTCGAGGCATCTCCTACTTGGGATCAGGTTTGATTTCTTTCGCCTTCACTAACTCGTCGTAGATCTCTCTAGCTTTGGTAAGGTCGAATGAATACGAGTTAAATACTAGTACCTTGTTCGCAAAGTAACCTCCAGTCGGGTTGATTGGTATTTGTTCTCGAGCTTGCTTAACCAACGATTTAAGGGTCACTTGTCCCTTTCCAGTGGTCTGGATTTCAGCTGACGCAACTTCTAGTTCCCGCCCCTCTTTTTCCATCAAGGATTCATCCTTGATCTCCTTGTGCTCCACTTGATGCCACATTGATCTTGTTCTTATAGAATGGGGGTACTTTAGAGTTGTGTTTTTGTCTCTGTTCCTCTTTCAATAACCTATCGAACTTGGTTGCTGACACCACCATCTCTTGAAGATCAGAGAAGGTAGTATCGTCGAATTTCTTCCTAAGAGAGAATCTCAGGGCTCTTTGCTCTTCAAAGTAGGTGTGCCACTAGTAGAAGCTGCTAGTAGAAAGTAATGAATGAGTTATGTTACGACCCAAGAACCTTTCCTTAATCAAGTGATTGTGAGGCGAGCGGACAAATAACTCGCACTGTTCTTTTCTATGTCTTCTTCTTAATGTATCCAAGGACTTTAATAAATTTTCTTTCCAATCTAGTCCAAGTTCAGGTTATGTTAATTTCGATTTGTTCATGTTAGCATCTTGTTATTAGGTAGAGGCAGTTAGATGCAAGGATTTCCTTAAGTCGGGATAATGGTATTGGACCAAAACACATAAATGATTCTATGACTTAGAGTAGCCATACAATGCCATGATTAATATATTCCGAATACTGATAATTCCTCTTAAGAAATCCTTTGAAATGTAAAGAAAGGTAAGTACAATTATTGGAAAGTAAATGCAGAAATGTTAAAATGCAACAAACAAAATACAAGTGTTGTAAGTAAATATTTCCTTCCCAATCAAGCTTCGTTGAGGGGCACGATCTTCTTGAAATCATCAAATGAGATGACCATCAGTTGGAATCATGCCATAGGTTGGCAGAGCATTCAAACGACGGTGATACGCCAATTTTTGTGTGAATGGGGACCTCAAAGACTGGGGTGAATGATAGTCGGAATGAGGTAGTGTTTGGGAATTCCTCAGGGACTAATTTGGGAGGCAGTCAGGATGAGGAGAAGGCTTGTGTTCCTTGTTGGGAACTGAGAAAGATGTGAGAAGGGAGACTGAATCTTGATCCTGAATCGAAGAAATAGGTTGTGCCTAAATAGGTGAGCCTTTAAACAAAGAAATTTTTTAGGGTTTACAATTGTTTTGAAATTCATTGGTTTAATCAATTTGTTTGTTTGGTTGATTGATTGGTTGTCTTTGAAAAGAAGGCTTTTTCTCCATTTTATAGGCGGTGGGAAGCTGATTTGACTTTGCCATGTAGATCTCCATTGGCCATGCGTTGCAGTTGGTTTGTCTCGAACATCCTCTTTGCCCTCTGATCCTTTAAGCGTGTCAGAACCGACTTCCCTTTCTCCACGTTTCCAAGCTCGCACGTTCCAAGTGGGTGTTTTTGAGCTGGTCCTTGTAAGTTGGGTATTTATTCTAATTGATCACTTGTTTTGGCCCAAAGTGAAATTTTATCGGTAGCTGCATAACACTTATTCTTTATTTGTTGCTCTTGTTAGTCTCAGCCTCTCATCCTCTCCCATACGTTCTTACAGCGACTAATCACTTCTTCTGTTATCTCACATACTGCGCGCATCTAAATTTCACTTTCCATATTAAATCTAAAAGATATCCAGTCCTTTTAGCATTCCAACCATTTTTTGCTTCTCAATTTTAGCGTTCTCTTTTTCTTTACTCTCTCCCTCCCTGTATCCAATAGATCTTGTCCATGACCCTTGGTGGCTCAATTTCAATTTTGGATCAGGCTCTTGAAAATTATTTCCAGTTCTAAGAAATTGATGGTGGGTGTTGTTGCAGGTCTTGCTATATTCTTGTTCTTTCATATTTTATAATTTATATTTACCATACCAGGTCTAAGAAATTGGTTTTGTAGATCTAATTTTTCTTCTTTTCTTTGAATATTCATGTTTTGATTTTTGCTGCTGGTTTTACTATTGATACTCTTTCGTTTTTTTATTTTATTTGTATATTCGAAAGTTTTTGTATAAGAGGTATTATGTATATGTAATTTTTTCTTTTCAGCAAAATGTATGGGTAAATATACTCATACTTTTATGCCAAACAAAAATGAAAATTAAGCAATTGTTGTATAAAAATGATAACAATTAAATATGTTTCTTGGTAAAGGAAATATAAAATAATTGTCAAATCCTTTTTTTATAAAAATTATTTTTTATAAAACAAATGTAATTGGAAACCATTGTAAGGATTGTATCAAAGTGCCAGCCTGTCAACTAAACAGGTGGCTGTCAGACCTAAAGCACCAATAAGTCCTATTGGTGCCCTATTACATTGAGAGAACAGCTCTATTTTGTAATTTTTGTTTTCGTTTGGTATATTCTATTGTATATAATATTTCAGTTGGATAGTCTAATTTGTCCATTGAATAGACTGACTATTTAATAAGGCATTTGATACTCTATCGAATTAAATTGTTGATTATATTATACTGGTCGTATTAACACATAAATAACTCGATCAATTCAAATTTATTGAAATTTTTTTTTACCAACATCTCATTTATCAACTATTTCTCAAAGTTATACCTATCTCAAAAGAATTCGAAATAAAAATTCCTAATTTCAAAATAAAAGACATATATCAAAGTTTTTTTTATCTGAAAACTTCTACATGAAATCGGACCAAATATTCATTATAATTTATTGATTATTACATACATGTAAACAAAAACCTACAAAAGAACTCATCGATCCAATCAAAGTAAAAATATAACTCCTCTCCATATTCAAAGTACGTCCAACATAATTCCTAGATTCAAACTGAAAGTTCATCACTATTCCCAAATACAAAGTGAAAGCAAATTTACAGAAACTTGCAAGAGTTAAGGATTTGGTTCACGAAGCTAATCGATTTCTCCGAAAACCCACGATGATGGATCGGTAATGTTTTATGTTGTAATGAAAAAACCCCCAGCAGACATCGAAACGCAAGAGTTTCGAGTAGCCAACTTTGAATCTCAAAGTGCGTGGTTACTACAGGTAGCCGATAGAAAATTGATATTTCGATTTCTGGTGGAGAATTGTACACATTTGGATTAGTTCTCAATTGGTTTTCAGAATTTGAATTATTGGGGATAAATTTTGGGTTTAATTGGTTTTTTGGGTTGGATTTCAAAATGAGGAGTTACCCATTTAAGGACGATGGGAGACGATGATGAAAATAGGAGACAATGACGATGAGGAAGATGGGAGATGAATAGACGATGACGATGAGAATATGGGAGACGATGATGATGAGAATATGGGAGACGATGACGATGAGGGAGAGTGTAACCGAGAAAAGGAATGAAGAAGGCTTAGCTTAAGAAAAGGAATGGAGTAGGCTTCACGTAAGATGTTTGAGGATCAACTAAATTAAACGAAGGCTTTGGAGCATATTCTGTTATATTGTGTGGACTTGATAAGTGGTGTGGATCCGCTAAAATAATCCAATGGCTATTTAGTACAATAGTATACCAAACACCTGTTACGCATTAAATAATCTATATGACATCTTATATGGCATGTCAAATGTGGCCTTTGATTAATAGTAACTACCACATAGGGTACCGACAACCAAATTGTTTGACTGTTGCCATTGATCATAAGGCACAATAATTTGTGTCTGTAGATTCAAAAGACACTATTAATAATTGTTGCTCAGCCCATTTTTCTTTTAGTATGGATATATAACTAAATTATCATCAATTTTTTTTAAAGATTATCTTTATATAAAGTTTAAGCAATCAACGGTTTTGATTATTACATTTAAATAGGGAGCACTCGGTAATTAATTATGCGGGGAATAAACACAACCACCCCTAGAGCACTCGGTAATCAATTATGCGGGGAATAAACACAACCACTCCTAAGAAGCACTAGGTAATCAATCAAAATACTTTTTTGAAAGCGCATTAACATAAATTACTTACTTGTTATTTATGTTTTCAGGACTGTATATGGACAATTTAAGGGATGTTGTGACAGTGGTTGGTTTTCCATCATAATACTCCTAAACTGAAGTACACATGCAGGAAAGACCTTATATTGACTATAATATTGACAAAACACAGAGTAAGACCTTCAAATAGTAGTGGATCTAAGGTGCTGACCAAATATGGGGTTGACCTAGTTGATTTCATAAGGCATGCTGATGTGGTGGCAGCCAGGTCACTACATGATATATTGGGAGAACAAAGGGTGAAGTGGAGGATGATATCGATAGGGTTCTTGATGAATTTTGCTAGGCATTGGATTAGTGTTTCGCAGACTATGGGTATGCTACTTCCAGGAGGACTCATACAATTGGTCCCTTAGAGTTTTGCATTGTGAAGAGTGGCACTTTTAAGAAAATTTGGGACTATGCCTTAGAAAATAGTGCTACTTTGAACCAATTCAAAATTTCAAAGGGATTACGAGCCTCTGCATTTATCATCGGTACATTTACACGCATTTAAGAAAATATTAGCTATTAGATTAATCTAGTGAATAGGCATAGTTGAAGCCATCATAATTATATTAAACTCAAATTCTAATACTAATTCCCTATCACTTTTTTTTTAAGTATTTATTTCCTTTATATAATAAACAAAATATAAGTAAAAGCTTGCAGCCATGGCCGACACAACATGACCATCCCCATTGCCAGTCACCCGTGGCACATCATCTTCATCTTTGATTACATTTGACCAAAGTTCGGGCTATCTAGCCATAAAAAAAATAAGGTAAGGAAGTGGATAAAAAAAATGGAAAATTAAAAGCTCACATTCCTGACTCCTGAGATACACTACAAAAACAAAAGTGGAGGGGAATACATTTGCCTCTAATAATTCAAATGGGAGCGAAAATAGAAGAATATTTGCCTCTAATAATAGGAGGGGCAGATGAAGGAAATGCCCCTAAAAAACCGTTGCTATTATTTTATAGGGGCAAAATGGGATGAATGTCTGCCCCCTATTGATTTTCCTGCCACGTTGGCTACTTTGAATTTGGAAAAAGAGTAGGGGCGGATTGGCTGAGTATATATTAGGGGCGGATTGGCTGAGTATATATTAGGGGCGGATTGGCTGAGTATATATGAGGGGCGAATATGGCTTATTTTTAGGGGCGGATGTAGCAATTTTAGGGGCCTACTATTTTGATAACATTGGAGCACACAAATTGCTTTTTTTCTTTATGTATTTTCTAATTAGTTCTTTTTTTGGTAAATAAAAAATTTCAATTAGTTATGTTATTGGTAAATTAAAATTGTATTAAAAATTTCAAATAATTCTTTTTTTGGTAAATTAATAAACAAAACAAAAAGTAAAAAACATTAATGAACAAAATGAAATACAGTTTTGTAATCTTATATGAACAAATAAACAATAAGAAGAAAAAATCAAAGATAAAGACATTAACACAACCCATAAAATATGAACTAAAAACAATTAATACCTTATATATAAAGCATGAAGTCATCCACTCCTTTAGAGCTTCATCAAAACCTGTAACTAAATTTAAAAGAAAAAAGAAAAACTTTAACCACACACATTTCATATCAATGATAAACAATATTAACCATGATTAGGTTTACATTATTAGGGGCCGATGGTAAAAAATTATTAACAAATTAACCATTATTAGGGGCGGATGTGAAAAAAATTATTAAAGGAAAATCATGCTCATTTATTAGGGGAGGATGTTAAAGCAAATTAACCCTTGTTAGGGGCGGATGTTAAAAAATTGTTAACGAAAATCATGCTCATTTACTACTAACCTATTTATTCGCCCCAAATAATATTATTAGGGATAAATAATTTTTTTGCCTCTAATTAATTACTAATAGGGGCAAATCATATTTTTTGCCCCTAATTGAGCACCGCATATAATCATTTTTTTTTGTAGTGATACCATGAAGAGCATCCACGATTAAACTCAAAATAAAATATTGAATTCAATATTTGGCACCGGATCATTATTTATGACATAAAATCGGTACTTGGAAAAGTTTCATATTCTTCAGATTTTGGAAATACACACATGCATATTTTGGGGAGATAAAAAGAAAAATAGAGCACCAAGGTAGACTGCGGAAAGTAAGACGGTTGGGAAGAGAGGTTGTTGATGGGAGAGTTTATCGTTTATTTAGTTTATTTATTCATAGGGAAAAGTAAAATAAAAAAAGAAGAAGTGATATGGTGTAAATTAGAGTTTTAGTTTCATACAACTATGATGATAAAGATTAATTCATATTCATCAAATTAATCTAATGGCTAATATTCTATGGCTAGTAGTCATTCCAAAGGTGCTAAAAGTCGAGCCTACTTGTGAATTTGAATGAGATAACTTTTAAAAGATTTTACGATTAAGGGGAAAATCTTTAGTAGGGTATTTTGGTCTTCATTTGCTGAAAAATCTCAATTATGATTAAAAAAAGTAATTAAGAATAAGTGATTAACTATATACATCTTTTTAAATCATTTCCATGTATCCATATGTTAAAATTGAGAATAATTAATTATTAAAGGCTAAAAGTCACTTTTGGTCATTATAGTTTACTCAATTTCTCACTTTAGTTCGTATCGTTTCCATTTGACCGATTTTAGCCTTGTGGTTTCATACTCTTAGTAATTTAAGGACACATCTAAATTTACATCCAATTATTTAATGAAATATTCTTATACTCTATTTATGAAAGGATATTTTCGTCATATTACTACTATATATCTTTTTTTTTTGTTAGAATATAATTACATATCCTTATTTTTTAATTTTCCTGGTAACTAATGCTTAAAAACCGTTTTATAATTTACGTTGTAACACGAACATGAAAAAAAACGATATATAACTCTAACCTAATAAAATACCCTTTCTGTGGAGGTCCAAGGGTGATTATTTTCTTGCAGCCTCCTGGGAGGTGGCTGCTGTTCTGTTAGATGATCAGCTTGGGGTTAGCTCTATGAGAGCTATTGTTTAAGTTTGTTAGTGTTGTTTCTGTTTTTCTTGTTGTCGCCAAAAAAAATAAATCTTTTATGTAAGGAGTATGTCTTTATTCTATTAATTAATTGGATAGAAATTTGAATGTATCATTGAATTGTTATGAATATGAAATTACAATTTTAAAATTAATCAAATTGAAACTATATAGACTAAAGTAAAAAAGTGAGTAAATTACAAATCCAAAAGTCTTTTAGCCATTATTAAATTACAATGCTTTGAAGGGATTTTTAATTATTTAATTATTTTCAATTTATGCAAAGCAGTTTTGTGGGAAAAAAAAAAGAAGAGTAACGTATATGCCAGTTATTGAGGTTATTTACTAGTGTAAAAGAAAAAAGAAAATGCTTTTTATTTTAAATGTATTTTATTCTCAATGAAGATTTCACTTTATATTATTTTTTCATTGTTCGTTTAAAATGCATTATGAAATAATCGAGTTTGGCCCATTCAATATTTTTTTCGTTCAATCTCTTATGTAGGGGTTAAAATAATTTTTTCGTTCAATCTCTTATGTAGGCGTTAAAAAATAAGGCAAAATTAGAATTTTGGACACGCTAACACACTAGAACCCAATTGAATAAGTTGACTTGGATGAGAGGAGGAATGTAAAACAATTTCAGTTTCATTATACATCTCCTACCAATTTGATGACAATACAACTTGCTTCCTATGAGCAGATGATCAACCAGCAGCAATACAACTTGCTTCTTTCAGTTTCATTTGCACTGTGCCTGCTGCTATTCTGAGCTCCGCTGCAGCACATCCCAATCTTCCCGATGGCGTCGCTCGTCCTCACCACCACTCCCTCCCCCACCATTCCCTCTCTCAGATCCCGTACTCCCTTCCAGAAATCGCTACTCCTAAAACCATTTCCAAACACCCAAACCTGCCGAAACTCCCTTAAAACTGCCGATTTCGGCTTCAACAGAACCATTAGCCCCCTTACTTCCTCCCCCAAACTCGCCAACATAGCCCGTGACTTCACCCCCTTCCACCGCAATTTCTCCGTCAAAGCCGCTGCGACAACCGGCTGGTCCTCCATCACTCCCGCGGCTAAAGAGTCATGTCAAGGCGCAGCCATGAAGCCTCTGCTCGCGTCCATCGCGACGGGCATAATCCTCTGGTTTATCCCCACTCCTGCAGGAGTCACCAAAAATACGTGACAACTTCTCGAGATTTTCCTCGCCACCATCGTCGGTATCATCACTCAGCCGTTTCCTATAGGAGTTGTAGCCTTGCTCGGCCTCGGAGCTTCCGTCCTCATGAAAACACTGACATTCGCCGTGGCTTTCTCCGCCTTCGGAGACCCAATCCCCTGGCTCATCTCCCTTGCCTTCTTCTTCGCGCGAGGCTTCATCAAAACCGGCCTCGGAAATCGAATTGCATACCAGTTTGTCTCCCTCTTTGGCAGCCACCGATCTCTGTTCCAGCTCCAGTGCCTCTGACTTGAAACGACGCCGGTGGTTTGGATGAACACAGAGAGAAGCTATTTAGGGAGTTTGAAATCGATATGGGGATCGATTTCTAATAGAGAGCATGAGTTCAATTGGAATGTGAAGTTCCTTTTTTGCCCTTATTTGCTTCAGCTTAGTTTCATCCACTTAGGCACCACGTATCTATCTTAACGTCCATTTGAGAGTTTTAACGGAAAAGGTGTTGAGTGGGCCATCAACTCGACTGTTTTAGAGTTCATTTTGAACGAATAATGAGAATACGGTGCAAAATGAGATTTTCATGCGAGAACATGAAACATTTAAGATAAAAAGCCAATTAATAAAGCAAAATGTAATGTACATGTAAGCTATTGAAGTATTCTTTTTTAGTATTGATGAAAGAAAAGAAAACGATAAGGATATTGTCGATCACCACATAATTTTAGTATACAAAACTTGGTACAAAAACTTGGGGAGCATTTTGCTCACCACACTCATCCACTTAATTTTGTCACGTGTCTTTTAAATTTACCTTATTTTATATTAACATTTATTAATTATTTACAATTTAGACTAAATTGGAGTAATAGTCTTTGAATTTTATCATAATTTTAAAAATCTTCCCTAAATTTCAATAGTAGTGTCTCCCGTTCATGAGCTTTAACATAATAGTTGATTTAGTCCATCCGTTAAAATGTCAAACAGAATCAGTTAAAATTAAGAGCAAAATCGTCCATTCAAGAGATTTCAAATGCATTTTTCTCAAGAATTCCGTTCGAATTTTTTTTACAGAGAAACTAAATCAACTATTATGGTAAAGTTTAGGGACGAGAGATATTAATATTGAAGTTTATGAACGGTTTCTAAAATTATGGTAAAGTTCAAAGACTATTGTTCAAATTTAGCCTACAATTTAAAGAGGAGAGATAAAATAATTAAAATAATAAAAAAACGTTCATAAACCCAATAGCCGTTCATATTCTTCTCTCATGATTTCGTCATCGTCGGAATTCATCTTCTTCATTGTCGTATTTCTCACCAACGACAAGCCAAAAATTCCTTTCACACTATAATAAGTGTGGTAATTAAGTGGACTGGTGAGCAAAAATAACAGTTGTTTTTTTGCTTTGCCCCAACTAACCCTTAGGAGCTTAGGACGTGCATAATTTAACAGAATAAGATACCATTCCTACTCGGAGTAAAAAATAACACTTAATTATTTTCCTTATGTTTTGTTTTAATTTATATATTTTTTTCTAAAATAAATAGGAATCATTTTATGTAAATTTAACCGTAGTTAACCTTTTAGTCACATGGCGTTTGATGATGAGTGGGCTGGTGACCAAAATAGGTGGTGAGTAAAAATGGTCCCAAAAACTTGTTACATATATCATACCCGAAAGAAATGGGCAATGTTATAGAATAATGCGGATAATATTTATAAACCACATACTGGTACAAATAAAATCTACTAATATAAATAAAGTTCGTTTGTATCGGTATGTATTTTACAGATGAATCTACAAATTTAGTTTTGTTAGCATTTTTCAAAAAAAAAAAAAAGGCAATACGAAAAGGATATAATTGCTTTGACCATAAAGAAAAAAAGGATATAAATAAATAAATATTTTTTTTGCCAGGATCAATGACAACTAATTGACAACCCACCACTTGTTCATCGATCATGCAGTCCCTATATAATATTTGAAGTTGTAGGTGTCATCAAAAAACACTTGATTGAATATTGGACGTGATGGCAGGTGATGAAATTATAAATTGGTTTGAGGGTATAACGAAGAATGCAAGTGTTGTTCAGACTGAGACACTTCAAAAATATTTTGGGGATGATGATATAAAAATCAAAGAGGTATTGAACGATGATGAAGATGCATCTGCATTGGAATCACTTTACACTTCTCTGGTACCTCTGGCTACCCATTCAGATTTTGAGCCTTATATTCAAAGAATCGCAGATGGAGACACAACTCCTTTGCTCACTCAACAACCTATCACTGCTCTTTCTATATTAAGGTAGCTAGCTCTTCACTAATTTGTCTTTAACTTTTTTTTTAATTTTTCTTTTGATGTTGCTAAAAGAAGTGTTGAATGATTAGATTTTCATCATGTAATTAACAATTTGGTGTTTTTTCTTTAGTAAATTCATTTTTTATCACCGTATTTTGACTTAGTTTTAATTTTATTTATTGTCTTTAGGTTTATTAGAAATTTAAATAATTCATTACATATAATGAAGATTTACAAATTGTGAAACAATATTTCCGAGCAAAACAATTTTGGGAGATAAAAGACCTTTTTATGGGCTTTTGCGAACTAATTTCAATTAATTTTGATCAAGTTAATTTTCCAAAATTTTTCCAAATGCAGTTCTGGGACCACGGGAGGAAGACAAAAGCACTTACCCTGTACTGAAACTTGGATCCAAAATTGTGCTCAATTTTTCATGTTAAGATCAGCTCTTAGATCAAGGTTCACCACTTGAACATTATTATTGACCTAATTAATTTCAAACAAGTAAAAAGAAACTTTAGTTTAATTAATTTCTCAACTTAATTACTTATTTTCATGGTTAATAATTATTTATATAGGGTTTTTCCAATAAAAGGAGCGGAAGAGTACTTGACTTCATGTATGGCAGCCAAGAATTGAAAACAACTAAAGGAGGCTTGACAATGTCAATAGATTCAATGCTCTTGTTTTTAAGCCAACAATTCAAAACCCTAGCAGAGAAAAACAACTCATCATCACCATCCAAATGCAGCCCAGATGAGGTCAACTTGAGTGGGGATCACAATCAAACAACTAACTGCCACCTCCTCATTGGCCTCTACTTATCTGATGAAGTTCAATATGTCAACTCTGCGTTTGCTCATTGTATGGTGCATGCTTTTACTTCCTTTGAAAATCTATGGAGACAGATATGCAATGACATTAGAGAAGGCACCCTTAGCATTGGAAGAATCACTTTACCAAAAGTGAGAGCAGTTGTACTGGATTGCGTTGGCTTGATTCCCAAGCTTTGGCCAAATGCAAAGTATGTGGCATGTATAATGACCGGAGCAATGTAGCCTTATGTGAAAAACCAAGGCATTATGCTGGGAATTTGCCATTGGTTGGGTCTGGATATGGAGCCTCTGAGGGCTTCATTGAGATCAATGTGGATCCAATGTTGCCTCCAGAGGATGTCACATACACAGTTGTGCCAACTTTTGGTTACTTTGAGTTCATACCATTTGGTACACCAAAGCAATTGGGTGGTCAAACTTCAGTCAATGATGACCACATTGATGGCAAGGCAGTCCCATTATCTAAGGTCAAGCTTGGACAAGAGTATGAGATAGTTCTCACTACTTTCCCTGGTAAGTTTTTATTATTAGGAAACTATACATTTACATCCAGCTCATAGTTCATTATAGAATTTTTCGTATGCAAACGTAATAATTGAAACTGTTGATTTCTTAAAAGATTATCAGAAAAAAAAAAAATCTGACGAAATTTGAGATGGTGTGGTAGTTTGTATGTCTCAAAATAATTGACGATTTTAGTTATAATTATGATATTTATGGTGACCTGTCAATTTAGTTAATGCAAATGGATAAATTAACCATCACTGATTTTTTTTACTTTGAAAAAGATGACCTTTATATGATATTTTAATAAATCAACGTTTATAATTATCACATTTGAATAAGGAGTATTTAGTAATCAATCATGTAGGGGATAAGCACATTCACCAAAGGAAGTATTCGGTAATTAATCAAAATACTTTCCGAGCATTGACATAAATTTCTTTCTTGTTATTTATGTGTTTTCAGGACTTTATAGGTACAAGTTAAGGGGTGTTGTGAGAGTGGCTGGTTTTCACCATAACTCTCCTAAATTGAAGTACATGTGCAGGAAAGACCTTATATTGTCTATAAATGTTGACAAGAACGCTGAGCAAGAGCTTCAAATAGCAGTGGAGAGAGGATCTAAGGTGCTGACCAAATATAAGGCTGACCTGGTTGATTTTATAAGCCATGCTGATGTGGTGAGGCATCCAGGTCACTACATGATATATTGGGAGATCAAAGGTGAAGTGGAGGATAGAATTCTTGATGAATGCTGCAAGGAATTGGATTTGTCTTTTGAAGATTATGGCTATGTCACTTCAAGGAGGGCCCACACAATTGGTCCTTTGGAGCTTTGCATTGTGGAGACTGGCACTTTCAACAAAATTTTGGATTGTACTTTACAAAATGCGGCTATTTGGAACCAATTCAAGATGCCAAGGTGCACCAACAATCAAGCCTATTTGAAAATTTTGAATGAGAGTATTGTGAAAAGGGTTTATAGCACCACCTATGGTTAATAGAAGATTTGTAATAGGGCAGTTAGTAACCAAATTGGTCTTACCAATGTGGTCCTATCAATGTGCGTGACGCCATGAAAGTAAATAAATAAAAGACGGTCATATATTTTGATTATGTTATACAATGTACTGAATATATAAAAACGTTTGTGTCACTTTATCATGTTTCTCTCATTGTGAATTTACTATTTTAAACTCTTCTTCTCACAATTGTAAAAAAAATTACATTTATTTAGTATAATAGTTTTAAGAAAAATATCATTTAGGTTGCAGGCACCACCAAATCTTCATGCTTTGAAAGTTTTGCTTCACTTTCTTCAATTTATAATACATGGACACCAAATCTTCATGCTTTGAAAGTTTTGCTTCACTTTCTTCTATTTATAATACATGGACAGTACACATTTACAAAGTTCAGTACTTTTTTAATTTAAAATATTACAATGCATCTAGATTTTAACCATGGGAATGTTAAAATGGTGCAAGGAAAGGGAGGATCCCTATATGCCACATCATCAATTTGAACAAAAATTTTTGACAACCTTGACGATAGGGGTAATGTGAGAAGTCATTTGACCTAGGAGGGACGTATACTAACAAAATGAGGTTATGAGGGTTAAGTGAGATTTGGCTTGAGTTTCAAGCGGGGCAATTGAGATAAAAATGATATATACTTTTTTAACTAGCTAGAGCCTATTTACTTTTTTAACTAGAGCCTATTTACTTTTCTCACCCTAGCTACTTATTTTTGTTATCAATTTTATTTAATTTACTTGTCACTCAAGAAACAGAAGTACCAAACATAAAAAGAGCGGTGGGATTGATACGATGTGTCCCGAAAAATAAAAGAAGAAATTTAATTTAATTAAATAGCCAAAAATTACGGGATTAGATTAAAGTTGGATTTCGACTAAAGTATGGGGATGAACTTTAGAAAGGGCCCAAAGAAGGTTGTTGGGCCGTAAATTGACGTTGGATTTACAGATGTTACCGTTTTGTCCGAGAAAGTTCCTGAAAGTTACTTTTTATTTGAGAACTCTTTTTGGAGGTTTTTTACACCAATACGTAGAGCTCGAGCTCACGAGTACGTGGACATGTGGCACGTCGAAAACGGAGTTTGAATGAGAAAGTTACGGGTCTAAAACGATCAGGACGTATCGATAATTTTGACAAAATTTAAAATTATAAAACACTCTCTCTTTTATAAGATTGGTCAGTCTCTTCCTCTCTCCTCACAACCCTTCTCGCGAAAAACCCAGAAAACCCAACTGCCGAACGACAGTGATCCACGGCTCCGCTCCAACACCATCTTATTCGTCTCACTCCCACGAATCCAGCCATATTAACCATCGAGGTCGTCGTTCACTGTAAGCGGCGCAACAAGCAGCGAAAGAAATGGTTCACCGTACATTTCGAGGTGATTTCTGGCCACAACAAGTAATGGCGTTCAACATGGACCTCATATTCGTGATGCCCTCGCCGAGTAGACGAGTTTAGACATATGGTTGTGAGATTTGGTGAGGAAGTGGAGAAGTTGCAGAAAAGCTTGAACCATCCAGTAATGGCGGTTCCGACCAGGCGCTGGCTAAGCCTTCATAGGGGCAAGTAAAACCCTGCAGTTGCGGCCAAGGTGAGGCCGAGGAGAGTGGCGGCGCGTGAGGGCGCGTGGGACTTTCCCTCGTTCTCCGGTGACCACTGTTGTAAGTAATTTGACGTTTCAGATCCGATGGCGTAGGTTTGGAGTCCATCGAAGTTCGTTTAGCATTAGTTCCGGACGTCCTAAGTTGCTTTAATTAACGTTAGAAAACATAAATTTCCAAGGGTTAGGGTTTTAATTGAAATGGATAAATTATGATTTATTAAAATTATAATAATATTATTTGCAAGGTATTATGTCAATGTAAAGTCTAATGAGCTATGGGGATCGAGACGGAGCTCATGGGGTCTTCAGGGATCGAGTGCCTCGAAATACGTGCAATGGTGGACTTGGTCGTGTGAGCTCTCCCCGACATACTGTGAGTGGACCTCTTGCCCTAAACTTATAATTATGGAATTAAATATGATTGATTATGTGATGATTATAAGGTGAATTGATTAATTATGGTTTGGATTGGTGATGAATGTCTTGATTGTGATGCTTGGAAATGTATGGTTTGATTAATGTGATTGGATTATGTTGGAGAATTATGGACAATGCCATGGGCTAGATTTAGAGCCTAGCATATATTTGATATTCGGGATTTAGGATGATAATCCCTATGAAAGATAATTACTCCGAAATGAGTATAAACTAATACTTTAGTGGTAGATCTCGAAGTTAGATTCTGAGATATACACTAGAATAAGGATGAACTGTAATTACTTCGGAATGAGTATAAACTATCACTAGGTTAGAACGTCTCGAGGATCGATTCCAAGACACGTGTCACGACGATATTCAGAAGTTACGGAGAGCTATCGATACGAAACGACGCATACGACGTTAATCACGAATGAAGTAGAGATATCGACATGAATATGACATTTACGATGATCGAGACAGATGAGTCAGTGTCGAGATGCTACGGTCAAGGAGTCATGCCGGCCTAGCACGTATGTCAGTCATGTCGTCATGAGTTGTATGGTCGTGCGAGGATTACCGCTGAGTCATACCGGCATAGCACATGAGTCGTGTTGTCATGCAAGGATTACCGATGAGTCATTCCGGCAGAGCACATGAGTATGGATTGTGGTGCGAAGATTACCGATGAGTCATGCCGATATAGCACATGAGTCGTGTTGTCGTGCGAGGATTACCGAGGATTCATGATGGCATAGCATATGCGTTATTCGTCTTTTCATGAGTCATATGATAGTGCGATGATTATCGAGGATTCATGCCGACATAGCACATGATTCATATGATGGTGCAATGATTACTGAGGAGTCATGCTGGCATAGCATGTGTGTCAATTTCAGTATGCTCATATGGTAGCCACTGGTGTTGTACCTATATGTAGGCCATAGACCAGCCTCCACGTGATTATTCACTTGCGCTCGCTCTATACTAATTAAATAACGCTAGTTCTTCACGTGGTCGTGGTACGAGCGAAGACACCTAGCTTGTCATGTTTTCGTAACTTGTGCGGCTACAGTGCCTTTGGGATACCTATGTGTGTAATGTCAGTCGATTACACATGACGGCTGATGCCAACCAATGATACATGCCGGCTGATGATGTGATATTCCAACCGAGGGTTATGTCGGTTGATGCCAACCGATGATACATGCCGGAAGATGATGTGATATGCCAACCGAGGGTTATACCGACTGATGACGTGATGTGATAGCTGAGGTAATATACCGATTGATACGATTATTATATCCGAGGGTTATGCCGACTGATGTGATATGATATACGAGTCGATGCTATACGAGAGCCGATGGGCTTACCGGTTTGCACGATATGATGAAGATTGTCATGACTAAATATTAGAGTTCATGTACCAGTGAGGGTACGTTAGTTATCAAAGTCAGTGGGTATGGTGTGTGTGGTCACCCCGATAGATGAAATTATGTTTTGTGTAGACAATGTGTCCTTGAGATGATCCATACCATCATAGTGAGGCGATGGTATCAAAGTATTACTAGTCTTTTCATCCATAGGATTGGATGTGTGATCTTCAACGTGTTAAGATTTAATATGAGTATTGTGGTAAATGCCTTAAGATTTTGAATGTGTATGATTAGTAACCCTACGGGGTTATTTGATTATTATATTTTCATATTATTGGTGTGTGCTTGCTTGCTGAGGGGTTAACATGGAAACACTCACCCTTGTTTCCTTTTACACCCCTAAGGTCATCGTAGAAGGCCGCAGATTCGAGGAGGGATGTTATTAACTCTAGCACTTTGTTGTCGTCCAAGGTATTATCGGTTAGCATTTGAATGCTTTTATTTATGAACATCAATTTTGTAAGCATGCTATGGGACACCGATGTCATGGTGAAACGGTATATTAGTATTCACTATTTACCTTTCACTAAACTTCCTAAAACGCAACGTTTTAGCGGGTTTTCGTCATCTGTACTCAGCGTCCAGGTGTCGACCAGCACCGGTGACTCCGGTATTCAGTTGAATTTCTGGGGCGGAGTGTAACAATTGGTATCAGAGCATGGTTTTAGGAAGTGAATCTGTTTTCTTACTCTTGATGATCATAATTACCGATTCTTACGTGTCTGAGTACCTCCTCGAACAAATTCTTGTGACTAAGTGTTGGATTGTCTAACCTACCAAAGTAGGGAGCATGTTTAGTAGTTCATCATTATGACGACTCGTATTGGAATTTGTAAATTGCTGTAAATTGTTGCATAATTAGAGGAGTTTGTCTGTGTTGTGATCTGAACTGTTTGGATGGTAAATTAGAATTTAAAACCTTTGTCTTATAGGTGGAAGACGGGTTGATCAAATTATAGGGGAGATTTTGCCAAAATTTCGGTAGAATTCTCATAAGGTCTTGTTGCTATAGTAAGGGCATTTCAAGAATTATGTGTAAGACTTCATGGTCGTCAGACGGGAGCAGGACTTTCCACGGATTCTAAGGAAAAATTTGGAAGGGGTCCTGTCTGCCAAGGGTGAAGTGTTTGAATAACCTTGACCTACCTTGCGAAAATTCTAGCGAAACCCCATCGAATTTCGCGTTTGGGAGGTGAGAACGAGTAGTAAGACTCGTTACTACTCGTCGGGGTGTTATGAACGAGATATCCGATGATGAGCGCCACGAGGTAGTCCTGGGCGCAGTTGATAGTTAAAAGCCTCATTTTAACACATGAGACCTAGAAGGTCATGTCGGTAACTAAGCCGTATCCTGCTGAATTGGTGGAGTAAGAAAAGTGTCACGATTGACACCTGTCGAATTCAGTGATGTATTCCTGAGAATTGAATATTTTTCAAAGGGAAATTTCAGATTGAAACAGAACGAAGAAAAAATGTAACGACTCATGAGAGGAGTCTTATTGTAGATTGAGAACCATATCCCTATAGGGATGATGATGAGCCCCATGAAGGATAATCTGGAAGGGTGGCTACGAAAAACAAGGATTTTAGGGACTATGATGGTACTTGCTATATTCCAAGATGGCATTTGCCTTACCACCAAATGGTTCTCTCCCCGAAGTCAAAGAGGATGAGAAGAACCTACGGGCTGTTCAAGTAAAATTTCGATCGCCACCGTGAGTTTTGATGCAGGGATATTGTTTGACTATGACTGGGATGGAATGAAAATGAAACACTGATGTCGTGTTGTGATTGATTACGTATGGGATGAGAGTAATTCAGGGTGAATACCTGAGTTATGTTCCCATTTGAGACACTGATGTGACTATACTCAAGGGTTGTGCTGAGTTAATGTTACGACTGATATCAGTGAGTCCTTGATGAATGGTTTTGGTATGAGTTCCAAAAAGTGAATAAATTCGGTCGGATTACGTTTGAAGGCGACGATCCCGACATATGATAGCCAGGGAGAGACCCTGGAGTACTTGTGCAAGGTGGTAAGACCTTGTAGATGGACACGTAGGGACTCTGTGGAAGCCCACATACGATTGTTGGTTGGTTAAATGATTTGAATCGGTTCAGGATAGAGGTATGAAACATGGGGGCCCTGGGGAGACCTTAACGGCGTAGAGAAACGTGGTGATAAAAACAAGCTCCCAACAGGGAATGCTGGCTTAGCGGAAAGAATGTTATCTTCATGTTGTGTGGGCTCTTCACGAGTTTCCATTGGAGAAATTAAACCAACGGATAATTCTTAATCCTTGCAATTGAAGAGGCCTTCTAAATCAAGGCTACTACCTGGTTTTTTGAATTTCCTAGAGCGACATGGTTTTTGTTATGGTGATAGCTATATACTTTTTTTTTTCCAAGAAATACCTCTGTATCGATTAAAGACGAACATAAATGTTTACATCAGAAGCTAAAATATTAAAAAGCTAAGAAGGTTCAAGACCTTCACATCTTAAACAGCGATTAGAACGCTTACAGACTGCAGCTACTTCATGGGCTGTTGTATTACTTTTCCTTGGACCAGCTAAAAAGAACTTTTCCTTGATGATAGCTATATACGGACTTTGCTTCCTTGTGAGGTGATGGAGATGCTTAAGAGAATCCCTCAAGAAAGACCTTGTCAAAATATTAAGGTATCATCACCTGTTCCTGACAACCCATTAAGGAAATTGTTGGAATGGGACGATATGTGAATGGCGACCATGTGTTGCTTCATATTGGCCAAGGTGCCTAAAAGTGTGAGCTTGTGATTGAGAAAAATGGTAATGACTGCGCTTGAGAATGTTCTGAGATGGTGTGTGTAGAACTACTAAATACAACTCTATAATGAACCTCGGAGGAAGAAAGTAGTATGATGACAATTCACTGAGACGGTGAAGATCACACGAGATGATAAAAAAAAATAAAAAGAATAAATATATATAAAAATAGTTAGCGAGTTGCGCATTGAAAGCGTGGAGTTAGTTACCACACTCGAGCCATGCAAGCATTGGATGGTAAGTGGACGAAATTGTGTAGTAGTTAGGCGAGTGGAATATTCCCTTATGATTCAGCGAATTTCAGGGACGAAATTCTTTTAAGGGGGTAGAATGATACGACTCGTCAAGAAAAATAAAAGAAGAAATTTAATTTAATTAAATTTCCTGGAATTATGGGATTAGATTAAAGTTGGATTTGGACTAAAGTATGGAGATGGACTTTAGAAAGGGCCCAAAGAAGGTTGTTGGGCCGTAAATTGACGTTGGATTTACAAATGTTACCGTTTTGTCCCAGAAAGTTCCCAAAGGCCCGAAAGCCACTTTTTATTTGAGAACTCTTTTTGGAGGTTTCTTTGCACCAATGCGTAGAGCTCAAGCTCACAAGTACGTAGACAGGTGGTACGTCAAAAACGGAGTGCGAACGAGAAAGTTACGGGTCTAGAACGATCGGGATGTATCGATAATTTTGGGAAAGTTTAAAATTATAAAACACTCTCTCTTTGACATGAATATGACGGTTACGAGGATCGAGACAAATGAGGCAGTGTCGAGATGCTATCATCGATGAGTCATGCCGGCCTAGCACTTATGTCAGTCATGTCGTCATGAGTCGTATTGTCGTGTGAGGATTGCCGATGAGTCATGCCAGTAAAGCACATGAGTCGTGTTGTCGTGTGAGTATTTTCGATGAGTCATGGCGGCGTAGCACATGAGTATGTATTATGGTGCGAGGGTTGCCAATGAGTCGTGTTGTCGTGCGAGGATTGCTGATGTTTCATGCCGGCATAGCACATGCGTCAGTCGTGTTGTCATGAGTCACATGATAGTGCGATGATTACCAAGGATTCATGCCGGCATAGCACATGAGTCATATGATGGTGCGATGATTACCGAGGAGTCATGCGAGCATAGCACAGGTGTCAGTTCTAGTATGCCCATATGTTGGCTGCTGGTGTTGTACCTGTCAGTAGGCCACATACCAACCTCCACGTGATCATTCACTTGCGCTCACTCTATACTAGTTAAACAACGCCAGTTCTTCACATGGTCGTGGTATGAGCGAAGACACCCAACCTGTCACGTGCGCGTGACTTGTGCGGCTACTGTGTCATTAGGATACCTGTGTGTGTAATGCCAGTAGATGACAGATGTCGGCCGATGCCAGCCGATGTTATATTCCGGTTGATGATGTGATATTCCAGTCGAGGGTGATGCCGGCTTATGCCAGCTGATGATACATGCTGGCTGATGATGTGATATGCCGACCGAAGGTTATGCCAGCTGATGACATGATGGGATAGCTGAGGTGATATGCCCGCTGATATGATTATTATAGCCAATAGTTATGTTGGCTTATGCGATATGCTATACGAGTCGATGCGATACAGGAGCCGAGGGGCTTACCGGTTTACATGATATGATGAAGATTGTCATTACTAAAGATTAGAGTTCATGTACCAGTGAGGGTACGTTAGTTATCGAGGTCAGTGGGTATGGTGTGGGCGGTGACCCCGATAGATGAAATTATGTTTTGTGTGGACAATGTATCCTTGAGATTATCCATACCATCATAGCGAGGCGATGGTATCAAAGTATTACTAGTCTTGTCATCCATAGGATTGGATGTGTGATCTTCAACGTGTGAAGATTTACTATGATTATTGTGGTAAATGCCTTTAGATTTGAATGTGTGTGATTAGTAACCCTGCGGGGTTATTCGATTATTATATTGTTATGTTATTGTTGTGTGCTTGCTTGCTGAGGGGTTAACATGGAAACTCTCACCCTTGTTTCCTTTTACATCCCTCAGGTCATCGTAGAAGTATTATTGGTTAGCATTTGAAGACTTTTATTTATGATCATAAATTTGGTAAGCAAGCTCGGGGACGCCGCTGTCGCGGTGAAATGGTAATTTAGCATTCATTATTTACCTTTCACTAAACTTCCTAAAACACAACGTTTTAGAGGGCTTTCGTCACCTGTACTTAGCGTCCAAGTGTTGGCCAACACCGGTGACTCCGGTATTCAGTTGGATTTCCGGGGCGGGGTGTAACAGGGATTCAAAGAGCCAACATCGATCTGATTGCACAACCGAACAGAAGCTTCATTACTATCCGAAATCTTTGGTTTGTTACGAAAACATTGACCCGAAAAAAATAAAAAATAAAAATAAAAATTATAACAGAAACTGTTCTCTTAACAAAAACTTTAAATGAAACGAGTATCTCACTTTCTCTATCTCTAGCACTTTGGGATATGGAGGGAAAGAGAAAGGTTCTATCAACCACACCAAATATGGCGTTAACAGAAACAGTTGATATGGATGTCCCGGACGAAACCTTATCGGATACCATTAAAATTGCACTTTGAATTAGTCCAGTAACACAATGGATTGAAAGTTTAATTCATACATCTAAAGTTGCAAGACAATTTGTTGATTTCAGAAACTTGGTTAAAGCAACCGATGGATGGAGAATTTTCATAACAAATCTACACTCCAGCAGTCTTTTTTCTGAACACCAGAAAAATGTTGCAGTAGAATTGTTAAACCAGTTAGCCAATATATTAATTGAACTGGATTTTCCTATGGAACTAGAAGTAGAGAATGCAAAAAGAGAAGCAAAAAGACAAGAAAATTCTAGCCATTACTCTATAAATTCTGATAATGAAAATGAGATTGAATATGCGAATCTGAACAATATGGTGCAAGCGTAGTAGACCCTCATATATTATTAGAAACAATAATTTTGCCTATGAAAAAACAAAGGGAAATCTCAATAATCATAAAAAACCAAAATAAAAAAGTTGATGGTGGAAGATGATAAGAGAAGATGAAGTGGAAAATTGAAAAAGAAAAAATCGCAAGTGAAAGAACAAAAAAAAATCTTGCTAGTTTACAATTCTAGCCCCAACAAAAAACGATGTACTAAGCACATCGTCGTACTCTAGCCACACCCAAAGTTTCCCCCACCAAATTCACTCTCTCTCTCTGATTTTCCCTACCACATCCAATTTTTCTTCTCTCTGATTTTCCCCACCACATCCAATTTTTCTTCTCTCTCTTAGGGAAAGGTCTTAGGGTATTGCAGTAACTCAGCTTGGTTGTCATATCATCCTTCCATGTCATAATTTCTTTCCTTTTTTTTTGTCAACATTTCGTCTGATTTGCTTTTCCTTCTTTCTTCTCTACCACAAACGTTTCTATAATCTTTCAACATCAGTTTTGCTTTGTGACTTTTTTGTCACCTTTCAACATCATTTTTGCATCGTTTTATCATGCATTTTTATTTTTTCAATTATTGAGCGGGATTTTATCTTTTTTGATAAGATTTGGGCCAACTAAACTTTCAACATGTTGTTCATATTAGCATATTCAATTTCATCCTCATTATCTGAACTTATTGTCATCAGGTTGTCAATTTACCTGTGTACTTCCCTGTCCTCAGCGGCAATATCTAGATCCATTGGGAAGTCTAGTGAGCTCATTTGGTTGACAAGTTTCTTTATTATGTCCATGGCCTCATTTTTCTGTGTTTGAGAAAAAATGTAGCCTGTTTGTAAATTGGTCAGGAAAATTCTTCTTCCATCTGTTGCTTTGACCAAGTTTACGGAGTCCACACAATTTCTTGCAACTTCAGATATGTGAATCTGGCTGTCAATCCATTATGTTATGGGATTGATGCATAATGCAAGTTGCTTTGTTTCAGCAATGGTTTCAGTTGGAACATCCCTATCGATTGTTTGTGTCAACAATCAAATTTGATTGGGTTGGAAAAACTTTTCTCTTTCTCTCCTCCCCATTGTGCTATTTAGAAAGTAAGATATTTATTCCATCTAAAATCTTGAACTACTCCATATACCATTGCTTTGATAAATGCAGGAAAGTTTTTGAGGTGATCGAAGTTAAAACTTTGGAAAACTACCTTGTTAGTAATTCCCCAATCAATGGTTTCCGTATCCCAATGTTCACTTGTTAGAACAAAACAAAGTCTTAGAAAATTATCTGCCAAATTTATATTTACGTGGTTTGGAAACATAGATTTTTAAGCAAAATATTTTCTTGTTTTATCAAAGAAATTTTAATTTCTTTTTCGTTTAAGCTAGTTTCAAAATTAGTTGTTTTTTCAACTATTTTGAATGATAGTTGGGTCATGTGTTTTCTGAACCCTTTATTTTCCTTTTGGATATGGGTTTTCCATATTCCATTAATTTCCTCATAGAGATATTCATCCAATCTAGGATTAAAGAAGTCTTTTACTTCTTAACTGGATTCTCCTACCATTTGTTTGGCATTTAAATGGCATTTGTTTGGCATTTCTTAATTTCCCCATAGAGATATTCATAGCTTTCAAAACTTTCATAACAAGCTCCACGGTATTTGTTTACCTGAGCGTGACAAGCAAACCAGTTGTTACAGATTCCTGGTTGGAATCCCTAGTAAACAACATATACCTTTTGTTGTGTGGAAGATTTTTTCCTTACAACGGTATTCCAAGGGGTTTTTTCCAATATCCATATCCTGCAAAAATAAATCACATGTTTTAGTGATCTTCCATGCTAAGATAATTTGTAAGAACAATGTTAGTACCTTTCAGATGTTCAACTTTAAATGAATATTGGGAAATAACAAGATACCATTTTAATCTACGACCATATGTTATGGGAAACTTTTAATCTACGACCATTTTAATCAGTTCTAAGGTTAAAATCTTCTGGTGCCAAATAGATATGAAATCTTTTAATGGGAAGTTTAATAGCCAAAAGTTATCTTTCAAAGGTAATGTATTTTACCTCATTAGGTTTAAATTTACGAGAAGTATAACTACAAATCAATTCTTCTTTTTGAAGTTTTTTAGGTAATGTAGTTTTTAATGGTTTAATACCATGTTCTTTTAATGGTGTATCTCTATCATTCCAATGTTCTTTTGGAATGGCTTTTAGAACACAACCCCAACATAAATCTGAGGCATCTGTTTCTAAAATTAGTTTATCACATGTTTTAGGAAAATAAACCGTTGGAATATATTTTAGATCATTTTTTATGGTTTTTATGGTTTTTATTATTTTTTATGGTTTTTATTTTTATCTTTTAGTTCTTCGGGAAAGTCTTTTATTTTAGAGATTATATGCTTCTGAAGTTTTATTCCTGAATAATCTAGGGTTATGCCTAGAAAATCTATCATTTCTTTTTCTAGCTCAATCTTTTTAGGGGATAGAATTATTCCATGGTTTTGGAATGTTTTACAAAGGATTTGTAGATGACGCTTATGTTCTTCTCTGGTTTTAGAGAACACAAGGATATCATCTATATAGACAACACAAAAATCTTTATAATCTTTAAAGATTTTATCCATCCATCTTTTATATACCTGCGGTGCTATGTTTAGACCAAAAGGCATAATGGTCCATTGGTAATGGCCGCTTGATGTGCTAAAAGCAGTTAAAGCTTTTGATACTTCGGTTAGCTTTATTTGCCAAAACCCCGATTACAATCAAATTTGCTAAATATTTTAGCTCCCTTAGTTTGGTTAACTAAGACATATTTTCTTGGTATAAAATAGCTATCAAATTCTAGTTGTTGTTTCAAACTTTTACAATTTATGACCATTCTTACTTTTCCTCTTTTAATTTCTGCATGGTTTCTTACCATGAATGCATGACTAGAATGAGGAGTAAGTGTTTCTTCTATAAGTTTTTTTCTCTAGAAGTTCTTTTATCTGAACATCAAATTCATCAATGTCCATTCTAGGTAAATCATTTGTAAGGGCCCTTCCCAAATTTTGCCTCGAAATCCGCAAAAAGCCCTTATCCTGTATGACAGCTTTTTTTCCACTAAATCGAAAATTCAATAATTAAATTTTCAGGTCGTTACATCATTGGTTTGACTCAAATAATGACATTGGGATCTCTTAGTTTAAGAGAACAATATCTAGGGCTTCTAGATCCTAATTTTAATGGGTTTTCACTAAAGTTATCTTCAAGTATTTTATAAATCCAATTATTTGTTTATAACTGGAAATTTTCTTCTATTTGTTGTATTATAGGTGTTGGGTCACCACGCTGGACTGGCGGGAATCCCGAACTGCACCAATATTTATGTTGTTGGAGCAGTGGAATTTCAACAAACTCTTTCTTTTGAGTTAAAGAAACAGAATTATGATAAACAATCATAGGAAAATATGTAGAGTGAAAATTATTTCCAAGAATAAAATCTCCATGCATATTTGGGAAAGAAAATATTTTTGGTATAATGAATTTATTATCATTTAACCAAATTCCTATTTTTTTAGCTTTCTATTGAATTAATGAACTATTTCCTTGAATTCCTGTAACCTGTATTGGGTTTTTCATGGGAATCCATTTCTCAGTAGGAATTGCATTTGGTTGACATGAGCATGTTGTTGCTCCTGTGTCAATTAATGTGTAAAGACTATATGGTTTATAGCCTGCAAGATTAAAAGTTCTTAATACATAGGTAAATCGTTTTTTACCATGATGTGGTGAGAAGATAATTTCTTCTTGTCCAACTTTAAGATGATAGAGAATCTTTAGAATAGCTTGTTCCTGGGAGAATAGGAACTTGCACATTTTTTAGTGCTATAGCTTTTCCTTTAATATTATTTAGGTTGGAATCCACATATAAACGTGGTTCGTCTATCTGTTGAGAGTATTTTTCCCAATCAGAACTATGTTCTTTTTTACTTTGAGATATTTTATTTCTAAAGTAAATATTATTTCAGAAACTTGCATTTCAAGGACACTATGTTTTTTACTAGTTTCTCCTACAAGATTTGTAAATAACCATGGTTTAGGTATTTCTATATCTCTCCAGTTTATTAACCTTGGCTGGATTTCAGCTTCGTAAGGTTTTAGTTCAAACACTCCTATAAAATTTTAATTTATTTCTTTCATGGAAGTTTTAGGGAATTTTTTTAATTCATGGATTATTCACCATTGAATTGACAAATTCTGCGATTGATGATTCATGCTTACATTTTAAAGTTGGATCTTTATTTTTACTGAATTTTCAATGTTTTCATCAGTAATGGAAAAGAAATAATTTGGCTTGACATTAAACCAAATAACTCCATTTACCAAGTTTGATTGTATTCCTCTAATAATAGCATGACGTTGGTCATTCAGTATATTATCGAATACTACATCAAGTATTGGTGTGTCCAATCCTTGTCTAAACAAAGCTGTTATAGAGATTTGGATTAATCATAGATGAACATATTTTATTTCTGGATATTTCTTTTTCCATTTCTTATTTTTTTGTTCTTTGCTGAACATGAGTATTTCCATGGTTCCTACTTCAGTGGATTTAGTGGTGATGTTACCACTAAATTGTTCAAATATTCTTGTAGAAAACATTCTAAACTTTGATAGTTTATAAATGTCATATTTTTTAATTAATTGCTTAGTTTTTTCAAAGACTTTAATTTGTTCTTCTGAATAGGATACGCTTTCACCTATTATATCTCTAAGTGTTATATTTTGATTTCTTTTTCAGTACTTTGTTGTATCGCAAAAGTTTGTAATTCGTTCTTCATGAAGATTTGTTCATCTTCATCTGAACTTTCTTCCTCACAGGTAACTTCATAAATTATGTCTTCTATATCAGAGATTTCTTTTCTAAATAGAATTTCTAACTCTTGTTCTTCAAGAGTTTTAATTATGTTTTTAGCACTCTTTCCCTTTTTTGGGCATTAAGGTGCTATATGACCATCTTCATTACATATATAACATTTATATTTTTCTTAAAATTTTTTGAAGTAGAATTTTTGTTAAATTTCTTCTTCCTCTCGTATCTTTTATTTTTTTGAAAACTTGTTTTGTTTTTTGGGTCTCCATTTAAATCTTTTCTTTTTAAAATATTTTTAGGTGTATAACAACCTATTTTCCAATGTTCTTTCAAAATTTTGTCACAACATTTTTGGCCAAATTTTTTGTTATTGATCTGGTTCTTAACCTGCATCTTTGCTTTTAAAGACAGACAATGTTTTGTTATTAATCTTAGGATATAGTTTATTGTAAATCCTAAAGTATATGTTTTATTGGCTTTTATTAACCAATCCGGATATCCTTTGATTAATAATTCATCCCATGGTGAGGGAAGTTTATGGAAGAACTGATCTAGCCAGTGTTTACTAGTTGAAGGTTCTAATATAAAATAATATTTTTTAAAGATTTTTATATAATCTTCAAATTGACAAATATTACACAACTCTAGTTTAGAGAGTATAAAATTTGCATATTCCTGGATTATGGTTTCGCCAGTTGTTCCACAAAAATGTTCTTTAATTATCCGTGTGAAACCTTATGGGCTTTGAAACCTTAATAGCGTATGGATTTTCTTTCCCAACAAATAAAATTACACAAAATAAATAGAAAGTAAGTAGCTTAATTAAGCACAAGAGAGAAGACCTAAATATTTCTATCTACGCTCAATATGATACTGAGCGGTCTCTATAGCTTCTTTACACTCTTCTTTTATATCTTTTATATTTTCTAACTTAATATTAATATACTTGCACATTCTTAATATGTTATTAATACCTCTTAATTGTTTTTTCCATTTTTTTTATTTTTTTCTTTATAAACCTTCATATCATCTATACAATCTTGATGAGAAAGTTTAAAATGAGATTTATAATAAGGCATAAAAATTTCTTCATAGAAACATAATACTTTCAGTGATGACTTGCTTCTTCAAGCCTTTGATACACAAGCTACAAGCTAGTTGTTCTAGCTCTGATAACACTTACACAAATACAGGATCAAACAACACACTTACTACTATATTTTACAAGGTGCTCAACACATAATCTCCTAAGGATACTAAAGAAAGAAAAAATAATTTAAAAGTAGTAGTGATGGATGAAGAAAGGCAGAGTGTTTTCTCTTACTTGGAGTTGGAGTCTGAATTTCTCAGGAGAAGAGGAAGAGGAAGAAGACTGATGGAGAGTTGAGAAGTGGAGTTACTTGAAGAAGAGTTGTGAACGAATTGCGGAGAGTTGATTCTCTTTGCTGCCTCTACCTTCTTCTTATAGTATGAGAGATTGGATTTTTCTCAAACATTTGGGTCCCTCCTTTTTTTCATCAATTGTCTTTGTTTTGATTTCCGCAATGTTGGACTTTTGTGTTCAACTTCCTTTTTTATTTTTTTTATTTTGCTGATTGGTTGTTGACTGGATTCCAGCGGGCAACTTGTGATTAGGTAGTCAAACCATTGGAGAAGTGAGGAGGTCGGACACAAGACCTTCTCCTCTCTTAGTGATAGTCAAAGGAGACCTCTAGAAAACACAAATCTCCAACCACCCTATATAATCCAAACAAAAGTGAACAATAATAATATAATCACTTTGATCCGAAGCATAATTTTTTTAAGAGTGTAATTGAATAAAGTATTAGTAGGTGTAGGAATTAACACTCTCAATAGAAGACACGGTGACTGTGTATGGGGGAAAGTTATTCCGATATTCGTATTTTTTTATCCAAATAGAAATTTTATTGAGATAGGCTAAGTTCAGCCGGTATAAAGGCTTTAACCGGGGCCTCATTAAAACCTAGACATTAAAACTCTCTAATCAGGAAAAATCCGACAAGGAAAAAGAGTGCCCTACCCCAATAATCAAAACCATTAAAATTACTAACAACCCGCCCCTTTCTCTAAATAGCATGCAGCCAAAGTGGCGCTGGAGGATTCAACCAATTCACCATTTCCAGAGAACGAACACCTTCATGGGCAAGTCCGTGGGCGACGCTATTACACTGCCGTGACACAGCACCCATTGCCGACGGTGGGATTCAAAGTCTATGCAGCAACACGCCAATCTCTTGCAGACCAAACCGCTCCTACATCCTACAACAGCAGCTGGGCTTCGACAGAGTCAGTTTCAATCTTGACCATTGACACCCCCAGGCGAACTAACAGAAGAAGTCCCTCCCTTATCTCTTTAAGCTCTACCTCCAGAGCTCCCAAACCCATGGATCCACCCATGGAAAATCCCACCACAAAGTTCACTGTAGAGTCCCGCAAAACACCCCCCAGCCCCCTGTTTAGGCCTCTCCCACCCATTGCCCCATCACAATTAAGCTTTAAAAATCCCGTGTGAGCCATGGACCATCTAGAGACTCAGGTGAGCTTGGCTGGGACTGCTCGAGTGTTGTGGGTTGCAAATTCCTGATAAAGCCTTAGAGTTACATCAGCAATCTCCCTCAAATACCCAATCGGTAGCTTATGCAAGAATTTGTTACGCAAGTTCCAAGCTTGACAGTAGCAATAAATAAATCTTCACACATTCACAGAAGACAAACAATGCAAAACAGTAGACATAAGATCCTTGAAGTTACCTCTAGACCCAAGTTGATCAAGAGGAAGGGCAGTGACCCTCCAAATTTTTTGACTCAGCTTGCACCCCCATATGGCATGAGCAGCATCTTAATTAACCTTCCCACAGCGAATACACACCCTTGATTCCACTATTGTCCTACGAAATATATTCCAGGATGTTGGGAGGATCTCAAAACTTGCTCGCCAAGCAAACAATTTGACTTTGGTAGGGATATTTAAACCTCATAGAGGTTTCCAAAAGTGTTCCATGCTATTAATATCCGGCCCCCCTCTCCCTTCATCCACATAAGCATCAACCTGACCTAAGACAACATGGTATCCTGATTTTACCGAATATCTACCATTTTTCATAAAGAACTAATACAAACCATCCAAACAACGAATCGTAGTCCCTAACGAAATACTACATATGGTAGCCACGTCATCCTCACAAAAGCAGCGTTGTAATAAAGGCGCATTCCACCCTCCTTCATCCAGTATAAGGTCAGAAACACTAGCATCCAGAGCAAGCCCCATGTTAAGAATTGGGCAAAATGTAACCGGTTTTGGTATCCATTGGTCATAGAAAACACGAATTATTTCCCCAATGGCAACATGGTAGACCAGCCCCTTCGGAATAACCTCCTGCCCCTATAAAATAGATCTCCACACTAGGGAAGGTATATTTCCCAACTCAGCTGCGAGAAAGTCACCATCTGGAAAATAGTGGGCCTGAAGCATCCGACTCACAAGAGAATTTGGGTGTTTGAGGATTATCCCAGCTTGTTTGGCCACCATTGCTTTATTAAAAGCTTCAAAATCTCGAAAGCCTAGCCCACCTTTAGTCTCTGGTTGACAAATCTTCTGCCAACTCAGCCAATGAGTGCTTCGTTTGCCTGTTTACTCCGCCAATATCTGCTAACCAACCCTGATTATTCATGACATAAGCCACGAGGCAACTGGAAGACCCCCATTGTGTAATTCAGAAGCGCCCGGGCCATCTCTTTAACTAGCCCTCCTTTCCAGCACCTAACAAAAACTTGGAATTCCATTCATTGAGTTTCTACCCCATCCGATCGCGAACCTTCTTAAACATTTTCTTCTTATTTTGGAAAGAAACCGTCGGCAACCCCAAATAGCTTTCATGGAAATCAACAACTTTAATCCCCAATAGATGTGAAATCAAATTAATCAGAATGGGGTCCATACATGGGCTAAAACGTGACAGGGATTTCTCATACTAGCCCCCTCATTTAGAACCTTTAACCAATAAGCCACCACATCTTCGCGCACCACAGACCAATATTTTTGAAAAAATAAGGCCGCATCCCATCAACTCCAGGAGCTTTAGTTGGATACATCTGAAATAAAGTTCGTTCAATATCTTCGGGGACAAAAGGTATATTCAAATCAGTTACCTGAGCTTCAGGAATAGTGGAATGAACCGCCTCCATAATATATGTCATATCACATAACCCAGAAGTCGTAAACAGCTCTTGGAAATACTCACCAAAAACTCGCCCAACTTCCACATTAGTGTGCTGCCAAGTCCCACTCTTATCATTGACCCCCCTCAGGAAACTGTTGTGCCTCTTTGCTTTGCATATTCATGAACAAATTTAGTGTTTTTGTCTCCGAATTTCAGCCAGGAAACTCTAGACCGTTGTTTCGATAAAATCTCCTCTTGCTCCAATTGATTATCTAATTCCCCATCCATGCGCCTTCTTGCTGCCGTATCAACCTCACTCAACGCCGCCCCCCTACTATCATCCAAACGACGTTGCAACTGTTGGATTTTCCGTGGAATATGGCCCACGGTGTCCCTGTTCCAAGCCCCTAATTGGACCTTACAATCCTCCAACTTATCGACCAGAGGTACCGGCCGTCTCTCCCATGCATCTTTAATAACCCATTTACAGTCATCATGCTTCACCCATACTTCCTCAAAATAAAACTGTTGATGACCTCGCCGAGGAGGACCATCAGCTTCCAGTCTAATCCAAATAGGGAGATGGTCAGAGGACTAAGAGTTAAGGTGGATGGTGATAGTTCATGGGAACAAATGAAAGAATGCTGCATTCGCCACTGCTCTATTCCGACGAGCAATGCCTTGACCACTACCCCTCCATCTATTAGACCATGTGAATTTGGGGCCCTTGTACGGAAGAGTCGTGAGCCCACTATCATCAAGTGCCTTACAAAAACCTGCATTTGGTCTAAAGGTCTAGCCCAATGGCCTTTCTGTTCATCTCCATACTCAATCTCTTTAAAGTCACCACCAACTATCCATGGACCGGTCATCCCCTCTCAAGAAGTCGAAGTCAGTCCCAAGAACAGCCCCGAAGACTAGTCACAGGGTTTCCATAAAAACGAATAAACTAAAAAATTTTGTTATTAAGACATGAATCTAGACATCAATATGCCCCACAGAATATAATTGTATGTTGACTTCCACAGTATGAGCCCAAAGCAAAGCCAAACCGCCTGCCATGCCCACTCTGCCAACACAAAAACCTCCAGCTACCCCCATTCAACGCTTTATGTCCTCCATCTGCCTTACAATCTTCTTCGTTTCCATCAAGAATATAATCCCAGGTTTCTTCGAAGAAATGCTTTAGAGCCCGTTGCACCCGTGGGTTTCCCAACCCACGGACATTCCAGCATATGATACTCATGACTCGTGATAGGTCACGTCTTTTGACCCCATCACATTCGTGGAAATACCCACAGGTTTCTGACCAATAGGAGGACTAGATACTCTACCAGCCTTCACCCTCAAACCAGCACAGGTTGACTTTTTGGGGCTTTGACGATGCCGAGGATCACCCCCATAAAATCCCCGGCGTTTTTCGTTTCCCTGTTTGTTTTTAAGGCTTGCAATCACCACCTACTGGTCATCCCTCTCACCATGATGGATGATCAGTCGTTATTTATGCATCATTTTGATGTCTTTATATGCCTCTCTTACATGTATTTTGAATGATTTCGTGCCATCAATAGTAGAAGATGATCAATCTTGTGAGACTTGTGTAGAGTTAGAAAGATAGGTAAAATCTGGAAAGAACGCAAAAAGAATGAGTCAAATCGGAGTCCAGATGAAGGAGATATCCTCATTTCAATATCAGGTCCTTAACGGAGTCCTGAGTGCGCCAGTGGGCCAGTGCGCCTATTTTGGGCCACTGGCCAAGTACCTCATATCAGGCCCTCCGGGTCTCAAACATGTGTTTCATGACATCAAGGTAAAGTCCTAGAAGTGCCAAGGTTGCGCCAAGGCAGGTCGAGGACATGTCCCAAGAACTCCCATCCGAGCCAAGATGTGCGCCTAAGCCGGGGTCCCTGTTCCGCCAGCGGTAGATCAGAGGTTCTCCCTCTGCGCTAAGCCTGACAACATTTGCGCCAAGCCTGAAAGAAGATGCGCTTCTAATGTACTCATGATTTGCTTCAAAAGCGCAGTCCCAGATCTTGATTACGAAGACAGTCCAAAAGCCAAGTTTGGACCACTTGCCAGCTTGTGTTCCCACTTGCCAGCTTGCGTTCACACTCCCAACTATGTTCTGATTGGTTCTAATAGTTTTAAGGACTTTGTAATTAATTAAAAGTACAATAACTTTCCCTATCCTTATAGGACATGATTTTACCAATCCTTATAGAATAAGGTTTTACCAATCCTTATAGGACAAGGTTTTCCCTTTGTCTATAAAAGGGAGCCTTTGTTCAGTGTTTTAGGGAGGAGAATCAGGCAAAAGGGGGAGATAATTAGCTAGAGGCATTTTTGGGAGATACAAAGACACCTTAGCCGCAAATAGTATTTTGGTTTTTTTTAGAGTTTTACGTTAAAGCTTGGTTCTTCCCGAAGTCGAGCGTGTTGGACGTGGAGCTTGGAGAAGAAGGCTCTGCCGTGTCTTATATTGCACCTGTTCTTCACAATATCTTCTGTACCCTTATTTTCATTATTGCAATTTACTTATGAATTCAATTATATTTGTTTCAATTTCAGTTATGTGTGAGTAGTCGTTAGGATTAGGGTTGCTTGAAGCCCTAGCCATGTTAGCTTGTTGATTGGATTTCTGGCTCTTGATATTGATTGCTATGCATGCTGAATAAGTTGGATTACTATGCTTAATGACCTTAATTTATGCCTATAAGATTAGCTACCTTGTTTGCATATAATTATAGATGTAATTGCTTGAGTGACCGTCATATCATCTTGTGATTTGGAGCATCGAAAGTATTCTTACTTGTAATCTTAACTCATAACGACCTAGGATTGCATGTCACTTTGCTAGGCTAATGTGGTGTCATTAAATTCTCTTTAAACTTCATGCATCATCTTAAAAGATAGGTGATAGACGTTCTAGGCATATGCCCTGTTTAGAACATGCTAAGTAAGAGGGAATAAGATGTGTCTAGTAAACCAACGCCAGGTCCTAGGCACGGGCACCTAATTCAGAAAATGCATAGTAATTTGGTCAAGGAAATCTGGTTAAGAGCTATAATTGGTTAGAGTGGATAGTAAGCCTTAATTTTCCTTAGTTAATAATCAATCAACCGTTAATTCTTGCATTGTTATTTTCTGCATTTTATTTTACTTGTCTTTAAATTTCAGTTCTCACATCATAAACCCCCCTGCGTGTGTGTGTGTGTGTTTTCACTAAGTTAATAAATCTGAACTAAAGCGGTCATAACGTTGATACAAGTCCTCGAGGGATCGACTCTTGCTGTGCTACTATACTATTCTTATCGATTTGTGCACTTACAAGGATTTTATAACTGTTAGAATTGAATTGCATTTATCTTACTCTTTAATTCTACCAAGGCCACCGAGGCTCCAAGCCTGCATCCTGCAACGATGTGCCAGCCCCAATAGAAATAGTGTTGATGCCAGGTACATGAGAAATGATAACATGTTGCAGGGGGCCGAAGATATACCCCGCCAAAGAACCACTGGATCCAGCCCCTGCCTGATCCAACCTGATACCCTCCACCGCCTCTTTGCGTTTTTTCCTTTGGCGAAAAAGTTCAGGTTCTTGGTCGTAACTATTCCCCGCCGTCCCATCCTCCATGTCATCTTGAAAAGCAGTCTCATAGACCTTGAGTTAACAATCAAATTCACCGATGCTGAGCGTTCTACACCAATCCCTTTCGCCTTGGGTCCCAAACCATAAACACATCCATTATCCCCCCATGCTGGACTAATGCTGAACACAGTCGGTTCCTCCTTATTCAATCGAAGAGTCATAACACGTTTCAGTGGTTTGGCCACCAAGAGGGACACCCTAATTCTCAAGAAACTGCCAGACAATCCCCATTCATGCCTTTGCCAACACCAATAAAACCATCGACGTGGTTCCCTATCCTCTCCGACACAGCCAAGGTTAGGAACAATGGCGGGATTCGGCGAACTCGAATCCAAAACTCATGCTTTTCCAAATCTACTAGGCTTTTCTCAACACTGCCATCAGTCGCTGCCAAACATAACAAAGCTCTGTCAAACGTCCACAGTGCTCCCTGTAATTGTCCATTATTTTATTTCTTTTTTGTTGTTTTTTTTTTCTAGAATTAATAGGAATCATCTAATAGGAATTAATACGCAAATTTGATGGGTGGGCGCGCTGCCAGGCTGTTGAGCAAAATAGGTGGTGAGGAAAACATGGTCCCAAAAACTTGTTACATTTATCATTCTCAAACCAGCTAATTAAAACACTCTCCCCTTTCCCTCTCATCGTCTCCCCCTGACCTGCCTCTAGAAGCCACCAAACCAGCTCCAACGGACCAACACCGGCCATTGCCAGTAAATTTGAATTCAAACCCTTAATTAATTAGCTTCTCATTTTTTTCTGATATTTTTAGTTTCCTTTCCAGACGATTCTCACATCTTCTATCTGCTTCTCATTTACAAATTCCATTGATGCCCGCTTTGGGCACCAAGGATGCGATGGACCACGTGGAAATGGAATTTATTAATTTATTTCTTTGTTTGGTGAGAATAATAAACACTGGATTTGAAAGGTCTGATGTATTGCCCACCAATCAGAATTCAGATTCAACTATGATGATGCGGCTGTTTCTGCTCTCTTTATTTTGGTCTCTGTGATTTTAGTGTGCCGGCGTACGTACGTAGTGGTTTTATTTTTGAGTGAGTGGTGAAGAACAGTGCAGCAGAGACTTTTTTTTTTTCTTTCTTCTTCTAATTGTTAACTTTTTTAATAAATTAATTATTATTTAAGATAAATTACACTTTACTACTATGTGGTTTACACTTTATAACAGATTCATACTTAAACTTTCAAATGTTCTATTACTCCCCTGAACTCTTCAAACCGTGACAACATGGTCCCTCCGTTAGCTATTCCGTTAAGATTTCTGTTAAATGTTGAGGTGCACAAAATGAGACCCGTTATTAAATTTAAATTAATGATAAGTAGGCACCATGTGGAAAAAAAAATTTATAAAATTATTAAAACTATTTTTCGAGAATTTCGAGAATTTCAACTATCTCAAACCCTTCCGATTAAATTTCGAGAATTTTATGAATTTTCTGAAATTTTTCTAGAAAGAGTATGAGTTTCTTTGAACATTTCGTCACTAAATATAAAAATACCTTTAGCAACGAAAAATTCAGATGAACAACGTCGTAAAAAGAACATTTTGCTTCGATGACTGTCGCGAGGACGCCTCGATGATTCCATCGCCTTCTTCGATCTAGTCGCCACCATGCATCCATCGACTCCATCGCTCAAATTCGGGAAAAATTGATCCCGAACTGAACCGATCGGGCAGTCCGATTTTCGGTTCCAAATCGGGAAAGTGGCTGGTACCAGACCGATACCGATACCGTTCATCCCATTGGTTTGGTTATGATTTCGGTACTGGAAGAGTCACAACACGTTTAAGTGGTTTAGCCACCGAGAGGGACACCCTAATTCTCAAGAAACTGCTAGATAATCCCCATTCATGCCTTTGCCAACACCAATAAAACCATCGACGTGGTTCCCTATCCTCTCCGCCACAGCCAAGGTTAGGAACGATGGCGGGATTCAGAGAACTCGAATCCAAAACTCATGCTTTTCCAAATCTACTAGGCTTATCTCAACACTGCCATCAGTCGCTGCCAAACATAACAAAGCTCTGTCAAACGTCCACGGTGCTCCCCGTAATTGTCCATTATTTTATTTCTTTTTTGTTTTCTTTTTTATTGTTTTTTTCTAGAATTAATAGGAATCATCTAATAGGAATTAATAGGCAAATTTGATGGGTGGGCGCGTTGCCAGGCTGTTGAGAAAAATAGGTGCTGAGGAAAACATGATTCCAAAAACTTGTTACACAGCCGGCTCCTCCTTATTCAATCGAAGAGTAACAACATGTTTAAGTGGTTTAGCCACCGAGAGGGTCACCCTAATTCTCAAGAAACTGCCTAGACAATCCCCATTCATGCCTTGTCAACACCAATAAACCCACTGATGTGGTTCCCTATCCTCTCCGCCACAACCAAGGTTAGGAACAATTGCGGGATTCGGCGAACTCGAATCCGAAACTCCTACTTTTCCAAATCTACTAGGCTTAGATCAATACTGCCATCAGTCGCTGCCAAATATAACAAAGCTCTGTGAAACATCCATAGTGCTCCCCGTAATACTTTTCGACGATCAAACTCATTTCGAAAGGAAAACAGCAAGTGTCTTCCAACCGAATCAAGGTGAAGTCCTCACGAAGATGCCAGATTGCTTTCATGGTGCCTGCTAAGGCATCCACGTGAAAACTCTTTGTTGTCAATAGCTTCCCCATCAATAAAAGGCAAGAGGATTCAACCGCATCGATATCATCCAACCCTATGATCTCCTCCTCCTCCTCATCAGTAATCGCAAGTTACGATCCCATCAAGTTTGCGATAGAATCTATTACAGTTGCCGTAAAACAGAACCACCACTTCATTAGCCTGTCAATAATGAAACCCCAGAGCCCAAAACCTTGACACTGCAGCCGATGAGCTGTAGTCGTTGACGAGTAGTCCTACACTACAAGAAATGTTGTCTGGCCCGACAAGAACTTGCTCGACGAAAGCATACTCACCGGATAACCAATTGTTGCCTGACGGATAAACATACTCGGCTGGTAACCTGTTGGTAGGAAGAGCATGGCGTTGGTGCGCAAAATTGGAAGGATTACCCGACGATTAGTACCCCCCGTCGGGTAACATTACATATAACGACGAATAATCGTCGTCGGATAACAGTGAGTGTTGACTCTAATATGCCCGACGAATAATTTAATATTGCCCTGCGAATGTGATCCGTCGGGCAAAAGTCTAAACACACTAAATACCCGAGACTCTCTCTTTTCTTCTTCTTCTTCCTCCTCTCTGCTTCATCCGTGCTCTCTGCTCTTTCTCTCCCTCTCACTCACTCACTCTCTTTCTCTACCTAATATTATCATTTCATCACCATTTTCACTACCAATCAAATCCTTTTTCTCTATCAATCACCAAATATCAAATATTAAGGTTTGAAAAATTTATTTTTTTTAGTTTTGAAATTTTTATTTTTGATTAGGAATTAATTATGTTTTGTGTTGTAGGAATTTTGTGGTTGATTTCAAGGAATACTTATAAAAAGGTATGTGTGTTTACCTCTCAATTTAATTTTGATAAGAATGTTGGATATAATTATTTCAGGAAATTTTGTATTTATTGTGGCAAATGTGTAGAAATTGTTTAGAATTTGTTAGGAAAATATGAAAATAGAAAATATGTTTTGAAATTAGGAAAATAGAAAATATGTTAGGAAATTAGGAAATTTTGTTGTAAAATAGAAAAATTAAAATATGTAATGAAATGATTGAAATTAGAAAATATGTTTGGAAATTAGGAAGAATGTTAGGAAATTAGGGAAATAGAAAATATGTTAGGAAATTAGAAAATTTTGTTAGAAAATAGGAAAATATAAAAATATGTAATGAAATTATTGAAATTAAAAAATATGTTTGGAAATTAGAAAATATGTTAGGAAAATAGGAAAATAGAAAATATGTTAGGAAATTATGAAAATAGAAAATATTTTAGGAAAATCGGAAAATAAAAAATATGTAATGAAATTATTAAAATTCGAAATTATGTTTGGAAATTAGAAAATATGTTAGGAAAACAGGGAAATAGAAAATATGTTAGGAAATTAGAAAATATTTTAGGAAAATATGAAAATATAAAATATGTAATGAAATTATTGAAATTAGAAAATATGTTAGGAAATTAGAAAATATGTTAGGAAAATAAGGAAATAGAAAATATGTACGGAAATGATAAAATTGTAAACTTTGTTTTATGCATAATTAATTTATGTTTGTATTTGTGAATTTGTTGTGATATTTTTTGTAAAACGCTTTATTTAGTTCCGATGGAGTAAAATATGTTCATATTTCATAACTGTTTATGCGAAGTTAATCGAGTTGATTAATTTCGTATAATGAAATTCAATGAAAAACCTTAGACCCGTTTGAGAGTCAATAAATCAGATTGATTGACTGACGCTTGAATTGTCTATTTATTCAGACAGTTTGGGGGTGTGCAAATATGTGTTGTGTAGTTGGCGGTCTACGAGGTTAGGTTTCGATTGTGGGAAATTCGGTTTGTATCCCCTCAATGTTCTCCGAATGCATACTAGATATTTGTTTATAATATCTACGTCGTGCATTTGGGGAACTGTAAGGAGATGCTGCCGAAATTTCCCTCGATCGAAATTTAGCCTCGTAGGTCGCAAACTACACAGCACAGAACGTGCACTCTCGAATGGGATAGGGCCAAATCACCAGAGGCATAAGGAGAAGAGCTGGTTTTGATTTTAACTTGTTCTATTTACGGGACAATTTTAACTCAATTACTTACGTTGACTCTATGGTGTGAATGCAGGCACAATGGACAGAGGGTGGATGCAAATGTTTGATAGATCTTCTATCAATATTTGGATGGGATCGACAGTTTCATTTCCTTTGCACGTAGTCATTGCAGTGATACAAGACGTATCAGGTGTCTGTGTCGTAAATGTAACAACTACAGTTGGATGCCGTTCAATGAGGTCCAAACTCATCTGGAATGGAATGGGATCGTACACAACTACACTAAATGGATCTATCACGGTGAAGAAATATTTTCCGCATCGATATCTTTGGTTCCTGGGACCCGTCGGGACAAAAGTGGTTTGGATCGGCGATGTGATAATGATTAAGTCGTTGAGTTATTAACCGATGTTTTTCCTCCCGCACAGATGCTATGGAAGATGTTGCGCCAAGGTTGCAACCCGAAGACTCTGAGCTCCATAACGAGAGATTGTTGAAAGAAGCTCAGCGCGAATTGTACCTCGGTTGTAAATCATTTTCGGTTCTAGGGGCTGTTGTGGAGTTGATGCACATGAAAATTGAGTATAATCAAACGAACAAGCATTTTGATCACATGTTGGACATCATCATCCGAATGCTCCCTGAAGACAAATGTCTGCCAAAAGATCATTATAGCTCTAAGAAGTTGTTGAAGGGCCTTGGTTTAGGGTATATCAAGATCCATGCACGCAAGAACAGTGTGCATTGTTTTATGGTGAATTTGAGCAGCTTGACAAATATCCAGTGTGCAATGAGCCTAGTTTTCAAAAGAACAAGATTCCTAACAAGGTGTTGCGTTATTTTCCACTAAAGCCTAGGTTACAAAGATTCTACATGTCGTCCCACACAGCCCGTGATATGAGGTGGCATAAGGATGAACACATTGATGATGATGTACTGATGCATCTGGCGGATGGAGAGGCTTGGAAGGAATTTGATAAAATGTATCCCGAGTTTGCTTACGGAGCCAAGAAATGTTAGATTAGGGCTCGCTACTGACGGGTTTAATCCATTTGGGAGTTTTGCAAAGCCCTATAGCACTTGACCGGTTATTATGGTTCCTTATAACTTGCCTCCTTGGACATGCATGAAGAAATAATTCACAACCCTGAGTACTTTGATACCCTGAGTACTTTGATACCGGGGGCCAAATCGCCGAGTAATTCCATCGATGTGTATTTGCAGTCGTTGATTGGCGAGCTCGTGGATCTGTGGGCAGTGGAGAAATGTTCACCCTACGAGCGGCCGTAATGTGGACAATTAATGATTTTCCTGCTTCTGGTATGTTATCGGGATGGAGCACCAAGGGCTATCTTGCTTGCCCGACATGTGGACCAGACACAACATCCTTTTGGCACGCATCTAAGATATGCTACTTGGGTGCGAGAAGGTTTCTGCCTTGGGATCACCGATGGCAAATGCAATCTGACTCATTTGATGGTAAATCAGAGTTAAGAGGTCGACCAAGGGAGAGGTGCGGTGATGAGATATTATCCAAACTCAACAGTATGCATGAGTTCTTGATGTGAGGATCGAAACCAACTGAACAGGAAAATTGGACGAAAAAAAAGCATATTCTTCCGGTTGCCATATTGGTCAAAATTGAAAATCGACACATCGTCGATCCTATGCACATCGAGAAGAATGTTGCTATAAAAAGATTCGTCTGAGCATGAAAGAAATGGGGATTCGGCCTAATTTGTGGCAAAAAGTCGTCAATGGTAAATACATCATGGCTCATCCAAGTTATACATTTACGCCGGACAATAAGAAAAATTTCCTGAAGTGGTTGTAGGGTGTGAAATTTCCCAACGGGTACGCCGGCAACATATCCCGGAGTGTTAGCACAGACGGTGGGACCATTTCTGGTATGAAGAGCCATAACTATCATGTTTTGCTACAACGACTCATTCCGATTAGTATTCGACCCTTCTTGGAGGCTGGTGTTGTTGAGACGATACGACTCATTCTGATTGGTATTCAACCCTTCTTGGAGGCTGGTGTTGTTGAGACGATAGTTTATTTGTCTCAATTCTTCCAGATACTATGTGCCAGGTCGTTGGTTAAGGCGGACCTTCAAGCAATTAACAAGGATATTGTGTACATCATGTGCCGGCTTGAGCAAATATATCCACATGCATTCTGTGATGTAATGGTGCACCTACTAATGCATCTGCCGGATGAGGCAAAGCTAGCTGGCCTGGTGCATTATCATTGGATGCACCCAATCGAGAGGTATAACTTATCCCTGCTATTTGATAATATTTCCTTACTATTATGTATATATGTGAATCTTAATGTAAATTTCCTTGTAGAATGTTACGTTCGTACAAGCGGTACGTTCGGAACAAGACACGTCCCGAAGGCTCTATAGCCGAGGCGTACATTGCCAAGGAGGCACTAACATTTTGTGCAATGTACCTTCGAAATGTTGAAACTACCTTCAATAGGGCGTCGCGGAACGACGATGGTGGTCAACATCCAGAGAACCTATCTGTATTTGCCCAACCCGCACGACCATTCGACACTGGTCCAATCTCGGAGCCGTTCATCAATAGCGACATGGATGTGGCTTATTGGTTCATACTAAACAACTGTGACGAAGTCTGGCCCTTCCACGAGCAGCACGAGGCATTGATGAAGGACCAATTTCCTTCTAATTGGGAAGAAATGGACAAACAACTGTTTCTACGTTGGTTTTCCGAGCATGTAAGTCAAATATTTTATTTCCAAATTTCTTAAATTGGTTTTAAGCTTACCTATTTTGTTTCTTGTGTGTATCTTACCATATGGCACAGCTGAAAGATGTCAACTCACCAAATTTCAATAAAGAATTAATGCAGCTGGCCATTGGCCCATTCCGAGGAGAAACCTACGCTGGTTGTCACTTTACCAGAGTTAAGTTCGTGTGCACAGAACGAGACGTCAAGTTATCTACGCAAAACAGTGGGGTGTTCATGCCGGGGGATGGGGAAAATGCTGATACGGGTTTCTACGACAAATTGTTAACTGTGGTTAAGGTATTATACGCCGACCGCAAGGAAGTCGTCTTGTTCAAGTGTCATTGGTTTGATACCAACCCAAGTATCCCCAGCAGTGTCATCAAAGATCAGTTATGTACCTCTATAAACACAAACACCTGGTGGTTTGATAGTGATCCCTACATCCTCGCTAGTACGGCGAAACAAGTATTCTATGTGGATGATCCAAAAACTGGTGGTAGTTGGAGAGTAGCTGAGATGGTGAATCATAGAAACATTTGGGACTTGGATGACCGAAACCATGAAGAAGATGGGGAAATAGACGATGACCAAATCGTTTACCAGGTGGATTCATCGGCATCCACCCAAAACGTGGATGGAGTACGGACCAATGACATCATCCCACTAATTGCGATTAATGACATTTTTATTGATCTGGAGGAATTAGAACAAATTGAAAGTGATTCGGAGGAATCAAGTACTGTACACATATCGGATGACGATTGTGATTGGAGGGGGAGAGAGAATTCGAATGAAAGTTGTAAATTCGAAATTTCATTCATATATGTAATATCCATCTTCAAATCAATAAATTTGATTTATATGTATGTTGTATGATTTCATTCACAAAAATAGTTTTTTTACTTTCTTAAAGTAAGGAGACTATACATGCACTCCACAAAATACGCACTTAAAAATAAATGAAGGTCAAATATTTAGTCAAATATTTTGATGATAAGTCATGAAGGTCAATTTGATAAATCATGATGGTCAATTTTTACTCTTTAGTGCAATGTGAAAAAAATTGAACCCAACATTCATATTGACCAGATAAGATACAATAATTTTGAATAAAAAATATTGTCTATAAAATGTGCTTTGATAATATTTTTATAAACAATTATTTACCAGATTAAATTTATATTAATTTAATAACAATTTGTTTAAATTAATGTTGCCCGACTGTTATTACACATGTTACCCGACGGATCGAAATGATTGGTGCTACCTGACGACGCTAATTAGCATGTTACCCGACGGATATTTAACGGTTTACCTGACGAATATACATGAATAATCGTCGGGTATAATTGAGCAAAATAAATTTACATGTTTTTATTAAACAACTTTTTTAAATTACTTGCAAATTGAAACTGACCGATCTAACTGTCCACATTTATGGTAGGTATCCATAGATCGCCTACGAGAAAAATAACCCAATTTGAAAATCCCGGGATTAGGTAACGGTGCGCGACGATTCAACGGTTACACAATGTTTCTTCACGATCGGACTGCTTAAAATCCTCAAAACATCAAGCTTTTCGACGGGCGAGATCTAGGCACGTAAAACCACAAATTGAACGGTTAGATCAGTCAAATTCAATTGTTTGAATATCAATAGAACCAAAACTTTGCAAAATGTATTGAAGTTTCCATCAAGAGTTTAAACTTCTTGGTCAATATGCTTGTTTTCCGCTTTTCAAAAGCTTTCAAATTGAAATTGACCGATCTAACTGTCCACATTTATGGTAGGTATCCATAGATCGCCTATGCAAAAAATAACCCAATTTGGAAATCCCAGGATTAGGTAATGGTGTGCGACGATTCAACGGTTACACAACGTTTCTTCACGATCGGACGGCTTGAAATCCTCAAAACATCAAGATTTTTGACGGGCGAGATCTAGGCACTTAAAACCACAAAATGAACGGTTAGATCGATCAAATCCAATCGTTTGAATATCAATAGAACCAAAAATTGGCAAAATATATTGAAGTTTCAATCAAGAGTTTAAACTCCTTGGTCAATATGCTTGTTTTCCGCTTTTCAAAAACTTGAAAATTGAAATTGACCGATCTAACCGTCCACATTTATGGTAGGTATCCATAGATCGCCTACGCGAAAAATAACCCAATTTGGAAATCCCGGGATTAGGTAACGGTGCGCGACGATTCAACGGTTACACAACGTTTCTTCACGATCGGACAGCTTGAAATCCTCAAAACATCACGAAAAACGATAGATGGGGCTTTAGGCATGTAAAACCAAAATTTGAACAGTCCCGATGTTGATTATTCTTTCGCCGGACCTGGTTTTCAGATTAATGCTAAAAACGGCCTTAGAAAACTCATGCCCGACGAATAAAGGCATTCGCCGGGCCAACAACCGTCGGGCTACATTTGGCACGTCATCGGGTAATGGTAATAAAAAGCGCATTTTTGAAAATTTTCACGAAATCTCAAAATTCCCGCGTAGTTTTTCGCGAAATCTCAAAATTCATGCGTAGTGTAACCCGACGAATATTGGAAATATTACCCGACGGACTATCGACAGGTGCTATTACCCGATGACGGTTTTGAATTATGCCCGACAAACACTGCACCTAAATTTTCGCAGATTCTCAAAAGTCCCGCATTTGTTGCCCGACAGAGGTTGACAATATTACCCGACGGATTGCCGATCGTTGTGCTTACTCGACACATTTTGAAAATGTTACCCGACGGAATTTCCGCCTAAATATTTGCGGAATCTCAAATTTACCGCCTAATGTTGCCAGATGGATATGTTTAAATTAACCCGACGGATATGAAGCATGTTACCCGATAGATACCGAACATGTTACACGACGATGATAGTGAACATGTTGCCCGAAGGATACCGAACAAGATACCCGACGAATATGCATCGTTTGTTAATACCCGACGAATCATTAACGTTTAGCCCGACGAACCCGATCGTCGGGCAATGTCAATCACAAAGATATATCAGACCGACTCTTCTTCTTCTTCATTGTTCTTCATTTTCTACAGTTCCTCCGTTCCTCTTTGTTTCTCTTCCCAATTTGCTCTCTGTTTCGTTTGAATATCATAACCACACCACTGTTTCTCGCTCTCCCTCCATCCGCCGCCCCTGCAGTCAAAGATGCCGCCTCTCTCTCAGCGAGCTTTACCGTCGCCACCGCTCCCCTCGCCAGAATGATCTCTCACCGAGTTCCTTGAAGGTCGAACTCATTGTCCCTCTCTCTCTCTATTGTTAATGTATATATATTGGTTTATTGTTAAATTTGATTTGAAAAAAGAATTTATGAAATTGGATATTGTTATTGTTAATGTTACTGTATATATATTTGGATATATATTTGTTGTAACGACCCGGACCAGAAATTAAACTATTTTGAGGATTGGACAATTTTACCCTCAGTTTTGGACGGATTCGGGAGTCACTTTTTGACTGGCAAGACTTTTGGGAATTTTTCTAAGGTCGTTGCGTAGGTCTTGAACTCACGAGTTCGTAGACAGGCGGCACGCGGAAAACGGAGACCCGGTGAGTTCGTTACGGGTCTAGAAGCTTCAGGGGCAGTTTGGTAATTTTGGAGAAGTTGGAACTATATAGTAGATATTTTCTCTCTCCTCGGCAGATTGGTCAATATGGTCTCTCTTTCTCCTACCCGAAAACCCCCCCGTGTGAACACAAAGCTTGATTTTCATCGGACGGATTTCGATCCGAGTTGAGTGAAACCAAGGTCGGGAGGATCATCCCCGGGACCCCACGAGCATTTTGGGGTAGATATTGGAGCGGGAGCACCGCCGTAGGCGACGGACGGAGGAGGGAGGTGAACCGAAACTTCTCGGTCGTTTTCCGGCCAAACCAGGTACGATCTCGGAACTTTGACCTCATATTTGGATTCCTGGTGAAAAGTAGATAATTTCCATGTATAGATCGTGAAAAACGGTTAAGAAATGAAGAAGTTAGAAAACTAGTAGTTTCGGCCGGAAATGGGGGATTCCGGCGAACCAGACGGCGGCGGAGGTGGCGATCCGGTCATCTTCTCCGGCCAGCCTCCGACGACGGTGACGGCGTCCGGTCGTCTTCTCCGGTGAGTCACCGGTGACCGGTCGGGTTAAGTGAACCGGTCGGGTAGAATGAACCGGTCGGGTCGAGTTGGACCGGGTCAGGTTGAGCCGGACCGGGTTGGACCGGTCCAGGCGTGTGAACACTGTAGTAGCGCGTGACCGGCGCGTGAGCGCGCGTGGGTGCGTGTGCCGACCTTCCGGCGGCGCGTGGCGGCGCGTGGGGCCGAGACTGAGGTCACGGCGGTGCGTGGTAACTAGTTTTCGACGTTCCGAATCTGTTGGTACAGGTTTGAGGTTGATCAGACGTCGTTTAGAGGTGGTTTTGGGCAATCCCAGCGGTAATAGTTGACCGTATTAGTGGGTTTTGAGCTCGGGAAGTCAAGGTAGTTGGGACATTATTGTGCATGTGTTGCTTGGGCTAGAGCGTCCTTGAATTAAGGGTCGGTTGATGTTTGTGAGTGGACTTTGTTTTATAAACTGAAATACATGCATTCAAATATCCTTGTTTAAATACTGTTATGTATTGTGGCATTGCATTGCTGTATTTTGAGAAATTATTATTGTATACATGTTTTCCACTATTACTGTGAAAGTGTGATTTGAGAAACATCATGGTTTTAGACTCGATTTTGATATCGTTTTGACGAGGAGATTATAGAGTCAATGATTTGGGTTTTGACCCTGTTACATGAGTTTATCGGATTTGGTCAAATTGAGGGAGGCTAGGACTCGGGACGAGGATCCGTTATTAACGGTGAACCCGATGAACCTCCAATATAATGATATGATATGATATGATGGTCGAGGATACTTACCGACTAATATGATATGATATGATGGTCGAGGATACTTACCGACTGATATGATACTGATATGATATGATATGATGGTCGAGGATACTTACCGACTGATAAGATACTGATATGATATGATATGATGGTCGAGGATACTTACCGACTAATATGATATGATATGATGGTCGAGGATACTTACCGACTGATATGATACTGATATGATATGATATGATGGTCGAGGATACTTACCGACTGATATGATACTGATATGATATGATATGATATGATGGTCGAGGATACTTACCGACTAATATGATATGATATGATGGTCGAGGATACTTACCGACTGATATGATATGATATGATGGTCGAGGATACTTACCGACTGATATGATACTGATATGATATGATATGATGGTCGAGGATACTTACCGACTAATATGATATGATATGATGGTCGAGGATACTTACCGACTGATATGATACTGATATGATATGATATGATGGTCGAGGATACTTACCGACTGATATGATACTGATATGATATGATATGATGGTCGAGGATACTTACCGACTAATATGATATGTTATGATAGTCGAGAGATGCCGACTGATATGTTATGATAGTCGAGAGATGCCGACTGATATGATATGATAGTCGAGAGATGCCGACTATGCCGAACTGATATGATATGATAGTCGAGAGATGCCGACTATGCCGATTGATATGTTATAATAGTCGAGAGATGCCGACTGATATGTTATGATAGTCGAGAGATGCCGACTATGCCGACTGATATGATATGATAGTCGAGAGATGCCGACTATGCCGATTGATATGATATGATAGTCGAGAGATGCCGACTGATATGATATGATAGTCGAGAGATGCCGACTATGCCGACTGATATGTTATGATAGTCGCGAGATGCCGACTGATATGATATGATAGTCGAGAGATGCCGACTATGCCGAACTGATATGATATGATAGTCGAGAGATGCCGACTATGCCGATTGATATGTTATAATAGTCGAGAGATGCCGACTGATATGTTATGATAGTCGAGAGATGCCGACTATGCCGAATGATATGTTATGATAGTCGAGAGATGCCGACTGATATGATATGACAGTCGAGAGATGCCGACTATGCCGAACTGATATGATATGATAGTGGAGAGATGCCGACTATGCAGATTGATATGTTATAATAGTCGAGAGATGCCGACTGATATGTTATGATAGTCGAGAGATGCCGACTATGCCGACTGATATGATATGATAGTCGAGAGATGCCGACTATGCCGATTGATATGATATGATAGTCGAGAGATGCCGACTGATATGATATGATAGTCGAGAGATGCCGACTATGCCGAACTGATATGATATGATAGTCGAGAGATGCCGACTATGCCGATTGATATGTTATAATAGTCGAGAGATGCCGACTGATATGTTATGATAGTCGAGAGATGCCGACTATGCCGACTGATATGATATGATAGTCGAGAGATGCCGACTATGCCGACTGATATGATATGATAGTCGAGAGATGCCGACTGATATGATATGATTGTCGAGAGATGCCGACTGATATGTTATGATAGTCGAGAGATGCCGACTGATATAATATGATAGTCGAGATATATGCCGACTGATATGATATAATACATGACTAGCACACCCCAAGGGATACCCTGGTGGCTAGGAATATGATAGTCGAATTGATATGATATGATAGTCGAGAGATGCCGACTGATATGTTATGATAGTCGAGAGATGCCGACTGATATGATATGATAGTCGAGATATATGCCGACTGATATGATATAATACATGACTAGCACACCCCAAGGGATACCCTGGTGGCTAGGGACAGGATAGTCGAGAGATATGCCGACTGATATGTTATGATAGCCGAAGGTTATACCGGCTGATGATACGATATGATAGCCGATGATATATCCGGCTCTAATATGAAACAGACGACAATGGTCATGGGCTTAATCAACCTATGAAAATAATTCGTCAGCCGGGTCAGTGGGTTGGTGTGGGCGGTGACCCAGAGGGACGAATTATGGTTGGTTCACAAGTATTTGACTAGTCTGTTGTCTTGTGGTATTCCAGTAGAGATGTCAGCAGTGTCTGACCTACTGACGTTTGGTGACATAGGGTATTCCTATTTGGACCACCACTATTCCGAGGTTTTGGTTTTGACCAGTATACTATCCTGCGTCTGACAGGTATAAGTGGTTAGTAAGTACAGAGGTTCTGTCGGGAATCCTGTAAGGTTTAATAAAAATTATTCCAGAACAAAGGGTATTTCTGGTGTTTAAATTTTGAAGTAAAGAGCAGTCAGACGGGATAAGGGTTCTTTCCGGGTTTCGAGGGAAAATTCGGGAAGGGTCCTTACAAGTGGTATCAGAGCTCTAGGTTAACTTCCTACAGACTGCACACTTGTGTGCAAATTATTTATGGATTTCGGTTAACAAGATGCCTCCGAGACGTGAGTTCCGTCAACGGTCGGGGAATGGTGGAGATGACCATGAACCTGCAGTGGAGCCTGAGTTGTGGCAGACACTGGAACAGCTGGGGCGACGATAATTATGGGCGAGTCTAGCCCAGATGAGGCTGAGGAGTAGATTACTCGCTTGGAGATGGTGTTTTTGATTATGAGATGTCCTCTAAGAGACAGAGTCTTGTTGACTACATTTTTACTAGGTGGTTCTGCTTGCCACTGGTGGCACTCATTGGAGGTGTCAGGCTGGAATGTCCATACGCTTACTTGGCAGACTTTCCGGGAACGCTTCTTGGAGCAGTTTTACCCTCGCTCACACTGGAACGTTAAGGAGGCCGAGTTCTTGCATTTACAGCAAGGAGACATGACGGTGGTCCAGTATGAATAGAGATTCATAGTGCTGAGTCGCTTTGCACCGACGTTGGTAGCGACCGAGTCAGACAAGTGCCACAGATTTGAGAGTGGACTGCGGAGTGAGATTCGGTCAGCAGTTACGTCTATGGACCACACTTCCTTGAGGATTTTGGCTGATGCTGCAGCTCGAGTAGAGTTGAGTTTGGGTTTCCCAATTCCACAGCAGTACAATGGGTACAGGACACGTCGAGATCACTGGACTGCCGGAACCTCTAGTCAGGGACCATCAAAAAGAGGTAGTCATAGTTCTGGATCTTCTGGGAGATCTAGTACAGGCAGTGGCGGAGCTGGTCAGACACGAAAATCTTATGCACAGCCTAGGGGTGCCTCAGTGCAGTTCAACAGGAGACAGGGTGGCAGATCTAGTGGCTTCAGTGATTCCGTTTGTTATTTCTGTGGGGAGACTGGTCACATCAAGAGATTCTGTCCACAATGACGTCCGGGCAGTATTTCCTTTAGTCGTGGTCCGACTGATCCTAGCCAGAGTACAGGACAGATGTTTGATACTGCAGCTGGGAGGCAGACCTATTTCGGTGGGGCTGGTAGAGCTAGTGGCACCAACAGGCCCAGAGGCAGGTATGTGGATCGTGGTCGATCTTCTGGTAAACCAGCTCGAGTTTTTGCCATGACGCAACAGGAAGCTCGAGTAGCACCGGATGTGGTCACGGGTACGTTATCTAATTTTAACCGCAATGCTTGCGTTTTATTAGATCCGGGAGCAACTCATTCTTTTATTTCTTGGGGTTTTGCACTGTTTGCGGATAAAGAATTGTCCCCAATTGGTTGGGACATGGGTATTAGTACTCCTACCGGAGATATGTTAGTGGCGAACCTAGTGATTCGCAGTTGTCCGGTGATGGTTGAAGACCATGGTTTGGAGGCAGATTTAATCCCCTTAGATATTTTTGAGTTGATGGGATTCAGGGGATGGATCCATGCATCATGCCTCCATAGACTGTTATGATAAGACAGTGGTTTTTCCGGAGTCCAAGATTACCGAATTTTACATTTCGGAGAGATCATAGGGTACTACCCTATGGAGTGATATCAGCGTTAACAGCTGAGAGATTGTTGAGAAAAGGTTGTGAGGGTTACTTGGCTCATGTGATAGATGCTCGGAATACTCCGATGAGAGTGGAAAATATTCCTGTGGTGAGTGAGTTCTCTGATGTGTTTCCAGATGATCTTCCAGGATTACCACAACACCGTGAGATTGAGTTCACAATCGAGCTTTTACCAGGTACTCAACCTATCTCACAGGCACCGTACAGGATGGCACCGGCAGAATTGCGAGAGTTAAAGACTCAATTAAAGGACTTGGTGAATATGGGATTTATTCGCTCAAGTGTTTCACCATGGGGTGCACCGATATTATTTGTGAGGAAAAAGGATGGTGGTCTGAGATTGTGTATCGACTACCGGCAGTTAAATAAAGTGACGGTGCAAATTCTGTATTTAAAGGAAAAGGTACTTCGCATAAAGACTTTTCCTCTAGTTAAAGTGTTGTGGAGGAATTATAACATGGAGCAGGCCACGTGGGAAATCGCGGAACTAATGCGGGCACAATATCCTCATTGTTTCATGGTTAGGAATGAATTTCGGGGACGAAATTTCTTAAGGAGGGTAGATTGTAACGACCCGGACCAGAAATTTAACTATATTGAGGATTGGACAATTTTACCCTCAGTTTTGGACGGGTTCGGGAGTCACTTTTTGACTGGCAAGACTTTTGGGAATTTTTCTAAGGTCGTTGCGTAGGTCTCGAACTCACGAGTTCGTAGACAGGCGGCACGCGGAAAACGGAGACCCGGTGAGTTCGTTACGGGTCTAGAAGCTTCAGGGGCAGTTTGGTAATTTTAGAGAAGTTGGAACTATATAGTAGATATTTTCTCTCTCCTCGGCAGATTGGTCAATATGGTCTCTCTCACTCCTACCCGAAAACCCCCCCGTGTGAACACAAAGCTTGATTTTCATCGGACGGATTTCGATCCGAGTTGAGTGAAACCAAGGTCGGGAGGATCATCCCCGGGACCCCACGAGCATTTTGGGGTAGATATTGGAGCGGGAGCACCGCCGTAGGCGACGGACAGAGGAGGGAGGTGAACCGAAACTTCTCGGCCGTTTTCCGGCCAAACCATGTACGATCTCGAAACTTTGACCTCATATTTGGATTCCTGGTGAAAAGTAGATAAATTTCCATGTATAGATCGTGAAAAACGGTTAGGAAATGAAGAAGTTAGAAAACTGGTAGTTTCGGCCGAAAATGGGGGATTCCGGCGAATCAGACGGCGGCGGAGGTGGGGGTCCGGTCATCTTCTCCGGCCAGCCTCCGGCGACGGTGACGGCGTCCGGTCGTCTTCTCCGGCGAGTCACCGGTGACCGGTCGGGTTGAGTGAACCGGTCAGGTTGAGTGAACCGGTCGGGTTGAGTGAACCGGTCGGGTCGAGTTGGACCGGGTCAGGTTGAGCCGGACCGGGTTGGACCGGTCCAGGCGCGTGAACACTGTAGTAGCGCGTGACCGGCGCGTGAGCGCGCATGGGTGCGTGTGCCGACCTTCCGGCGGCACGTGGCGGCGCGTGGGGCCGAGACTGAGGTCACGGCGGCGCGTGGTAACTAGTTTTCGACGTTCCGAATCTGTTGGTACAGGTTTGAGGTTGATCAGACGTCGTTTAGAGGTGGTTTTGGGCAATCCCAGCGGTAATAGTTGACCGTATTAGTGGGTGTTTAGCTCGGGAAGTCAAGGTAGTTGGGACATTATTGTGCATGTGTTGCTTGGGCTAGAGCGTCCTTGAATTAAGGGTCGGTTGATGTTTGTGAGTGGACTTTGTTTTATAAACTGAAATACATGCATTCAAATATCCTTGTTTAAATACTGTTATGTATTGTGGCATTGCATTGCTGTATTTTGAGAAATGATTATTGTATACATGTTTTCCACTATTACTGTGAAAGTGTGATTTGAGAAACATCATGGTTTTAGACTCGATTTTGATATCGTTTTGACGAGGAGATTATAGAGTCAATGATTTGGGTTTTGACCCTGTTAAATGAGTTTATCGGATTTGGTCAAATCGAGGGAGGCTAGGACTCGGGACGAGGATCCGTTATTAACGGTGAACCCGGTGAACCTCCAATATAATGATATGATATGATATGATGGTCGAGGATACTTACCGACTAATATGATATGATATGATGGTCGATGATACTTACCGACTGATATGATACTGATATGATATGATATGATGGTCGAGGATACTTACCGACTGATATGATACTGATATGATATGATATGATGGTCGAGGATACTTACCGACTAATATGATATGATATGATGGTCGAGGATACTTACCGACTGATATGATACTGATATGATATGATATGATGGTCGAGGATACTTACCGACTAATATGATATGATATGATGGTCGAGGATACTTACCGACTGATATGATACTGATATGATATGATATGATGGTCGAGGATACTTACCGACTGATATGATACTGATATGATATGATATGATGGTCGAGGATACTTACCGACTAATATGATATGTTATGATAGTCGAGAGATGCCGACTGATATGTTATGATAGTCGAGAGATGCCGACTGATATGATATGATAGTCGAGAGATGCCGACTATGCCGAACTGATATGATATGATAGTCGAGAGATGCCGACTATGCCGATTGATATGTTATAATAGTCGAGAGATGCCGACTGATATGTTATGATAGTCGAGAGATGCCGACTATGCCGACTGATATGATATGATAGTCGAGAGATGCCGACTATGCCGATTGATATGATATGATAGTCGAGAGATGCCGACTGATATGATATGATAGTCGAGAGATGCCGACTGATATGATATGATAGTCGAGAGATGCCGACTATGCCGACTGATATGTTATGATAGTCGAGAGATGCCGACTATGCCGAACTGATATGATATGATAGTCGAGAGATGCCGACTATGCCGATTGATATGTTATAATAGTCGAGAGATGCCGACTGATATGTTATGATAGTCGAGAGATGCCGACTATGCCGACTGATATGTTATGATAGTCGAGAGATGCCGACTGATATGATATGACAGTCGAGAGATGCCGACTATGTCGAACTGATATGATATGATAGTCGAGAGATGCCGACTATGCCGATTGATATGTTATAATAGTCGAGAGATGCCGACTGATATGTTATGATAGTCGAGAGATGCCGACTATGCCGACTGATATGATATGATAGTCGAGAGATGCCGACTATGCCGAACTGATATGATATGATAGTCGAGAGATGCCGACTATGCCGATTGATATGTTATAATAGTCGAGAGATGCCGACTGATATGTTATGATAGTCGAGAGATGCCGACTATGCCGACTGATATGATATGATAGTCGAGAGATGCCGACTATGCCGACTGATATGATATGATAGTCGAGAGATGCCGACTGATATGATATGATAGTCGAGAGATGCCGACTGATATGTTATGATAGTCGAGAGATGCCGACTGATATGATATGATAGTCGAGATATATGCCGACTGATATGATATAATACATGACTAGCACACCCCAAGGGATACCCTGGTGGCTAGGAATATGATAGTCGAACTGATATGATATGATAGTCGAGAGATGCCGACTGATATGTTATGATAATCGAGAGATGCCGACTGATATGATATGATAGTCGAGATATATGCTGACTGATATGATATAATACATAACTAGCACACCCCAAGGGATACCCTGGTGGCTAGGGACAGGATAGTCGAGAGATATGCCGACTGATATGTTATGATAGCCGAAGGTTATACCGGCTGATGATACGATATGATAGCCGAGGATATATCCGGCTCTAATATGAAACAGACGACAATGGTCATGGGCTTAATCAACCTATGAAAATACTTCGTCAGCCGGGTCAGTGGGTTGGTGTGGGCGGTGACCCAGAGGGACGAATTATGGTTGGTTCACAAGTATTTGACTAGTCTGTTGTCTTGTGGTATTCCAGTAGAGATGTCAGCAGTGTCTGACCTACTGACGTTTGGTGACATAGGGTATTCCTATTTGGACCACCACTATTCCGAGGTTTTGGTTTTGACCAGTATACTATCCTGCGTCTGACAGGTATGAGTGGTCAGTAAGTACAGAGGTTCTGTCGGGAACCCTGTAAGGTTTAAAAAAAAAAAAAAATTATTCCAGAACAAAGGGTATTTCTGGTGTTTAAATTTTGAAGTAAAGAGCTGTCAGACGGGATAAGGGTTCTTTCCGGGTTTCGAGGGAAAATTCGGGAAGGGTCCTTACATTTGTTATTGGTTTATTGTTAATGGTAATGCATATGTATTGATTTATTGTTAATTTTGATTTGAAAAAAGAAATTATGAAATTTGATATTGTTGTTGTTAATTGTTATTGTTATTGTTAATGTTAATGTATATATATTTGGATATATATTTGTTATTGGTTTATTGTTTTTGTTAATGTTAATGTATATATATTGGTTTATTGTTAATTTTGATTTGAAAAAAGAATTTATGAAATTGGATATTGTTATTGTTAATGTTTATGTATATATATTTGGATATATATTTGTTATTGGTTTATTGTTATTGTTAATGTATATATAATAGTTGAAGATTTGTTGAAATTTTGATGTTTGGTATAATGTTGAAATTGATATAATGTTATGATTTTGGATATGAAATTTATGTGAATTTTGACCCCTCAGGATCCCAGCTACTTTGAGCCCTCGACTAATAGTTAGAGTGTACTATATATAAAATATTTTTTTAATTTTAATGATGTAAAAATATTACATTAATTTTTATAAATATTATTTTTATTTTATTTTGATTCTTTTAATTGAATTTTTTAATTAAATTTTTTATTTTTTATTATTTAATTAAATATTTTATTTTAAGTATTCAGAGTTTTCCCGACGAATAGTCAAGGCGTCAAGCATATAAACGGAATTTTTAATAACTGTACCCGACGAATGTGGGACATGTTACACGACGCATATGTAACATGTTACCCGACGGATGTGTAAAACATTACCCGACGGATGTGTAAACCTTTACCCGACGGATGTGTATACAGTTACCCGACGGATGTGTATAACATTACCCGACGGATGTTTAAAACTCACCCGACGGATATGTAAAAACTTACCCGACGAATATTTAAATAGTTACCTGACGGATATATAAAACCCTACCCGACGGATATGTGAAACGTTACTCGATGGATATGAAAATAATTACCCCGATATGTAAACAATTACCCGACGGTTATTTATCAAGTTACCCGATGACGATTTAAATAGTTACCCGACGAATATTGGACGGTAGCCCGACGCACATTGTACGTCGGTAATATGTTGTTGACTTTTAGGTTGCTTGACGAAGACTTCAGTGACGAAGTTGTCCAGCAGGCAAGATAAGGTTGCTCGACGAATACACTGTTGTCGTAGACTAAGATCAAAGTCCGACCGCACTAGCTCGACGGAGATTCGCCGTTTTCAGCGTTGCTCAACAAATCCCTACGGTTGCTCGACGACGTCCTTTCTTTAGAACAATTTGATTTGATTTTGATTTGTTTTAATTTAATTTTAGTTAGTTATTCCTATATTCATATTTTCTTTAAAAAATTTATTATTAAATTTTTCTTAATATTAAATATCAATAAGGGTACAATCGAAATTTTACATTTAGCTATTTTATTTTATTTTTTTATCAGTGACACGCAGTATCCCAAAGCTTTCAACCATGGACTTATCTGCACTGGGGGTCGGGAAGACTCACAGAGGCATTTCAGCCTTCCCTGGCCATAAGTCAAATGCTAGTTTCGTGTCTCGAACCCAAGAGCATGGAGTAAAACTTAAAAGAACTCTTTTCATAATTTTCTAAATATAGTACTGGAACCACATAAGGAAAAGCATTTACCATGTGCTGATACTTGGATCCAAAATGCAATATTGTTCAACTTTTCAATTTTAAATTCAGCTTAGATCAAGGTTCACCAGCGATAAACCAGACATCCCTTTCATACAAACTTTACCAGCGATTCAACTATAATGATGCTGCTGTTTCTACTCTCTTTATTTTGCTCTCTGTGATTTTAGTGTCGGTGTACGTACTTAGTAGTTTTATTTTTTAGTGAATGGTGAAGAACAGTGCAGCAGAGAGACTTTTTTTTTTCTTTCTTCTTCTAATTGTTAACTTTTTTAATAAATTAATTATTATTTAGGGCAAATTACACTTTACTATCATGTGGTTACACCTTATAACAAATTCATACTTGAACTTTCAAATGTTGCAATTACCCTCCTGAATTCTTCAAACCGTGACAACATGGTCCCTCTGTTAACTATTCCGTTAAAATTTCTATTAAATACTGATGTGGACAAAATGAGACCCATTATTAAATTTAACCATTATTAAATTTAAATTAATGATAAGTAGGTGCCACGTGGCAGAGAAGGGGAAATGGCAGAGAAGGCGCCTTTTTGGGGAAGTGGGGTTGGGGTAGGGGTGGGGGAGAGAAATAATGCAGAGAAGGCGTAGGGTGGGGGGACCATATTGTCAAGGAGCATTTAACAAAAATTTTAACGAATTAGATAACGGAGAGATCATATTGTCACATTTTGAAGAGTTTACGGGGGTAATTGCAAAATTTGAAAGTTCTTGTATGAATCTGTTATAAGATGTAAACCATAGAATTGTAAAGTAGAGCTATTAATTGGTACAGAAAAACCGACCGAAAACCCGAATCGTCCCGAAAAATTACCGAACCGATACCCTTCATCCCATCGGTTCGGTTTCGGTAAAATACCGAACCGAAAAAAGCGATTAAGAGCCCTACAGAAAAGTGTAATTTTCCCAATTATTTAATGTCGTATGATGCTTATTTGTCACTCATTTAAATTACTTGTGAATCTCATTATGTCCACATCATCATTTAACATATTTTTAAACAGAAAATCCTAACAGAGTGTTAAGTTTGCAATGTTTTAAAAAGTAAAAGATGATAAATAAAAAATTTGAAAATATAAGTATAATCTTATAATTAGTGTAAATCTTATGATAATAAAATGTAAAATATCAAAAGGATAAAAATGCTTTCACCATAAAGAAAAAAGATGCAAATCCACATTATTGTGAATCCCTTCTTTTCATGACAATAAATTGATAACCCACCGGCGACTTGTTCAACATGCAGTCCCTATATATATTCAAGACTTCATATAATATTTGAAGTTGTAGGTCTCATAAAAAAACACTTGATTGAATATTAGGAATTATAGGAACTAATGAAATCATAAGTTGGTTCGAGAACATATACATATCGAAGAATGCAAGTGTTATTCAGACTGAAACACTTCGTAAGATACTAAAAATGAATTATGGAGTGGAATATCTCCGAAAATATTTTGGGGATGATGATATAAAAATCAAAGAGGTATTGGATGATGATGAAGATGCATCTGCATTGGAATCACTTTACACCTCTCTGATACCTCTGGCTACACATGCAGATTTCCAGCTTTATATTCAAAGAATCGCAGATGGAGACACAACTCCTTTGCTCACTCATCAACCCATCACTTCTCTTTTCATAAGGTAGCTCTTAACTTTGCCCTTTTTTTAATTTTTTTTTTTTTTTATGTTGTTAAAAGAAGTGTTGAAATATGATTAGATTTTCATCATGTAATTAATAATTTGGTGTTTGATTCTAGTAAATTCATTTTTTATCACCTTATTTTAACATAATTTTAATTTTATTTATTGTCATTAGGTTTTTTAGCAATTTAAATAAGGATAATTTTGCATCCCGTCCTGGTGGTACCTCCTCTTACAACCCTCTAGATTTATCTAATTTTCGTTACACATATATCATAATCGAAACAGTTCAACTCCGAAATCATCATTTCAAGATCATTTACCCAAATAATCAATGAAATTGGAGATCATTTAGGGCTTCATATGCATCAACTAAATGGACGGTTCATCATGAGAATCTTAATTGTTACCGAAACCGTTGAGTTATTTGATACATATGAATGATTAAACGATCTCCAATCTGATTGATTTTTATGGAGATGATCTTGAAATGATGATTTAAATAATGAACGGTTCCGATTATAATATATGTATAAAGATTGTTCGATAAATCAAGAGGGTAGTACAAGAAGGTACCATTAGGATGACAATTAATTCTTTAAATAATTCATTACATAGAATCAAGATTTACAATTTGTGAACTAATTTCAATTAATTTGTTTAATCGTATTTGATCAATTTAATTTCCATAATGTTCCAAATGCAGTTCTGGGACCTCAGGAGGAAGACAAAAGCACTTACCCTGTACTGAAACTAGGATCCAAAATGCTGTTCAATTTTCCATGTTAAGATCAGCCCTTAGATCAAGGTTCAACACTTCAACATTATTATTGACGGAATTAATTTATCAACTTAATTACTTATTTTCATGGTTAATTATTTACATAGGGTTTTTCCAATAAAAGGAGGAAGAGTACTTGACTTCATGTATGGCAGCAAAGAATCGAAAACAACTAAAGGAGGCTTGCCAGTTTCAATAGGTTCAATGCTCTTGTTTTCCAGCCCAACATTCAAAACCCTAGAAGAAAAAACCAACTCATCAACATCCAAATGCAGCCCATATGAGGTCAGCTTCAGTGGGGACCACAATCAAACAACTTACTGCCACCTCCTCCTAGGCCTCCACCTTTCTGATGAAGTTCAATATGTCAACTCTGTGTTTACTTATAGTATAGTGCATGCTTTTACTTCCTTTTGAAAACCTATGGAAAGAGATATGCAATGACATTAGGGAAGGCACCCTTAGCATTGGAAGAATCACTTTACCAAAAGTGAGAGCAGCTGTACTGGATCAAATCTCACCATACCCTAATCTGGCTTCAAGAATTGAGGCCATTTGCAAGGAGTTGGAGGGTTTGGATTGGTTTGGCTTGATTCCCACGCTTTGGCCAAATGCAAAGTATGTGGTGTCTATAATGACTGGAGCAATTAATGCAGCCTTATGTGAAAAAACTAAGGCATTATGCTGGGGATTTGCCATTGGTTGGGTCTTCATATGCAGCCTCTGAGGGATTGATTGGGGTCAATGTGGATCCAATGCTGCCTCCAGAGGATGTCACATACACAGTTGTGCCAACTTTTGGTTACTTGGAGTTCATACCATTTGGTACACCAAAGCAATTAGGTGGTCAAACTTCAGTCAATGATGATGACTCCGTTGATGGCAAGGCAGTCCCATTATCTAAGGTCAAGCTTGGACAAGAGTATGAGATAGTTCTCACTACTTTCACTGGTAAGTTTTTACTATTAGGAAACTATAAACTATCCAGCAAAAGACGGATATACTCGTATTGCTCATAGTTTATTATAGAATTTTTCGTAAGCAAATATGACAATGAGAACTATTGATTTCTTAAAAGATTATCTCGCCAAAAAACAAACCCAACGAAACTTGAGATGGTGTGGTAGTCTGTATGTCTCAAAACAATTGACGATTTTGGTAATAATTAAAATACTTATAGTGACCCGTCAATTTAATTAATACAAATTGATAAATCAACCATCACAAATTTATTTTACTTTTGCATAAATGATCTTTACATAATATTTTAAGAAATTAACGTTTTTAGATTATCACATTTGGATAGGGAGCATTCACTAATTAATCAAAATATTTTCCGAGCATTGACAGAAATTTCTTTCTTGCTATTTATGTGTTTTCAGGACTTTATAGGTACAAGTTAGGGGATGTTGAGAGAGTGGCTGATTTTCATCGTAACTCTCCTAAATTGAAGTACGTATGCAGGAAAGACGTTATATTGGCCATAAATATTGATAAGAACACATAGCAAGACCTTCAAATAGCAGTTGAGAGAGGATCTAAGGTGTTGACCAAATGTGGGGCTGACCTAGTTGATTTCATAAGCCATGCTGATGTGGTGAGGCAGCCAGGCCACTACACGATATATTGGGAGATCAAAGGTGAAGTGGAGGATGGAATTCTTGATGAATGCAGCAAGGAATTGGATTTGTCTTTTGAAGGTGCCTATGTCGTTTCAAGGAGGGCCCACACAATTGGTCCTTTGGAGCTTTGCATTGTGGAGACTGGCACTTTCAACAAAATTTTGGATTGTGCCTCACAAAATGGTGCTATTTTGAACCAATTCAAAATCCCAAAGTGCACCAACAATCAAGCCTATTTGAAAATTTTGAATGAGTATTGTGAAAAAGGTTTATAGCACTGCCTATGCTTAATCAGAAGATTTGTAATAGGGCAGTCAGTAACCAAATTGGTCCTACCAATGTTTAAATTAATAAAAGATGATCGTATATTTTGGTCATGTTATAAAATAAATTAAATATATAAGAAGGTTTATTTCACTTTATGATATTTCTCTCGTTATGAATTCACTGTTCGAAACTCTTATTCTCACAACTGTTATAAGAAGATTACATCTATTCACTATAATAGTTTTAAGCAAAATATCATTTAGGTTGTAGGCACCACGAAATCTTCATGCTTTGAAAGTTTTGCTTCACTCTTCTACATGTGGATCGTACACATTTACAACAGTTCACTATTTTTTCCATTTAAAATATTGCACTGCATCTAGATTTTAAGCATGGGAATTTTATAATGGTGCAAGGAAAGGGAGCATCCCTCTATGCTACATTATCAAATTTAACAAAATTGTTTTACGGATTTGACGATAAAGGATAAATTAAGAAGATATTTGACCCAAAAGGGACGTATAGTAACAAAATGAGTTTATGAAGGTTAAGTGAGATTTGACTTGAGTTTTAAAAGAGCAATTGAGGTAAAAAGTTTATTTACTATTTTCTTACTAGAGCCTATTTACTTTTTTTTTTTTAAGTAAAAAATTAAATAAAAGGGCAAAGCCCAGAAAAACACCAACAGGAGACCTGCGGCACAAACACTGGGAACCAGCGAACACAGGGGATGCCACAAGCTAGCCACTCACCCAAACCAGAAGGAACGCAAACAACCCAACCTAAAACAGAGGAATGTTCCAAAGCCTAGCAATACAATTGTTCGCGTTGGTATCCTTAAATTTCAAAGTACAAAGCCTAGGGAGCTTAGCCTTCCTCTGCCTTAGGTGCTCCCACAGAGACGCACTAGAGAATAAACCCATTCACATTAAGCACCCAAGTGAACTTATCCAGCCTATCAAGGGAGGGGGAGATAGAACGGGAAGCCAATTGAATGGCTCTAAAACCACCCGGATTAGAGGTAAGAGCCCAATTCCAACCATAAGACTCGATCACAGCACTCAATTTAATATCCATATTCAACCCAGAAGCTCTAACCACCTCACTACCCCAAATCTCAGCAAGCGAGGCCTTGGGGAGCCACACATCATGCCTCAGGAATACTAAACTGCCATCACCAACTGAAGCCAAAATCAGAGGCTTAAGGAGCGATCTCAACTTTAGAAGCTTTCTCCAATTCCAGGAGCAGATAGACGGGGCACCAAGGGTCCAAAAGCACTCCTCCTTAATCACATAGGCCTTGATCCAATTAGTCTTATGGCTAGGCATATCTATTTACTTTTTCTCGACCTACTTATTTCTGTTATCAGTTTTATTTACTTTACTTGTCACTCAAGAAACAGAAGTACCAAACATAAAAAGAGTGGTTTCTACAATCAAACATGGCGAATAATTATATTTCAAGGCTGGGATTCAAAGAGCCAACTTCGATCTGACTGCACAACCTAACAGAAGCTTCACTACTATCCGAAATCTTTGGTTTGTTAAGAAAACATTGACCAGAAAAAATAAAAAATAAAAAATAAAAATAAAAACTATGACAGAAACTGTTCCCTAACAAGTTTACTGCTATCCGAACTCTTTTCGTTTGATCATCTTCACATTGCTGCCATCATGGTACTTCTTGCAGCCTCCCGCTTCACCTGCTCGGCCTTTCCACTGCCTCTGAAGTACGTGTATACTTGCTGCGATTCGATGCAAGAAGAATGAGTAAACCTCTTTGACAGATTGCTCAAAAAGATAAAATTGCAGAAAAAAAGGGGAAGAGAATAATGCAAGAACATTAATGGTCGAACCTGAATAACCCAGACGCTGAGGAGTGCTTCGCATACGTATAACCCGAACCCAATGAAGTAAAGTATCTGAAATGCAGAAACAAAGTCTTCACAGGGTCATCAACTCAAAATGAAACTTCAACATCAAACCACTGACATAAGTTATAGCAATCTAACAGTACAAGTTCTTGATGGAAGATTAAAATCTTCATCGTGAACTAGATTGAAATTATTAAAGCTTGAAACTTACCCCGACCACGGCATTGTAACCTAGCAATTCTATTGCAGGCAAAACACCTCTGTCCACATGATCACACAATAGAAAAATCAGCTTCAGAGCAGAAAGAAACCAGAACTCAGGAGGAAATATGATTACTAATTTACTCTACATTTCTTCGTTACGATAAAAAGAAATTGGATAGGGATAAATATGCATATTGTCCATTAAAGCCTAATCTAAAAATAATAATGTTGAATGGCACATCGTGTAGAATCATTTGTATTTAACAGTTGTCATTAGTAAAACCTGTAGAGTACACAGTTGAGAAAACTTACGTGATCGATTTTCCTCTGAAAATGATTGGAGGAGCAATTGCAGCATAGACGCAAAACCCAATGTGGAACTGCAAACAGAAAATCAGGGAAAAGAAGTGAGCCGATTTTTACTTCATCTTGAATGTAGGAAATATAACTACAATAAGTAAAACAAATAAACTTACCAGATAAGACAAGAAAAACCCAGCAAAACTAATAGCACTATCAGTCCTGTTATAGATGGCACAAAATTACCAGTATGAATTCTCTCATATGTTAGGATGCAAAAATGACAGAAACAAAAGTACAGGAAAAAATATATGTTGGATAAAATGACTAGATTTGCACAATCATGAAGGTAATCATGAGCATATGCCTTAAGCCTCATATACAGTTTTTGCATAGTGATGTTCAACAAGGTCTCACATCCATAGAATTGTAAGTACCTCATTGCTCGATAAAGAGGGCGATACCATAAGTAATAGGCTAGAGGAACAGTTGCTAGGAAGTAGATTATAGCCAGAAGCCAAATTATTACACCTACAAGAGGATACAAGCTCAGACGAATGATGTAAGGGTTTAATCATCATGGTTAATGGGTCTAAGTTACAGATCAAACCTTCTCCTTTGATCCAGGCTACCGTAACTGCCAGAATATTCCACAGAAGACACACAATCAAACCTGAATAATTCCATAAACTTAGTCAGCTTAAGCAACCAAAGAGCAATTTGACTTAACTGGTTAGAATATCGTTTGTAGAATGTAAAAGGGACATCACCAAATCACACTATCTATATTGCCTCTAGATTCTGTTTTCTGGCAATGCTAGAACATTTTTTAACAACTTTAAAGAATCTACAATGGAAACTGCGATAAACAAAAAATCCTAAATCAACATAACATACCCAAATATGTTGTGAAGGCAACATACTGGATCCTCTGTAGATGGATTGGTATTTCATTTGCAATGTCATGATGGATGACGGGGAAAAACGGAGGCCAATTTTTTTCCTCTATAACAATTCCAGCTGCCAAAACAAAACAAGGGAAATTACAAATTGAACTTTGGCGTCATAGCTTCTCCCAAGCACATATCAGAAAATGGATAAACCTCTTTGTATGGCATCTTCCTTCCGCTTTAAGTCCTGGAAAAAAAAAGATAATTACATCATAAACTCCACTTGCTAAATAGAAGAGTAATTTGTCTAAAGCATAAAATTTTCAACTAAAACCAATGATAACAAATTTTTTAACCAAATATTCAATCAAAATTGGTTGATAGGTCTTGTTCTGATGAAAATTTGTTTGCAAGCCCCGTGCAGGCAACATTTGAATTATAATGGGCAATTACCTGTTCCCTCTTTTTCAGTTCGGCCTCTTTAGCTCTGAGTTCCTTCTCCTTTGCTTGTAAACTCTAAAGCAACAAAAATAACAAGGAAACAGAGACCATCAATTGCTTGTAAATGAGTTTAATAACCGAAAGAAAGAAGCTCTGAAATGTGGTTCAACATCTTGCATTATGCTGACTTACCTTTGAATTATTATCAAGTGGAATATCGATGGTGGCATTGCGATCATAGGGTTCGGGAGGAAGGGGTGAAAGCCTTGAGTTTGCAGGGGCAACTCCCCCTCCTCCAGGATTCTATAAATTTAACAAAAACGTAATAAGATGGAAAATTACAGAAAGGGAATATGAACATGATCATCTATAAAGGGCCAGCAGATCAGATTCTCCAATTTTCGGAAACTAACTGATCATTCAATCACATCATATCAAGAAAGAAGCGAGAGATGAACAAAGCTGCCTAAGCCTACATTGTCAATTTCAATTCACCAAACAGAAATCCAACGACCAAACAGAAATCCAAGCCAGTGAAATGAAAACGAAACGCATTAAAGATTCAAACTAAAAGCAAAAATTTCAGAATATCCCTACAAATCCAAATTCCCAAACAATCATGCATGTGTAAATACACAAACACGTGAAAGAAACCGATTGAAGCTAGAGATTTTGGGTCTATAGATACAAAAGCGAAAATGTAGGTCTGTATCGGAACTTACAGCAAATGGATTGACCTCTTCGTCGGCGAAGGGGTTAGAATCGAACCTATTCATGGGATCGAACCAGGAGATCCAAGCTCAGGCGACTATGAAGAAATAACTATGGGAATGTAAGATGAGAGTTAGAGTTTTTGAGGATAGGAATCGTTGAACATGGCAAATGAGAGAGGGAGAGAGAGTGGTTAGTTTTGTTATTTTGGTTTTTAGGAAATGAGAGACAAAGAGAGGATGTTGGAGCGTACGGCCTTCGTTTTAGTCAGGTTGTTTGTTTCCTGGGAAAATTGAACCAGAAAATCAGAGAGCATTATAAAGGTGTGTTTGGCGGGGAAGGCCTATAGCGTGCCAGTGGGCCCTTTGTTTAGACAAGTAATTTTTTTTCCAAAAAACAAATTCATACAAATAATAGTTTATTCTAAATCAATATAAATCCTATTTTTAATTGAGTAATTTGGGAATTTACTTATGAACTTATGCCCCGTTGTTAATTTTTCGGTAATAACTTTTATTCAAACAATTTTCCCTCCAAACTATTATTGATAGTCAATTTACTCATATCATTTTATCTATTCATACTTCATCCAAAAGAATCACATTTTGGTCATGAATTATGATTCGTTAAGAGTAATTTTTCCTTTATTATTATTATGTGATACGTATTTTTATTTAAAAAATAGAAAAAATTTAACAAAAATGTAGATCAAATGTGACTATAAGTATTATATTAACTATTAATAATTCAAGGAGAAAATTACCTGAAATAAAAAGTTAAGAATAAAAAATTACCGAGAAATACAAGTTAGGATAAAGATAAATTGGTTAAACAACTTATTAAATTTGTCCATTTATCACTCAGCTCAATTATGAGGTTTTAGAAACAATTATCTTATTGTCACACTATGGTTATTATTCTTATAATATAGTTAAATTCATAATTTCCTTTAAAAGCAATTTATCCATAAAAGAAAAAGATGGAGCTATTCGGGCTTAGACTTTCTAGGCTTGCCTTGCGGCAGTGCATCGAGCAAGCGCGAAAAGCGGTTATTTAGTGAATTGATGATCACTGACTGAGGTAAGACGGCTTCGATTAACCGCTAGCTATTATTAACTTTTAACCTCCGAGACAGTAATTGACCATCATGGTCAAGGAGCTGCCAATCTTCAAGGAGCAAATTGTGCATTAGCTTGGATTAAGCCCATAAACGCATTTTGAGCCGTCGATCCACATGTCCCCACAATGGGTCCCACATTGAATCGTCACACAAAATACAACACACGACTAACACCAACACACATCGTCGATAAATTATCCACTATCCACCCCTAGTAAAAGCTGGCAACATGATGAGCATAATTTTGAGGTCATTTAGGTTCTTTACACCAGCTGAAAAGTTCCACTATCAAGAATATTTAGTGACAAACAATAATTGGTAAACAAATGGGTTAGCTCATTTTTGCAGGACATACACATTCCAGGAGTCAAAATAATAATAGAATGAGCACAAAGGGAAGAACACCAAAACTGAACAGTAGCATTAATCGCTCCCGGAACTTGGCGTAGCTGATTGCAGTGAGCACTCTCTGTAAAATATTGGGATCGCGATTGTCGTGGTGTCCGATTTGGCCATCATCTGCAGCAGATTTACAAAAGATGAATCTTGTTGGTTGTTTGGTCATCAGGTCTTTTATTCACAGAATTCAGTCTTCACTTGATCCACTGCCAAGAGGCTCTCGCCGTATCATGTCTAATAGATCTTGAACCACTTCAGACATTGGCGGCCTAAACTCTGGCTCCGACTGTAAAATAATACTCAAAGTTAGGAATATTGTTCGTATAACACAATGGTGGCACGTTTGAAGACTAGTATGTCACAAAATTCCATAAAACAAAGTCGTAGTTACTGCATAACTACCGGAGTTGAAAATGGTGTGAATTACCTGAACACATCGAGATATAATGTCTGCGAAGTGTGATAAGGACTTTGTAGGATACTGTCCATTTAGAGAAGGATCTACCATTCGTGATAGTGCATCGATGTCATGAAGCTGCGTAGTGGCCCATCTGACCAAGAATTGCTCCCCTCGGTTCCTTGTGCTGAAAATTCAAAAAAAAAAATGTGCAAAAGAACTTAAGTCGGGGGTTGGAGGGAAAAGGGTGAGAATCCAATTACCAACTTGGATTTGTTATTCTATTCATTGGATTTGTTATTCTATTCACCTGTCGTGGGACTTCCGGCCTGTTAATAGTTCCAACATTACCACCCCAAAGCTGTAAACATCACTCTGATGGGTATAAATTCCCGACTCAAATTCTGGAGCTCCGTAACCATACGCCGATAGCAGATTTCCTGACAACTGAAAATAAGAACAATAGTACTACGAAGTTTAGTATTGGTGATGACCAGAAGATTCTCTAACTAATTAAAACAAGAGAAACTACATTTTACACCCATTGGGGGACATTTTCAAAACGGTATGCGTGGTTACTATTTGCTCATATTAAATCCCTAACGTTACGTCAATTTACGCCCTCCATTAATTTGACTGTTAGTCATCATAAACATGGGTCCTACATATGCCACATCATTAATTTTAACTGAAAAATTAATGTTTAAACTAAACAAAAGGTCTACACTAAAAAAAATTTAGAATGTTAAGGTGTGATTTGACAAAATTGAAATCTTGGGTATATTTTGAAAATGACCCCCGAACCTTAGGCTGCAAAATGTAGTTTGCTCTTAAACAGTGTTTAAGGACTCAAAAAACAACCCAGACAAAAAATGTAGATATATGACTCACCTGACTAACGGAGCCTGACGATATCAATGGAGCCAAACCACAGTCAGAAACACGGACGGAAAGGTCATCATCAAGGAGAAGGTTGGCAGCCTTGAAGTTCCTGTGTACAATCGGTGGCTGACAGACCTCATGTAAGTACCTTCTCAGACCAAACAAAGACGGAGTTAAAGAGGGGCAATATAAGGTGTAAATGAGTGGATTCAGAAACTTCCATTGCAATTAGTACTCACTCCAAGGCTCTTGCAGCTCCAAGTGCCATTCTAACACGAACATTCCACGGGAGTTTCTTCTTAAACTCATCATCTATGTGCAACGCATCATGCAGTGAACCGTTACTGCAATACTCGTAGATAAGAAGCCTTTGACCATGCTCTGCACAGTAACCAATGAGCTCAACAACATTAGCATGCCGGATTCTGTCAATGTTGTTTACCAGTTCGAGAAACTCGTCATCCTTCTGCTGACTGGAAGCTCTCTTGCCCAATTTCTTAACTGCAAATAGCTACACAAGCATCCCAAAAGATTAATGTCAGTTTTTGAACTATTCAATGCATATGCAATATACAGAAGTTGCGTGATCATGTGAAATAGAAGCACATGACATACAGGGAGCACACAAGAATACCAGAAAAAAAATGAAATAACTTTCTTCATGCATCTCCTTCTCCCAGCGTAGATGTTTTTTTCTGCGAATTTAGATACTACATCTAATTTCGTTTTTGTAAACAAAATATCGGCTCTTTTTATGTGTTTAAAAGGTGATCCAAAAAATTTATTAACAACAAAACTACCATCGAGGGGTACAAGAACAAGCGACAGTCACAAATATCAGAAACTGACCTTTCCATTAGGAAGCTCTGCCCTGTAGACACTTCCCAACATGCCATCTCCGAGAAAATTATCAGAAGAAAAGCTGTTTGTATATTGCTGAAGGGAAGCAATGGTAAAAGACTTAGCAGAAATTGCAAGAGTTGGATTTCTGGTGGAACGCTTCACTGTAGGCAGTTCAGTTGGCACAATTGGCTTCACAATGACCTTCTGAACAGCTGGTGGTGCTGGAGGAGGGGGAGGTGGAGGTGGAGGAGGAGGACGCATCAAAAACACATCAAGGTCCGAATCAGCTCGCTTTGGAGGTGTGGCCCTTCTTTGGACATTTCTATCTTGCTCATCATTTGGCTTTGGAATTGCCCATGTTCTTCTAGTTTCTGTTTCAACATCCTCTTTTGGCCTCACATCTGCCTCTTTCGGAACTGGTCACCAAAATTTTAGTGAGCAACTTACAATCAGATCAATAAAAACGAATGACCCGAAAAGAACAATACACTCAAATTATAATGACGAAAAAGTTAAGCGAACTTGCCTTTCTGTATTTGATTCGTTGGTTGAACCAAGGCTCCATTGTCTCTAGGAGGGTTCTCCCTGTCACCTTGATATGCACCTATTTGGTGCCGCTTGGAAATTCTGTCAACCTCTTCTCTTCGTCTGCCACGTCTTGGCATAACAAACAAGATCGCTATTAACAAAATAATAAACACCAACGCCCCTCCAACAGATATCCCAACTACCCTCTTAGTGGTTAAAAATTTCTTTGATTTTCCAGAACTTGATGTATCTTGTGCAGATGGTCCATCAGCGCGGCTTCCCGGTGTTCTGGTAGGTGTTCTAGGAGGTGTTTTCCCAGAAGGTGGTCCCCAGAAAGGCACTGTAGGTGGTGGCGGTCCAGTTGGAGTCAACGGAGATGTCGGTGGAGCGACTGGAGCAATGGAAGAATTGAATAGATTCCCATCCTTTCTGCATTAAGCATATCAGAATTAGTTACAAGAACAAAAAAAATATTTGCAGCCATCTCAATCTTTGAAAACAAATCTTAATGCTTCATTTCTAAGGATTAGGGTACGATGTGTGTGGAAGAGTAAGTAAACTCTTTAAACTTACTTAAAATTTGGGATGCTTAGCAACTTTTCAGGTATGGGTCCAGAGAAAAGGTTATTCTCGATATTCCTGTTCAACAAGGGAGTATCATTTATAATGGAAAGAAATGACAGATATAATGAGAAAGCAAGGTTGAACTATAAACGTATGTGTATGAAGATTAAAAGAAATTGGTTTGAAGATTACAGGTCACTTAGGGGAAGATCCTGCAAGACATGTAGGGCTCCCGACAGCTGATTGTCTTGCAAGTGTCTGCCAATGAAGGAGTTAGCTCTTTTCGTCACGACAAAATACTCAAAATAAACATGGTTTACCCAGCAAGATCCTCACAGAGTGGTAAGAGCTACTAGGCTTGCTAGAGAGGGCGGCAATTGCCCGCTCAAATTGTTACTCGACACATCACTGTAATGAGTAAGTGTTTGTATGAGCTACTAACAGCTTACAAAACTAAATGTGGAAAGTAGAGGTCTGAAAAGTTCAGAATAAGAACCTACAAGTTGATCAATCCTCTAAGACTCTGAAAGGAATCTGGTATTTCTCCAGTTAACAGATTGTTGTTAAGAGACCTGATTGGGAAAATAGCTTATCTTAGAAACAATTCTATGAAAAATAAATAAAAATTGGGAGCTGGTGTACTGAAAGCCTGCAAATGACTTACATGGCAGTCAGTTCGACCAATGAGGCTATAGAATCCGGGATGCTTCCAGTGAATTGGTTAGCTGAAAGAAAACTGCCAAAGGTAAAGACTTATCATATCTTTTGCATAAGTCAGCGGTATCAGGCTAGTATTAATATATGAAGTGAAAGAATACAATTTCTTAAGAGGGTTGAACATACAAGCTTCGCAAGGTAGCCGGTAAATTGGATGGAATGCTTCCGCCAATATGGTTGTTGCTTAGATCTCTGCACACAAACAACAGTTTAAACAATACGCAAATGTATCAAAAAAACAAAAACTTATATTTGAAGATATGCAGCATATTATGAGGTACACTGACATGTAGACGAAACAAGTCACATTGTCAAATGCAAAACTATCATCCTAATGAGCATTTTGAATACCATTGTAGATGAATGGGCATGGCCACCAGCACTATCATCCACGGTAAATAAGTTAGGAAGAAAAGTAATTTTTAAACTCAAAGATTAAAATCAAATTCATTTGGCATGCACAAAGATCAGCTACAAACCGACCCAAAACCAAGGTAAAGGATTTTAATGATAGTCAATCGAAAAATATCTTGGAGCAGAAGATATAACAGACACGTACACATAGATAAATTTCCATCCGATAGAGAGTACAACTTACATTGACCGTATCGAATCAAACATTCCTAAGTTTTCGCCCAGTTGTCCTCCCAAATTAGCGCCATTAAGAACTCTAAAAAATCATTATAATCATAAGACAGCTGACAATTAACATGTCGAAAAAGACATTTCAACCAAAGAAGTCAAGCAAAGAGATTAACATACATTCCCAATATTATAGAATCGTTACATAGAACCCCTTGCCACGCTTCACCACACGGGTCTCCCCCAGCAGAAGTCCACCCGGGAAGAACAGGCGTGCCAAGTGCAGCATGTAAGTTGTTAATTGCAGCAACTGCTCAAACCAGAAGTAAACGCAGACAATAAGTGTTTATAGCCCCAATCAACTATAACAATTCAGAACCACTATCGAAAAACATGATTGCACAACGATAAGGATAGCGAAAAAGACCCGCTGAGGTCACATTATCAGCCGAAAATTCTTCATATAATATATTTCTTTGTTTGACTTCAATTTAATGAAGTCCCCGTACATAATAAGAAGATTTACAACTTTAACACGCGCTCACTTTCCCGCATTTTCTCAGGAACCAAACAGAGATAGGAATTTTAGTACTGGAGAACCTTACCATCAGTGGGACTAGTGGCCCCAAGAGAAACTTGAGCCAAACAGATCAATATCAACCCCAATAAAACCTGCACATGGATCTTCAAGTTCTTGTGCTCCAAGACAGATCTCTTCATGCCCATTAATCCCAAACTCGACTTTTATTTCCCAGTTTCCCTTTTTCCAAACAATCACTCGCAAATCATCCACCAATCTGAAATTAAACCCAAAAAAAAATCAGATAATTGAGAAAAAAATGTTAATATCCCAAAAGAAAACAACCCATGATCTTAACAACCCAATTATCAAAACTTAAAAATAAACACTTTCATAACTCCCATGATTCATGTAAAAATAACTCAATGAACTTACAGAGAAAGTGGAGAGCTAATACAATTAAGCAAATGCTGAAGAAAATTGAAGTGAATGAAGTGAGGAAAAATGCAGAGAGCTTTGTAGAAAAGGTCGTGATTTAACTAGCCTAGGATTTTGTAGAAAGCAAAAAAATACTTACAAGCTAAGATTCAAGGAATTAAGTAATGGAAGTGAAGCATATTACATCATAATTAGAATTAATATTTACCTATATTATTATAGTCTTGGAGGAGAAGAAAAAGTTGGGAAAAAGCAGAGGAAAATGTAGAAAAAAGGTACAGGGGGGAAGAAGGAGATGAGAAGGAGGTGCTGTGGAGCTCTGAAACTCTTCTCTCTCTTTGCTTTCTCTTTTTTTTTTTTTTTCCGCTTGTTTTCTCTCTCTATCCACGATCTCTGTCTCTCTCTAAATTTCAACTGAGGAGCAGTGTTATGAGTGTGCGTAAGTCATACATATCTCTTTGCAAGAAAGGCCGAAAAATCAAGCCCACGCTCTTTATGGCGCGTGTGATAGATTTATAATGTAGGTGTATATATATTGTAAAATCACCATTATTAGAACAAAATCTTTGGTTTTGTTTAATTTTTCTTTAGGTCATAAATTAAGGATAAATTATGAATGGTAAATCTTAAAGCTTGTCAATAGTCAACCATTATTTATATTAGTGGGAGTACGTACAATTATTTTAAATGAAATTATTTTTTTCTGTTGTTTCATCAAAATAGTTAAATATAATTCATTTAACTGTGAAAATTCATTTTCAATACGTGTTTTCAGTATGACAAATATAATAGATTGTACATAAATTCATGAAATTCTTGAAAGACATAATGTTCACCCACTCCTCACAAATTGTATATGAAACACGTTAATTTTTTGTGTATAAATATTATGTTTGTGAAAGCAATTTTTGTGTTTACTTTTATTCTATTATTTTTTCTTTAAAATGATTTTATTTACAAATATATAATTACTTCAAAATGTCCTTTTTTCATCATGTAAATGTTTATTTAGATTCCATAAAAATCAAAATCTTGGCGTTCAATTAATATGAAATTTGGTAATATTTCTAGTTTAAGTAAGAATTCTATTAAAGCTATCCTAAAGCCATTTCATCTCATTTTTAGAATTTTTTATTTCTAACTATAGATACGAGTAATTAGAAACAATGTATATTAATCAAGCATTTGTAAGTTAGCTAAAAGTAAAATTTAGAATTTCATCAAATTTCTTGAAAAACTGTCTTATTTTAGTTATAAAAAACTGATTCTTTATAATGATTTTATATAGATAATTAAAATTTAATTTATAATCAAATTAATTTTTGTTTAATATTCACATGAATTTCCTTTAAAATATTTCAAATGACCTTGAGATTTTTTTTTTTTTTGAATCACCACTATATATTTTCCGAATAATGCTAGGGCACCAAATAAAATCTCAAAACTCTCTATCCCAACATATGTGGCGCACGACGTGGCAATCCACATCATCTTTTTTCATTAACTTTTTCAAATCAAACATAAACAATTAAAATTAAGAAAAATACACCCTAAATCTATTCCTTGCCGTCAACGAGAACACTGTCGACCTCCAAGTGACAATTCACATTGACTCCACCACTAAAACGACTCCTCTGAAGCTGAATTTTTTTTTTTTTTTTGAAAGATTGTATATAAATTAATTGGAGTTTTCAACATAGCCATATACGCAAAGAGAAACAGAGAAAGAGAGACACAGCTTCAAAGCCCTCATAGTAATGGCGGGGACAGCGATGACGAGAGCTTCAGAGACTTCAAGGAATTTAGGAGACTTCAAGTTCGCAGACTTGCGAGAATTATGGCTTCGGAGACTTCAAGGGGTTCATCACCCCTCAAGTCGTGATCTCCAATGGATACACAAATGCCCAATCACCTCCCGCCCAAATGTATATAAAAATGTATTTTATGGGCATGAACTTCTTCCATGGCCAAGTTTAGAGCTCTAAGCGGGAAGCAACGGAGTGTCTTCCATGGCCAAAGTTTGATGGCCTTTTTTTTTTCTTTTCTTGTGGAAGACCAAAAACACTAATCAATCACTAAGCAATAGATTGTCTTGGCGGTGGAGTTCGACGGGGCTATATTGTTGGTGGTCGACAGTGTTTTTGTTGGTGGAGTTCGACAACAAGAAATAGATTTAGAGTTTTATCTTTCTTAATTTTAATTTTTAATTATTTATGTTTGATTTTTAATTTTTAAAAGAGTTAATTAAAAAAGATGATGTGTATTACCACATTATATGCTATATATATTAGAATAAAAAATTTAAAATTTCACTTAATACTCATAGCATTATTCATATTTTCCTCGTCCTCTCTACTTTTTTGATCTGAAATTAGGCCACTGCTCCAGCTGGTATGACCGTGGCGTGTTGCCAACGGTTACCGCGCGCGCGTAAGGAAGTCAATGACAGGAACCGGAAATGTAATTTTAAAAGTTTCTTTACGTTAAAATACATGTCAGTTATAGCCGCCAGTTTTCTATGGGCTTCACGTGCTCTGTCGAACGATTGTTATGGGCTTTTTGTCCAGCTAATTAAAAGCCCACAAAAATTTAAGAGGAACATAGTTTCTCCTCTTTTGTTTTTGTTTTGTTTTTTCCCCTTACTTTTTAGTAATAATGTCACCAAGCATTACGCAAGCATGTGAAAACGGTCGCAATTTTTGAATTTTGCTACATAAATAAGACAAAGCTTTTTTACAGAAAAATTACAAATACAAAATTTAATCTTGTTAGAAAAAGTATTGGGTGACTCGCGATATATGCCACTCGCTAAATGATTCTGAACGTAATAGTAAAATATAAGATGAATTGTAAAATGTAAATCCTAAAAAATTATATTAATTATAATTTAATGATATTTTTTTTTTCATACGTTATGTGAGATGTTTTGGGAATCAATTATAATAAAGGACGAGATCGATACCCAATATGAATATTATAATCTCCAACTCTCAATATTATTGCATAAAAAAAATCATAAAAAAATAATTAGAGTTACAAACTTCACCAAAAAAAAACTAAATACGAAAAATCATGAATCAAAAAAATCACAACACATTATATATTTATTTGAAAGGTGTTTAAGTAAAAAGGTAACCAAATGCAAAAGGGTTTGAATTTCTCCAACCTTACCAAAAAAAAGGAAAACATCCCACATTCTGGTTACTCCTACCCTAATTTTTTATTTTTTTTTGGGTGAAGAAACGCGGCAAGAGCCCAGAAACAAGAAAAACGACGGAATCAAACGAGGTCGTGAAACCCCAGCAGCATCTTCATCAAGCAAATGGAGCACATCTTCAGGAGGAGCAGAGAAAATCTTGAAACCCAACAGACCCCCATCGCCCCCAACCTCGGTGAGTTTATCCGCCGCACAATTACATTCACGATAAACATGGTTAAGGGAGCAAGCAAACCCACTGCCTCTGCATCAAATTATGGCAGACAGCGATCAAAGTGGGCATAGGGTGAAGCCGATCAGCATCTTTACGCAGGAGCAACACTGCAATTGCCGAGTCAAACTCAACGATGCCCCAAATCCCAAGTTACCCTAGTTTTTTTCATGCTACTATTTCATTTTCTTTATCTATTATTTTTAAATAAAAATACATAAATTTAAAATATTAAACAATTTTCTTTAAACCTGACATCAAGGAATTTAAAAAAATATCTTAATTACATCATACGTGTAAGGAGTCTAATCACTATAAGTAAATATATGTTGCGAGTTGATTTATATGTTCTCATTTATTTTTCATGCATTAGTGGTTAAATGAGTAAGCCAAAAGTTCGGTAACAAAGACAGTGATATTACTTCATTGTATATTCAAAAATCTCATATTAAACTCGGATAAGGAATCAAATCAGTACCATTATATCTATTTATTCTCTAATTTCATTGGATAAGAAATAAACAATAAAAAATTATATAAATTATGTGGTACGAATCTGAGTTGAAGCTTTCTGGTTTGGATGCGTAAGTGTTGGAATTTTTGTGTCATGGCTTGGAGTGTGGGAATAAAATTGGAGGTCCTTTTAGAAAAGCAAAGTTTTCTTTTATCCCTTTGGCAATGAAAGTCATAGAAGTCACAAGAAAATTTAAAAATAGTATCTGAAAAAGGCAGGCGGTCTTTAGCTGTCACTCATCACGGAATCAATCTGATAATGGCCAGTTAACCCACCGACAAAATTACCGAAAACCCAACTCTTCCGTCGTTTTCTTCTCATTGCCAAATTTAATAATATGAAAATTATTATCCGCGTCCTCAATTTTTACATTAATTTTAAATGTTGTTTTTAAATTTTATTGTTAATAATGAACGTCATAAATTATATCTGAACGTACAAATATAATTTTTTTGTCAAATTTCTCAAATTTTTTTATTAAAAAATATACACAGTAAGAATATAGGACAACTTTATCCTTATTTTTAATAAAAATTGTTGATAAATTTAATGAAATTAATGTCTTTATCAATTTTAATATAATTTAAGGATATTTATTATTTATAATAAAATTTTACAGATAATAATTAAAATTAATATAAAATTAAAAAACACGCTTTCTTATAATCATATTATAATTTTTGTGTCTTCTTATTTTTATTTTTATAATTTTAACTAGAGTTGGACCACTCCAAAAGTTCATATTAGTTGACTCATTAGTCATTAGGTAGCAAATCAGGAAAGGACCACTCATTATTATACCCCAAGTTTGATAATTTACATGCTACTTTAATCTAGCCGCTTAATTAGAAAGAAAAAGTTTAATAAACATAAGTTTGTTTTTAATCACGGCTGAAAAAGTTTGACTAGAGTAATACAAAAGGTTATCGAAATACAAGTTTTTAACCCTAGAATCTTAATCCAGGTAAAACAAATAAAAAAAAAAACCAGAATCTGAACAAATGATAAGCCTATGGTGTTATTAAGCTCAAACAAATAAAAATACGAAATTAATTAAAAATATAAATATACAGTTGCATATGGTGTTATTAAGCTCAAACAAATAAAAATACAAAATTAATTAAAAATACGAAACTACAGTTTAATTATTATCTTCGTATTTCTATTTGAAAGATTGGAGTTCGGATGCCAAATATGCATTCCCTCCAAATCATTTTTTATCAGTAATAATTTGATGAATGCATCTATTTAATAGAGTCACCATCAGACGTTGCAGAAATTGATTTTCTGAAAATACTTAAAATTAATATTCAAATATATATTTTTGAATAACGACTCGATTAGGTGAATGCATCTACAATATCATCACCGCTAATTCTTTTCCACTCAACATATAGCTTTTTTAGTATATGTAATTGATAATTTCGCCTAATAATCTTTGATTCAAAGGACTAATGTGGGGAAGGCAAACTATTGCTGTGATTGGGAGTGTGAAGAACATGTGCACCATCTACTATTCAAACTAAAATCCGGCATACATTACTATATTTATATTTCCAAGACTCCAATTCACTAGTCAAATTGTGATAATCAATCTACAATCTCAAATCATATTTAATCCCCAACCATATTTAAATCAATCTAAATTTTAATGAATTTTTTAATCATAAGTATAAAAATAAGAGTAATATTAAAGATGTCACATTTACAAACTACACACTAATACATATTGGATCCATAAATACAAGTGAGTGCATTTTTACTCACCAGATAATGCTCACCACGAAACTCATATTGTGCCATATGTCCTAGTTATTAACTATAGTTAAGGGTATTAAATGCTCTTAGTAAATTTTAAATTAAAAATTGAAGTAAAACTAAAACCTAAATGAAAAAAAAAAAAAACCCCAATCCTTCCCCACCCAGCCAACACCGCGAAGCTTCTTCTCTATTTCTCCTACTCCACCGTCTTTGCTTTTTCTCCGACGCCGCCGTCTTTGCTCTTTCTCTGATGCCGCCGTCTTTGCTCTTTCTCCGACGACGTCGTCTTTGTTCTTTCTCCTACGCCACCGTCTTGCTCTTTTCTCAGTGTCTCCCCCGCTTAACAAAAATCTCTCTTTCTCTTACGATTCTTTGCCGCATATAAAATATCTATGTTTCTTTCTCTTACTCTGAATCTTGATTTGTTCTGTTTCTTTCTCTTACCCTGAATCTTGATTTGTTCTCCAACTCATTCGTTATGGAGATGATGATTCAAGCGTTGAAAATTGTGGTACTATGATATATGATCTTGATTTTGGCATCAGAAAAATATATGGTCTTGATGGAATATGCCAATGGAGGTTATCTTTCAGGTTTGATTCAGAAATCCGGTGTAACTTATCGAAACCCGCCATTTGCATTAGAGAATTTCGAAATTCTGGGCTTGTGGACGAGATTGGTGTGCAATAATAGTATATATGCTAAAATCCAAAATTTTGATTCAAATATATGGATGTCTAGGATCAAGAGGAAATCAGAAGGTTGGCGTTCGCGGTTTGGACGCAAGAACCCATGGATAGAGGACGGTTCCATCGTCGGAGTTGACTGTTAAGGGAGTTTCTCGGTGTTGGCTAGGTGAGGAGGGATCGGGTTTTTTTTATTTTTATTTAGGTTTTAGTTTTAATTCAATTTTTAATTTAAATTTTACTAAGAGCATTTAGTACCCTTAACTATAGTTAATAACTAGGACATATGGCATAATATGAGTATACTGGTGAGCATTTTTTGCTCACCAAGTGGTGAGCAAAAAGGCACCCAATACAAGTAGGTCGTCTGTATTAATATGCGATTTACAAATATAATATTTCATTAATATAATTATGGGTGGGACCGCATTAAATTTTTTTTTTGAAATTATAATTTGAAGAAATTTGGACAATAAGAATGAGTGGGAATATATGGCAGTTGGAGTTGAGGGAGAAAGACATAGAAAGCAACCTCATAAGTCATAACTGATTTTAGCAATTAGTGAGGGTGGTTGAGTCACACTCATGTTAAACATCAATGTTATGTTCACGTTGAATAATTCGTCAAAACATAATACTAACGGAAATCTTTAAAAAAAAACAGTTTATATTAATTTATTGACATCGTATGGTTTTTGTGTAAGTATGTTATTGTTGTTACTAGTACTACTGATCTGGTGGTATCCATACTCAATGCGTAGTATAAGGTCTTAATTTAGCATATGACATTCGTAAAGAACAATGTCGATATTACACTTATACATCACACCTCTATAATAACATTGAATGACAAAAGAAAAAGACTAAGGGCGTGTTTATTTAGGGATAATGAGAATCAAATCAAAGACAATGATTCCCATTACGGAATACTACTGCGTTTACTTATACAATTATATTTTTTTAACATATGGGCCCACTTGAAATCCTTAATGTCATTAACCCAAATGGGTAATGGGATTAATTGGAGGGAATATGTTAATGATTCCCATTACCTATTTTAATTTTTTGATGTACCTACAACTTTTATAGTAATTACAGTATTTAGTCACAATAAATTTACGCGTATCTTAATTTTCTTCTAAATGCTTCAATACTCCGACGACTTCACATTTCAATTCTCCATACGCTTTTCTTGATCCAGATGCTTTTTTTTGCTCCAAAGTAGGTAAGTATGTTATTTTTATTTTTCTTCTTCTACTCTCCTTCACACCTCACCACGGTTGAGGTTAATTTATTTTTGTATTTAAAATATTGTCGGTGTATTCTTTTGTGGCTGCTGGGATTGGTGTATATTTAGAGAATGATCAGACAAGATAACGAGATGCTGAAAAAGTTGAGAAAAAGAAAGGGCATTTTAGTAATCAATTAATTTTTATTCCGATTCATAACAGTTAGTAAACAATAACAATGAAAATAAATATCATTACTGTTTTAATTCTATATAGTTAGTAAATAACTCAATGAGAATGATTACCCACATCTCCGATTACCCACTTCTCCGATTGCCTACTTCTCCTATTACCCACTATTCTCATTTCTGGTAAGTAAACGTGCCTTAAATTTAATGTTAAATTTAAGCCAAAATTATAAAAATAACAATAAATTTATATAAAAACTTGAAGGTCGGTTAATTTTAATACATACATATATGTCATGCATTTACCGAAACTGAATAATGTATCGTTCATTGACATCAACAAACTATTTCTTTCTTACTCTCTCAAAAATGATTTAGTATTTCTTTTATGGCTTATTACTCAAAATGCTCCCCGAACCGAACAACAAGTCTCAATTTGCTCACCCAACGCGAAATCTTAACAATGTAATCCCTGAACCTCCCTTCTGTCAAGTCCGTTGCACCAAAAGTTAACAGCGTTACAAACTCTGTTTAGAATGTTTACGTGGCAGCAAGGAAATTGATGTTTTAATTATTTTGTAGAAAAATATTAAAACTAAATATTAAAAAGAAGAAATCATCCCAGCCATCCAATTAGATAACCAACCCCCAGAAACCACCTCCTTCACATGTTCATCATCAAAATCCAACACATCGAGCTCTCCCAAGTATCTTTCTCCTTTGCCTCTACATCCCCCTTCTGCTGCTCCGCTTCATGCCCCTATCCTTCTCCAGACTTGGACTTGGACTTGGAGAATTATAATACTCGACCTCCACCGCCACTTTTTCCCAATCAAGCTTCAAAATTTATGGTTCATCAAATTTGGGGCACACTGGAATTGAAATTTCAGCCACAATTAGAGGCTCAATTTGCTGATTTTGAACAATTGCATACATGGGTTTGGACCATTCTTCCTCCACAGGTTCTTTGTAACGACCTGGACCAGAAATTAAATTATTTTGAGAATTGGACAATTTTACCCTCAAATTTGGACGGGTTCGGGAGTCACTTTTTGACTGGCAGTACTTTTGAGAATTTTTCTTGGGTCATTGCATAGGTCTCGAACTTACGAGTTCGTAGACAGGCGGCACGCGGAAAACGGAGACCCGGTGAGTTCGTTACGGGTCTAGAAGCTTCAGGGGTAGTTTGGTAATTTTGGAAAAATTGGAACTATATAGCAGATATTTTTCTCTCTCCTCGGGGGATTGGTCCATTCAGCCTCTCTCTCTCCTACTCGTTTCTCACCGTGAGAACACCAAAACCCCATTTTCATTGGATGGATTTCGATCCGATTCGACCGGTACCAAGGTCGGGAGGATCTTCCCCGGGACCCCACGAGCATTTTGGGGTAGTTATTGGAGCGGGAGCACCGCCGTAGGCGACAGACGGAAGAGGGAGGTGAACCGAATCTTCTCGGTCGTTTTCCGGCCAAACCAGGTACGATCTCGGAACTTTGACCTCATATTTGGATTCCTGGTGAAAAGTAGATGAATTTACATGTGTGGATCGTGAAAAACGGTCAAGAAATGAAGAAGTTAGAAAACCTTGAAAATCGATCGGAAATGGCAATTTCTGGCGAACCTGACGGCGGCGGAGGTGGCGGTCCGGTCATCTTCTCCGGCCAGCCTCCGGTGACGACGACGGCCGTCCGGTCGTCTTCTCCGGCGAGTCACCGGTAATCGGTCGGGTTGAACCGGTCGGATTGAGTGAACCAGTCAGGTTGAGTGAATCGGTCAGGTTGAGTGAATCGGTCGGGTTGAGTGAACCGGTCGGGTCGAGTGAATCGGTCTGGTCGAGTGAACCGATAGGGCTGGGTTGGACCGGTCCAGGCGCGTGAACCCTGTAGCAGGTGTGTGACCGGCGCATGAGGGCGCGTGGGCGCGTGTGCCGACCTTCCGGCGGCGCGTGGCGGCGCGTGGGGCTGAGTCTGAGGTCACGGCGATGCGTGGTAACTAGTTTTCGACGTTCCGAATCTGTTGGTACAGGTTTCAGGTTGATCAGACGTCGTTTAGAGGTCGTTTTGGGCAATCCCACCGGTAATAGTTGACCTTATTAGCGGGTTTTGAGCTCGGAAAGTAAGGTAGTTGGGTCATTATTGTGCATGTGTTCCTTGGGCTAGAGCGTCCATGAATTTTGGGTTGGAAGATGTTTGTGAGTGGACTTTTGTTTTATAAACTGAAATGCATGCATCAAAATATCTTTGTTTAAATACTGTTATGTATTGTGGCATTGAATTTCTGGATTTTAGAAATGATTACTGGACATATATTTTCCACTATTTCAGTTAAAGTGTGATTTGAGAAATATCATGGGTTTTGGACTCGGTTTTGATATCATTTTGACGTGGAAATGATTGAGTCCATGATCTGGGTTTTGACCCGGATGTATGAGTTTATCGGATTTGGTCATATATTTGAGGGAGGCCAGGACCCGGGACTAGGATCCGTTATTAGCGGTGAACCCGGTGAACCTCCAAGATAAACACATTTGAGGAGGACCAAGACCCGAGACTAGGATCCGTTATTAGCGGTGAACCCGGTGAACCTCTAAGATAAACATTGATTTGAGGGAGGCCAGGACCCGGGACTAGGATCCGTTATTAGCGGTGAACCCGGTGAACCTCCAAGATAAACACATTTGAGGAGGACCAGGATATGGGACTAGGATCCGCTGTTGGCGGTGAACCCGGTGAACCTCCAATATAATTGATTACTGATATGATATGATAGTCGAGGATACTTTCCGACTGATGTGATATGATAGCCGAAGGTTATACCGGCTAATGATATGATATGATAGTCGAGGATACTTGCCGACTGATGTGATATCATAGTACAGAGAGTTGTGATACAAAACTAGCACACCCCAAGGGATACCCTGGTGGCTAGGGATATGATAGTCGAGGGATATGCCGACTGATATGATATGATAGCCGAAGGTTATACCGGCTGATGATATGATATGATAGTCGAGGATACTTGCCAACTGATGTGATATGATAGCCGAAGGTTATACCGGCTGATGATATGATATGATAGTCGAGGATACTTGCCGACTGATGTGATATCATAGTACAGAGAGTTGTGATACATGACTAGCACACCCCAAGGGATACCCTGGTGGCTAGGGATATGATAGTCGAGGGATATGCCGACTGATGTGATATGATAGCCGAATGTTATACCGGCTGATGATACGATATGATAGTCGAGGGATATGTCGACTGATGTGATATGGTAGCCGAATGTTATAACGGCTGAGGATACGATATGATAGCCGAGGATATTTTCAGCTCTAATATGATTTGACGACGATTGTCATGGGCTTAATCAGCCTATGAAAATACTTCGTCATCCGGGTCAGTGGGTTGGTGTGGGCGGTGACCCAGAGTGACGAATTATTGTTGGTTCACAAGTATCTGACTAGTCGGTTGTCTTGTGGTATTCCAGTAGAGATGTCAGCAGTGTCTGACCTACTAACATTTGGTGTTAGAGGGTATTCCTATTTGCACCACCACTATTCCGAGATCTTGGCTTTGACCTGTATACTATCCTACGTCTGACAGGTAGGAGTGGTCAGTAAGTACAGAGGTTCTGTCGGGAACCCTGTAAGGTTTAATAAAAATTATTTAAGAACAAGGGGTATTTTTGGTATTTAAATTTTGAGGTAAAAGAGCTGTCAGACGGGATAAAGGTTCTTTCCGGGTTTCGAGGGAAAATTCGGGAAGGGTCCTTACATTCTTGGACATACTTGATTGGACCCAAAATTGTAGAGGATGAAGAAAAGACATTGCCGAAGAACCAGAGAGAGTCCATGGTCTGATCCATGACCCGTGACCCGTCGATGAGGAACAAGGAAGGAGCGGACTACAAGTAGAGCTTTCCAAGAAATGGCGGCAATGAACCCAGCTCGTAGATTCTCATTCTCTTATGCAGTTCCATCCACTCTTCTATTTTCGCCGTGTATTCGCCGGCCCTCCACCGGTCCAAGTCGATCACCATTACGCCGGTGTTGAAGTAGCAGGCTTTCTGGTCGGCGAAGGTGAAAGAGAGAGGGAGGGGTTGGACCAGAATGTGGAGGTTAAATAAGATGTGAAGTTGGCGTTGCAGTATTCTGGGGCGGCGAGGACGGAGGAAGGGCCGAGGGGCGTGGCGGCGAGCTTGGTAATGTCGTCGACGAGGATGAGGTCAGAGTCGAGCTAGACGATGCGGCAGAAGCAGAGGGGAGGAGATCAGCGAGGTAGCTGCGGGCGTAGTTGAGGGGGCAGTCGAGTCTCTGGAGATGAGGCCGGATACGTGGGAGTCAAGTCTTTGGGGTTTGATTTATTGGCTAGCTTCGTTGATGAAGACGATGAAGAGGAGATCATCGGTCGGGTTGGTGGAAGATTGGGTAATCAAAATTAGTTTTAATTTTTTTTAAAGATTTTTAATATAAAATTTAATAAAATATAGCAAATGTCTTAATTGTCCCTACAAATTTTGTAATATTACTGCTACATCAGCACTTTTAACAGCGTTAGTAACGAAGACTAATTTTTGGTGCAACGAACTTGACAGAATGAGAGGTTCAGGGATTACATTGTTACGATTTCGCGTTGAGGGAGCAAATTGAGACTTGATGTCCGATTCGATGAGCATTTTGAGTAATAAGCCTTCTTTTATAGCCGGAAGTACCTTAATGTTGGTGGTGGTGCCCCATGCCTTGCCTTTGGACCCCTCGGCCAGCACATCTGGTCTGAATAGATGCTATTTGTGACGACTTCGATTAAGGACGATGATGCTCACTCAACCCTATTCGCTGCACCAAAACAAAAAACAAAAAACAAAGTCATTATAAAAAGGAAACCATGTTAGCCAATCAGCATCCAATAATCAAAAATTGACATGCACGCATATTTGAATTGAAGGACATTCTAAAATATTTAAAACAAATCCACTAAAAGGAGATTCCCGTAACTTCAAATATGTGATATCCCGTAAAGTAAATATTACTACAAATATTTGATATCCCGTAAAAGTAAATATTGTCACTTAACATAAACAATTGTACGTCTAAGTAACTTATTATTTACTCCAAAAAGAAATGTTTGTAACAAAGCATATGATTAATCTTGTTTAGTCAATAATGATTGAAATGTGTTAGTACTTTTAGTTATGAACTTATGATCACAGCAGAAGTTTTAGTAATTCAGAAGTGATTGGCACAAGGGTTTTTTTAAGGCTCAGATTTTACTTTTGGTTGTAATGAAAATGAACCAGGACATAATTGCAGTTTCTGACGATTTTGGGCAGCCCAGTGACCCAAACCAATTCAATTGACTCTAAAAATCTCAGGCCCAAATTCCAATTACAGATGGGCCGTACATTTCAGATCCAAAACAGTCTCCACCAACCAACTAACCAACGACCGAACTGACCACCAAAACCTCATCACCTTCTTCCTCATCGTCGAACCATCTGAATCTCTCGTCGTATTATCCCAAAGCTCAAATTGAAACGAGAGATGCAGACCCGGTTCACGGCCCTAGCTGCTCGGACCCTAAAATCGACAACTCGGTCCTTCTCGTCGTCAACACAAACGCCAGCGTCAACTACCTCAGCCTGCTCCCAATTCCCGGAAACTCTGGCGGGCCTGCGGGCCCGTCTCGCCGCTGAGTCTCCGATTCTGACGGACTTCGTGGAAGGCGAAGGGCCATACTCTGTGGAAGTGGGCACGAAGAAGAAACCGCTTCCCAAGCCAAAATGGATGAAGGAGTCGATCCCCGGCGGCCAAAAGTACACTCAGATCAAGAAAAAGCTCAGGGAATTGAAGTTACACACGGTGTGCGAGGAGGCCAAGTGTCCGAACCTCGGTGAGTGCTGGTCCGGCGGCGAGACGGGAACTGCCACCGCCACGATTATGATTCTCGGAGACACGTGTACACGCGGTTGTAGGTAAATTGTGTGTTGAAATGCGGCTGCGAGGGTTTCTACGAGAGTTTCTATGTTTTTTATGTTGATGGGAGTTTTTTATTTTGGGTTGTAATTGCAGGTTTTGTAACGTGAAGACTTCGAAGACGCCACCTCCTCCCGACCCCAATGAACCGTCGAATGTGGCGGAGGCAATCGCTTCATGGGGTTTGGAGTATGTGGTGATTACTAGCGTGGACCGGGACGATTTGCCTGATCAGGGGAGTGGGCATTTTGCGGAGACAGTGCAAAAGTTGAAGGTGCTCAAACCCAGTATGCTAATTGAGGCTTTGGGTATGTTTTCTTCCTTCTTTTTGTCTACATTATGAATTTTTGATTCATTTAGGATAATAGGAGTCTCAGTTTGAATTCAGAACATTTATGTCTATTGGACTAAAATTGCTCTTTGGAGAATGGTTATGAGGGCGTGAGTATTATAGCTAAGGGAGGTTAAGTTTGGCATTAAGTGATTAGAGTTCATCTATTTCCACAATTTTGTTGTGTGGTTAGTGTTCATTCGTGATGTTCATTAGCTATTTTGCCTTTTAGTTCCTGATTTTCGGGGAGACTCGAGCTGCGTAGAGAAAGTTGCAACATCAGGATTGGATGTCCTTGCTCACAACATTGAGACGGTTGAAGAGCTTCAGAGGGCAGTGCGAGATCATCGTGCCAATTTTAAACAATCTTTAGATGTTCTGATGATGGCCAAAGAGTATGCTCCTGTTGGAACACTTACAAAGACTTCAGTAATGCTAGGCTGTGGGGAAACACCTGATCAAGTTGTGAGTACAATGGAGAAGGTGAGAGCAGCTGGTGTTGATGTAATGACATTTGGTCAGTACATGCGACCTTCAAAGCGCCATATGCCTGTGTCTGAATACATTACTCCTGAGGCTTTTGAGAAGTATCGAGCTATTGGCATGGAAATGGTATGCTTTTATTCTTTTGTTTTTAACGATGCTGGCTATGCTATTTGATTCCATGTTTGTGTCTAAACAGGCCTTTCTACTATTATAGTTTTGAAAAAGAAAAATTGTTTCAGCGTTTAGTTAGTACCTCTCGTCATGCTTTTCATGCTCAAGACTTTAATTGGTGTCTTATTTGACTAGGGCAACCGCATTGACTCTATATTTTGCTCGCTTTATTGGTTTGATTTTTCCTCTACATTATTATGTCAGTAATTAGTATTGAATCTATTGATAGTTCGTTGTTTGAGAAATCTTTAGTGTTTTCTTTTCTAACTTACCAGTATTAACCTATTACACTCAAATATGATCCTATTAGTTATTTATACTGGGTTTCTCCTTTCAATTTGCTTTCAGGGATCTAAATTACACCTGTAGTAGATTTATTTCCCCAATTTCTCAAACTTGCTTTCTCATCTGTTTTATCTCCCAATGCTTATAGACTGACAAATTAAAAAAAGGGGTCAATTGAAATTTTGATCTTGAAAAGCTCTGAAGGCCTGTTTGTTTAGATAGGGATTTGGAATTGGATTTGGTAACAAGGCTAGGTTTCTTGTTTAGACTATTGCAATGCATGTATGGTAGGATTTGAATAAGAAGAAAAATGAAGTGGAAATCAAATACTTTGTACATATAGGTCACGTTTGGTGGGCCGTATTGAATTGAATTGGGTAACTCATCAAAATCAATGTATTTCGAAGGTAGGAGTAAATGTTTTTTCATTGTGAGGGGGCATACACAGAAGGAAACTTATCTAACACAATCCCTCAAAAGAGTAGGATTAGAAGAGGTAAGTTTCCTTCTATGTCTAATCCCCTTGCAATGAAAAAACATTTATTTCTACCTTCACAATACATTGAATTATTGTCCTATCCAATCCAATACGATTCACCAAATGTGGCCATGGTTATTTCAAATCCCTTCCAATAACATTACATTTTGCTATTTCAAATACATTCATCTAGTGTTTTCTAATTTTTGTAGCAAATTTATCCTTGTTATCAAATCCAAATTCATATCCCTACCTAAACAAATGGCTCCTTAAACTACTCAAGGTTGTACTCCTTGAATGAAAATTGTCCCCTGATTATTGAAAAGAATAAAGTGGTTGTGATTTTAGGTCAAGTTATTTATATTGGAAGTACATTATAATATAGCAATGATCTTCTGGCCCACCTCACTTGAATGACTTTGTTTACTATCATGTTAGGCAGCGATGGTCTCTGCAGTTTTTGGTTGCTTTATATAATTGAATTTACTAAGTATATGAATCAATACAATACCATTTCATGGTATGAATCCTATCACACGATCCTATTGTATCTATAAAAGCTTAATTAACTCTATATTTTGAATGGAACAGGGATTTCGTTATGTGGCATCTGGTCCCATGGTCAGGTCATCATACAAAGCCGGTGAATTCTACATCAAATCTATGATAGAACGAGACCGAGCTACATCTTTGCAACTCTCAGCCTCATGATCAAGCTACGTCTTCCCTCAAAGTTCCAGTCCGTATTCTTTTCCCACATCCCAGTTTCTGTATTGTACAAGCGATGGTTATAGAGAGAGAGCCCAATGTTGACATGGTCTTTTCATGATCTGTCCCAATTGTATGTCATTCATTGTAATTATCAGATACCACTCTGTTGAGTATTAATTATTGCCATTGTTGCTGTAAATCAGCTTATTAATACAAAGAATAATGGTTTTTCTGCTTCCTTTCTTAATTTCGATATTCTCTTTTGGCACGAAAACGACTGTTTAGTTAATATATTCTTGGTTAGAGACCCACCTGTTTGAATCTACTTGATGACATTGGCAATGGCATGCCAAAATATTCTCTCCTTCTCTCTTTCGCCAAAATATTCTCTCCTTCTCTCTTTCCCTATGGTTTATGTTGTAGCATTAGGTGGTCCTCCTTCTGGACCGAACCTACCTATTTATTAGTAGGTGGAAGTACTAACGTTCTTCATAGGAGCTTCATGCCCAAACTTCTCGTCACACGTCCATTTTAAGTAGGTCGCAGGGGTGCATCTAGGGACCAACCCTCCATATTTGAATATGGTGGCGTGCCCGCATCTTTTCTAATTTTTTATCAGTACTAAACCTTTTTGTTTTCTATTCCTCTAAAGTTTTTGTTTCTCAATGTTGCTGAGGCTGAAAATACTTTATATTTGGTTCTCCGTCTATTCAAACTTGGCTATAGTGAATGTATTTTTTTGTGACCATAACGTAAGTATTTCTTGGTAAGCACTCGTAATTTGGATCTCCTTGTCTTAATTGTTTTCGTTGTAAGAAATTGAAAATTGTAAATGAAACTGATATTTTACGGTGACGTGTGTAATTTTATAAATATTTGTCACATTCTACTTGCTTCATAAATGAGTGAAGAGGGCCTCACTCCCCCAAACGAAAACCACCACCAATATCTCCGCCTCTGAACCTCCTCCAGCTATGTCTCTATCCACTCTCCATTTGTGACCGTTAAATTTGAAATCTTTTTTTCCCATTTCCCCATGTACACTCACTGGTCGCTACCAACCTCTGCAAAATCACTGCTTTCACAAGCTTAACCCATAAAATCAGAAATGGGTTGTTGTCTCGGCACCCCCAAGTCCCCAACTCCACCCCCACACCACCGCCCAAATGGCCCCAACAGCAGCCACTTTAAGGCTAGATCTACCGTGCCGGAACCCGAACCGACCCATATCCGAAAACCCCAAGTCAGAGCCTTGCCTCAGCGACCGCCGCCGCCGCCACGGCCACCGATTGTTGAAGAAGAGGCAGTTAAAGAGGTTCTCTCAGAAACCCCCATTTCCAAACCTCGAATCCCCAAAATAACCCAAGACCGGAATACCCTTTTGCCTCCGAAAGTGCATGAAGAGCTCACCCATTCGCCTCCGCAAGTCCGAGAAGAGCTCACCCGTTTGCCTCCGAAACTCCAAGAAGAGCTTACGCATTTGCCTCCGGAACTCCAAGACGGGCTCACCCATTCGCCTCCCGAACTCCAAGACGAGCTCACCCGTTTGCCTCCGAAACTCCGAGCAGAGCAGCCCAAAGAGCTCTCGGTCTCCCAGGAGCCTTCTCAGGCTTCAGAGCCTTGTGCGGTCAGCGAGAGCTACTCATATTCAACAACCACCACCACCACCACCATTGCAGATAACAAAGAAGACGAAGCTACCAGCCAGCGACAGAGAGAAGTGGGTCCCATGGTCAACGGGCCTTCTTCAGCGGCGGCGCGTCGTAAACGTCCTTATTCCGGCGAGCTCCCCGGCCGGAGGGACAGAGGACCTAAACTCCCGGCGAGGGCATCGGAGCCTTCAATGGGGAAGAGGAACCGGACCGAAACGAGCTCGTCCCGCGGACGGGAATCGGGTCAAATGAAGACAATGCAGCGCGGCCCGGTCCCCACCGGAGTCAGGCGTGATACGGTGTCGTCCAGGTCGAGGTCACCGGCAACCCGGACGGGCGGCGGAGTGGGTCGAGGGGGTAGGGGAAGGAGCCCTGCGAAAGTGACTGGACCGGCCGGTGGCAGTTCATCGAAGCCGCTGGGAGCAGCAGCGGAGAGCAAGGTGGAGGAGAGTGAAGGTAAAATTAAAAAGGAGGCGGAATCAAACGACGGCGTCTCTAAGCAGGGGAATGAGTCCCTTGAGTTAGAGTGCTTCATCTTTGTGTAATTCCTTTCCTTTTCCTGGTTGCATTGCGTCCAAAGTGTTGTGGTTTTATTTTGCTGCTGCTGCATAAATTATTATAGCTCTCTTCAAACAGCAGAAGCATCACTTGGAAAAAAAATGGTAAATTTATTTTGCATTCCAGAAACAATCAATGTATAATCTCTCTATTTGGTATCAAAATTGTGCCTTTATCTATGTCTCGTTCGTCTTGCTTACGCTGAAGTTGATCAATCCCAACAGAATAGGGAAACAAAATTAACACTAGAGTAATATAGGATCATGATGATTAGTAAACAGCTGATTAATTGGTAATTGGAATTTGTTACCTTTTTGTTTAATGGGAAAGTTGAGATTTGAAAATGATCTAGGGAAATGTAATGAAGTGGAATGGAAATGGTCCCTCGACTTGGCATCTTGTGTTGGAATGGGATGGGAAGGGGAAAGACAAGAGACCTTATAGTTGTTTCCCTTTCATTGGTTTTGGTGTAAACTTCGGAATGGGAAACAAAATTACAAAGGCTTCCAGCATCCCCAGTATTGTCTCTTCTCGTACGGGGCTGTACTCAGAGTCAGATCATGTTGTAGGAAATTTCCTGTCATATCTTTGCTCATTTGGTGTTGTCAAGTTTTCAAACCTGTTGCTTGATTTCAATTGTAGGACTAGCTCATATCAGGAAATACATACAAATCGAACCGTTCTATGACTAGGGTTTATGTAGTGGATGATATCAGATTCAATCCTCATTAAGAACAATCTCCATCAATATCAATATGTATAATCTGATTGCGTATATTTCTGATTTGATTTTTCTTTTAAGAATCAAGAAAGCCAATTTAAGTAGCCAGCCAAGTTTTGTATTCAGCTGGCCCATTAAGCCCATCGAGTTGTGCAAGTGTGGCTCACTAGACGTGGGCATTTGAACCGGTGAACCACCGAGTTGAGTTGAACCAAAAATATGATGTTGGTTTGGATCAGTTATTTTTTTTTCTTTATATAAGAATTGAATAGATACATTACTGAAGTTTATATATTAATATATTCTCATTGTTTGTCTGAGATTGTTGATGAATTGTGTAATAGAGTTGAGTTTTGAATTTCAAATGAAGATGGGACAAACTCATGAGTTGAGATTTTAACTGAATAGAACCCGATTGCATCAAATTGAAACTAAACCAAACCGATTATTTTATTTTATTTGGTACGGGATCATTCAGACTATAAGAAAGAAAACATATACCCAAGTGGAATTAATGTACATATCATTGTGCTGATGAGTCTTCGTAATTACTGCCTTCCTATGTTCAAAATACTAAATTAATGCGATTTTCAACTAACCCAAGTTTGATTATGTCTTAAAAAATAAAGTCGCTTCTGAAAACTAGGGTTTCCTTGTTGCTAACCAGTCTGGTTTTGGCTTCAAATTTAGCTTGAGGAGGAGTTGACGCCTTGTTTCTATTGATGGAGAGGCCAAGCAATGGGCTCTGGCGGACACGGTGCCGGAGCCAGATGTGCGATGAAGGTAGGCATATCTTCTCCAGGCATCATCACAGATATTTCTCCTGCATAAATCGTCTTCTGCATACAATTCATATAAAAATAGTTGACAGTTACAAGTCAATTATACATTTATATATAGAAGCAATAGGTTACAAAACCAGTAATCTCCGTTTTGATACGTTTTGTTATTGACATGTCGATAATAATACAGAAACTTTAAAGATTGTGGAATATATATGTGGTTGTTTTTCTGGCGTGGTTGGTGGCTTTAAAGATTCAAATGCAGCAAACTCTTTATATAATCAATATATTAATATCTAACAAGCTTTTTAAATTTAACATTCTTGCAATCCAAGAATAGAACATAAATACTCATATTATAATCATTCCTTCACAAGTGGGTTAACAAAAAGTGAATCAATTAAAAATTCCCTTCACATTTATTTATTTTTATTTTTATTTTCATAATTGTTAAAAAATAATAAATCGATAACCTCGGAAAAATATTAAAGCTGTCTGCAGAATGCACAACCCCGCCCACAAATCAAGGTTCTCAGAAACCAAATTCAACTGTGAAACATATAAAATACCCTAATATATTTTTTAATCACTCAATGTCGCGCATGACACGTGTCGTATCACAGTAAATAAGATTGACAAGATCATATAAATAATTATACATAACTCATCAAGTGATCATAATTTGGTTTTTATACTATGCGCAATATATACATACATATATATATATATATGAGAGTGGCAAATTAGTAAAATTACATATAAGAAGGAAACAAATGAGTTGATACGCCGGTTTTTCGAGATCATAGAAGGCATAAACATGTGATTAAGTTTGGCATCCCCATGCTTAAAGTCTGGGTGCAGTCAAATATTTATTAAAATCTGGATCCTAATATATCGTTAATTAATTTACCTAACTAGCCAGTTAAGATTGTTAGATTTTTATTTTCTGTAATTAGACGAAACATTACTGTGAAAAAATTTCGAGTTAAACGATCTTAAATATGTAAATAATAAATTATTGATGATGCAGATTCTGTATATAATATCCATCCCACCGTAGAATTGGAAAATCAAAAATACCACACTGTCATGCTGATGCGTTTTTTTTTTTAATTAACATGACCTGTCCTTAAACCAAACCACTAACCCCTCAATTAGCTAAAGCGCCCTCTTACGTTAATAATGCACACAAGAGACAAAGAGAAGAACTCAAAAGAACAACAACTTCTGTTTGGTTAGTGATGCGACAAAGTTTCTAGAGTACATTTCTTAAAATGTTAAGCAGAGTAGATTATGATTTTAATTTTTAAACAAAAATTATGATATAGTAATAATAATAAATTTAAATATAAATTCTTATTTGAGTAAGTTCTGTTAGTATTTCTCTGTTTAAATTAATGATAATTAATTCGTTTTTATTTGGATAATCTAGTGAAAAGAATTGCACTATTTGGATTAACAAAGTTAAAATGAAAATCAATATAAATTAAAAAAAAAGAGTAAATAAAGCATAGAGCATGAGAAAACATACTTTGGGAGATTGGTAATCAAGCTTGGGATTATTGTATATCATCTGTGTCTGAAGATCCAAAGGAGTCCTTCGAGCGGACGGCTGTGATGATCTGGGTCTGAAAAATCTCTCAAAAATGGCCATGGCAAGAAACATTGATATGAGAATAGCAGTGGCAACAAAACCCAAAGACACTGCTTTCATCGAGTTGTTAAAACTTCCCCAATGCTCTTCTGTCTCCTTATTCACCGGAGCCGCAATGGGCGGCGGTGCCAGAGCTGTGCCTCCCCAGCTATCTTCATCACCCATTTACTCAGGAGCCAGCCTCAGCAAACCTCTCTATTTGTGTCATTAACAACTAACAACAAATAATAAGCTGAGAGAAGCGGTTTTGGTTCTCAGAAAGCGGCTTTTGGAGGCACTCCCAATCAGGCCCGAAAAGGCGAAAACTGATGAAAATGAGAGAAACCCAGTTGTGCATTTCCTCATTTCATAGTGATGGGATGAAAACAAGCAGAGAGATGGTTGGATGTTGAATATGCCTATAAGCACTGTCTTGGCTTTATAGATACACTACAAGAGTACAAGTCATCATTGGGCTAGTTTTTGTTTAAAATTAAGAAAAAGGGGCTCCCATTGGGCTAAATATTTACATCATAGCCCAAAAATTTATTTCGAGTCACCCAACAAGAAAAAAAGAAAAGGAAAATAATTGCATTTATAACAGTTAAAATCAGAACTGTTGACCTTATTTCTAACTTATGTCGCCTAATTAGCATATGCAGTGCTGTAAACCCTTTTAATGGTGCATAAGTTGAGAATGCTGAGGAGAACTTTGTTGCTGGTGCATCTAGGGGTCTTAAACTGGCTCAAAGCTGAACCATTTCCTATGAAATGTTCCAAAATTTTCTTGAATGTCCCTTTCTCCACAATCCGAAGCTCTAGGGGCCCAATCGAATTCGTTTTTCTTGAAACCACATATCCATGATCCACAAATGATGCATCCATCTCTCTGCAACATTCACTAAGAACCCTTTCTTCAACTTCTCCTTTGATCTCCCAATAGATAATGTAGTGGCCTGGTTGGGTGAGCAGATCAGCATGGCTTGTGAAATCAATGAGCTCAGCTTTGGACTTGCTTAGCAATTGTGAGCCTCTCTCCACCACCATTTGAAGGTCCTTTTCTGTGTTTTTGTCTATGTTTACTGTCAATATGAGCTTTCTTCTGCATATAAAGTTCAATTTTGGTGTCCCATTGTGGAAACCAGCCACTTCCACCACATCCCCTAGCCTGTACCTATAAAGTCCTGAAAATAAAAATAAAAAACCCAAAATGTGCACAACATTATATAAATCTGCATACGGCGAGCACATTCTCTCTAGCCAATGTCATGTCTGCATTATCGAAATTTAAAGTTTTAAATGTATGAGAGGCATAGACAAGAGCAAGACTTTGCTTTTGTTCCCACTCTACTCATTTTTTTTGCTCATCTAGTATTCTTGTTATGGGTTCAATCAAACATTAACTCATCTCACAGATCCAACATTGTACTTGGGATCCCTTTGATAAATTTTCGGTTTTTGTTTTCACTTTTTACTTTTTATATTCAAGATATGAGGAAATGAAGAATGAAAAATTACACAAAATTAAAATTAAAAACTAAAAACTAAAAACTATTTTTTGTTGTTTTCACTATCTAGATTTTGTTTTCATTCTTCCTGATTTATTGCTCTCCATATTATTCATCATCCCTTCTTTCTTTCTTTATGATACTTTCTCCATATCTCAAGCACATAAAAATAATAAGTGAAAACAAAAAACGAAATGTTATAAATACCCCTAAGGCTCTTGAATTAGCAAATATGCATATGCTTTTTGATATTTTGTTCTTAATATATCCATGAATCCTAAGACTACCCTAACTTTCCAATAATGTAAGTAGTGGGCCATGAGTCATGGGAAAGAGTAAAGTTTTTCCAAAATTGCCGCTGGTCTGCAAATAATCATTCAGTCCATGTTTTTGTGTTCAGACTTCCGTCTAAAAAAATATAGCAATGAGAATGGTAAAATATTAAATATGAAAAATTAGATTAACCTAGTTTGAAAAATATAGCAATGAGAATGGTAATAAAATGCCTGCAAATAAGGAAAAAACAGTAGGGAGCAATAATGGAAACTTACCTGTGAAAGTAGTGAGGACTATTTCATACTCTTGCCCAACCTTGACTTGAGACAATGGGACTGGTTTATCTTCAATGAAGTCATCAATGACCAAATTGCCATCTTGCCTCTGTTTATGAAGAGGCATGAACTCAAAGTAAGAAAAAGTTGGAACCACAGTAAAAGTCACATCCTCTGGAGGCAAACAAGGATCCAAATTGACTCCAATCCAGCTCTCAGTTGATCCATAATCTGCACTAACCAATGACAAATCCGCGGCGTAGTGCCTTAGCTTTTTCAAATAGGGTTGCATTGATCCTGTCATTATAGAATACACATACTTAGCATTTGGCCAAAGCTTAGGGATAAGACCAAACCAATCCAAATCTTCCAAGTCCTTGCAACAAGCTTCAATTTTTGAAGCCAATGTTGAGTTTGGGGACAAGATTTCCAACACCGCTTTTCGCACTTTTGGTACATTGATTCTCTTGCTGAGAGTCCCATCTCTGATGTCAATGCACAGCTCTTTCCATAGCTCTTCGAATGCGATTAAGGCCTGCACTATGCTATAGGCAAAAGTAGAGGTTATGAACTCTACTTGTTCAGAGAAAAAGAGGCCTAGGAGGAGATGACAGTAAGTTGATTGTTTGCAATCACCGCTCGAGATAACCTCTTCTGGGCTGCAAGTGAATGACTTGGTTTTTTCTTGTTTGATCTTGAATTCTTGGCTGGAATAATAGTGAGTTGTGGCTGTTCCTGCAGTTAATCCTCCCTTTGTTTTGAATTGTTTGCTGCTGTATATGAATTCCAAGATCCTCCCTCCTTCCCTTGTTGGATAAACCCTATAACCACACCACATAAGAAAGTTGAAGAAAATTAAAAGCGTAGTACTTCGGAGATATTCTTGTACATAGGTTCATAATAGAAGAAAAGATTAAAAATTTGTGAAGAAAGTAATTCATAAACAATGAATAGGAGACAAAAGTTGAACCTTGATCTGTAAGCTGCAGCCAATCTAAAAATTTGAAGGGTGGTTTGTGCACTATGGCACGTAAACGGTACGTATTTCTGTCTTCCTTCAGTGGTTCCAGAGCTATAAAGAAGAAGATTAGACCATCGACAAAGAAAAATAAACCAAATTGACTCAATAAAGCAGCAAAAATGTTATTAAGTTTGGTACGACACTAGGAACAATTTAAAGCACATAACTTTTGAATTCTCTTTTCAAAAAGAACTATTTTCGGATTCTTTCACAGTCTAATGAAACTCACAAAAAGGTAGCTTCTCAAAAATAGGAAGCTAACTAACCTTAAGGAGAGAGTGGTCATAGGTTGTTGAGTGAGAAGAGGGTTTTTGTCCCCATTTGCAATTCTGTGAATATAAGGCTCTAAATCTGCATGTGAAGCAAGGGGCACCAAAGAAGTGTAGAGAGATTCCAGCACACATTCATCATGTACCTCTTGGATTTTGATGTCTCCAAACCATTTCTTGAGATATTCCACACCGAAATTCAGCTCAAGTATTTGCCGGAGCGTCCGAGTTTGAACCAAACCGGCGTTCTCCGTCACATCTTCGAACCAACCAATGATGTCATCTTCATAATTGGTGCCATTTTTACACACAGCTGGCTCCATTGAAGAAATATGGTACACTTCGAGTCTGCAGACAAAAATACAAGTTGTTATTACAATAGTTGATGTGGTGTGGGGGGGGGGGGGGGGATGGTCCTGATTGCTCATGTCTCACTATCTTACATTGTATGATATAGAGAGGACGTAGGACATATTCAAATCTGAAAATATCTCTCTTGATTATGGCACTCTATCTAGGGAGCCTTTGTCGTTTATTGAAAAGCTCAACAAACCTTCTAATATTATGTTGCACAAGCTCACTCCTTTTTACACCACAAGGCTATACAGTGTCTTCTTCTTCTTTTTTTGTTGAGAGGGAGAGATTCTTATTTTATAGGAGCCAAACCTTACTAGGCAAAAATTCTAGGAAAACAAAATAAAAAAATCACTTACCCAATATGTAGGGTAATTAACTAGAAAACTTTTAGCATACAACATGAAAAAATCTTCAATAAGACAACCGATTTTGTAATGGCTACTCAGAAATACACAAATCTCTTAGCATTTAATTTGTTTCCCGCAGCTCCCATATTGGTCCCATCCATGTGAGTGATGCCGCACTGAAGAACACCATTTGAAGAACACCAATTTTCACTTTCCAGTAGGCCCAATCTTATTGTTGGTCGCCTGACATTATTTGAAATCATGATATACTAAATGGAGTGAGCCCTGTCTGAAGTCACACATGAAACCATTTTCCAAAAGCAAATGGCTCATGTGATGGCGCAGGCGCTCAAAGAGAGAAATCTACTTACAACTTTGAGCTTGTTAAATAGGTTCAAATAAGAAATGGTTGAAGCTTAATAAGAGAAGATACCCAATCTTCCTTCAAGAAGCCATATTTAGCATTTCAAGTGTTCAAATATCTCCCTTTCTAGAAAATTCCATTCCCCCGGAGTGTTTTCTTCTCCACTTCGTGGCGGATCGTGTACATCCACAAAGTCCAAATGAAACATACCATATATACATATACAATCCGAAAGTTTATATGCTCATTGATCAATAGAATAGATTATAACTAGTTAGCAGTAACTCGTAACTTTAGTGATTTAGAGCATTATTCCGTAATCAAGACCATATAGTTCTATCCACCCTATCTATCTCTTTAGCTCCTTACTTTTCATCCAAAAAATAAATAAAAAATTTACGTACTTGCATTTGTTTTCATAAAACGTAAGGTATTTTATCAAGATAGATTTTGATTCAAACCCAGAATTGGGTAGGCTGATAAAATGGTTCACCAGCCAACTCGCTGGTTAATCCCACACCCAAATGGACCAGTTTGCAGGTTGTAGAACTGTCCCACCTGTCACACAACTTTGTAGGCATTTACTGTATAATCTATTCCCAGCTGGATGGTTTTAGTTAAAGCTTTATTTATCCTTGGGCCCCTGGCTTCTTAATGTGCCTAGTGCCTAGTGCCTAGTGCCAGGACCATTTGCATCTTCATCTTCGTACACACAAATTTTGTCTTGATAAAAAAAAAGAACACACAAATTTTGTAGGTTCACAATCTCCATGTCACATCAATAATGATGTGGCAGGGCAGCATTTTCCTAAACCCAAAATCAACATTTATTTATTTATGACTGCAAAGTTTAGGAACCACTCAATCAGAAAGGGAGAATCCTTTTTCAAATCCCGTGGGATTTGCTGGTTAAACAAAATCAATGATCAATTAAAAAGTTGCTATTCAAAATCAATGATTAACTGAAAAGTTGCTAATCAAACTCAAGTTTGATAAGTTTTGATAAGATCTCTTGATGTAATTAATCTATGTAGAGTTTCTTTCTGATTTTAACACCTGATGTTTTAGCTTTATCTCTTAGTTTGACACCCTGTAGAAACAAGTAGATGAGTCCAAGGAAGTTTTTGTCTAAAGATGACTAGGCTCATATAATCTCCCTTTGAAATGAAATGTCTTAAAGCATATGGTCCCTTTTAGCTCTAACATTATCTGCCTGCCCCACCTTATCAAAGTCTTGTTATGTTTTACAACCCCCCCAAAATGACAGCATCTAGAAACGTTTAAGAACAAAGGAAAAAAAATGAGGTCGCCGGGTCATACCTGAGTTGGAAACAATCCTGATTAAAAAGTTTTTTGAATGTGCCAGTTGTATGTAACTTTCCTCGCGTAATATGTATGTAGGTCTCGCTCTTAGACATCTGATCCTACATACCATAGTTTCCTTAATCGTTTAATATAGTTATGATATGAACAATATGCACAACTCTAGCAAGCACAATAAGAAAACTTCAATTTCCACTAGTTTTCTGCGAGACAATTAAGAATGGCAGTTGGATAGCTGATATTTCTAGTTTTTTTTATCTGTGGCTATATTTCTAATATGCAATTTGCTACTGGTTGGTACCTCAAATTTTGTCTGGTAGTGTCCAGAGATGTCACTACCATACACCAACTTACTTGTCCAAGACCTGATGCTTCATTGTGTTCAAAGGGAAAAACGAATTTTGGTTTTGTTGTGTGTGCAAAGATTTGAAGTTGTCCTTCTTGCCGCTGGCTTCTTCAGTTCTTATAATGTTATTTCAGTGAAAGTAGATAAAATGGTGAAAAGAATCAAGATGAAGAAGAAATCTTCTCAAATATGAAAACCCGAAACAAAGCTACAGCAAACAGATCTACCTAATGGGTACCATAAGAATTTTTTTTTGGGCAGAACAATTGAGCCACTTGTTATAGTCTTATCGATGATGACATTAAGCGAGAATCGCTCTCAAGACAACCAGATAGCTGGACCAAAGAAAGACCTGAATTCAGAAAGCAGCTCTACATGGACTGAGATTCTGCATCAGATTTTCAGACAATTAAAATTCACCTATGCATGAGAAATCTATCTCTTACCGATAAATCAACAAAACGTGCAAAAAGACATCAAAATTATAAAATTTGACCAAGGATTGAAGCCAGGTGACCAAATTCTGAGGAAGCCAGTGACACTTCTGGAATGCCTCATTCAAAGTTTCATACACTAAAGGACACTAAAACAAAAGGAAGAGGATTAGAGAGAGAAGTATCTTTATAAATGAAGAAAGCAACAGCTGATATGGGTAGGGTAATGCCCTATATCTGTACTGGAGCATCTATACATACACCTTCATTTCATCTAGGGATCCATCCTTCAAACTATTATCACCAAGCATCAGGCTACAATCTCATTCTGAAATAACTACAAAATTCCACACTCAATTACAAGAAAAATAAAATCTTGGGGAATGGGCCTTACCTGCACGAGCAATAAATCTCATGACTTCATTACATTTGCAACTGGCAATACAACTTGAAGATGTTTAGCAGCAAAAAGTCTACCTGAAAATGAAGTGACACCAAAGGTAACATGCCCTAACACAACAAGAACCACATTCATTTTGCAATATCATTGCAGATGAATGTCCTCAATTATACACAATAATAGAAAAGGAAAAAGAAAAAAAGAATTTTGAACCAAATAGTTGAGTTGAGTGAATCTTAGCTCGGCATTTGTAAGAACCTTGGAGCGCCAATGCGACTCAAATAATCACCTACTGTCACTTCTCTTTTTCTTTGGAGGGTGGAGCTCTGGTGGGGAAGGAGCACATTGATTTTTGATTTTGTCAAAATCATATTCTGGTGAATCCTAACCCCTTTCCTTTCTTCTAAACAAAATGCCCAGGGTCAATTTTTTTTTTCCAAGTAATTAAAATTTAAAAGCTAAATCTCCTTGTGAATTGATGAATTTGGAAGGATATCGAAAAATAAACCTACTCAAAAGTTCAAAACCTCTCTCTTTCTATTCCATAATATTTTCTACTTTCACAAGTAACAAAACATAGGGAACTAGAAGGATGCATCTTGAGCTTATTTACACATATAAAATTATATCCCTATTTCGTTCTATGTTTTTGAAATGATAGCTCATATATGTTTGAGAAAGGGGAGGAAAGCCACACCTGGGTATTGACAGAGATCATAATATATGTTCAACAGGCCATGTAGCAGCCATCCAGTTGGGGGAATAGGCAGTCGACAGAACTTTTTAAGGCTCCAAAAAATTGATGTTAAAGTTTCTTCAATAAATTGAATGATGTTATATACAAAGATAATGAACATCAACTATACAACTTTAGATGGTAAGCAAATATAGGAGGAAATCTTTGAATTAGCTAAATAACATTTCATAGAGCTACCCTGTGGCTCAGACTCTACATATCAATCAGAATTCGGAACTTCACTCGCCTTTTGACGCTACCCTTTCGGTCGTACCCAATGCCGATCTTACTAAGCATCAACTTCATTGCTAAATCTGCATTGCCTGCTTTCCTCAAAGCATTGATTAGAACAGTTCGAATTCGTCCTGGTATTTCCCTGCCTCTATCCACAATCCCATCAGCCAACTTGCAAGCTTCCTTGAAACGGCCAGCTTTGCACAACACATTGATCATATCTTCAAAAGCTGTCTCAGGAATTACACCCATCGGTGCTAGCTCATCCAAAATCTTGCAAGCCCTGGCTATCTTGCCCGAGAGGCAAAGTCCCATTGAGAGAGCCCTGAAAGAAGCAGCTGTTGGCGTGATACCTTTATCGATCATCATGTCCCAAAGCTTCAACGCCTCTTCATTTCTCCGCTCCTTAAACAATCTGCTGATGAGTATTGTGTATGTATAAACTGTTTGATCACAACCTTCCTCTCCCATTTTCTTAAAGAGTGCCTGCGCTTCATCAATTTTCCCACATTTAGCTAGGGCATCAATAAGGGCATTATAGCAATACGAATCCTGTGGACATCCCTTCACAATCATCTTTTCAAAAAGCCTTTCAGCTTCTTCAACCCTCCCTGCCTTTCCAAGACCATCAATTAGACTAGAATACAACATAGCATTAACTGCCATCCCACTGCCTTCAAAAAATTCAAAATACTCCATAGCCTCCTCCAGTCTCCCACTCTTGCATAATCCATTGACAATAACCCCATAAGTCACCTCATCTGGCTCAAGCCCATCAAATTTCATCCTCTCGAAAATCTTTATTGCCTCTACAATGCTCCCACATTTTTCATATGAATCGATCAAAGCTGTATAGTTTGCCACATTTGCTTTACAACCCTTCTGAATCATATCTTCAAAAACTGCATAGCCTTCCATACATTTCCCTCGTTTACAAAGCCCACTGATGACTAAACTATATGCATGAGGCGGAATTTCAAGTCCTTTCTCTATCATTTCTTGGTAAAGACTCAAACATGAATCAAAATCTCCTTCTGAATAACACCCCTGGATTAAAGTCATATAAGTAATTTTATCAGGTTCTACATTCCTCCCCTCCATAGCTCTGAACTTCTCCATTGCTTTCTGGGTTTTCCCTCCCTTACAATACCCTTTAATCATTGTATTATAAGACACAATGTCTGGTCCAACTTTCCCACCTTCCATAACGTCAAAAACCTGCTCAGCCGATTCAATAAACATCGAATTCACCAACCCATTCAGCAAAAAGTTAAACGTATACAAACTAGGCTCAATGCCATTATCCTTCATTCTACGCCAAACCCACAGCAGCTCATCAATCATCCCAAGACAGCTAAAGCTCTTAATCAAAGAATTCGCATTCGCAGAAGTCATCAAAAAGTTCATTCTTTTAAATTCAACAATAACACATCGAATATGATCCAAATCACCAGATAAAGATAAAAGTTCAATCAAAGACACATAGCATTCAAGCTTATGATGATATTTCTTTTGCTTACCAGCCCAAGCAAAGAACCGCAATGCGGTTTCAGGCTTTCCACGAAGCTCAGCACATGTTAACACATACGCAACAAAATTAGGAGACAATTTAATCAAGAATGTGTGACAATAAGACTCCAAATTGGCTTCCATCTTCGGAGACCCATCCAAAAGATTGAGAATTTGGGGGAGCCATGGAGATGGTTCAAAGTGCTCTGGGCTGGAGACCATGTCCGAGATATCATTCAAAGGTTCTACCCATTCTGGAGGAGGAAGAGAGTTGGTGAAGACCCACCTATTATTTGAGTTGAAACCTGACGCGGAGTGAGAATTTGAAGCTTGTGATGAAGGCCCACCATGTCTGTACGGACGGGGATGCCTTGTTGGAAGAATATGGGGTGCTGAGAAAGAAAAGGGAGCTCTCAGTAGAAATCGTCTCATCAGGGTTTTAGGTTGGTTCGGCAAGTGTGTAGCTGAAATGGTTAATGAAGAAGATTGTGGATGAGAGATTATATTATCTAATTTGGAGTTGGTTAACGAAACGGTCCCATGGTCTAGTGGTTAGGACATTGGACTCTGAATCCAGTAACCCGAGTTCAAATCTCGGTGGGACCTTTCCAACAGCTTTTTTTAAGCTTTAAATTGAACTTTGCTTGGACTTCTGTATGCCTATGATTGAAAGCCCAATTATCATATGATTTTTGCTTAGTTGGGCTTCTGTATGCCTATGAATGAAAGCCCAATTATCATATGATTTTTGCTTAGTTGGGCTTCTGTATGCCTATGAATGAAAGCCCAATTATCATATGGTTTTGCATAAAAGAGAACTTGAGTCCACAGCCCAATTTATTTTCATTTGCCATTTATGCCTTTGCCTCCTTTCGAGAGGACTCTTCCTGGATTTTGTCTGCTAGACTTCTCTTTTCCACAGCTCAATCTCATTATCTCATTAAACCAAGCTATATGAATTTTCAGGCCTCGTTAAAAAATAGATGTATTTTCACGGTAAACGGCTTAGAGTGGATAGATTTAGAAAAAAACTTATCCAATTCAATCTCCTAAAAATAGTAAGATTAAAAGAAGTAGTTTTTTTTTTATGTCAAATTCTATATAATCCTCCTATAATGAAACCCCCTCCATTTGTATATTAAAAATACGTTGAATTTGAAGAGTAATCTAATTCATTACAATGCAATCTTACTCAACAAACATGATTAATACATTACTTTTAAAACAAAACCCACTTTACTCGTAATTAATCATCAATATTACGGTAAATAGTATTTGTTTTTGTAAATAAAAGGTTTCAAGATCGACTTATCACATGATGATAAAAACGATTTATATTTGTGTTGAATTCAAATATTTGTATAGGGTATTGAGAAAGAAATAACAAAAACTGCCTAACCAATCCAACTTCAACATAAACTGACCCAAGCGAAACATCTTCTACGGTAAATTGACGCGTTGATCGATAAAATCTTATCGAAGTATTATTATATAAACAATAAAAAAAAATTATAATATAATATATTTTGGTAGTATTGTTAGGTACACTTAAAATTTCTCAAATTGAGCCAATTAATAATACGGTCTAGTGGATATTCATTTCCACTCGTTATGTGGGAAGTCTCGTACACTTATAATGTAATACGGTCTAGTACACTTATAATGTAATCTCCTATACCCATATCATTGCATCGAAAAAAAAAAATCTCAAATGGATGTGAAGATTGAAATTATACAAGTAACTACGCTATATGATGACAAGGATATGGATGAAACATTATATATTGGAAAATGTTAGGGAGGCCATATTTTTATACCCAATGATGAAAATATCGTTTTTCACGGAAATATCGACAGTCAAATTTATGAAAATATCGATAGATATTTCGATATCGATATCGATATTGTTCACGCTCAATAAAAAAATGTTGGAAATTTAGTCCAAAACTTGAAAATTTTGAATAAAATTTTATGAAAAACTTAAGCACCTAATAATACTTATATAAGATTAATACGGATATCATGGAAATTGGGGGAAGATTTTTCTTCTCCCTTTATTTTTATGCCGAGACCCTTAAATACTGGTATATCCGAGGAAATATCACGGATATTTCTTCCCCTTTATTTTGATGACGAGACCCCAAAATACGGATATATCGACAGAAATATCGAAGACATTGCGGATATTTTCATCCATGTTTATACCATATTTGTGAACCACATACTAATAGAGGCAGACCCTACTTATATCGGTGGGTCCTACCTGTATTAGGGTGTAGTTTACAAATGTGATCTCATTAACATTGCCCTAATATATTTGGAAGATGTACAATAATTTAGGGATAATGCGAAGGAGACCACAATTGTGAACCGCATACTAATACCAGTAGGACCTACCAATACAAATAGGGTTCGCCGGTACTAATATGTGATTTACAAATGTGGTCACCTTAGTATTTTCCATAATTTTTGTTGTAAACATTTTCCATAACTTATGATGTAAAAGCTTCACATATACTGTATAACATTAATTGAGCTTATGGACTCACAATCAATAATCAGTATTACGGTAAATAGTATTTGTTTTTGTAAATAAAAGGTTTCAAGATCGACTTATCACGTGATGATAAAAACGATTTATATTTGTGTTGAATTCAAATATTTGTATAGGGTATTGAGAAAGAAATAACAAAAACTGCCTAACCAATCCAACTTCAACATAAACTGACCCAAGCGAAACATCTTCTACGGTAAATTGACGTGTTGATCGATAAAATCTTATCGAAGTATTATTATATAAACAATAAAAAAAATTATAATATAATATATTTTGGTAGTATTGTTAGGTACACTTAAAATTTCTCAAATTGAGCCAATTAATAATACGGTCTAATGGATATTCATTTCCACTCGTTATGTGGGAAATCTCGTGTTCGACTCTCGTAAAAAGTGAGGTTGACACTCAATTTTTATAATGTAATCCCCTATACCCATATCATTGCATCGAAAAAAAAAAATCTCAAATGGATGTGATGATTGAAATTATACAAGTAACTACGCTATATGATGACAAGGATATGGATGAAACATTATATATTGGAAAATGTTAGGGAGGCCATATTTTTATACCCAATGATGAAAATATCGTTTTTCACGGAAATATCGACAGTCAAATTTATGAAAATATCGATAGATATTTCGATATCGATATCGATATTGTTCACGCTCAATAAAAAAATGTTGGAAATTTAGTCCAAAACTTGAAAATTTTGAATAAAATTTTATGAAAAACTTAAGCACCTAATAATACTTATATAAGACTAATACGGATATCATGAAAATTGGGGGAAGATTTTTCTTCTCCCTTTATTTTTATGCCGAGACCCTTAAATACTGGTATATCCGAGGAAATATCACGGATATTTCTTCCCCTTTATTTTGATGACGAGACCCCAAAATACGGATATATCGACAGAAATATCGAAGACATTGCGGATATTTTCATCCATGTTTATACCATATTTGTGAATCACATACTAATAGAGGCAGACCCTACTTATATCGGTGGGTCCTACCTGTATTAGGGTGTAGTTTACAAATGTGATCTCATTAACATTGCCCTAATATATTTGGAAGATGTACAATAATTTAGGGATAATGCGAAGGAGACCACAATTGTGAACCGCATACTAATACCAGTAGGACCTACCAATACAAATAGGGTTCGCCGGTACTAATATGTGATTTACAAATGTGGTCACCTTAGTATTTTCCATAATTTTTGTTGTAAACATTTACCATAACTTATGATGTAAAAGCTTCACATATACTGTATAACATTAATTGAGCTTATGGACTCACAATCAATAATGAGATACGAATAATTGGAGAAATTATTAAATAATATCGGGTTTAGTTATGCCAGTGACGGGGTTATGCCTTAGGTTGAATGTGCTATCGCCCATCCAAGTTTCCAATAAAAAATAAATAATAGTTAAATTTATAGTAAAATTCAGAATTTTAATACATAAAAATTAACATATTACACTCAGCACAATGCGAGAAAAGAAATATTCCGCTTTTTATTCTTCAAAATATGTTGAGGGTATCAATAATGAAGTTTAGTGGAGAATTTTACACTTTTAATGACTCGTAGGGTACAACATAAAATTAGATAATGATATTCTGTATTTGCATTGAATATTTACTTGTGTTTTTTGTTATATTCCTTTCAAACTTTTATTTATATACGGAGATGCAATTATGGGATAAAGCTTGTTATATCATTTGTATTATGTGTATTCCGTTTATGTTTAATAGTATATTTAGTTAGATATTGATTTTTTTAAAATTAACATGTAAATTTAGTCTATCCAAATTTTAGGTGCAGAAATCGTCAATGGGTTATGCGGAGTATTCATTTCATAGGTTAGGATAATATGGATGACATATTTAATAAATTTATATTATAATGTCAATATATCCACATTAGATATATATATATATATATATAGAGAGAGAGAGAGAGGGAGAGAGAGAATATAATATAGGTGCCCACATAATTACGTACCGATGTTCTTTACCCGTTTTAATCAAAATTAGGTTGATCTTGAGCCGCATAACATCTAAGCACTGCTGAGATCGATTTTTAGAATATTGAATAAAGGACCATTAAAAATCTCTCCCAATATTTGGCAATAACAATAATTGGAGGCTAAAATTGGAAATTATGAAACCTACTGGACTTTTCCTCCCTCTTCGTGTACAAAATTGTCTTTTCCGATCCTGCTGTGCATTGCAAACTCATTTTTCTTTGGATTGTTGTATTCATACAAAAACTCTAATAACTAGGATGAAAATGAAAACAAAATTTACGCTGACTTTATTCAACAATCCATATATATATATATATATATTAGTGTACTTCAGAAAACGTAATGGTCCATATCCATACATGTGAGTACTGCCAAAAGAAAACGTAATGGTCCATGTTCAAGTGTTAATTTGTTTTCATTTTCAATCTAGGTCTTAGAGTTTTTGTATGAATACAACAATCCATATATATGGACTACTTACAGGTACTATATATATATATAATATAGAGGATAAATTATATAAAAATACCTAAACGGGTCATTTCAAACTCATATTTCAATTATGAAAGATTTCATCTAGGTACCCAAACTATCAAAACAAAACACAACATCGAAGTATCATCCGTTAGTCAATTTAGTTAAACCGTTAAATGCTTAAGTGTTTTTGCTGAGTCAGAATTATATGCTGAGTTAGACTCCCATAAACTAAAAATTAATATAAAAATAATAAATAAACCATTAAAAAATTTTAGTTTTACAAAATTAACCAAAAAAACAAAAAATGAAGAAAGAAACCAATCCTCTTCTTTCCCGATAACCTCCCTCCCCTCCTTGCCTCATCTCCTTCCCCTACCTGTAGCAACACCATCATCCACCCCTTTAATTACCAAGTAATTTTTTCATCAGTTAAATAACAAAATTTCATTTTAACTACCAAGTAATGATGCCTTCAATTACGAACCCTACTTTATGATAAACCTTCAGCAGAATTTCAATCAAAACCAAACAAATCAAAGAAAAAAATTCTTCTTTATACTAATTAAACATTTGCGTAGAGCAAAGATGCAAAAATTTGAGTGTTTTTTACCTGGTCTTGGGGAAATTGAGGAGTTGGTCGATGCCCCTTTTTCTCCATTAAATCTAAAGTTTCTTTTGCCTCTTTCAGGTGAAAAAAGTGTTACTAGCTACTACAGAGACCGAAACCAAAGACGAGGTTTGGAGATTTTGGGAAGACGAAGTTTCGATTAGGTTAAGGTGCTACTACTGTAGTGAGTGGTGACTGTTGCCTTCATCTTTCTCTTGATTTGAAGTCTCAAATGAATGAGTGATAAATATGCTATCAGCTCCGAATCGGACACTCATTTTTTGGGTCTTGTTGGACTTTCTTTCTTCATGTCGCTCTGCTGGTCATCGATTTGGGTGGGATCGATTTTTTCATCAGTTTTGGCGTTCTGGGTGTGGATGATGGTGTTGCTGCAGGTAGGGGAAGGAGATGAGGCAAGGAGGGGAGGGGAGGGTTTGGTTTTTTTCTTCCTTTTTGGTTTTCTTTTTTGTTTTTTTTGGTTAATTTTGTAAAATTAAAATTTTTTAATGGTTTATTTATTATTTTATATTAATTTTTATTTTATGTGGAATCTAACTCAGCATATAATTCTGACTCAGCAAAGACGCTTAAGCATTTAACTGTTTGATTAACGGAGGGTACTTAAATGTTGTGTTTTGATAATTTAGATATCTAGATGAAATTTTCATAATTGGGGTATGAACTTGAAATGACCCATATAATTTGTGTATTTTTATGTAATTTATCCTAATATATATATATATATATGTATATTGTCGTCAATATGACTATTTACACCTTATACAGTAGTTTGGAAGAGTTTTTAAAATAGACGTACTAACATGGTTTAATTTTCTCAATTTACTCTCTTAGGTTTTCAAAAATGCATAAATTAATATCTCTGTTAGTTTGACTATTAAAGTAAGGGGGAGAAAGAAAAAGGGAGTAAGAAAAAAAGGTGACCAAGCCAATGGAGGGGATAGGTCATCGGGAAATTATTCATATTTTATTCATTTTCTTTTTAAGTTTATTCTTTTAATATTATTTTAAAAAGTAAAATAGAAAGATAAAATTTAGCATTAAACTCAGAAGCTTAAAAAGGAAAAAAATAAAGTAACATTTTTCTAATATTATTTCAGTGATCGTGTCTTACATAAACTCATAAACTTATGTTGAAACGTGACTCCAAATTTCAGAAATTTATGTTGAAGATGACTCCAAATAGAAAGTCAGAAGCTTCTGTTAATGGTGACTCAAAACTTGTCAGAAACTTTTGTTAAGGGTGACTCAGAACATGTTAGAAACTTCTGTTAAGGGTGACTTTAGAACAAAAATTTCTGTTGAGGGTGACCTCAAAACAAAAGCTTCTGTTTAAGATGACCTCAGAACAGGTCATTGATTAAGTTCTGCATAAAATTCTAAAGTTTCTATTAAGTTGATTCAGGTTCTTTGAAAGATTATGCAAATGGTGAAGGGCATAGATGCTCTGAAGGAGTGTATCTTTTAAGAAATATTCAAATCTTTAGAAAATTATGCAAATGGTGAAGGGCATGGATGCTTACCAATAATTACGTACGAAACCCATCGTTTATTTGAAAATTATTTGTTATATATATATAATTCTGTCATATAGTCACTCACCTTGTTGTGGCAACGGGCTCTGATCATGGCCCGATTCTTTCAGTTTTTCTCACAACCGATCCATATGGGGAGGAGAGATACCGATCCTAATGAGGCATGTGGAAGGAAGCTGCACGTTGAAAATATTGAGGATAATGTTCAGAAGTAAAAAAAATTAGATGTGGTTGATGCAGAAATCGTCCGGATTGAAATTGACCGTTCAATCTCTACACATAGAAAAAAGGGACAACTGAGGTTAAGGTTGAATCCTGAGCTGGGGGGTTCATCCAAAAACACTATGATGCCTAAGTCAGTTTAATCGTAGAGAGAAAATTATGAGAATAATTTAGGTGTACCTGAGAAGTGAGGGGTGACCCTCTATTTATAGTGGATACCAGGAGGTCTTCAGAGCTTCTGATTGGTTGAAAGAGTTTGCAATGAATAAGTAATCATGGTTAGGAAATACTTAGTATTGACTTTTAATAATAAATAATTCGCTGGGAAGTTATTTATTATTGGTAGAAAATGAGTTCTAATTAATAAACAAATCCTTTTAGGAAATGAAGTTTATTTATTAATTGATTCCTGGCTGAATAATAACTCTCATGAAGATGTATTTTATTATTGCAATATAACTCCTATTAATTAATATATTTAGCTAGTAAATATATTTAGCTAGTAAATATATTTAATTAATGCGCAGTAATTATATGATGATAATGACTCTACTAGGGACAGAGTAGTCATTATGTAAATTATGGGCCACGTGGCAGTTTCACTATTTTTGGACAAATTATGGTTCCACAAATGCCCCAACATCGCTTAGGAATTCAGGGAATCCTAAGGGATGTAGTTTTTGCAGTTGCAATAATCCATCGCCTTTTGATACTTCCATGGAAGAATGCTTTTGATGCTTCATTGAAGAAGGCTTGGTTGCTTATATGGAAGAAGGCTTGAGTGCTTCGCAGGGTGAAGGCTTTGATGCTTCCATGGAAGAAGACTTGAATGCTTCGCAATGCGAAGGCTTTGATGCTTCTGAGGAGGAAGGCTTGAATGCTTCGCGGGGGGAAGGCTTTGATGCTTCGGCCGGCGAAGATTTTGATACTTCCGTGGAGGAAGGCTTGAATGCTTCGCAATGCGAAGGCTTTGATGCTTGTACTGGAGAAGGCTTGAGTGCTTCGCGGGGCGCATGCTTTGATGCTTTCGAGGAGGAAGGCTTTGGTGCTTTGGAGGGCGAAGGCTTTGATGCTTCCACGGAAGAAGGCTTGAATGCTTCGCGGGGCGAGGGCTTTGATGCTTCGACGGGCGAAGGCTTTGATGCTTCCACGGAGGAAGGCTTGAGTGCTTCACAATGCGAAGGCTTAGATGCTTCCACAGAGGAAGGATTTGCTGATGACCCCCACGTACTAAAATACTGGCATAGGATTCGTTACAACTCGGAATTAGTTTTTCTTGGTGGAGTTAGAAAGCTGACTTCCGTATCTTTCTAATTTCGTCGGAATTTCTCAAAAAGATTGAGAATTTATTTTTTGACGAATTTTTGAAGTTGGCTCATGTGCGCTGTGTCGCATACTTGACCTCTTCTCAGTATTTTGTAAACTAATAACTCGTTGGTTATAAAAATTAGTTGCTTTTTGGGTTTAGGAAGCTAACGTACACATCTTTCTAATTCCACTGAGCTTTTTGAAAAAGGATAAGAACTGAATTTTTGGCGAATTTCGGAAGTTTGGTCACGCCGCTGATGGAAATGTTGACCAATCTTCATTAATTTTCTCATAGATAATTCATTTCTTATATGAATTAGCTCTTCTTGATGGAGTTAGAAAGATAACATCCATACCTTTCCAATGCTGCTGAGCTTACTCAAAAAGGTTGAGAATTAAATTTTTAAATCAATTTGCAAAACGTGTTTATGCTCAGAATTGTGCATTCGACCTTGTGTCATTGAATTGGACATTCCGGATTCATTATAACTCGAATTGGAGCGCCGTAGATGGCGTTGGAAAGCTATGATCCGTATCTATCCAATACTGCCTGGCCCATTCCGTGGGTATAAGTGATGAATCTGGGGTGAGCTCCACAAGTGATGTCTTCGGCGCAAGAAACTTCTGGCTAGGATGCTCCTTTGAACTTAGACATCGCTGAGATTTTCTCAAAGTTGCCTTGAGCCGTTGACCTTGCTTTCTCGCATGGACAGAGGGCTTTTCAGTTTATTCAAAATGCCCCTGTTGTATTTCCATGGGCACTCAACGATGGCGGTTTGAATCAACTTACCTCTTGGATGAGGGCTTTACTTTACCTTGGAGAAAGGGCTTTGCTTGGGAATTTCGTGGTACGGCGCGTCTTCAAGTGGTCGGTATGCTCCCCGCTCGGCCAAGAAATGTTGTAGAAGTTCTAACTACATTTGGATCTGATTGCTGAGGCGTTCGACTTGCCATGACAAGCTAACACGGGTAGGCAATCCTCAAAAGTATATGCACGGCGTGCAACATGTCGGGACTCACGTGCCGAACGGCACATGGGTTCCCTACCTTCTTGATTATTTTGCGTTCTACCAGCGCGTAGCTAATCTAAGATCATTCGTAGATCCGCGTTTGCCGGTTGCCAGTTGGTGCGGGACGCTTTGCCAACGAGTTGTCCATCCGTACACTGAAAGTAATAAGGGTAGTGCAGCAAGTTCCCTCCTGTCTAAAGGTAGTCGCGTAACGTCTATTGTCCTGTTGTTCGATGAAGCTAAGATTGCTCGTCTCATCTTAGGGAAGGGAATTTTTATTCACCAGGAACCACCACTGGATTAGGAGCGGGATCCCCTCTCTCTGGGCGGGCAAACAAAACCCCCTATGCTCCTCTTTCTTTCCAGGTGCACTGCTTTATTGCTTGCATTTGGTGCGCTACTATGCGTTGTCGACTTCCGGTCCCAGAGGCTGGACATTGCTGTAAGTGGATATCGGGTGTATTGGGCTGAGTTAAAACCAGGTCGGACGGTCGAACAGCCGAATCTGGTGGATGGACAGACGAGACCATTGTACTTTGGGTCGGCAAACTGGTAGTGGCGAGCGGTAGGCCGACGATAGGCCGGTGGTGGTGAGCGGAAGACAGGTTGGAAGAGCTGTGTGACATACAACAAGCGGCGACGAGATCGTGGGGCACATGATGGCGGCGGTGTTGCTGACCGGTTGTGTGGCTTGTGGCGGGGGTAGGACAATGGGGCCTATGATGATGGCAGCGTGGCTGACTGGCCGAGGGGCCTGCGGTTGCGCGGTCTCCTCGGTGCGACGACCTTGTTTCTCTCCTGCGCGGGATGTGCTCGTCTCGCTGGATCTTTTTGATCGTCGTGTTTTTGCCATTATTCGAAGTTTTCTTTTTTCGACGAACGAAGAACAAAAACAATAATTTTGATGAAAAAGTGAGAACTTTTCGGATTAAAGAGCACCCTTTGAGAATTTCTCAACTCGGCTCTCAATGAAAGCACCAGCTGGTGGATGCAGAAATCGTTCGGAAAATTGACCGTTCAATCCCTACACATAGAAAAGGGACAACTGAGGTTAAAGTTAAATCTCGACCTGGGGGGTTCAATCAAGAACACTCTGATGCCTAAGTCAGTTTAATCGTTGAGAGAAAACTGAAGTGAAAATTATGAGAATAATTTAGGTGTACCTGAGAAGTGAGGGGAGGCCTCTATTTATGGTGGAGACTAGGAGGTCTTTAGAGTTTCTGATTGGTTGAAAGAGTTTGCAATGAATAAGTAATCCTAAGTAGGAAATACTTAGTATTGACTTTTAATAATAAATAATTCGCTGGAAATTTATTTATTATTGGTAGGAAAAAAAGTTCTAATTAATAAACAAATCCTTTTAGGAAAGTAAGTTTTTTTTTATTAATTGATTCCTAGCTGAATAATAACTCTCATGGAGATGTCTTTTATTATTGCAATATAACTCCTATTAATTAATATATTTAGTTAGTAAATATATTTAATTAATGCGTGGTAATTATATGCTGACAATGACTCTATTAGGGGCAGAGTAATCATTATGAAAATTATGAACCACATGACATCTCTATAATTTTTGGACAAATTATTATTCCACTGATGTTAACGAGCGATACAGGACATTTTGTCCGATGTTGGTTAAGTTAGCTTCTTGAGCTTTAGACTTTGAGAAAGCCTTTTCTTTGGTACTTAGAGCTGTAAATGAGTTGTGTAAGATTTACTGGTAAATTACATTTGTATTTTTTGTGGTGAACACTTGCTCACTTGTTTAGATATTGTACACAACGTAGTCAAATGGTTGATGAGTTAAATATATGATTGTAGGGGATGGTTACAAGATCTGGTTCCTTTGGCCAAGCACCACTAATAGATTTTTTTGGCCAAGTCACAAATATAGAATGTCAGAAGATGAACCAAATGAACCCAAAAAAACTCGTTGTTTTTTTTTTTAATCTAAAATTTATAAAGGGTCAATCCCAATAAACACTCCTGGGAAACCCAGAGAAAAGCTGAATTAGCAGCAGAAAACAACAAATAGTCCTGCTACAAGCAGCTGGGAAATTAACAAAGACGAGGAGAAAATGCAAGCGAATGAAGTTACAGAGCTGTCAATACACGATGAACTAGACGACGAACACAATCTCCAAGAGGAACGAGATTCCAATCATCGATGATACTATTGCTCGCGAAGACGAATACTAAGATGATGATGAAGGAGCAGAAATTGGTATCCAGATTACGCCATCTACGTTGCACAACTTGCTTTTGACTTTTCAAAACCTTTGACTTTTCTCAAAGTAATTTTAAAAAGTATGCTAGAACGGGAATTTGGTGAATATGATATTTTTTATTCTATAATCATTAAGAATATGAAATTAACTTAATTTAATAATCTGAAATTAACTTAATTTGATTACAAGTAAGAAATATGTGTTATAATTATATTATCGTTACATGACAAAAGAATTGGTTTTAAGGCTCCAAGGATAATTTGGTGTGGCAGACACGAGACAAAGGAGGAGGATTAGTGAATAGTGATGTGATTAATGATTAATCTTTGTGTTGTAATGACCAAAATGAAAAGTTAAAAATTGCGCTCATAAAGTTTGTTGATGTAGCCATTTGGAACATATTGACTGAATTACATGAAGATTCTTGGAAGAGCGATGGAGGATTTTCTATTGAAGAGGAAGAAGAATATGGAGAAAGAGAAGCTGAAAAGGTCTTGCGTTTTTTGTTTTAAACCCTAAGAATTTGGCCTTTTTATTCTTTAATCAATAAGAATATAAAGTTAACTTAACTTTGGTTAATTAATGGGAATTCGAAATAAAAATATTAACTCATAACTTAATGAAGTGCAATGTTTTAAATGGTTGGATTAATACAAAGGTTTAAATTTAATGAAATACGACGAAATGCGTGGAACCTAAATGCAGCTGAAACTCACGTCCATACAAGATAATTCGACATATCGAGTAGTTTGGTTAAAATAGAGTGTTAGAGTGCACATCACTTAATTCAATTTATTCGGTAATGATTTAGTGAATATATCAATTTGATATAGTCGTTATCAAATGATATATAAATTGATTATTTGAAGACACTTAGAATTAACATGCAAATCTACTCCATTATATGACGACTCCATCAGATAAATACACTACGTAAATCATAACCGCAAACTATTGATTGACCTTTGATGTTTTTTTTTCATGTGTGTGTTTGTCTATAAAAAGTCTTAACCTTACCCCACAAAAATAAAAAACAAAAAACGAAGATAAAATCACCTATTAAGAATGTGAGACAAAACGGTAAGTTGATGCCTAAAAAATCCGAATTCAAGAATAGAATGATCTGAAAGGGAGGGGCATCATGCCATACAACTGAAGAGGATAACAAACCTAAATTGGCTAGTTTGTCAGCTACTCCATTTCCTTCGTGGAAAATATAAGAACAACGGAAAGTCATATATGCTTTAAAAGAAATAGAAAATTCACCCAACGAACTCGAAGAGGCCACGAGGGAGAAAAAGAGGCTGAAGTAAAACAAGAAACCACACTGGAAGAATCACTTTCAAGCCAAAGCGTATGTCACCCCCTAGCATGAACAAACTCCACAATAAGGATGACAACATAAACAAACTCCACAGTAAGGATGACAACATAAAGCTTTGTATTAAAAGAAGTATGATGTCTAAGACTGTGAGAAAAATCACCAAGAAAGCAACCTAAAGAATTGCTGAAAACGGCGCCACATGCTACAGGACCTGGGTTCTCCTTTGCAAGGCCATCCATATTGACTTTGACCGAGGGATTAGAAGGAGGATGTCAAAGCACTGGAATAATTGAGGGAGCTTTACACCGCCCATATGAGATCCCAAGAGAAAGTAAAAGTTACATATCCAAAATACCACGAACATGACCAGGTGAATTCGACACATTGAATTCAACAAATTCCCGACGCTTGGTGACTGAGATGACAAATATCTCATAAGAAACGGATAGCATATATAATTGTGTAAAATTTCACCACACATTATTAATTATGACATATAAAAACACTTAATATTCAAAAATAGAGAGAAAAAAAATACAAGCATAATGTTGTATTGGGAAAAGGGGTGGATATATCCTTATTTTCCCATATAATTATGGCACTTATTCAAGAAAAGGAATTAGACGACAAATGGCACTTATCCAAGAAAAGGAATTAGACGACAAATACTAGCATGGTTGGCCTTGGCCATATGAAAAACCACACTTGGGGGATTAGACCTTGTTCCAATTAGTGATCTCCTTGGGACCTGGAGGAGGCCTTCACCAACTCGGCCATAGGACCTCCCCAAACTTTTTATGACCTTCTTTGTGCCCAAAATTTTCGAAGATGACTTCAATGGGACGGATCCTTGGGTTACATGATCTTCATCAACATTATCCACTCTTAATAATATTGGATCATAAATTGCTTTGTTGATCTGAGTAAGCAACTCTGTTGGGGAGTCAAATGCATTTGAAGAATTGAAAAACATCTGAAATACTTTGAGGCAGGAGAGGTGGAGTTGTTTGCATGCTTCTGGCACATCATCATCACCCATGAGAGCCTGTTCTAGAAACTCCTTCTTCTTATCATCCAATAGTTTCTGTATAATCCCAATTGATTCTTCAAATCCTAAATTTGGATTTTCCTTCATTTGCAGTAGCACAAGGTTTGGCTTCCCTTCCTCTTGCTCCTTCTGAAACCAATCATCCAGTCATCATTAATTTCATTTTTCCCATTAATATATTAATCAATAATTGTAAGCTAAAGACAAATTAACCACAAGGAGTGGTCTAGAAGTCTAGTGATTCAAACACTAGTATGATTTGCTCTCAGGTCTCCCGTTCGAATCTCACTAATTGTTTCGTGTGGTCACCAGAGGGCATAAGGGTTACTCATGATCTAATGTCGACATCATATATATAGGCGATGGTGTCCTAAGAGGATTGGTCCCAAACCTATGTATAGGGACACTTCATGCAATGTCAAAAAAGAAAAAAACATAATGACAGCTAAGTAAGACCGAAGTTTGGAGGGAAGCAAGCTAAATTGATCAAGGAGTGCAAAAAGAAAAAAGAGGAGTGGGAAAATGACTTCCCAGCTGGTCATAACATATATTTACCTGGTAGCTTCTAATATCATTCAAAAGCCTTGCCAAAAGCATGAGTAAACTTGTAAGTGGGTAACTTTGAGGGCACTTGAGGATGTCAATTTTTGGAGGTGGATTAAGCAGAAGGGCAGCTGTAAGAAGAATAGTATGTGAAGCAATAGAGATTGTGGCCACTTGGAGGTACTCAGCAATGGATGGTTCATGCCCACTTCTGCTCCATTCTGCTTCCTTTAACCAGCTTTCAAATGTTTGGTGCCACTAAAATATTCATTTTGTAAAAAGTAAGGAATTGAATTAGAATAAGTAACACATTTTTTACATTTTACCATTGTGTACGCCAACAAAATTTTTGAAGAAAAATGAAAGTAAATGTGTATCTTACTAGCTTCCGGAGATATCTCTTTATGTCATATCCATTTTTATTGAAGAATTGCTTAGAAATGTCATCAACATATTCTTTGAGAACCTTGAATATAGTTTTTCCATATCCATTTAGGCCTTGTTGCTGCCATCTGATAACATATATATAAGACATCCACGTTTTAGTAGGTCATTTTCGTAATTACATGCATTTAGATACTGTATATATAAGCCGGCGCATATACAATAATCAGCCGTTAGTATTTACCTCTTGACCGCATTGGCAAGATCTTCCAACTCATCCATTGAACCTTCCCTATCAAAAAAATCATCAGCAACTGTAACAATCACTGCAGCTTTCACAACTGCCATCCGTATATCTGAGAGGGAAGGATGTGGTGCGGTTGAAGCAACTGCAAAATAGCAGTATGTGGTTTTCTGTCGAGCAAACCCCATATCACAAAGTCCCATGTCCTTCGCCCACCTGCATGATTCATTTTTCACCCAAAAAAATAAAATTATTAAATAAACCGAATGGGTAATAAAATTAATTCCAACACTATATAAAATAAATAACAAATTAAATTCTTTAGTGAAAGTGTATAGAGAGAGTACGTACCTTTTCTTATATATATATATTTATATAATGATATGGAAGCGACATATTACATTATAATATTATACATATTAGATATCGACATCACATTTTACGAGAGTTAAACCCGATATTCAGAGCCAGCCCTGAGAATAGCCGAGTAAGACGCCCACATCGGGGGGCCCCGAAATTATTTTTTTATACATAGTTGATATGTTAATTTGATATATATTCATATTATTTTAATAATAGTAAAATTATCTACTTGAGTGAGGTGGCTTGGTCATTTGCTACTTTCAAAGAGGTCACTGGTTTGAATCCAATTGAGGACCATTAACAATAGTTTTTGCCTTTTTGATTTCCCTTAAAAGAGGCCATTTTCCCCATTTTTCTGCTTTTGATTTGCTTTTCCTTTTTGGGGGTTTTTTTTTTTCTAAACACAATATTTTTTTTTTCGTTTCCTTTTTCTTTTGTCCTAAATCAAACCAAATAATTTTTCTTAAATCAAACAAAATAACTTTTTCTATTGTGTTTTGTTACCCAATAACCTAGCCTCATCTATTATATTTAAGTTAATTTTTAAACCCTATCCCCTCTCCCTTATTTGATTAAGGACATAGCCTCCTCTATTATAATTAAGGACCTTAAGTACTTCTTTGTTGACATTGTTTGGTAATTGTTTCTTGTCATAATTTTAATTTTTGTGAGTTTTGATATAAATATAGCTTTTTAAAGTGTTAGATATATATGTACGTACCAATATACGGACACTTTGAGAGTTGAAGAATTGTGGGCCCCAATTTAAAGGTTCGTCTTGGGCCCCCAATATCTCAGGGTCGCCCCTATCGATACCTCACATATAACGTTTGAAAAAGAATACCACTAAATCGTACGTAGTATTAAGTAGCGAGAGAGAGTACCTTTCTAGCTCCTTCAATTCATTTATGAAAATGGACTGTCGTTTTGTATAGTTCTTAATGGCAAGTTGTAGCAGCATGGCACTGCACACGATAATCACTAGTTAGTAAAATACGAAACGAACGAATATAGTCTGTGAAAAATATATAGCGTATTATTATTTGATAGATTTCTTTAAATTTAATTACAAAGTGAAAAATTCTATCATTATATAAAATTTTACTATTATTTATTTGATTTATATAGTATATATATATATATATATATAGTTAGGTATATTTTTCTTTAATAATATATAAAAAATACATACATAAAATGTAAATTTTATAGGATAATATTTGCATCATTTCGTTTTATCTAATTGTCGTTATACATATATTATAATTAAAACCGTTCAATTCATAAATCATCATATCAAGATCGTTTACGCAAAAAATTAACGAAATTAGAGATCATTTAGCCATTCATATATATCAACTAAATGAACGGTTCGCTATGAGGATCTTAATTATTACCAAAATAATTGATTAACGACTTTCAATCTTGTTCATTTTGTACGGAGATGATTTTAAAATAATGATTTAGATAACAAATTATTTCGATTATTGTATATGTACAAAAACAATTTGATAAATTGAAAGGGTACGTGGTACGAGGAGATACCGACCACCATGTGGGATGCAAGTATTAATATCTTGTATTTATTATTTAAAATTATATGAAAATTATGTATATATATTACATGTAATTATACATACGTATATTTATATATACCACACGATCTTAATTACTCCCTAGGTGCCGCTGGCGGTTGTTTCAATTTATTATTTAAGTAATTACCTATAAGATGGTGGAGATTTTCCTGTCCATGGACCAATAATATTGTGTTTCCTCTCAATGCACCTCCTGTGCTCCAGATGATCCAACCGAGCAAGCCATGGAGTACCAAGTTCATGCTTAATCTATTAAAATTATTATTGAGCAAATTAATTCTTTTGGAAACTCCAAAATTCGTAAACACGTAGTGTGAAGATATATATATATATATATATATATATATATACTTGTATATCTCACCCTGATGGTACGCACCTCCTCGTATCACATTTTCGATTTATCAAATTATCGTTATACATATATCATAATCGAAACTATTTAACTCTTAAATAATCATTTCAAGATAATGCAAGCAAATAATCAACGAAATTGGAGATCATTTAACTATTCATATGTATCAACGTCCAAATGGACGGTTCGTCATAATAATCTTATAAATATAAATTGTTAAACGACCTCTAATCTTGTTGATGTTTTACGAAAATGATCTTGAAATGATGACTTAGAGAATAAACAATTGCGATTATGATATATACAAAAACAATCACATAAATCGAAAGGATAGTACGCAGAGGTATAACCAAAGTGGGATTCAAATATTATCTATGTATAATTTACCTCATCTTGCATGTTTGTTGTTTCCTTTTCTAGTATTCTTTTTGAGAATGCCCTAACATCCTCAAGCTGATTTTCTCCTATAAAGCTAACATTTGTTGCTCTGTACACATTATACATGGCGCTCAAGAAAATTTCATGGTGCTCTTCCATGTACATCGCTGTGTCTTCGTCCTCGAAGAACCTGCAGAACTTCCCTGCAATTATTGCTAACTCAGTAACCTTCAACATTTGCAGATTAATTAACTAATTAGTAAGAATATATTTTAAGTAAATTAATCCTTACCCGGAGATACTGCATAACCATGTAGTCTTAGAAGTCGAAATGCGAGTGAATCTCTATATAGATGGAGTGGCAGCTTTGCCATGCTCTTTGGCTCTTTGCAGCTAATAATGTAATTTCTGACCATTTTTTTTTACATACAAAGACACAGGACCAAAATCTTAACAAAATAAAGCCAACTCAACTCCAAAATTGACAATTAATGATAAAAGTTCCAACACAAAATAAAAAATACTCCTATCTACCAAATTTATTATAATGCCAACAATACCCCTAAATAAAAAAAGAGTCGAATTAATCGCTTATAACTTAGCTCAAACCCGAGGATTAAACCCTAAGCAATAAAGTTTCACACCACGTACCACTCTAGCCAAACACCCCCTCCCCCTCCCAATACTTTCTAAAACCAAAATCTTAAATCATTAAATCCCAAACACCACTTTTGATTTCATCAAAGGCAACAAGAAAAGCCACAATTCTAAAAAATTGAATTTGCCCACTGAGCAATAAAAACATCATTATTAGTTCTCTTACGGAAAAATAAGTAAAATCATAATTCTTCAAAAATGAATTTGTCCTTAATTATAAAAAAATAAGTTGATTGACGTCTTTCTATGTATATATGTAAATTAGATTATATATAATAATATTAAAAAACATATGCGTGTGTACCTTAATTATTTTTATTTTGAATTTATTGTTTATAATTTTAAAAAAAAATAAGGAGATTGAAAATAAATTCTAAATAAATAAAAAAGAATGAGTGCGGGAGTGACTACCCACTCCTTATCATCAATGAATCATTCATTTGATAAAAATTTAAATAAAAAAAAACTACCCACTCCTCCACTAAAATGTCTATTTTTAAATTTTTTTAAATTTAATTTTTACTATTATATCCTTAGTATTAAATGTAAAAGTTATTAAATGAAGAGTATTTTGGTCAGAAAAATTTAGTTAAGTCTTTTAAGCCTCTTGGCTTTATAATAATAGAGAGTCCATTCTGTTCTTAATTAAATGTAATTTTTCCACATAATTATTTTTTTTGCCAATATTCCATATATTATAAATGTGCATGTTAATTATCTATATGTTAATATATATAATGTTGAATGAGGGCTAGCTGTCACCTGTAAACATGGCCCAGCATACTTGTTATCTCGTCGATGAAATGCTCTGCAAGCCCTAGTGTCTCAATCTGGTCAATAAGAAGAAGCTTTGAAAGGTCTTCATCCATGGTGTAGATCGCAGGAACTGTACCAAAATTTTCTTACTGGTTAGTCCATGCAGTTCATTTGTACTAATTAATATATATAGCTAGCTAGGGTAAAATTCATTCCACAAATTGCATGTGAATCTGGACGTTGATTCGACGTCAATACTATATATATATATATAGGGTTTAGCTTATTATTATGACTGTAAGAGTGGTACGTAGACCAACGATTAATCACATATTTTTGGGAATTTTAGCATTTTTCAGATGTTGTTGAAATTAATGTACGGTACATGTCGTACCTCCAAACCCCATTCTTCCAACAATAAAATTCAAATTGGCCAAAAAGTCCTTGTTCCCTGTCTTCATGAAAGCATATGCCATAGCTGATGGGGATTGGATGAACCCATCTTCATCACCACTTTGGCACAGTAAAATCTCTTTGGGGTAAATATTACTGCTATTCTCAGGCAAAGCTTCAAGATATTGAATGAGTGCTAGCGAACACTGTTGCTGATCGTCCCACCTGCCGGACAAACAAAAAGAAAGAAGGATAATAAACGTTTAAATCGCTTAAAAGAGTACGTCGTACATTGAAATTAGAGCAATATTTTTTGCTACGATTTTTTAATGCAACGTACATGGATATGTGGTTAGCTAATTTTTCTAAGGTAACATCATCAGCAAAGTAGTCAATAAATATATATGCATGGTACCTCTGGATTTGGAGGATCTGTTGTCTCTGTAGGAAGACTTGTTGAACCAGCTGTTTCGAACCACGAGAAAAAGAAACATGTAGGCCTTTGGTCTCTGCAAGCTCAACCATTGCTGGGAAGACAATCACAAACCACTCAGGAAAATAACCATTTTTCTCTTCCAGTAGTCTCTCTGTGTTTGCATGGATGAATTCCAACCCTAAACAGACATTGCCAAGCCAACAAAAAGTTACAACAATATTTAATTAGTTTTTTTGATAGGGAAGTATATGGATTTCACTAATATATAAAGGCAACATATATATATATATGTATATATGTATATATATGTGTCTCGTACGTTAAGACAGTTGATTTCCTCCATAATAATTACCAAATGTTCCCTAGCTATCTAAATATCATAATCAAAACAGTTGATTTCTGCATAACATATCATGTAATAATCATCTTTGGAAAAAAATCAAACAAATTGGTGGTCGTTTAATTATTCATATATATGTATCAATTAAATTGACGGTTCACCAGAAACTTGTCAACTGTTACGTACCAAAATCGTAGATTATTTTTATGCATGCATATATACTATCAAAAAATCTCCAATTTCGTTGCAAGGATGAATTTCGCCTAACATTTTGAAAAATCAACGGTTCTGATTATCACATTTGCATAATAAAAATTCGATAATCAATTATATGGAAAAATTCATTAATTAAGCGTTTTCCTTTTTTTTTTTTTTTTTTTTTTAATTAATTACCTTTTTGTATGGCAATATGGCCGACATTCCATGTAGAAAGTGCGACAATGGAAGCAAGAGTTGAAGTGAGAGAGTCTATGCTACTCGTGTCTCCCCAGAAGCCTCGTGTGTTTTGGTGGTGGAGCACCCAATCCAGGCATCCCTCAAACAATGGTTGATCTGATCGTCGAGGGTCGGGAATCATGGCGACCCAAGCAGTGTGATAAGGAGAAGGAGGCACAAGAGAGTAAAGGTCACCATGACATGATGAAAACATCTCTTGTTTAACCTTTTTTACAAGGTTCTTAACTACTAGAGACTCTTTAGAATTCATGGGGATCAAATTTGGAGATCGAGCTGATTAGTTATTAGTGAAGGAAGTTGAAATTCTACGAACAAGTTGCATGTACATGCACTTGTTTTTGGTTGTGTAGAGACTTGCAAAAATGAAGTGCTATTTATGGAGGACTACAAGCATATAATTTAGTACGTATTTCATTTGAATGCCGTTTGAAAGTAATTAAGTATTAATCAACATTCCGGCCAATTATTGCATTTCATTTGTATATATGTTAATTAGGTCATATTTTCACATCTCTAGTTGATGTCGTCGTTTTTTTTTTTTTTGGTGTGATTTACAATGAATAATGTGTATTTCTATCATTCGGGAATTGTGCTGCATGCACGAGTGGTGCAGTGTGAAACATGCGAATGTTGGCGGCAGCATACAAACACACAAGGCAACTTCGTCGTTTATTCTGCCGCTGAATCTCATCATATCCATATTCAGCTCACTGATGTCAATTCAAAAATGATAAATGAAAAAAAAAAATAATAGAAATCGTGGCGGATGACGTACGTACGTGTATTAAGACAAGTTTGCTGAAATCAATTAAAAATAGAGAATGGAAAAACAATAGAGTTCGCTGAAATCAATTAAAAATAGTGAACGAAAAATAGTAGAGTTATTATTCACATCAAAGGACCTATGAAAATGACGTCATGCATGACTTACTATACTCATGCATGATGACTTGCATTTTGATTTTTTCAATTTACACCCTCGTGCTGTCTGATAATTCGTTTTCAGTTAAATTTGTTACGTGACATGCATACATAATACTAACTTTTGTATTTTGTATTTGATTGATAAATAAAATGTAATTACAAAAAATTTTAAAAGACTTTATTTTTCTAATAGTTCAAAGAAAACATTAACCAAATGCAACATCAACACATTTTCGTAACATGCCAGAATTAGAAATACCTTGGCGATGTACTTAGAACACAAAAATATGTATAATTTAGCACACATTTCTTTTTTAATCGTCTTTTATCAACAAACTCAATATGTCAATACAAAAGTAGTTGGTACCGTACTTGTTTAGTCACAAATTACTATTAATTAATAGTAAGGATGAAAATATCGATATCAACGGAAATATCGACAGTTAAATTTACGGAAATATCGATGGATATTTCGATATCGATACCGATATCGTTCACGCTCAACAAAAATAGAGAAACTTTAGTCCAAAAGTTGAAAATTTTTAATGAAACTTTTGGGAAAATCTTAAGAACCCAATAATGATTATATAAAACTAATAAAAATTATAAAATGGCTTTGATATAATAAGTATATGATATATAATATGATACAATATAATATGATGATGACTAATAATATAAAATAATATTTGGTATTGAAAGAATTATGCTGTAATGGTAAAGGAAATAAAACAAGTGAAGAAGATGATTGAAGAAGAGAGAAGTCTGGGAAGAGATGAAGTAAAAGCTTCAGAATTTTTTATATTTTGATCACTATTCTGTTCATACATACATTCAATATTTATAGTCATTATGTACAGCTAAGGAGATTGATCTTTAACTGATTTAGCCTAACAACTTAACTGAATTGGTTTGAATCCTAACAAGAAGCTAACTAACTAACTAATCAATACAGCTAGCTAACTAAGCTAACTAACTAACTAATCAATACAGCTAGCTAACTAACAATACAGCTAGCAGCTAACCATACTAACAGCAAGCTAACTACTTTGCTCCTAGCTAGCTAACTGTTTTGTTGCTTAGCTTTGCTCTTAGCTAACTGCTTAACCATATCATTCAACATCCTCCCTCAATCTGATGCTGGAGTCCGAAGCATGAGATTGTCCCGATAAAACTCAAACCGAGGCGTGTGTAGCCCATGAGTCATGACATCGGCTAGCTGATCCTGAGAGGAAACATGCGCCAAGTGAAGAGCCTTACGTTGAACCCGCTCACGAACGAAATGAACATCAATTTCAACATGTTTAGTACGGCCATGAAAAACTGGATTATGGGCCAGTTGGATAGCGGAGACACTATCGCACCAGATCAGGGGCGGACGAGCAAGAGGAAGGTGAAGTTCAGCAAATAGGTGAGTTAGCCACTGGAGTTCACAGGCAGTGTTGGCAAGAGCTCGGTACTCCGCCTCGGCAGAAGAACGAGAGACGGTGGTCTGTTTCTTGGCCCCCCATGAAATGGGATTACGACCAAGAAAGACAATATGACCAGAAGTCGAACGGCGAGTATTAGGATCACCACCCCAATCAGCGTCTGAGAAGGCGTGAAGACGAAGCGCGCCTGAGATATAACGAAGACCAAAGGCCACAGTACCTTTTAGATAGCGAAGGATACGTTTAACAGCAATCATGTGAACATCCGTGGGAGCATGCATGAATTGACACACAGTATTAACAGCAAAAACAATATCCGGGCGAGTAAACGTGAAGTATTGGAGAGCACCAACCATGCTCCGATAAATAGTGGGATTAGGAAGCAAGAGACCATCAGTAAGGAGTAACTTAGCATCAGGAACCAAAGGAGTAGAAACAGGCCTGCAATTAGACATCCCAACCTTGGTCAGAAGCTCCTGTGTATACTTACTCTGATCAACAAACAACCCATTGTTGTGAGAACGTACATGGAGACCAAGAAAATAGGACAAAGGCCCGAGATCCTTCATGTCAAACTCAGTACTTAAGGCACGAATCAAACGGGCCATCACAGCAGGGTCATTCCCAGTCACTATGATGTCATCGACATAGAGCAAAACAATAAGAAGAACTGATCCCTGATGGAAGACAAACAAGGCAGAGTCAGAGAGAGATTGAACAAATCCCAAAGTGAGCATATGACCAGTAAACCGAGCGTTCCAAGCGCGAGGAGCCTGCTTCAGGCCATAAAGGGACTTTTCCAGTTTGCACACATGAGAAGGACAGTGAGAATCAACAAAACCCGGAGGTTGGTCCATGTAAACCTCTTCATGAAGAACACCATGTAAAAAAGCATTTTTGACATCAAGCTGTCGTAAAGGCCAATTGAACTGAGCAGCCAAAGCAAGAACGAGACGCACCGTGGTATGTTTGACAACCGGACTAAACGTTTCATCATAATCAACCCCAGCCTCCTGGAGATAACCCTTAGCAACCAGTCGTGCTTTGTGTCTTGCCACCGAGCCATCTGCATGGCGTTTTAACTTGAACACCCACTTACACCCAATAACACGACGGTGAGTAGGTAATGGAACCAATCGCCAAGTGTGCTGATGCTGGAGAGCAGAAAATTCCTCGTGCATGGCGTGACACCACTCAGGAACCTGGGCAGCTTGTGTATAGGTCACAGGCTCAAGAAGAGGACCAGCCGTGGAGGTGACGTGTAAAGCAAGAAAACCACGACGCCTAGGTCTGGAGATGCCAGATTTGGAACGAGTGACCATAGGATGGGAAGACGGTATGGCATATTGAGCAGGAGACGAAACCGGCACAGGCATGTCAACCACCAAGTCAATAGAAGGCGCGGAGCCAGGAGAGTCAACAGTAGGAGCGGATGGAGAGGAGTCTGAAGCCGGAGAAGCTGGTGAAAGAGCAGGATGCACAGACGTAGACCCCGATGCAGTAGGAGAGGTAACCCTGCCAAGTGGAGGACAAGCAGTATATAATGGAGTACAACTAGGATGGTTTACCAAGCCATGATCATGCACGAAGGATGTGTTGATGGATGTATGAGAAGAAGAGAAAGGGAACTGACTTTCATCAAAAATAACATGGCGAGACACAAAGGTCTTTTTAGAGGGAATATGATAACACAGATATCCTTTATACTCAAGAGTGTACCCTGCAAAGACACATTGGGTGGTTCGGGGTTCAAGTTTGTGACTAGTATAGGGTCTGAGAAAAGGATAACAGGCACACCCGAAAGATTTAAAAAACCGTAAACAAGGATAGGAACCAAATAGCAGAAAATAGGGGGAGTTCATATGAAGAACAGCAGTTGGCATACGATTGATAAGAAAATTGGCAGTGGAACAAGCATGAAACCAAAAAGAATAGGGCATAGAAGCTGTTTGTAGCAAGGTAATGGTGGTTTCAATGAGATGTCGATGTTTTCTCTCAGCAAGACCGTTCTGCTGTGGTGTATAAGGACACGATTTGAAATGAAGAATGCCTTTAGACAGGAAGAACTCAGTCATGGCCTTGTTGACAAACTCACCGCCACCATCACTTTGAAAGACTTTTATAGATTTTTCAAAGAAATTAAGAACATAAGAGTAGAATTTAACAAAAGTAGGGTAAACATCTGATTTATGCTTTAAAGGATAAATCCAAGAGTAGCGAGTATAGTCATCAATGAAGAGAACATAGTATTTATGACCAAGAAGAGAAGGACAGTGACTAGGGCCCCAAACATCTGAATGAATTTTAGCAAATGGATGAGAAGTTTTATTGACAGAAGCAGAAAATGGCAGTCTAGATATTTTTCCTTGGAGACAAGGTTGACACATATGTGAAGTTGACTCAGGTGAGTAAGTGATCTGAGCTTGGGACAACATAGTAGAAAGGACAGCATGGGCAGGATGACCAAGCCGCCGGTGCCATAGTGAAGAGGATACTGTTTTGCCTACACAAGCAATAGTCGACAAGTGAGGAGACAAAGAAGAAGAAGATAAAGACTTAGGAAGAGGATATAAGCCACTAACACTAGGAAGTGTGTATAGAGTCCTCCCCGAGTGGTCCTGAATACGAAGAGAGGAAGCATCAAACAGCATTTGACAACCATTATGCAAACAAAACTTTTGCACAGAAAGCAGATTATGAACAAGACGAGGTACATGATACACATCCTTCAATTGAAAAGCATGATCGATAATAGGCAAGGTAAGGGAACCAACACTAGCTATAGGAAGAACAGCTCCATTACCAACTGAAATACCTGATTTAGGAGGACAAGCGTGAGCTTGTTGTAAGTGAGAGTCATCAGAGATCATGTGATTGTTGGCACCAGTATCAGCAAGCCAGAAGTTAGGATCATTGAACTCAAACGCAGGAGTAGCTGAATAGGCCTGAGACTGAGTACCGGGTGGAGTAGACACTTCAAAATGACCCCGTTGTGAGCACTCCAGGGCCTCATGGCCAGAAATCTTACATAGTTGACACACTGGAGATGGGAGAGCTTGCCTGTACTGAGGGGAAGCCCCTAAAACACCAGGATTTGTGTGACCAGGCAACTGTTGAGATTGCTGTGATGACTGTGAAGAGTAAGGATTGAAATCATAGGAGTGATTACCACCATTAGAATAGCCATGGTGTTGTTGAGCACCTTGATTATAAGAAGGAACCGAAGGATAGCCGTGATTCAAAGGACGATTATAACCTCCACGATTACCCCTATTGTTGTTGTTCCAGCTGTTATTCCAGTTGTTGTTGTTCCAGCTGTTATTCCAGTTGTTATTCCATCGTCCTCGACCATTATTCCACCGACCTCGACCTTTATTGTTATTCCAATTATTAGAGCCTCTCCCTTGCCAATTTGAGTTATTCCAACCTGTACCTCCCGATTGAGACGTGGTAGTTCCATTCAAGGATTCACCTTGAGAACCTTGACCTTCTTTAGTGGCCACCATTGCGGTAAGCAAGGATTGGTGAGAAGCAAGTTGTGTTGCAACTTTGCTAAGGTCTGCTTCTTCAGCTAGCAAGAGAGTCCGAAGCTCAGTAAGAGTAACAGGAATTGGCCGTGCCCGAATGTGAGATTTGAAAGGATGATAATCAGATGGCAAGCCATTAAGTGTGATCAAGATTACATCTTTGTCAGACACAGGCACACCTGCACTAGCCAACCGTTGGCGAGCAGACCGAATCTTACTCATGAATGTCTCAATAGAATCAGAACCTTTTTGGATGGTCTGAAGATTGGTCTTCAGCTGCATGAGGTTAGCTTCTGACAAATAGAAAAACGTTCTTGCAGTGTAAGCCAAGCCTCACGTGAGAACTCACAGTTCATTATCTCAGTGAAGGCATCTTCAGATATCGTTGCAATTAGAACATTAAGTAAAGCAGCATCCATATCAATCCAGTTTTGAAATGATGCATCAGTAGACAAAGGACACAGACTAGAACCATCAAGATGTCCAAACAGATGAAAACCTTTTAGTAAGCGTTGAATCTTAATACTCCAAGACACATAGTTTGTATCATCTAGCTTTACAGATATGAAGTCCGTGACATGTTTAAGAAGATCCATACCAATAGTCATGGCAAAAACAGAAAGCACAGGAAAGTATAACCTCAGTATTGAGTACTTGACTTAGCAAGAGATGTAAGAACCACTTATCTTGCAGAGAATCTCAACGTGGGAGATCCAGATAGTGAGCAGAAGAGAAGCAGAAGATTCTGATGGTGAGAAGAAAAAGCACGCCTGAAGAACTGGTTTTAAGGAAGAAAGAAAACGATCTTCATATACTTGCACAGGGAGCACCAGAATCATATAGCTGTGAGCATTAATGCTCTGATACCATGAAAGAATTATGCTGTAATGGTAAAGGAAATAAAACAAGTGAAGAAGATGATTGAAGAAGAGAGAAGTCTGGGAAGAGATGAAGTAAAAGCTTCAGAATTTTTTATATTTTGATCACTATTCTGTTCATACATACATTCAATATTTATAGTCATTATGTACAGCTAAGGAGATTGATCTTTAACTGATTTAGCCTAACAACTTAACTGAATTGGTTTGAATCCTAACAAGAAGCTAACTAACTAACTAATCAATACAGCTAGCTAACTAAGCTAACTAACTAACTAATCAATACAGCTAGCTAACTAACAATACAGCTAGCAGCTAACCATACTAACAGCAAGCTAACTACTTTGCTCCTAGCTAGCTAACTGTTTTGTTGCTTAGCTTTGCTCTTAGCTAACTGCTTAACCATATCATTCAACATGTATTGTATTTTTAGTACAATGCACCTTTAATGTTAATTAACAATTAAAATGTAGTGGCCTGCCTTTGAAGTGGGCTTTTAACTGTTTTTTATTTGAATTGGGTAATCTGGGTTAGCAAAAGTTAAACAAAGTCCAAAATACTATAAGAAGTTCGCAATTCGCATAACAAGTTAAAAAGTAAAAACCATAATATTTTGAGATTAAATATAACATAAAACATACTACTTCTTCCACGTTCTCACTCCTTGCCTCTTTCCTCTTCGTCTCTACATTTTCTAAGTCTGATTAGCAATTGTATCATGAAATCTTTCAAGGAGTTGTTCTTCTCATTCTATTGTTGGAGTGGCGGACACAAGATTTTTTTTCGAGGGGATCAACTGTAAAGGGCCATAATCCATAGAAGGTTATGAATTATAATTATTTAGGATGAATTTTCGATCAAGAAATGCTGCATTATAGTTTCATTCATAATAGGATTTTGTTATTGGCATTCTATAAAGGTCATCTTGCGATTATCCAAATTAAAAAATAAGTGAGATCCAAGATTGTTCATAAATTTTTGAATTTAAAATTAAAATTGGAGATTACTTTGGATTCATTAAATTTTATGATCACATTAATGCCATCAAATGAAAGTATTAGTCAATAAGAACTTGTTGTATTTTTGATGAATTTTGAAGTAAGAAAACAATATTAATAAGTGTAAAACACCATCCATGTGCAATATTCCGGCAAAGAGAGGGTCAATTGAGCCCCCTTTCCCCAACAACCGTGTCTCCTGTTGTCTATATCTTACTTTCGGCCCTTCGTGGAAACCCACAATGAGACCTCTTAACATTTTATTGGAATACATTAGAATTTTGCAATTTACATATGCGTGGTATTTCATTTCCTTTAAATTGGATTGAAAACTCCGATAAAGTTTTCATTTTGTTATTTTTGCCTCCTTGTCGTCTAGTCAGCCGATTATTATGTGGTCCAAAAATTAGAATGATAAATCGATATGTCATATGCAATTATATTTTCTCCATTTACACTATTTTTTTTGGTCAATCTCATTTAAGGTATACGCACACATATTATGGACGAGTACAATATTGCAGAAACATCAAAGTTTTGCACTGTAGAAATTAGTTGTTGAAGTCAATGGATAGTGTGGATTTCGACCCAAAAAAATAATTATTGTGAATGAGATTGCACATCTACTTTCGATAAATAAAATAAAATAAAATAAAATAAAATAACATTACTAATGATGAAAAAGGAGAAAGTATTTGGTTTCTAATTATCACAACGTATGATAATTTTCTTTTGTGTTTTCACTAATAACTTTAGTATATAGCTTGTGTTCATTTGTATAGATTAAAGAAATAAGACGTTAAAGTTGCGTTTGATATGCCGTATAAGCAATTGGATAGGATAATATAGTATGAAATCGGTATTTGGTACTATTCTTATTAATTAGCTACCGAATAAGTTAATATAATTGAGTACCTTTATATGATCCACACTCACTAAAATAATACCCTCGAAATTGTCTGTATTAAATAGTTGGATCACTAGCAATCTTGAAAAAAATAAAAAAAATAAATAATAATAATAATAGTGATAATAACTAATAGTAATAAAAAAAAATTAATAATAGTAAATTAATAATGAATCATAATTAAATAAATAGTAATAATATCAATAATTAATTAAAATAAATAATAATAATAATAATAATAATATACATAATTAATATTTATGATATATAGATATTTCTTATCCCCTGATATAATGTAATCCTATCAGTATAATGAGTTTATTTCAAATTCAAATCCCAATCTAAATCCATGTATCCAAATAGAGCCTAAGTTTCACACTTCACTATATATAATACTATACAAGTATATATATATATATATATATATATATATATATATATATATATTATATATATAGGATAATATTTATTTCCCACATCTAATTGTCGTTATACATATATCATAATCAAAATTGTTCGATCAACTCCTAAACCATCATTTTAAGATCATTTACACACATAAATAAACGAAATTGGAGATTATTTGGTCATTCATATGTATCAACTAAATGGACAGTTCGTCATGATGATCTTAATTGTTACTAAAATCGTTGATTTATTTGATACATATGAATGACTAAACAACCTCCAATCTTGTTAATGTTTTACGGAGATGATGCTATTGAAATGATAATATAGAAAATGAACAGTTTTGATTATGATATATGTATAAAAATAATTCGATAAATCGAAAAGGTGGTACGTGGAGTACCACCAAGGTGGGATGTAGATAATATATATATATATATATATATAATAGATTTTAAGTGCCAACTACAAAATTTACAAAATAATATCACAATATAACTGTTTATTTTGTTAGTCTTCATTCAATGATCATCTTTGCAAAAAATCACCAAAATTGATAGTCATTTTACCGTATTCACTAATTCGAAACACCTACTAACACTACAAGGAAATCGCAGTAGCCCGACTATATTTTGCCCGACGGATAATATCTCGCGGGGTAAGGTCGTATTGCCCGACGGAAATTTACAGTCGCAGGGTAACAAGTTGGCGGGAAGAAAAAACCGTTGGCGCGCAAAATTGGACATTGTTACCCGACGATGTGGACTACCCGTCGGGTAACAGGGTAAACAACGACGACCAATCGCCGTCGGGTAATATTAGACGTTGACTCTTTATTGCCCGACGAATCATTTAATATTACCCTGCGAATACTGTTCGTCGGGCAACTGTCTAAACACCCTAAATACCAGAGTCTGTTTTTTTTTTCTTCTTCTTCTTCCTCCTCTCTGCTTCTCATCCTTCTCTCTGCTCTCTATCTCTCCCTCTCACTCATTCACTCTCTTTATATACCTATTATTATCATCTCATCACCATTTTCATTACCAACAAATCCTTTTTCTCTATCAATCATCAAATATCAAATATTAAGGTATGAAATTTTTATTTTTTTGAAATTTTGATTTTTGAATAGGAATTAATTATGTGTTGTGTTGTAGAAATTTTGTAGTTAATTTGAAGGAATACTTGTGAAAAGGTATGTGTGTTTACCTCTCAAATTAATTTTGTTAAGAATGTTGGATATAATTATGTTAGGAAATTTTGTATTTATTGTGGAAAATGTTTAGAAATTTTTTAGAATTTTTGGAAATTAGAAATTAGAAAATTTGTTAGGAAAATATGAAAATAGAAAATATGTTATGAAATTAGGAAAATAGAAAATATGTTATGAAATTAGGAAAAAAGAAAATATGTTAGGAAATTAGGAAATTTTGTTGTAAAATAGGAAAATTAAAAATATGTAATGAAATGATTGAAATTAGAAAATATATTTGGAAATTAAGAAAAATGTTAGGAAATTAGGGAAATATAAAATATGTTAGGAAAATAAGGAAATAGAAAATATGTTAGGAAATTAGAAAATTAGAAAACATTTTAGGAAAATAGGAAAAAAAATATGTAATGAAATTATTAAAATTCGATATTATGTTTGGAAATTAGAAAATATGTTAGGAAAATAGGGAAATAGAAAATATGTACAGAAATTATAAAATTTAAAACTGTGTTTTATGCATAATTTATATATGTTTGTATTTTTGAATTTGTAGTGATATTTTTTTTAAAACGCTTTATTTAGTTCCGACGGAGTGAAATACATTCATATTTCATAACCGTTTATGCGAAGTTAATCGAGTTGATTAACTTCGTATAATGAAATTCAATGAAAAACCTTAGATCCGTTTGAGAGTCAGTAAATCTGATTGATTGACTGACTCTTGAAATGTCCATATATTCGGACAGTTTGGGGGTGCGAAACTATGTGTTGTGTAGTTGGCGGTCTACGTGGTTAGGTTTCGATTGTGGGAAATTCGGTTTGTATCCCCTCAATGTTCTTCGAATGCATACTAGATATTTGTTTATAATATCTACGTCGTGCATTTGGGGAACTGTAGGGAGATGCTGCCGAAATTTCCCTCGATCTGAACTTAGCCTCGTAGGTCGCAAACTACACAGCACAGAATGTGCACTCTCGAATGGGATAGGGCCAAATAACCGGAGCCATAAGGAGAAGAGTTGATTTTGATTTTAACTTGTTCTATTTACAAGGCAATGTTAACTGAATTACTTATGTTGACTCTATGTTGTGAAAGTAGGCACAATGGACAGAGGGTGGATGCAAATGTTTGATAGATCTTCTTATCAATATTTGGATGGGATCGACAACTTTATTGCCTTTGCACGTAGTCATTGCAGTGATACAAGACGTGTCAGGTGTCCGTGCCGTAAATGTAATAATTGCGTTTGGATGTCGTTGAATGAGGTCCAAACTCATCTGGAATGGAATGAGATCGTACACAACTACACTAATTGGATCTATCACGGTGAAGAAATATTTTCTGCATCGACATCTTCGGTTCCCGGGACCAGTAGGGACGACAGTGGTTTGGATGGGCGATGTGATAATAATCCAGTCGTTGAGTTATTAACCGATGCTTTTCCTCCGGCATCAGATGATATGGAAGATGATGCACCAAGGTTGCAACCGGAAGGCTCTGATCTCCATTATGAGAGATTGTTGAAAGAAGCTCAGCGCGAATTGTACCCCGGTTGTAAATCATTTTCGGTTCTAGGGGCAGTTGTGGAGTTGATGCACATGAAAGTTGTCTATATCTTACTTTCGGCCCTTTGTGGAAACCCACAATGAGACCTCTTAACATTTTATTGGAATACATTAGAATTTTGCAATTTACATGTGCGTGGTATTTCATTTCCTTTAAATTGGGTTGAAAATTCCGATAAAGTTTTCATTTTGTTATTTTTGCCTCCTTGTCGTCTAGTCAGCCGATTATTATGTGGTCCAAAAATTAGAATGATAAATCGATATGTCATATGCAATTATATTTTCTCCATTTACACTATTTTTTTTGGTCAATCTCATTTAAGGTATACGCACACATATTATGGGCGAGTACAATATTGCAGAAACATCAAAGTTTTGCACTGTAGAAATTAGTTGTTGAAGTCAATGGATAGTGTGGATTTCGACCCAAAAAAATAATTATTGTGAATGAGATTGCACATCTACTTTCGATAAATAAAATAAAATAAAATAACATTACTAATGATGAAAAAGGAGAAAGTATTTGGTTTCTAATTATCACAACGTATGATAATTTTCTTTTGTGTTTTCACTAATAACTTTAGTATATAGCTTGTGTTCATTTGTATAGATTAAAGAAATAAGACGTTAAAGTTGCGTTTGATATGCCGTATAAGCAATTGGATAGGATAATATAGTATGAAATCGGTATTTGGTACTATTCTTATTAATTAGCTACCGAATAAGTTAATATAATTGAGTACCTTTATATGATCCACACTCACTAAAATAATACCCTCGAAATTGTCTGTATTAAATAGTTGGATCACTAGCAATCTTGAAAAAAATAAAAAAAATAAATAATAATAATAATAGTGATAATAACTAATAGTAATAAAAAAAATTAATAATAGTAAATTAATAATGAATCATAATTAAATAAATAGAAATAATATCAATAAATAATTAAAATAAATAAATAATAATAATATACATAATTAATATTTATGATATATAGATATTTCTTATCCCCTGATATAATGTAATCCTATCAGTATAATGAGTTTATTTCAAATTCAAATCCCAATCTAAATCCATGTATCCAAATAGAGCCTAAGTTTCACACTTCACTATATATAATACTATACAAGTATATATATAGGATAATATTTATTTCCCACATCTAATTGTCGTTATACATATATCATAATCAAAATTGTTCGATCAACTCCTAAACCATCATTTTAAGATCATTTACACACATAAATAAACGAAATTGGAGATTATTTGGTCATTCATATGTATCAACTAAATGGACAGTTCGTCATGATGATCTTAATTGTTACTAAAATCGTTGATTTATTTGATACATATGAATGACTAAACAACCTCCAATCTTGTTAATGTTTTACGGAGATGATGCTATTGAAATGATAATATAGAAAATGAACAGTTTTGATTATGATATATGTATAAAAATAATTCGATAAATCGAAAAGGTGGTACGTGGAGTACCACCAAGGTGGGATGTAGATAATATATATATATATATATATATATAATAGATTTTAAGTGCCAACTACAAAATTTACAAAATAATATCACAATATAACTGTTTATTTTGTTAGTCTTCATTCAATGATCATCTTTGCAAAAAATCACCAAAATTGATAGTCATTTTACCGTATTCACTAATTCGAAACACCTACTAACACTACAAGGAAATCGCAGTAGCCCGACTATATTTTGCCCGACGGATAATATCTCGCGGGGTAAGGTCGTATTACCCGACGGAAATTTACAGTCGCAGGGTAACAAGTTGGCGGGAAGAAAAAACCGTTGGCGCGCAAAATTGGACATTGTTACCCGACGATGTGGACTACCCGTCGGGTAACAGGGTAAACAACGACGACCAATCGCCGTCGGGGAATATTAGACGTTGACTCTTTATTGCCCGACGAATCATTTAATATTACCCTGCGAATACTGTTCGTCGGGCAACTGTCTAAACACCCTAAATACCAGAGTCTGTTTTTTTTTTCTTCTTCTTCTTCCTCCTCTCTGCTTCTCATCCTTCTCTCTGCTCTCTATCTCTCCCTCTCACTCATTCACTCTCTTTATATACCTATTATTATCATCTCATCACCATTTTCATTACCAACAAATCCTTTTTCTCTATCAATCATCAAATATCAAATATTAAGGTATGAAATTTTTATTTTTTTGAAATTTTGATTTTTGAATAGGAATTAATTATGTGTTGTGTTGTAGAAATTTTGTAGTTAATTTGAAGGAATACTTGTGAAAAGGTATGTGTGTTTACCTCTCAAATTAATTTTGTTAAGAATGTTGGATATAATTATGTTAGGAAATTTTGTATTTATTGTGGAAAATGTTTAGAAATTTTTTAGAATTTTTGGAAATTAGAAATTAGAAAATTTGTTAGGAAAATATGAAAATAGAAAATATGTTATGAAATTAGGAAAATAGAAAATATGTTATGAAATTAGGAAAAAAGAAAATATGTTAGGAAATTAGGAAATTTTGTTGTAAAATAGGAAAATTAAAAATATGTAATGAAATGATTGAAATTAGAAAATATATTTGGAAATTAAGAAAAATGTTAGGAAATTAGGGAAATATAAAATATGTTAGGAAAATAAGGAAATAGAAAATATGTTAGGAAATTAGAAAATTAGAAAACATTTTAGGAAAATAGGAAAAAAAATATGTAATGAAATTATTAAAATTCGATATTATGTTTGGAAATTAGAAAATATGTTAGGAAAATAGGGAAATAGAAAATATGTACAGAAATTATAAAATTTAAAACTGTGTTTTATGCATAATTTATATATGTTTGTATTTTTGAATTTGTAGTGATATTTTTTTTAAAACGCTTTATTTAGTTCCGACGGAGTGAAATACATTCATATTTCATAACCGTTTATGCGAAGTTAATCGAGTTGATTAACTTCGTATAATGAAATTCAATGAAAAACCTTAGATCCGTTTGAGAGTCAGTAAATCTGATTGATTGACTGACTCTTGAAATGTCCATATATTCGGACAGTTTGGGGGTGCGAAACTATGTGTTGTGTAGTTGGCGGTCTACGTGGTTAGGTTTCGATTGTGGGAAATTCGGTTTGTATCCCCTCAATGTTCTTCGAATGCATACTAGATATTTGTTTATAATATCTACGTCGTGCATTTGGGGAACTGTAGGGAGATGCTGCCGAAATTTCCCTCGATCTGAACTTAGCCTCGTAGGTCGCAAACTACACAGCACAGAATGTGCACTCTCGAATGGGATAGGGCCAAATAACCGGAGCCATAAGGAGAAGAGTTGATTTTGATTTTAACTTGTTCTATTTACAAGGCAATGTTAACTGAATTACTTATGTTGACTCTATGTTGTGAAAGTAGGCACAATGGACAGAGGGTGGATGCAAATGTTTGATAGATCTTCTTATCAATATTTGGATGGGATCGACAACTTTATTGCCTTTGCACGTAGTCATTGCAGTGATACAAGACGTGTCAGGTGTCCGTGCCGTAAATGTAATAATTGCGTTTGGATGTCGTTGAATGAGGTCCAAACTCATCTGGAATGGAATGAGATCGTACACAACTACACTAATTGGATCTATCACGGTGAAGAAATATTTTCTGCATCGACATCTTCGGTTCCCGGGACCAGTAGGGACGACAGTGGTTTGGATGGGCGATGTGATAATAATCCAGTCGTTGAGTTATTAACCGATGCTTTTCCTCCGGCATCAGATGATATGGAAGATGATGCACCAAGGTTGCAACCGGAAGGCTCTGATCTCCATTATGAGAGATTGTTGAAAGAAGCTCAGCGCGAATTGTACCCCGGTTGTAAATCATTTTCGGTTCTAGGGGCAGTTGTGGAGTTGATGCACATGAAAGTTGTCTATATCTTACTTTCGGCCCTTTGTGGAAACCCACAATGAGACCTCTTAACATTTTATTGGAATACATTAGAATTTTGCAATTTACATGTGCGTGGTATTTCATTTCCTTTAAATTGGGTTGAAAATTCCGATAAAGTTTTCATTTTGTTATTTTTGCCTCCTTGTCGTCTAGTCAGCCGATTATTATGTGGTCCAAAAATTAGAATGATAAATCGATATGTCATATGCAATTATATTTTCTCCATTTACACTATTTTTTTTGGTCAATCTCATTTAAGGTATACGCACACATATTATGGGCGAGTACAATATTGCAGAAACATCAAAGTTTTGCACTGTAGAAATTAGTTGTTGAAGTCAATGGATAGTGTGGATTTCGACCCAAAAAAATAATTATTGTGAATGAGATTGCACATCTACTTTCGATAAATAAAATAAAATAAAATAACATTACTAATGATGAAAAAGGAGAAAGTATTTGGTTTCTAATTATCACAACGTATGATAATTTTCTTTTGTGTTTTCACTAATAACTTTAGTATATAGCTTGTGTTCATTTGTATAGATTAAAGAAATAAGACGTTAAAGTTGCGTTTGATATGCCGTATAAGCAATTGGATAGGATAATATAGTATGAAATCGGTATTTGGTACTATTCTTATTAATTAGCTACCGAATAAGTTAATATAATTGAGTACCTTTATATGATCCACACTCACTAAAATAATACCCTCGAAATTGTCTGTATTAAATAGTTGGATCACTAGCAATCTTGAAAAAAATAAAAAAAATAAATAATAATAATAATAGTGATAATAACTAATAGTAATAAAAAAAATTAATAATAGTAAATTAATAATGAATCATAATTAAATAAATAGAAATAATATCAATAAATAATTAAAATAAATAAATAATAATAATATACATAATTAATATTTATGATATATAGATATTTCTTATCCCCTGATATAATGTAATCCTATCAGTATAATGAGTTTATTTCAAATTCAAATCCCAATCTAAATCCATGTATCCAAATAGAGCCTAAGTTTCACACTTCACTATATATAATACTATACAAGTATATATATAGGATAATATTTATTTCCCACATCTAATTGTCGTTATACATATATCATAATCAAAATTGTTCGATCAACTCCTAAACCATCATTTTAAGATCATTTACACACATAAATAAACGAAATTGGAGATTATTTGGTCATTCATATGTATCAACTAAATGGACAGTTCGTCATGATGATCTTAATTGTTACTAAAATCGTTGATTTATTTGATACATATGAATGACTAAACAACCTCCAATCTTGTTAATGTTTTACGGAGATGATGCTATTGAAATGATAATATAGAAAATGAACAGTTTTGATTATGATATATGTATAAAAATAATTCGATAAATCGAAAAGGTGGTACGTGGAGTACCACCAAGGTGGGATGTAGATAATATATATATATATATATATATATAATAGATTTTAAGTGCCAACTACAAAATTTACAAAATAATATCACAATATAACTGTTTATTTTGTTAGTCTTCATTCAATGATCATCTTTGCAAAAAATCACCAAAATTGATAGTCATTTTACCGTATTCACTAATTCGAAACACCTACTAACACTACAAGGAAATCGCAGTAGCCCGACTATATTTTGCCCGACGGATAATATCTCGCGGGGTAAGGTCGTATTACCCGACGGAAATTTACAGTCGCAGGGTAACAAGTTGGCGGGAAGAAAAAACCGTTGGCGCGCAAAATTGGACATTGTTACCCGACGATGTGGACTACCCGTCGGGTAACAGGGTAAACAACGACGACCAATCGCCGTCGGGGAATATTAGACGTTGACTCTTTATTGCCCGACGAATCATTTAATATTACCCTGCGAATACTGTTCGTCGGGCAACTGTCTAAACACCCTAAATACCAGAGTCTGTTTTTTTTTTCTTCTTCTTCTTCCTCCTCTCTGCTTCTCATCCTTCTCTCTGCTCTCTATCTCTCCCTCTCACTCATTCACTCTCTTTATATACCTATTATTATCATCTCATCACCATTTTCATTACCAACAAATCCTTTTTCTCTATCAATCATCAAATATCAAATATTAAGGTATGAAATTTTTATTTTTTTGAAATTTTGATTTTTGAATAGGAATTAATTATGTGTTGTGTTGTAGAAATTTTGTAGTTAATTTGAAGGAATACTTGTGAAAAGGTATGTGTGTTTACCTCTCAAATTAATTTTGTTAAGAATGTTGGATATAATTATGTTAGGAAATTTTGTATTTATTGTGGAAAATGTTTAGAAATTTTTTAGAATTTTTGGAAATTAGAAATTAGAAAATTTGTTAGGAAAATATGAAAATAGAAAATATGTTATGAAATTAGGAAAATAGAAAATATGTTATGAAATTAGGAAAAAAGAAAATATGTTAGGAAATTAGGAAATTTTGTTGTAAAATAGGAAAATTAAAAATATGTAATGAAATGATTGAAATTAGAAAATATATTTGGAAATTAAGAAAAATGTTAGGAAATTAGGGAAATATAAAATATGTTAGGAAAATAAGGAAATAGAAAATATGTTAGGAAATTAGAAAATTAGAAAACATTTTAGGAAAATAGGAAAAAAAATATGTAATGAAATTATTAAAATTCGATATTATGTTTGGAAATTAGAAAATATGTTAGGAAAATAGGGAAATAGAAAATATGTACAGAAATTATAAAATTTAAAACTGTGTTTTATGCATAATTTATATATGTTTGTATTTTTGAATTTGTAGTGATATTTTTTTTAAAACGCTTTATTTAGTTCCGACGGAGTGAAATACATTCATATTTCATAACCGTTTATGCGAAGTTAATCGAGTTGATTAACTTCGTATAATGAAATTCAATGAAAAACCTTAGATCCGTTTGAGAGTCAGTAAATCTGATTGATTGACTGACTCTTGAAATGTCCATATATTCGGACAGTTTGGGGGTGCGAAACTATGTGTTGTGTAGTTGGCGGTCTACGTGGTTAGGTTTCGATTGTGGGAAATTCGGTTTGTATCCCCTCAATGTTCTTCGAATGCATACTAGATATTTGTTTATAATATCTACGTCGTGCATTTGGGGAACTGTAGGGAGATGCTGCCGAAATTTCCCTCGATCTGAACTTAGCCTCGTAGGTCGCAAACTACACAGCACAGAATGTGCACTCTCGAATGGGATAGGGCCAAATAACCGGAGCCATAAGGAGAAGAGTTGATTTTGATTTTAACTTGTTCTATTTACAAGGCAATGTTAACTGAATTACTTATGTTGACTCTATGTTGTGAAAGCAGGCACAATGGACAGAGGGTGGATGCAAATGTTTGATAGATCTTCTTATCAATATTTGGATGGGATCGACAACTTCATTGCCTTTGCACGTAGTCATTGCAGTGATACAAGACGTGTCAGGTGTCCGTGCCGTAAATGTAATAATTGCGTTTGGATGTCGTTGAATGAGGTCCAAACTCATCTGGAATGGAATGAGATCGTACACAACTACACTAATTGGATCTATCACGGTGAAGAAATATTTTCTGCATCGACATCTTCGGTTCCCGGGACCAGTAGGGACGACAGTGGTTTGGATGGGCGATGTGATAATGATCCAGTCGTTGAGTTATTAACCAATGCTTTTCCTCCGGCATCAGATGATATGGAAGATGATGCACCAAGGTTGCAACCGGAAGGCTCTGATCTCCATTATGAGAGATTGTTGAAAGAAGCTCAGCGCGAATTGTACCCCGGTTGTAAATCATTTTCGGTTCTAGGGGCAGTTGTGGAGTTGATGCACATGAAAGTTGTCTATATCTTACTTTCGGCCCTTTGTGGAAACCCACAATGAGACCTCTTAACATTTTATTGGAATACATTAGAATTTTGCAATTTACATGTGCATGGTATTTCATTTCCTTTAAATTGGGTTGAAAATTCCGATAAAGTTTTCATTTTGTTATTTTTGCCTCCTTGTCGTCTAGTCAGCCGATTATTATGTGGTCCAAAAATTAGAATGATAAATCGATATGTCATATGCAATTATATTTTCTCCATTTACACTATTTTTTTTGGTCAATCTCATTTAAGGTATACGCACACATATTATGGACGAGTACAATATTGCAGAAACATCAAAGTTTTGCACTGTAGAAATTAGTTGTTGAAGTCAATGGATAGTGTGGATTTCGACCCAAAAAAATAATTATTGTGAATGAGATTGCACATCTACTTTCGATAAATAAAATAAAATAAAATAAAATAAAATAACATTACTAATGATGAAAAAGGAGAAAGTATTTGGTTTCTAATTATCACAACGTATGATAATTTTCTTTTGTGTTTTCACTAATAACTTTAGTATATAGCTTGTGTTCATTTGTATAGATTAAAGAAATAAGACGTTAAAGTTGCGTTTGATATGCCGTATAAGCAATTGGATAGGATAATATAGTATGAAATCGGTATTTGGTACTATTCTTATTAATTAGCTACCGAATAAGTTAATATAATTGAGTACCTTTATATGATCCACACTCACTAAAATAATACCCTCGAAATTGTCTGTATTAAATAGTTGGATCACTAGCAATCTTGAAAAAAAAAAAAAAAAAAATAATAATAATAATAGTGATAATAACTAATAGTAATAAAAAAAATTAATAATAGTAAATTAATAATGAATCATAATTAAATAAATAGAAATAATATCAATAAATAATTAAAATAAATAATAAATAATAAATAGAAATTGTCTGATAATTCATTTTCAGTTAAATTTGTTACGTGACATGCATACATAATACTAACTTTTGTATTTTGTATTTGATTGATAAATAAAATGTAATTACAAAAAATTTTAAAAGACTTTATTTTTCTAATAGTTCAAAGAAAACATTAACCAAATGCAACATCAACACATTTTCGTAACATGCCAGAATTAGAAATACCTTGGCGATGTACTTAGAACACAAAAATATGTATAATTTAGCACACATTTCTTTTTTAATCGTCTTTTATCAACAAACTCAATATGTCAATACAAAAGTAGTTGGTACCGTACTTGTTTAGTCACAAATTACTATTAATTAATAGTAAGGATGAAAATATCGATATCAACGGAAATATCGACAGTTAAATTTACGGAAATATCGATGGATATTTCGATATCGATACCGATATCGTTCACGCTCAACAAAAATAAAGAAACTTTAGTCCAAAAGTTGAAAATTTTTAATGAAACTTTTGGGAAAATCTTAAGAACCCAATAATGATTATATAAAACTAATAAAAATTATAAAATGGCTTTGATATAATAAGTATATGATATATAATATGATACAATATAATATGATGATGACTAATAATATAAAATAATATTTGGTATTGTATTTTTAGTACAATGCACCTTTAATGTTAATTAACAATTAAAATGTAGTGGCCTGCCTTTGAAGTGGGCTTTTTAACTGTTTTTTATTTGAATTGGGTAATCTGGGTTAGCAAAAGTTAAACAAAGTCCAAAATACTATAAGAAGTTCGCAATTCGCATAACAAGTTAAAAAGTAAAAACCATAATATTTTGAGATTAAATATAACATAAAACATACTACTTCTTCCACGTTCTCACTCCTTGCCTCTTTCCTCTTCGTCTCTACATTTTCTAAGTCTGATTAGCAATTGTATCATGAAATCTTTCAAGGAGTTGTTCTTCTCATTCTATTGTTGGAGTGGCGGACACAGGATTTTTTTTCGAGGGGATCAACTGTAAAGGGCCATAATCCATAGAAGGTTATGAATTATAATTATTTAGGATGAATTTTCGATCAAGAAATGCTGCATTATAGTTTCATTCATAATAGGATTTTGTTATTGGCATTCTATAAAGGTCATCTTGCGATTATCCAAATTAAAAAATAAGTGAGATCCAAGATTGTTCATAAATCTTTGAATTTAAAATTAAAATTGGAGATTACTTTGGATTCATTAAATTTTATGATCACATTAATGCCATCAAATGAAAGTATTAGTCAATAAGAACTTGTTGTATTTTTGATGAATTTTGAAGTAAGAAAACAATATTAATAAGTGTAAAACACCATCCATGTGCAATATTCCGGCAAAGAGAGGGTCAATTGAGCCCCCTCGCCCCAACAACCGTGTCTCCTGTTGTCTATATCTTACTTTCGGCCCTTCGTGGAAACCCACAATGAGACCTCTTAACATTTTATTGGAATACATTAGAATTTTGCAATTTATATGTGCGTGGTATTTCATTTCCTTTAAATTGGATTGAAAACTCCGATAAAGTTTTCATTTTGTTATTTTTGCCTCCTTGTCGTCTAGTCAGCCGATTATTATGTGGTCCAAAAATTAGAATGATAAATCGATATGTCATATGCAATTATATTTTCTCCATTTACACTATTTTTTTTGGTCAATCTCATTTAAGGTATACGCACACATATTATGGACGAGTACAATATTGCAGAAACATCAAAGTTTTGCACTGTAGAAATTAGTTGTTGAAGTCAATGGATAGTGTGGATTTCGACCCAAAAAAATAATTATTGTGAATGAGATTGCACATCTACTTTCGATAAATAAAATAAAATAAAATAACATTACTAATGATGAAAAAGGAGAAAGTATTTGGTTTCTAATTATCACAACGTATGATAATTTTCTTTTGTGTTTTCACTAATAACTTTAGTATATAGCTTGTGTTCATTTGTATAGATTAAAGAAATAAGACGTTAAAGTTGCGTTTGATATGCCGTATAAGCAATTGGATAGGATAATATAGTATGAAATCGGTATTTGGTACTATTCTTATTAATTAGCTACCGAATAAGTTAATATAATTGAGTACATTTATATGATCCACACTCACTAAAATAATACCCTCGAAATTGTCTGTATTAAATAGTTGGATCACTAGCAATCTTGAAAAAAATAAAAAAAATAAATAATAATAATAATAGTGATAATAACTAATAGTAATAAAAAAAAATTAATAATAGTAAATTAATAATGAATCATAATTAAATAAATAGTAATAATATCAATAAATAATTAAAATAAATAAATAATAATAATATACATAATTAATATTTATGATATATAGATATTTCTTATCCCCTAGTATAATGTAATCCGACCAGTATATTGAGTTTATTTCAAATTCAAATCCCAATCTAAATCCATGTATCCAAATAGAGCCTAAGTTTCACACTTCACTATATATAATACTATACAAGTATATATATATATATATATATATAGGATAATATTTGTTTCTCACATCTAATTGTCGTTATACATATATTATAATCAAAACCGTTCGATCAACTCCTAAATCATCATTTTAAGATCATTTACGCACATAAATAAACGAAATTGGAGATTATTTGGTCATTTATATGTATCAACTAAATGGACAGTTCGTCATGATGATCTTAATTGTTACTTAAATCGTTGATTTATTTGATACATATGAATGACTAAACAACCTCCAATCTTGTTAATATTTTACGGAGATGATGATATTGAAATGATAATATAGAAAATGAACAATTTTGATTATGATATATGTATAAAAATAATTCGATAAATCGAAAAGGTGGTACGTGGAGTACCACCAAGGTGGGATGTAGATAATATATATATATATATAATAGATTTTAAGTATTATTGGAAGTGTTTAATTAGCTAGAATATGAGTTTTAATACTGAACCAATTAATCAGATTAGTTAAGTAACTAATCTAAAAAGATGATGAACTAATTAATTAGTTGCACTATAACTAATAATTATCAATTAACCCTAACCCTAAGCTACGTATAGGTGAGTATGAAGATAATGCTGACGAGGACGAGCAGAGATGGCTTTGCCAGCAAGCTATGTAATTAATGTACCTCAACTACCATGCAATTGCAGACGGGTCAAGCTCTGAACTTAGACAGTCCTTCGATCTTTGAGTCATCGACGAGTCGCCGTTATTTGCGAGATTGTAGGGCAACAGCTCAATTCTGAATTTAAGAGTGTCCGTGGGACTTTGAGTCAATGCCGAGTCGCCGTTATTTGCGAAATTTTAGGCCGATAAACTCAAACCAGCCACTTGAATACTATAGGCCCACATCCCTATCGATCACATGCCATGCGCGCTTTTATAGCTACCACTCGACCCCACCTTAATTAATTTCTTAAGTATATGCATGACCCCACGAATTGCCACTTTCCAAGTGTGATTATAATAACGTACGTTTTTGTATTAAGAAGCGAAGTCACGTACAGTTCCATTTTGGTGATCATATAATTCATTGTCGTTTCTATCTAAATCAAAATACAATGACAAACAATAAATAATTGAAGAATGCAGAAGAGGAAACGTTGGGTTCGAAATATTTAACAACTTGCATGGTCACACATATTATTATAACAAATCATAGTGAGATCGATGATGACATTAAATGTTAATAATGAAAAATTTTGAATCTAAATTTTGGTTGGGACGTTATATATACTTGCATACTAAACTTATATATTTAATAAATAAAAAATGTTCCCGGCCTCGGTACGTTTCATTGGTTTTTTTTTTCTTTCTAAAAACATATGTTTAGTAATATTTATATATAAATTGATTATTTATTAACATTTTCAGTACGTAATACTTTTAGGTCATATTTAGTTTTCCATATTATATACGCTGATCAATACAAGATATAGACGTCGCTCTAAGACGGACAACTAGCTCCTTCCTCGTCGTCGCCTTCTCTACAGTTGTACTAAATGTTCTCTCGCTCTCTCTCTCTCTCTCTCTCGCTCTCGCTCCCTCTCTCTTTTAGTACTATTGGGTAATTGATTTGCGTTTTTGCTTTAGCAAAAGAAACTATATATCTGTCTTACTCTCGTTCTCTCATCTTTTGATGCGATATTCGTGAGTCATAAATTTCAGACTTGTAGACAGCACAGCAATATATTGTTCTTTTAAAATCCAGTGGTGAAGGGGTACTCATGGCATGGCCCATGATCAATAAGTAGAAGAAACTAATTGAAGGTGGATAAGAACAATGAGAAGAAATTTGACTGAAATATAACAGTCAATGAGAAGAAAAGCTGGCTGCTGAGCGTGAAGCACAATGAGAGAAGAAATTTGAGGTAACTTTAAACACCCTATAACATAATGAACCATTAATTTGATGTACCATAAAACCTCTAATTATATTTGGTACATTAACCTATCTGATTACAAATTAACATGAGAATACTTGCATTTCACCGTACCACCTTTTCAATTTATCTAATTGTCGTTATTTCATATATCATAATCCGAACCGTTCATTCTCTAAATCATCATTTCGATATTATATCTGTAAAAAAATCAATAAGATTGGAAGTCATTTCACTATTTATATATATCAAATAAACCATACTCCTAAGAGATGATCGAGGTCATGTAAGTTGTAAGCAGTTACACTTTCACGAACGTACTACAATACAAGCCACACTCCTTTTTTTAAGATCAAAATATTGGATCCAAATTGTTTTCCAATTTACAAATTGGTTAATTCCTTATTAATATAGAATATGCGACTTAGGAGATCACATTTGTAAACCGCATACTAATAATACATGTGGATCTTATTGGTCTATAATGGTGGATCCTACATGTATTAGTATGTGATCTACAAAAATATGATCTTCCTAGCTTTGCCCGTTAATTAATATATCCATCGAATTATGTCTAGATAATAGTGAATCATGAAGTAAGTTAAGGTTCCACCTTAAAATCAATTGTCAGTAAAGAGAGAGGCTCAACTCTTAATACCTGGTTTACAAATGTGGTTTAAAAATGTGGTATTCCTAACATTGCCCATCAATATATCCTTCGACTTATATCTAAATAAATATTGAAACATGAAGGAAATTGAGGTTCCACCCAAAAAAAAATCAATTGGTAATGGGAGGAGATGTTCAACTCCTTATCAGTCCTTGCAAGGTTGTGCAATTTTCCAATGTGAAACTTTTTGTACCTTCACATTCTTACACACCCCTTGACGTCTAACGAATTTTAAAGCCTAATTCTTGGACAACTCGTATTTGGTGATGTGGAACACGTGTGGATATTAGGCCTTCTCACACACCCCCTTACGTGTGACAAATTTTTAAGCGTAACAAGTGAACAAACCATGTTGGGTTACTTGTAGCATGTGTGGCTGTTAAGCCTTACAAGAACGTGTGAAAATTATTTAAGCCTAACACGTAGACAACTCATATTAGATAACGTTGGAGCACGAGTGGTTGTTAGACCAAACACGTGGGACAACCCACTCTGATACCATGAAAGAAGTTGAAGTTCTACTTAAAAACTAATTGGCAATGTGGAGAGAAGTCCAACTCCTTATAAGCCTTTACAAGGTTGTGCAATTTTCCATGTAGGACTTTTTGTATCTTCACATTCTCATAAAACCTTATTATATTAAAGACAATTTCATTAATAGAAATATAATAAATAATTGTATGTAATTAAATAACAACACTATATACATATGAGTGAAAATCAAACGGAAATCCCAATTTCAACTACAAAGTATGTAACACACTACTACTAATTATTGTAATAAATAATATTTTGAGTAAATTATACTTTAGTAGCATGTGTTTTATACTAAATTTAAGAGTTATACCCGACTTTTTAAATTTTTTATTTAAGTATTCTGAACTTTTAAAATATTTCATCCTTATCTCATCGACCACTACAGGAAAAAACATGCTTGCCCGGCGAAACAGATTCGTCGAGCAAAGCTCAAAATGCACCAGGCAACATTAAACCTGGCGAACCTTCGTCAGGCAACGTTCGTCGGGCCACCGCCGTCGGGCTTGATGGCAGTTGACGAAAACAATGAATTCGTCGAGCAATTCCAAGTTTGCCCGCGGATCTATTCGTCGCCTATGATTTGTCGAGCAATTCAAAAAGTCAACAACTTTTGCTCGACGAACTACTTTCACCGTGCAAAGTTACAGAAATTCAGCAGGTGTGCATCAAATTGTCTTACTTTTCCCGATGACAGCGCTTGTTCGTCAGGCAAAATCTTAATATTTAAAAAAATAATTTTAATAATTTATTTAATTAAATAAATATATATAATTAAAATAAAAATATTTTTTAAAAATTCAATTAAAATAATAAAACGAATCAAATGAAAATAAAAAAAAATTAATAAAAATTAATGTTATGTTTTTACATAATTAAAACTAAAGTAATATTTTATATATTAAGTTCTAACTACTCGGCGACGGGTTGGAGTGGTTGGGGTCCTGGGCGGGCTGTTGGGCCGGGGGCTTAGGCTGTGACAGAAGCTCATCCAGCCCACGCTCACCCAAGCGGTCAAACACCTTGGTGAGGGAGGTCTTGATTTGATCGTTTTGGGACTGGATCTGTGCGTTTGGGGCCTTGATCTCCGCTTTTTCGGCTTGTATGGTCTCAAAGTTTTTCTTAAGCTCCGACATCTCCTCGGCATTGGCTCCTCGAGAAGAACTCGAAGAGCGATTGGAGACATCCCGAACTATCCCGTCGCCCGCCCCCCGAACGATCTTCCCTGGACGCCTACCAAGTCGTCGCTCCAGGATGACGATCGACCTCTCGGGATTCGGTAGTTGCTGCTCCAACGACATGTCAGGATGCTGTTAGCTCAGCATGTGTCTGCTGGACGTCTTGATCCATCTCCGCCTACAAATTCGAATAAATATTAACTAGAAATATAATTATCAAATTAAAAATTAATGTTTAATTTGCAAAAAATAAACTTACGTGAATATTGTCAGCCTCCTGGTTGCCCTAACCAGCTTATACTTGCCCCCAGACATCCACTTCCAGGAACATCGACTCGGCGATGCACCGATCCTTCTGCCGAGCCGATAAGGATCACGGCCCCCTGTGGTGGTTGAATTTCTTTGCTCCCCGGTTTGATGTGTTGGCAAATGATTTTTACTGTTTATTAGTAAAAACAATAATTATATTTTCAAATGGAAAATAATATAAAAAAGAAATAAATAATTTAACTAGGTGGACAATACCACATAGCTGGGGGACACGAAATGGTCGCACAACTGCAGCCACCCTTCCAGTTTCGACCCGTCCAGCTCTGGGGAAGGCAAGCTCTTGTAGTACTTGTGGAGCTCGTACTTCCAGTCGGGGTACCGTAATTGTCAATGGTTTCTCATGTATTTATTGACGTCGGTGTCCTCCAGGTTGAACTCAAAATTGATATACAATAAATTATTAAAGTTAGTAAAATAATTAATAATAATGAAAATAATGTAAAAAAAGGAAGAAACACGTACCGATAACTCTTCCCAACAGCGCGTGATTTCTTCCGGGGGTTGGTTTATGAAAGTATCCCCCATCATCAGGGACTTGGTGAGAAGAATCGCGACCATCTCATGCACCAACATGTTGTGGATTTTTACAGCCGCTGTCCAAAGGCGAGGCACGTACACTACCGGGATCTTTGCATTCGTTGTCCTGCAAATCCACTAGGATGTCAAATCACGGTTGATCCAGCACACGTTCACCGACTTCCCTACAAATTCGATGAACATTAGTACAAAATATGAATAACAAATAAAAACGGTTGTTTAAATAAACAAAATAATACTCTTACCCTTAGGGAGTGCTCCGGTAATAGTCTTCGGTTCGTCTGCTCCGAAGTCGTCCTGTGGGGGCTGGGGGTCAGTGCGGGGTTCCCCTCGTTTCTTGTTGTGCTGTCCACGAGCCGATCACGCACCAGGTTACTGATGATCCAAGATCGGTGCTTGAATGGACGCCGCTGTGGAGGCTACCGAGGCAAGGGTTACCTCCTCCACCGCATGATCATCAATGGGATCTGGGCGGGGGCGGGTCCTAGATGTGATCAAGGTGTGATGCGACATCTACTATAAGAAATTTAAAATAATTACTATAAAATTAACCATCATCTTTTTAATTTAATAATAAAAAAAACCAAACATTGTTAATATTAAATATTAAATTCACAAAATAAAAACAAAACCACATATAAAATTAACCAACAATTTTTAATTTGAATAATAAATAAAAGAAATATTTTTTTTATTGAAAATTAGTAAATTGGCCAATAAAAAATAAAACCACCAAATTCTAATTTTTTAAAATAAAACCAACACAACCAAAATTAAACCTAAAATACTAATTAATCCAAACAAACTTGAACCTAAATTACTAAACTCAAAATTCACAACATTATACATAAATTTCTAAATCCAAATTTCGAGAATAAAACCAAACTTACAAATTAATCCTAACATACAATAATAATATCCAAAACCATAAAATTCACATATCCAAAATTTATATAACTCACATATCCAAAATTCATATATCCTACATCATATCAAAAATTCACATAAATTTTTTTAAATTCACATATCCAAAATTCATAAAATTCACATATCCAAAATTCATAAAATTCACATATCCAAAATTCACATAAAATTCATATGCAAAATCATAACAAAAATCATATGCGAAATTCATAACATTATACCAATTTCAACATTATACCAAACATCACAATTTCAACAAATCATCAACATTAACCCTAAATTACTAAATCCAAACAAACTTAGTAAATCAAATATTTATATTCCAATCCAATCCAAATTCACAATATTCAAGTAAAAACCCTAAACTTACAATCTGCAATTTTGAGAAAAATTCACAATCTGCCAAAATCCAATCCAAATTTCAATTCCAATTTCATAATATCCAAACCAAATTTGAATTGAAATTTCAATCCAAACTAAAATTAAAATATAAAGAATCAAAATTGATAATAACTAATCCACATTAACAATAGAGAGAGAGAGAGGGAGAACGAGTTCGACCTTGAGATGACTGCCAGCGAGAGAAATTCGGCGAGAGAGAGATAGCTGCGACGGTGAGCTTGAGAGAGGTTGAGTCCGAGTGAGAGATGGAGATAGTGGTTTTCTTCGCCAGCGACCTTGAGAGAAGAGGAGTCTGGTGTGTTTGCAGAGAGGTAAGGGTGAGGAGATAACGAGGAAAATGAAGAAGAAGGAAGAAGAAGAAGAGTCAGTCTCGACTTATCAGTGTCTGAATAACCTTGCCCGACGAAGACTTCGTCGAACAAATTTTAATGAATTCGTCGGGTAACAAAAAGTGGTGGATATTCGTCGGGTAAGGAGTTTCAATTTCGTCAGGCAAATATACGCGGCAAGTTTGAGTTTTAGCGAACATTTGGGCAGAATTTATGAAATTTTCACGAAAAAAAATTGCGCTTGTTTTTAAGTTTTCCTGACGAATGTATTATATTTGCCCGACGAATTCTGAAAAATTGCCTGGAGAATGATTAAATTCGTCGGGCAAGATGCTTATGTTGTTGAGTTTCTGACTGATCTAAAAATCAGGTCCGACGATAGATTTTTCAAGATCGGGACCGTTCACATTTTGGTTTTACGTTCATAAAGCCCCATCGATCGTTATCGTCATGTTTTACGGAGCTTATGTGCCTCAATCGTTAGGTTTGTGAATTTCAATGGGTTTTTTGTAGTTTCGGTTCAATTGATATTCAAAAGATGGAATTTCAAAAAATTGACCATTCAATGGTTACTTTTAAGTGTGTAGACCTCACCCGTCAAAAATCTTGATGCTTTGAGGATTTAAAGTCATTCGATTGTCAAAAAATGTTTTGTAACCGTTGAATCGTCGCACATCGTTACCTAATCTCAAAAAATTCCAAATTGGCTAATTTTTCGCATAGGCGATCTATGAGTACGTGCAATAAATGTGGACGGTTAGATCGGTCCATTTCAATTTCTAAATTATTGAAAATTGTAAAATAAGCATATTCATCAAGGAGTTTAAACACTTCAAGGAAGCTTCACTACATGTTTTGAAGTTTTGGTTCCATTGATATTCAAACGATTGAATTTGACCGATCCAACCGTCATTTTGTGGTTTTACGTGCCTAGATCTCTCCCGTTGAAAATCGTATGGTTTCGAAGATTTAAAACCGTCGGATCGTGAAAACCTGTTCTGTCACCGTTGAAACGTCATGCACCGTTACCTAATCCCGGAATTTCCAAATTGGGTAATTTTACGCGTAGGCGATATCTGAGTACGTGCAATCAAGGTAGACGATTAGATCGTTCCATTTCATTTTCTAAATTATTGAAAAACGTAAAATAAGCATATTCATCAAGCAGTTTAAACAATGCAAGGAAACTTCATTACATTTTTTGAAGTTTTGGTTCCATTGATATTCAAAAGATTCAATTTGACCGATCCAACCGTTCATTTTATGGTTTTACGTGCCTAGATCTCTCTCGTAGAAAATCGTGAGGTTTCGAGGATTTAAAACCGTTGGATCGTGAAAAAATGTTGTGCAACCGTTGAAACGTTGCGCACCGTTACCTTATCCCGGGATTTCCAAATTGGGTAATTTTTCGCGTAGGCGATCTATGAGTACTGTAATAAAGGTGGACGGTTAGATCGTTCCATTTCATTTCGCAAGTATTTTAAAAATGTTGGTTAATAATTAAATGTAAATTGAATCACGTATATATTGCCCCGCGAAGGTACATGAATATTCGTTGGGCAAATCCTCTGACCCATAATTTGGTAAATTGTTTAATAATTTTAAAACGTTGTTTATTAATTAGACACTGGACAACTTTGCCCGACAAATGGTACAAGAATATTCGTCGGGCAAATTGTCTGACCCATTTTTTTGTCAAAATTTTATAAATGTAAATGAATGAATTTGGTAAGGGATCTGTTTTGCCACTCAATAGTAGCCCGTTGTCACACATTCATACTCATTTGATGTGTGGCACATCGCAGAAGACGAGGATGCATGCATATTTTAATTACCAGTTAAACATATATATGGTGAGAGACTTCTCTTCTGTTGCCAGGTGTGTAACATGCATTAGTCACTTGTAATCTAGCTCTTCATTACTAACTTTTCACTTCGAGATTTTGTTATTTGCTATGATGTCACAACTCCTTCAATTCTATTATGTTCTATAATGAAGGAAGAAAAACTAGTAGCCTTGGTAATTTCAATGCCAAAGTTACCATCCGGAAAGGAGATGGAAATAGTAGCAAGTGCATGAAACGGGGGCCATCAGGTCTATTAAACGGAATGGAAATTTTGGAGAATATCATAAAAATTGACATTTTGATTCCAAATATCCTAGAGCCATGGCATTTTCTGTCAATTAACCATTTTTACTTGATAAAATAGTATATAGAATTTAGGGAAAAATAGGCTAGAACATTTTCCTCATCCGGCAGATGTATTAGTAGGTGCACTATTACATCAAAGAATGCAGGTGGATATGTTTGCTAAAGTCGGCACATGATGTAGAAAATATCCTAGTTAATTGATTCGAGGTTCGTCTTTACCAACGATCTGGCACATAGTATATGGAAGAATTGAGACAAATAAACTATCGTCTCAATAACACCAGGCTCCAAGAAGGGCCGAATACCAATCAGAATGAGTCATTGTAGCAAATGATGATACTCATTGCTCTTCATACCTGACATGGTGCCACCGTCGGTGCTAACGTTTCGGGATATGTTGTCGGCGTACCCGTCGGGAACTTTCACACCCTACAACCACTTCAGGAATTTTTTCTTATTCTCTGGCCTAAATGTATAACTTGGATGAGCCATGATGTATTTTCCATTTACGACTTTTGGCCACAAATTAGGCCGAATCCCCATTTCTTGCATACCAAGACGAGTCTTGTTTGTGTCCTTTGACTTACATTCAATGGGTAAAGTTGTTCTCACAACACACTTGGAAACATTCTTCTCGATGTGCATAGGATCCGCGATGTGTTTGATTTTCAAGTTCGACCAATACGCCAACCGGAAGAATATGCTCCATTTGGTTCAATTTTCCTGTTCAGCTGGTTTCGGTCCTCGTGTGACGAAGTCATGTATACTGTTCAGTTTGGACAATATCTCATCACCAGACTTGTTCCTTGGTCGAGATCGTAATTCTGATTTGCCATCAAATAAGTCAGATTACATTCGCCATCGGTGATCCCAAGGCAAAAACCTTCTCGCACCCAAGTAGCATACCTTTGATGTATGCCAAAAGGACTTTGTGGCTGGTCTACATGTCGAGCAAGCAAGATAGCCCCTGGTGCTCCACCCCGAAAACATACCATAAGCAGGAAAATTATTAATTGTCCACATTACGGCCGCTTGTAGAGTGAACATTTCTGCACTGCACTTGTCGTATATTCGTACACCATTTTCCAACAGATCCACGAGCTCATCAATCAACGGTCACAAATAAACATCAATGCAATTACTAGGAGATTTGGGCCCTAGTATCAAAGTACTGAGGATTGTGAATTCTTGCTTCATGCATCTCCAAAGAGGCAAGTTATACAGAACCATAACCACTGGCCAAGTGCTATAGGGCTTTGCAAAATTTCCAAACAGATTAAAATCGTTAGTAGTGAGCCCTAATCTGACATTTCTAGGCTCCGCGGTAAATTCGGGATACATCTTATCAAATTTCTTCTAAGCCTCTCCATCGGCCAGATTCCTCAGTACATCATCATCAATTTGTTCATCCTTGTGCCACCTCATATCACGAGTTGTGTGGGACGACATGTAGAATCTTTGTAACCTTAACTTCGGTGGAAAATAACGTAACACCTTGTTTGGAATCTTGTTCTTTTGAAACTAAGGATCATTGTGCACCAGAAATTTGTCAAGCTGCTCAAATTCACTGTAAAACAATGCACAATTATTCTTGCATGCATGGATCTTGAGATACCCTAAACCGAGGCTCTTCAACAACTTCTTCGAGCTATAATGATCTTTCGGCAGACGGTTGTCCTCAAGGAGCATTCAAATGATGATGTCCAACATATGATCAAAATGCTTGTTCGTTTGATTATACTAAACTTTCATGTGCATCAACTCCACAACTGTCTCTAGAACCGAAAAGGATTTACAACCGGGGTACAATTCACGCTGAACTTTTTTCAACAATCTCTCGTAATGGAGCTCAGAGTCTTCGGGTTAAAACTTGGGCGCCTCATCGTTCATATCATCCGATGCGGGAGGAAAAACATCGGCTAATAACTCAACGACTTGATCATTATCACATCGCCCGTCCAAAGCACTTTTGTCCCGACGGGTCCCGGGAACCGAAGATGTCAATACGGTAAATATTTATTCACCGTGATAGATCCAATTAGTGTAGTTGTGTACGATCTCATTCCATTCCAGATGATTTTGGACCTCATTCAACGGCGTCCAACTGCAATTGTTACATTTACGGCACAAACACTTCATACGTCATTCATCACTGCAATGACTACGTGCAAAGGCAATGAAGTTGTCGATTCCATCCAAATACTGATCAGAAGATCTATCCAACATTTGCATCCAACCTTTGTCCATTGTGCCTGCTTTCACAAAATAGAGTCAACGTAAGTAATTGAGTTAACATTGTCCCATAATTAGAACAAGCTAATATCAAAAGCAGCTCGTCTCCTTATGCCTCCGGTGATTTGGCCATCCCATTCGAGATTGCACGTTATGTGTTGTGTAGTTTGCGACCTACAAGGTTAAGTTTCGATTGAGGGAAATTTGGGTAGCATCTCCCTACAGTTCCAAATGCACGATGTAGATTTTATAAACAAATATCTAGTATGCATTCGGAGAACATTGAGGGGATACAAACCGAATTTCCCCCAATCGAAATCTAACCTCGTAGACTGTAAACTACACAACACTTAGTTGCGCACCCCCAAACTGTCTGAATAAATGGACAATTCAAGAGTCAGTCAATCAACTCGATTCACTAACTCTCAAATAGGTCTAACGATTTTCGTTGAATTTCATTATACGAAATTAATCAACCCGATTAAATTCGCATAAACGGTTATGAAATATGAACATATTTCACTCTGTCGGAACTACATAAAGCGCTTTACAAAAAATATCACAACAAATACACAAATATAAACATATATTAATAATGCATGTCACAGAGTTTACAATTTTCTAATTTCCGTACATATTTTCTATTTTCCTAATTTAATAACATATTTTCTATTTTGCTAATATATTTTCAAATTTCCTAACATATTTTCTAATTTCCTAACATATTTTCTAATTTCCTAACATATTTTTCTAATTTCAATAATTTCATTACATATTTTTTATTTTCCTATTTTCCTAACATATTTTCTAATTTCCTAACAAATTTTCTAATTTCCTACACAAATTTCCACAAATTGTAAACAATTTCTACACATTTTTCACAATAAATACACAATTTCCTAACATAAGTATATCCAAAATTCTTCACAAAATTACATTGAGAGGCAAACACACATAACTTTTTATAAGTATTCCTTCAAATCAACCACAAATTTCCTAAAACACAAAACATAATTAGTTTCCAATCAAAAATCAAAATTTTGAAACTAAAAAAATTAAATTTCTCTAACTTTCAAAATTGGTATTGGTGATTGAGAGAGAAAGGGATTTGATTGGTAGTGAAAATGGTGATGAGATGATGATTGTTGTTGTTATATAGCTAGAGAGAGCGAGAGTGAGTGAGTGAGAGAGAGAGAGAGAGGGATATGTGAGCTATGAGGATACTGAGAGCAAATGGGGAGAGAGCAAGAAGAAGAAATGGGCGTCTGAGTTATTTATTGTGTTTAAACTTTTGCCCGACGAAGAATATTCGCAGGGCGAAGTTTAATGATTCGTCGGGCAAAATTTAGGCAATGCCAAGTTTTGCCTGACGAAAAATATTCGTCATTAGAGCTCATCGTGCCCAATGGATAGAACAGATTCGTCTGGTCAACCCTTCCTATTTTACGAGCCAACAACTTGTTCTTCCCGCCAACACCTTACTCGGCGAGCCTTCGTTTTCGTTGGGCAAAATGTACTTAGGCGACGAAAACTACTTCGTCGGGAAAAATTTTGTCGGACAATCTCGGATTTCTTGTAGTGGACACATTTTCCTGTAGAATTGATGACATGGCACACATGGGGCCCACCACAAAATGAATCTTAAGGTGACTTTAGAAAAATTTCTTAATTAACCCTTTAGTTATCTCTCGCCAAACATTTTGGCGGTAGATTATGGCGAGAAATAATCAATGACTAATTAAGTAATTTTACCTACACCATGAAATTCGGTTTTTAGTAGCTCCACACGTGGTACGTCATCAATTAACGGAAGTTCTGCTGGAAATGTGTATGTGGAACAATGATGAAACGTTTAAAAAAATTCAAGGTATTTAAATGGAAAATTTGATGTAAAACACAAGGTACTAAAATGTAATGAAACCATAATTTTTTAAAGTGAACATGTTGATATTCCCATATTGAATGCTGATCACCTCTCACTGCAAGGATGATTTATACAACACCTAATTTATTTGATATTGTGATCTGATTATTCACATTCCAATTTTTTCCTAATGCTCTCTCATATAATTTTTAACCATCAGATTGAGTAAATTAAAACAAAATTAATGGACAAAAACAAAAACAAATAGGTGCAAAAGAGAAAAAGTACCTAGAATGTAAAAATCACTTCCCTTTGATATTTTCCTAGCTGGACTTTAGCATTGAATGTGAGAAATTAGAGCAGCCCATGTGATATTTACACAAATAAAATCTTTTATATGTTCCAAAAAAAAAACTTTTATATATATGATGACTCAATGACGTAACAACTATGTATGTGTCGACGACCCGACATGTCATACACCAACATTAGTTATATGTGCATGCATTGAGTTTGAGACAAATCAACGTACATATATATATATATACTACTGTTCCCTCCCTCATCCCCTCCTCCACGACCTACACGTTGTTCACACTAAATAATTTTGTGTAATTAGGAGTAGAAATCCAAATTAAAATGATCAAACTAGAATTAATTACTTTTGAAATTTTTTAATTAATTGGTCGCTGATAATCAATTCTAATGACTTATAAGCATGCTTCGAGCTCTATATAATCAGTACAAATTCATACTTGCGTCTACAAGCTAGACATAAAGAGAAAGAATAGAGTGCGAGAAGTACCTCCAAGAATCTTTTTATATATACCCCATGGATTTGCAAGAATCTTTAGTAATTAAGAATCGTTTTAAGAAGGTTAAGAGGGAGATAGTGTCATCATTAGATACTAGTATTAATGTTGATCTTGTTTCTCTTTTGCCTCCTTCTCCTTATGACATTGCTTGGCTCTCAATGATTCCCAATCATCCTCATCATGACTACTCACACCATCATGAACCCTACTTGTTCAAGGGGTGCTTGGATTGGGTGCTCAATAACCAAAATGGAGGAGGCTTTTGGGGAGACACTAATGTTCCCTCCTTAGAGTGCCTCACTTCAACTCTTGCTTGCATTGTCGCACTTTCCACTTGGAATATCGGCCCTGTCTCCATTCAAAAAGGTACGAATACGTATATTTATGAATTCAGCTTCAGCTACGTACAGTAAAACAGAATCAGTCCGGACTCCAGTCTCATTTCATTTCTTTGTGTTTTTTTTTTATGTTGTAGGGTTGGCATTCATGCATGCAAACACAAAGGATCTACTAGAGGAGCAAAATGGTTGTTTTCCGGAGTGGTTTGTGATTGTGTTTCCAGCGATGCTTGAACTTGCAGAGACCAAAGGCTTACCTGTTTATTTTTGTAATGGCTCGACACCTCTCGTAAAGCAAGTCTTCCTAGACAGACAACTCACGTTAGAAAGGTATTATTTGAACCAAAAAGTACCTAATTATTATTAGGTAAAAAGTACCTAAACGTATGGTTCTTTAAACATATATTTATATGCACGTGCTGATTAATAAGGTACATGTTATATCGAATTAGGTGGCACGAGGATGAGGAACATGACGGTCGTGGAGCTACACTCATTCCTTATTGCCTTGAAGCTTTGCCTCCACAGACATTCGACGTTGTTAATGAGATTTTGCTGCGGCAAAGTGAAGATGGGTTACAACATATGTATCTATCATCGCCATCAGCTATGGCTTATGCTTTCATGAAGACACGAAACAAAGGGCTGTTGGCGGATTTGAATTCTCTTGTCCAAAGATGCGGATATGGAGGTACATTATTATTTGATCTCAATCATTTCTAATTACGGAAAATAAAATAAAAATATGAAAAGCTTTATTTAGTCTGAAAATTCACTATATATACACACACAAGTAAAAACACGGTACAAGAAAATACCTAGGATGTTACAAGTTTGGTTTCTTTATTACGACGATTTTTAGTTTGGTTGAAAGAAAAAGAGTATTACATATATATATATATATATATATATATATATAAATATATAATGAAATTCGGATATCTTCTCTAATTATATATTTCATAACAATGTGTGTATATATATATATATATATGCATGTAGATATATACATTTTTTATAATAGAAGTAAACGACAAAATTTATTATATGTTTCTATATATATAAAGGGAGAGGGCCATTTTGGTGAACATAACCTTGTAAAAATAATTTATTTAAAAATGGATGATTTAATAAATGAGGGAAAAATCGTAAAAATATGTTATATTTCTCATTAATTATCTCCAAAATATCTTTACTTAACAAATTTATTCAAAAATGAATAATTTAATAAGTAAGGACCAAATAGTAAAAATAAAAATATATTAATTAAAGAGTAAATCTATATATATAAAGCCAAATTTTGATTTTGGTTAAATTTTCAATAAACCCAAAAAAGTCCTAGGTTGAAGAAATTATTAAAGTAAAAACAATCTAATATATTAAGGGTAAAAGGGTCAAATAGATAATGAAATAAAAAAGATATAAATATTTAATTGTGGTAACATTTTTGGATTTTAAAAGCAATCAACATTATCTGATTCTTTGTTTTTGGTTATCATGAGAAGGGTGTGCACGGTTTAGATCGATGTGGATATCTCGCGTACGCATGTACCACCCTGATGGTACCTCCTCGTATCACCTTTCCAATTTATCGAATTGTCTTTATACAGATATCATAATCGAAACCGTTCATTCTCTAAATCATCATGCCAGATTATCTCCGTAAAAAATCAACAAGATTGGAGATCGTTTAGCCATTCATATGTATCAAATAATTCAACGATTTTTGTAAGAAATAAGATCCTCATTGAGAACCATCTATTTAGTTGATATATATGAATGATTAAACGACCTCCAATCTTATTGATTTCTTACGGAGATGATCTTGACATAATGATTTAGAGATTGAACGATTCCGATTATGATATATGTACAAAAACAATTCGATAAATTGGAAAAGTAGTATAAGGAGGTACTACAAAGGTGATATGCAAGTATTGTCCTATACAAAATTGAATTCTCCAATTTGATAAATCGAAAAAATAGTATAAGCAGGTACCACAAAAATGAGATGTAAGTATTGTCCTATACAAAATTGAATTCTCCTCGATCTGACCATGCATGCACGTGTTTTAAGTTAATTTTGTTTTACACCCAGTTCTTATTAATTTCAATTTTTTTTATTTATCTAAAACCATAATTTGTGTGTGTGACAATCTAATATATATATATATATATACATATGCACATGTAGTGAACTGTACCAATAGACAACAAATTAATTACTAGGTCAATAATGGGAAAAAATTAAAAATCTAAAAATAGATATTGTGTCCACGCGCGGTAGCTCAGACGTCATTGGTCTTGTTGTTTTCGTATAGATAATGCTGACTAGCTACTACAGCTATTTGTGATATTTTGTCTGCTTACGAATATTATAATTAGCTGTTGTGATTTTGATATATATTATCGATCAGTTAATAAGTAAGTAAGTGGTGGTTTAATTATAATTACTGCAGTCCCTGCCATCTACCCCTCTCCCTGGGCTGAAGACCTTCTTAGGGTTTGCCTTATTAACCGGATTCAGACGCTGGGGCTCGAAGAGCATTTCATGGAGGACATTACACACATGCTGGGTCAAGTTTATAGGTGATGTCCGTCGATATTTTAACTTATATGTGAATGTTTATCAATTAAGTACGTGCATTAATCCATTGTTATTGTCCACTTATAATTCAACATTATGTAGGAATTACTTTAGTTATAAAGAGCCAAAAAACATGGCAAAGCACAGAATGCCGTTACAGTTGTATAAAGATTCACTCACATTTCGACTTCTAAGATTACACGGTTATCGGGTCTCTCCTGGTAAGCATCCGAGCCTCAAACATGTTGTATAACGAGGTTAAAATTTTATTACCATATTATATGAAAAAACATTTGTTAATTTATAGATCTAGCAAATTTGTTCTTCATTTACATTTCATCCTATACACTTATTTTACATTTTTTCCGAAAGAAAAACCTTTCTCGCTATTATATTATTTATTCAAATTTCATCAAATTTTACGTCCAAATTAGATCAAGTCACATGTCAGTTAATAAGTAGTATATTTGTTCTTAATAATATTATCATTTTTCTTTCTTAAAATGCAAAAAATTAAACGAAATGTGATCATAGAGAGAAATTGCCCGATACAATAGAGTCCAATAAAATAAATTGGCAAGAACAGGATTTAAGTCAAGGACCGCAATCTGCGAAATAGCCTTAAATTAAATGTGAATTTAGATTTTTTGAATATTTGCAGGGAAGTTGCGTAGGTTGGTGGAGGATGAAGATGTGAGGTTGTACATAGAAGAGAAGCATGAAATATTTGTGAGTGCCATGTATAATGTGTATAAGGCAATAAGTGTTGCCTTTCCAGGAGAAAGCGAGCTCGAGGTTGTTAGGTCAATGGCTGCAAAGGTTCTGGAGAAGGAAAGCCAAATGACTGGTCAGTTTCAAAACCAGGTACTAAGGTTTGACGCTTTCGCCACGAAGACTTAAATTGGGTGCAATAGTTGTGAGCAGAAAAATGGCTAGTAAGACAAATTGATTTGGACCCACCAAAGGACGAACTTAAACTTTATATTAAGCAAAAAACGGCTAGTAAGACAAATTGATTAACTTTTTTCTAATTAAAACATGTATTTAATTAATAATACTGCATCTGAAGTCCATTTATATTATATAAATATTACCATAAAGAATATATTTAGTTTTTAATGTGAAATTGACACTCATATATGTTAAATTTAAACGTCACCTATATGTTTTGAATTATAAAAACAAAATTATTCGAATTGTGATAGGGTAACTTGCATCACATCTATGTGATAACTTCTCATTTCACCGATTTAATTTACATATATCTCATAATAAAAATTATTCATTATTTAAATTATTATTTCAAAATTATTGAACCAAAAATAAATAAAATTTAAGAATGACAGTCGTCATTTATATGTATCAAAATAAATTAATGATGTTATACGTTAACATTTTAGGTTCCATTTGTTACCCAAAAAATAAATTAATTAATGATTTAAGTAAAAATTATAATCTTTATGGTGAACTGTTAATTTAGTTTATCCATATTAATAACTAAACGATTTTCAATTCCGTTGATTTTTAGTATAATAATTTTAAAATAAAGATTTAATCGCTGGACATTTCTAATTATTATATGTATAACAATTAGGTTTTCGAAAGAGAACATATATATTTTCCTTTCTCGTATAATTAACTTATAAGATGTACGGACATGCATAGTTTAGTTTAGTACTTTAGTCCCATTGGCACTTAATTAGCTCATATACTGGGTATTGATCCCCTACGCTCATGTGTAGATTAAGCATGAAATGAGTCGTCCATGGCTTGCTCGGTTGGATCATCTGGAGCACAGGAGATGCATTGAGACCACAGAACCCATTGGTCCATGGACATTCAATGCCACACCCTTTAGGTAAGTATATTAATTATAAGATATTTGCGCAACTTCGTGGACATGATCTTGCTCGTCCTCTTTCTTGTGATTAACGCACGAGCAGCTTAATGTCACGTGTGAACGATGCCATGCTGCTTCGACTTGCCGTTGAGAACTATACACTTCGACAAGCAATATTCAGAGATGAATTGAAGGAGATAGAGATGTGGTCAAAGGCGGTGGGTCTTCGCGACATGGGGTTTGCTCGACAGAAGAGCACATACTGTTACGTTGCAGTCGCCTCCACCCTATCACTCCCTTCCCTTTCTCATGTGCGGCTGGTGCTTGTCAAAAGTGCAATCCTTGTTACCGTTGCTGATGATTTTTTTGACAAGGAAGGTTCATCTGGTGAATTGGAAGCTCTTGCCAATGCGGTTGGAAGGTAAATATTAAACAAATATTACTATAGTGACTTTGTTTGCCTTTGATGACGAAATCAAGGTGTTGTGTGGGGTTTAAATTAGGATTCCAGAAAGTTTTAGGGGAGGGGAGGGGGTGTTATAATTGGGTAGGGGTGACAGCTTATGGCATAGCTAGGATTTAGTCTTCGGGTTTGGACGAAGCTCAAAACTTGAGACTAAACGATAAGCTCACGATAGAAAATAAAAAAAATCCTAAGTCATATATATATAAGTGATTAATTCGATATATTTTTTAACTTAGGGGTGTTATTGTTGAGATTTTAAATTTAGTGAATATGGGTATATTCGGTTATTTGCGGGAAATCTGTCCTTAGTTTTGAATTTTGATGGATATATTGCACAATCAGATGGGAGCATAAAGGACTGAATGGACATGGGAAGACTATATTTAATGCTCTGAAAGATCTGCTTGATGACATTTCTGCTCAGTTCTTTACTAAAAATGGATATCACATAAAGAGGAATCTCCAGGACCTGGTAAGACTTTCATTTTGTTTAAAAACGTATTGTAGTGGTAAAAAATATGTTTAACTTATTCTAATTTCTTTTTTACTTTATACAAACGAATATTTTAGTGGCATCAAACATTTGTAAGCTGGTTAAAAGAAGCCGAGTGGACCAGGAATGGGCATGAACCATCCATTGTTGAGTATCTCCAAGTGGCCACAAGCTCTATTGCTTCACAGACAATTCTTCTTCCAGCTGCTTTTCTGTTTGATCCACCTCCAGAAATGGCCATCCTCAAGTGCCCTCAAAGTGAGCCGCTCACCAATTTGCTTATGCTTTTAACAAGGCTTTTGAATGACATCGGAAGCTACCAGGTACATATATAACACACACACATACATATATATATATATATACCTTATATATATATATATATATATATACCTTATATATATATATATATATATACCTTATATATATATATATATATATATATATATATATATATACCTTATATATATATATATATATATATATATATACCTTATATATATACATACATGTATATATATAAATATTAATTTTACTTGTTTGTTCTTTAGAGAATAAAGAGTGTTACTTATCAAGTTCAAATCCAATTTTTAAATATTTATTTTATAAATAAAATCAAGGTGTTGTTTTGAGTTTAATGGTTTAGGATTTTGAGTTTAAAAAAGTTTTAGGGATGGGGGAGGTGTGTTTGGGTAGGGGTGGTGATGGCAGGGCCAACCCTGAGATATTGGGGGCTTAAAGCAAACCTTCAAATTGGGGTCCCACAATTCTTCAACCCTCAAAGTGTTCGTATATCACCAAAAACAATACAAGTATAGTATCCTACAATTCAACAAGACACCAATCCAATAACCAACAATCAACTCAAAAATTGAACTAGTGGGGAAGATAAATTGAACCTAATTGACAGGTAGGAAATTCGGTAATAAATCTAGCAATGTGTTCTCTTGTGCTCCTTCCAAAATTAGCTTCACAACTAAATATCGTCTCCCATTGAATTAAAATTATTTTTTTCGATTTCTTTAAAAATTGAGAAGAAGGTGGGAGGGGCTAGGGTTAATATAAATTATAATAGAGGAGGCTAGGTTATTGTTTAATAAAATACAATATGAAAAGTTATTTTATTTGATTTAGGAAAAAAGAAAACAAAAGAAAAAGGAAAAGGGAAAAAAAAATATTGTGTTTACAAAAAGGAAAGGAAAACCAAAAGAACAAAAAAAGAAAAGGAAAAAAAAGTAAAAGGAAACCAAAAGGAAAAAAAGGGGGAAAATTATTAAAAGATGCTCCACTGAGATTCGAACTTGGACCTCTTTGAAGGGAAACCAAAAGGGGAAAAAAATGAAAAAACTATTAAAAGAGGTTTTCAATGGGAATCAAACAAGGACCCTCTTGTCTACTGTGCTTAAGAGAATGATTATGGAGATTTTCGGGTTTAGGGAAGGATCCTTGCCGGTGAAGTACCTAGGGGTTCCGCTGATCTCTTCTAAGCTTGGATTCAATGACTGTCAACCTCTTCTTGAGAGTGTTGATACCCGGTTAGGTAGCTGGGAGCACCGTAAGCTTTCTTTTGCTGGCAGACTTCTTTTGATTAAATATGTGTTGGCTAGTCTGCAGTTTAACTAAGCGTCACATCTTTATCTCCCTAAGAAAGTTTTTCGGGATATTGAACTCAAATTCCGGAGATTTTTGTGGTCGGGTAATACGACTGGGGGCTATCATGCGAAAGTGGCGTGGTGGGAGATCTGTAGTCCAAAAGTGATGGGTGGTTTGGGGCTGCGAGAGTTGCATACCTGGAATTTGGCCTTTATGGCGAGGCATATGTGGTGTTTGTTTGATATTGGGCAATTAAGTTTATGGGCTAAGTGGGTTAAAGATTATTTTTTTTTTCGAGGGAAGTGTTTTTGGTGCTGCTCCCCTTCATCTTTGTACTCTTGGAACTGGAGGAAGATGCTTAGAAACCGTCACTTGGTCCGTCCACTCATCAAGGCTGTTATTGGTAATGGGGTTGAAATCTGTCTGTGGTGTGATAATTGGTTAGGAATTGGGCATATTCAGGAGTTGGTAGGGAATGAGGTTATTCATGAAGCGGGGCTGTTGTTGCATGCTAGGGTGAGAGATGTGTTGATTGGGTCTAGGGGGAATTGGCCAAATTCCTCCTCTGCGGTGATAGGTTTGATCAGAAGTGCTGCAGAGAGGATTATTCCCAATGGTGATTGCCCAGATTCTTTTATCTGGACCGGAGAGTCTAATGGTAGGTTCTCTTCTGCTTCTATGTGGAACCATTTGTCCCCGCCTGGTCCCCGGGTTCCGTGGTTTGGATTAGTATGGTGCATGGGTCATATACCTAGGGCGAGTTTCATTCTATGGCTTGCTATCCGGGGTAGATTATCTACTTTGGATAGACTAAGATATTTTAATGGCCAAGCTAGTGGTGTTTGTGTGCTTTTTAATTTGGCCTCGGGATCTCATTCCCACTTGTTCTTCCAATGTGAGTTCTCTGGGTTAATCTGGAAGAAGGTTTTGCAGCGGTGTGGGATTGTTTGGAGCCTTCCGCCTTGGCCTTCTTTGGTTCTTCTACTTGCGGGGATATGGAAGGGGAGGTCTTTTAGAGCGACTGCTAACAAAATTGCGTTGGCGGCCTCGGTCTATGGTGTTTGGCAAGAATGACATAGAAGAATGTTTGGGCATCCAGTGAAGACTGCGGATGCTGTGTATTTTTTAGTTTGTAAAAGGGTTAGATCCCGGCTTTGTACTGTTAAGTTTGAGCCTTCCAATGCTAATGCTTTGGAGGCTATAAATTGGAATGCGTGTATTTAGTTAGGTGGTATTTGGTGCCGAATGTGACTTCTGTTGTTTGCTCTTCCTCTGCTGTGAGGCGGTGTTGTTGCTTTGTTTGGGCGTGTTGAGCTTAGGATCTTTTTTCCCCCTGGGGCTGCTTTGCAGTTGTTATATAATCCTTTTGTTTAACAAAAAAATAAAAAACAAGGGCCCTCTTTGAAGGGAGAGAACGACCAAGCCAACTCGCCCAAGTAAATCATTTGATTATTATTGAAGTAACATGATTATATATCAAATTAAAATAACAACTATGCAAAAAATTTCGGGGCCCCCTTGAGGTGGCCACCTTACCCGGCTACCCTCAGGGCCTACCCTGGGTGATGGGAGAGCTTATGACTTGGAGTTTATACCTTGAGTTTCAAGCGCATCCCAAAATTTGAGAGCTAAACTCTAAAATCCTAGATGATTAACTTGATAGTTTATTGGTTTAACAAGATCATTGTTGAAATTTCAAATTTAATGATAATTTTTGGCTTTTTATATCAGATTTTTTGTTGTTGATTGTCATCTTTTAGACTAGATTGTCTTATTGTCAAAAATTTTATTACCTATGCTATCTTAATTTTTAGTTTAATAAACAAGAAAAAAAAATGAAATTGATGATACTGAGTACTACTTGCAGAGGGAACAAGAAGAGGGGAAGCCAAACCTTGTTCTACTATACATGAAGGAAAATCCAAAGTTGGGAATTGAAGAATCAATAGAAGCCATAAAGAAAATAGTGGAGGAGAAGAAGAAAGAGTTTCTAGAACATGCTCTAGTAAATGGCATGAGTGGCATGCCAGATCCAAGCAAACGACTTCACCTCCACTGCCTCAAAGCCTTTCAGATGTTCTACAATTCTGCAAATGCATTCGACTCTCCCACAGAGTTGCTCAGTGACATCAACAAAGCAATGTATGAACCCTTGAGAGTTTCGGCACCATTCGATTCTTTCGAAATCAATGCAGCTGCCTTGAAGAAGAAGAAGAAGGACAAGAGTTTTGCTGGCTATGGGACTTTATCCCATGGCAGTACTTCTTCTAAGCTTTCAAATGGGAATTCTGAGACTACTTGTGCTATCAAAATCCATGGGAAAGTAAGCAATTTTTTTGTGGCAAAGCCTTGTTTTGGGGTCTCATCACATGAGATGAGAAACCGGCTATTTTTAGTCCCTTTTCGAATCCCAAAATCTCATTCGTGTGTAATTTAGGATCTCTCTAGTTAATCTGTAATAATGGTTCATGCTTTAGATTTTCTTTTAAATACGTGTAATTAATCTTCCAATAATTTCACTTTCAAAAAGAATAAGTTGGTACGATGAATTTTACATAAATATGAAATTTGAATAAATTAGAATTTGTGAATTTTCATGCATTAATTCTTTTATTTGGATTCATAAACATACCGTTTAGAAACTAGGTTAAAAATATGGAATTCGAACGTCAGAAATGGAGTTTGACAAAGTAAAAAGTAGCTTGCTTTAGAAAAGAAATAAAATGCCCATTTTCCCAGGACATAATTTGTTCGCTCTTCTTCATTGAATTATTTGAAAATTTAATCACAAGCCTTTTGCACAAAACTCATAATATAATGTGCACAAAACCCAAATTTTCTCAATAGGTTGTCTCACTTACACTAGCCTTCTTACACGCACCTTTTGCATATATTTAAGAGCAAGTCTAATGGGATGCATATGTACTGGGCAAGGCTTGAAACAGCCCACAACTCATGCCTTTTTGGTTCTAACCCATAAAATTTGGACAAGGCAAAGGCAAGCCTTGAGCCTAGCTTTGCCCCTATGGTTATCCGGGCTGGGCTCATGGCCTACTGCCACAAAATTCAACAGCCATATGTGCATGGAGTTGGACTCTAACGGCTCTTTGCTCAAGGCCAATAGGATGATGTCACGTGATAGTCATTTAATAAACTAACTATTACTCTTATTTTTTTTAGCAGAAATAGTGTTTGGAATTTTTTTTGAACTTTTTTTTTTACTCGTATAAATATTCATCATTTGATAATTATTTATCACACATTTTATCCTCTCCAATTCAAACCCAAATTCTTCATACTTATATTTTTTACATATATTATAAAGCAAAAATGAAATCACAATTTATGTTTCCTCTTCAATATACTATTTCGGAAATATTACATAAGATTTCTACATTATTATCTTTAAGAAAATAATTCACAAAAAATTTGAAGTTTTGTCCCTTGCCCCACTTCATTAGAACAACAAAAAACAACATTGGGCAAAATGCATAAACAGTGTCATTTGAGAGACAAAACCTTGCCTCTAGCCCTTTGTCTTTACCATTAGACTTGCTCTAAGAGACATTTTTTTTTTATTCACGCATGCTACATGCAGTTTTTTTAATTCTTTTATGGATTTGATTTAAATTGTTTTATTTTCTTAATTTATGTATTTTAATTATAATAAAAAAAAAGAAAAAAAAAGTAATGGAATGAAAAGTAAGGGGTGGGAGGTTAATATACTACCAGAAGGTGGGATTATCAACTATTTTTTTGGACTCTCAAATTTTGTTTTCTTATTTCATCTTTTACTTTTTTTAATCTTTATTATAGTTTTGTATATTTTAATATTTAGGTTGAATAAAGGGTATATGTGAAATAATAAAAATAAGACTTCACCGAACCGCCCACTTCTATAATAATAGAATCGATAAATTTATGAATCTTTAGTCAATGATTTCTAGATTTTGTTTGTTATTTTAAAACCTGAATGATGTGTCAGCACTCCTAGATTTTAGTGTTCATGTATATTATTCGGGGTCGGGTGTGTGAATTGAATTCATATATCTTAATGAGAGTGTAATATCAAATCTCATCAGTAAATTAAAAGCTCGCTTTTTCCATTAACAAATGGACCCTAGCTTTTCGGTTTTTCCACTCTAGATATAAACCATCAACTCAAGCTTCCAAGTTTCACAAGGCTTATGATTACTCAACAAAATAACTGCAATTTCCATGGCCTATAAACTCATATTCTCTGTCTCTGCATCATATCATGAACTCTATTGTTACCAAAGGTCATCATTGCGAAACCCGGGTTGACCATTAGGCTCATCCACCGTTCACATTTCAAGCTGTCGGTGCTGATCTTTTTGGTGCAACCTTGGAATGGCTTTTTTCTGGGTTTAGATGAGAGACAGAGAGAGTATTTTTGCTTGGCAATGCTATCTTCAGATTCTACTATGAGTGTAAGCATCATAGGGTGCATAACAACAAACAAATCACCTATACGATCTTAACAGAAAGATGTTTCAATTTGGCACCCAAGATTGTATTCGAAATCCATGAATTGTTTTTAATCTTGTGATGGTTGTGGCTAGTTTGCTAGTTAGACAAAAATAAAATGAATAAAATCTTTTAACATTCTTATAGGTTTTACAATTGGTCACAGAGGAAGATCATATCCTCACATTCAATTCAGTAGGATTCTTACTCATAACAGATTTCAGATTTGGTCTTAGAAAAACGTAACAAATGGTTACTTTTCAGTATTGGCCATAACTACCAAATATCTGCTGGGAATTCAATGTATTTGCCAACAATTACCATAGGCTCACAATCTGCATTATAAATCCTCTTTTTTTTCTTTTTTCTTTTTTGGTGTTCTCTATAAACTATCTTAGACAAGATAGCTCAACAAACAATTGAAAGAGTAATGGCCAACAGAGTCATATTTCTTTGTTTCTACATTCTGTCATCAATTTTTCTGCAACCAAGGCTCATAATCGGAAAACCAGGCTTAACCATCAAGCTTATCCACCGTGATTCCCCGGAGTCACCCTCTACCAGCCCAACCTCACACAAGCACAAAGAACACAGGAGGTCCTTCTCCAATCCAGATCTCGCGCCATGCACCTGAGCAATGACTTGCATTCCAAGCACCATTTGAACGCGAATTTTCTGCGTTCAATAGTTGATTTGCAAGGCAACTCGGTCTATATGGCACAAGTAGCCATGGGCACATTCACATCAGCACCAACTTCCATTTCATATTTTCTTCACATGGACACGGGCAGTGCCCTTATATGGACCCAATGTGAGGAGTGTAGAGGCCCTGGAAACCACTGCTTTTACCAAAAACAACCCCTCTTCCGCGATTCAAGATCCTCTTCCTATCGAAAACTTCCTTGTAAACGCCACCCCCTATGCTTTCCCGGGAAATGCAGAGGAGACTTTTGCTCATACGACAAGAAATACGAAGATGGCTCTACGTCGGAGGGCTACCTTGCATCAGAAACCTTCACATTTGAATCAACTTCGACTCCTTTGGTTTTCGGATGTGGTACAAATCAGACCATTGCGGTTGATTATGGTCACGATTATGATCACGAGGGTAATGTTGCCGGTGTATTGGGGTTGGAGTGGTCACCTCATTCCCTTGTAAACCAATTAGGCACAACTTCCCAAGGCAAGTTCTCATATTGCCTCCAAACAATGCACAACAACAAGAACCATACTCATAACACACATCTCCAATTTGGTGCCAACATTGTTGAATAATAAACATGTTTTTAATTAGAAGTAATAAGGCCTTTCATTATCAATAACGGCTAGAAAGCTTGAGAATCTTCTATGATTAATATGAATGAATAGTAGTGGCCATGAATGTGAGTTAAGATAGTAGTGATCATGAATATGAGTTTATTGTTTTAAGTTATGAATGTAGAAGGTCTTAGGAGTTATGCAATTGAAAGGTTGCTAGAGACTCCTATAAATAGTTGTGGTTGTATTGAGTTTGTATCTCAAGCAAAAACATAGAAATAGAAATGAAGTGTGTTTCATTCTCTTCCAAAAAGTAATGTCTATTTTTGTGAGTGTGTGAGTATCTTAAATCTTCCAACAAACTGGTATCAGAGCATTTGTTGGAAGAGTCTACAAGATGGCCAATGGTTCTATGACTCCATTTCAAGCTCCCCTCCTCACCAAAGATAATTATCACAATTGGAGTGTTCGAATGAAAGCGTTGATTGGTTGCTATGATGCTAGGGATGTTGTACAGAGAGGGATCGGTGATCATGATGATGAAGCCAACTTGACTCAAGCCCAAAGAGATGCGTTGAGGGACATGAAGAAGAAAGACAAGAAGGCACTCACTCTCATTCATCAAGCCTTGGATGACAGCAAATTTGAGAAGGTTGCAAATCCTATGACGGCCAAAGAAGCTTGGGACATACTGCAGAATTTTTATAGAGGAGTTAATAAAGTGAAGAAGGTGCAACTCCAAACTCTTAGAGGAGAGTTTGAAGGCCTGCATTGAAAGGAGTCTGAATCAATTTCAGACTATATGTCAAGAGTTCAAGCCAATGTCAATCAGTTGAGAAGAGATGGGGAAGAGATCAGCGATACTCGTGTGGTGGAGAAAATCCTTCGATCATTGGATCCGAAATTTGAGCATATTGTTGTTGCAATTGAAGAGTCTAAAGACCTAGACACCATGTCTATTGATCAACTCTTTGGTTCGCTGAAAGCCCATGAAGAAAGATTAAAGAAAAGTTCTGAACCCGTTTCGGAGAAAGTTCTTCAAACAACGCTCATTGTCAATGGCGGAGATGGCTCAAGAAGTGAAAGCAATCAAGGTGGTACGAGTCGTGGCCGAGGAGGAAGAGGCAATAGAGGAGGAAGAAGTTCTAGAGGTGGAAGAGGCGGAAGAGGCGATTTCAGGCCTACCCAAAATGATGGAAGAGATCGAAATTCAAGTTTTTTAAGAGGACATGGAAGATGGGCCAACTCAAATCAAGTAGGAAATTCCAGAGTTGACAAGTCTCATTCAATGTTATGCTTGCGGAAAATATGGGCACAGATCGTTCGAATGTACAGGTGGTGGTGGAAATTTCCAAGGAAAATCCAATTTTGCAGAAGCTGACCAAGATGCCACTTTGTTATTGGCCTACAAGTGTGAATAGAAAGATCAAGGAGAGCTGTGGTACTTGGACTCGTGAGCAAGTAATCATATGTGTGGAAATAGAGATTTATTTGTGGATCTTAACGAAAACTTGGGTGGCAAAATCACTTTTGGCGATGACCCCAAAGTTCCAGTGAAAGGCAAAGGTAAAATTTTAATTGGTTTGAAGGATGGCGGCCATGAATTCATTTCAAATGTTTATTATGTGCCTACTATGAAGAGTAATATTTTGAGCGTGGGTCAATTGTTGGAGAAAGGATATAGTATGCAGTTCATGGATCGTAGTTTTTCAATATGAGACCAACACAACAGACTTATTGCTAAAGTTCCAATGACATAAGGATGTTCCTGCTGAATATCCAAAGTGAGGTAGCGAAGTGTCTCCAGGCTTGTTTCAAAGATTCATCATGGCTATGGCATTTGAGATTTGGGCATGTGAATTTTAGTGATCTAATGATGCTGCACAAAAAAGGCAATGGTAAAGGGTTTGCCGTTTATCAATTCTCCAGATCAATTATGTGAAGGGTGTCTACTCGTGAAGCAATCACGAAAGAGCTTTCCTAGAGAAGCAAGTTCAAGAGCAAAAGAGCCATTGGAACTCATTCATGCTTATGTGTGTGTCCCAATCAAACCAAGTTCATTGAGTAAGAATAATTATTTTCTTCTCTTCATTGATGATTTTAGTAGAAAAGCATGGTTGTATTTCCTAAAAGAAAAATCAGAGGTGTTTGGAGCATTTAAGAAATTCAAAGCTTATGTTGAAAATTCCAGTGGCTATAAGATTAAGATGTTGAGATCTTACCGAGGTGGTGAATTCACTTCAAAAGAATTTCAGAAATTTTGTGAAGACCATGGGATCTATCGTCACTTGACGGTTCCTTACTATCCTCTATAAAATGGCGTGGTGGAGAGGGAAAATAGATAAATTCTTAATATGGCTCGAAGTATGATGAAGAGCAAAGATTTGTTGAAAGAATTTTGGGCTGAAGCTATTGAGTGTGCTATTTATCTCTCAAATTGTTGTCCAACAAGAAGTCTATAGAACAGAACTCCGCAAGAAGCATGGAGAGGAAGAAAGCCTGATGTATCTCATTTGCGAGTCTTTGGGTGCATTGCTTACACACATGTTCCTGATCAAAATCGGTCCAAGCTGGATGATAAGAGTGAGAATTTTTTTTTGTTGGCTATGAATTGAACAGCATAATTGACAAGTATTTCCAAGAAAATCAATTTCGAGAAGTGCCCACATGAGCATGCTCTATATGTGAAGGTGAATGCTAACGGTGACATGTTAATTGTTTGCTTGTACATGGATGACCTGATTTTTACAGGAAATAATCCAAGCATGTTTGATGAATTCAAGAGAGCAATGGCAAGAGAATTTGAGATGACAGATATTGGGCTCATGTCATATTATCTCGGCATCGAGGTGAAGCGAATGGAAGAAGGCATTTTCATTTCACAAGAAGGCTATGCAAGAGAAGTTCTAAAAAAGTTTCAAATGGATGCATGTATTCCAGTAAGTACTCATGTTGAATGTGGAGTGAAGTTGTCCAAGTTTGAAGATGGAGCTCAAAAGGAGAATTCAACTATTTTCAAGAAGTTTGGTAGCTAGGAAGTTTGAGATATTTGACTTGCACACGGCCGTTACATGGAGGATCCAACAATTACTCATATGAAGACAGCTAGAAGAATTCTTCAGTATATCAAAGGTACACTTGATTTTGGCCTGTTTTCTTCATCATCAAATGAGTTGAAGCTTGTTGGTTATAGTGATTGTGATTGGGCTGGAGACATGGAGGATAGAAAGAGCACAACATGATTTGTTTTGTACATGGGAGATGCTGCTTTTACATGGGAGATGCTGCTTTTACATGGATTTCGAAGAAGAACCAATTGTGACACTTTCAACTTGGGAAGCAGAGTATGTTGCTGCAACATCATGTGTTTGTCATGCTATATGGCTTAGGAATTTGTTGAAAGAACTCAGTTTGCCACAAGAAGAAGCTACATAAGTTTATGTTGATAACAAGTCCGCATTAGCTTTGGCCAAAAATCCAGTCTTTCATGATAGGAGCAAGCATATTGACAAAAGGTTTCATTTCATCAGAGAATGCATAAGCAATAAGAAGGAAATTCAGCTCAAGTATGTGAAGTCAGAAGATCAGATTGTGGATATATTCACCAAGCCTTTGAAGTTGGAGACATTCAGAAAGTTGCGGTCATCTCTTGAACTTTGTCCAAAACCAGAAAATCATGTTTAAGGGGGGATGTTGAATAATAAACATATTTTTAATTAGAAGTAATAAGGCCTTTCATTATCAATGACGGCTAGAAGCTAGAGAGTATGATTAATATGAGTTAATAGTAGTGGCCATGAATGTGAGTTAAGATAGTAGTGGTCATGAATATGAGTTTATTGTTTTAAGTTATGAATGTAGAAGGTCTTAGGAGTTATGCAATTGAAAGGTTGCTAGAGACTCCTATAAATAGTTGTGGTTGTATTGAGTTTGTATCTCAAGTAAAAACAAAGAAATAGAAATGAAGTGTGTTTCATTCTCTTCCAAAAAGTAATGTCTATTTTTGTGAGTATGTGAGTGTCTTTAATCTTCCAACATACATACCAACCAAACCAGGCTTAAAACAAGTAGACATTGTTCAATATGGTAACCTCACTCCGTGCATTGCGTTCTTGCAAGGCATTAGTATCTTCGGTTCGCGTGTGCGAATCCCAGAATACTATTTTTCTAGGATGGCCGGCCGTAGAGGGACGCTAATGGACTCAGGAACTTCCTTCACATGTATTTATAAACCGGCCTACGAAATCTTGGAACAAGCAATGGTGGATTACTTTGCTCGAATGCCCGGCATCAAAAGGATTCATGGACGAATTAGCTACTTAAAATTGTGTTACCAGCGGGCACGAAAAGGAGAAGGGTTTAACAATCTTCCAACTATCACATTTCATTTGAAAGGTGCTGATTTTATGTGGGTGAGAGTGAGGAGGGGTATGAGTATTTTTGCTTGGCAATGGCAGCTCATCCCAATGAGAGGAGTCGCCAGAGCGTCATTGGTGCATACCAGCAGACAAACCAGCGTTTCATCTATGATGTTAGGGTAATTAAAGACTTTGGATTTTGGCCTTGAAAATTGTACCCTCAATTCTTGAATCACATGGAATGATGGAAGTAAACAAGTTGGGGTTGAAAATAGTTGGACTTCCATTGCTTATTAAATATCAAAAACAAAATCAGGAGGATCCTCAAATCATAATAAAACAGGACTAAAAGGAAATACAAATTGAGAGCATTCGGTTTCTCACACCATTACAATGGTTATCATCGTTTCTAAATTATACTTAAGTTTAAATTTTCGTCCATAAATCTCAACATTAGTGTTTGTGGTTCCTGAATATATATCGAACTATATCAATCATCGTTCCATCAATTTTTCCGCACAAAAACCCTCAATTCTTTATATTCAATTGATAGAATATGATGGTCACATTGATACTACGTTTGGTACACCGTATAAGGAACTAAATAGGAAAATAAAGTACGAAATCGGTGTTTGGTACCACTCATATCAATTAGTCATCGTATAAGTTAATACGTTTGAGTACATTTATATGGTCCACACCTGTTAAATTAATACCTCTGATATTGTCCGTATTAAATAATCGGATGACGAACAATTTTGAAAAGTAGTAATAATAATAATAATAATAATAATAATAAAATAATAATAAATAGTAATAATAATAATAATAAAAGATAATAATAAATTAATAATTAACAATAATAAAATAAATAGTAAAAATAATAATAATATCAATAATTAATTAAAATAAAATTAAAATAAATAATGATGATGATAAGAATAATAATAATAATAATAATAATTGATACATGTTTGATATAAATACATGTTTATCAAATATTTGATTAGGATGAACACCTGAGATGCTGTATAAAAAAAAAATTAAATAAAATGTGTGATTGGACTTCATTTTTTTTTATTCTCCTTTTATAATAAGAAAAAAATGATTTTATGTAAAAATAAAATAAAATTGTGAGCTAGCACTAGGCACAATATAATATGATTAACTAGTATAGTATAATCCAGCAAGTATAATGTAGTCGGCATTTTAATTCGGTGGAGCACCAAACACTTGATTACATAGTCAGTCTATACGATGGACAAATTAGTCTATCCGACTAAAATAGTCAATACAATACGACCTACTAAACGAAGCCTGAGGGTTTTTTGGCAGGAAAATTGATCATTTTCGAAAGAATGCTTAGTAGGCTGCATCTTATGTTTAATTTTGACGAAAAACGTTGAGAAAATGGACACAAAAATGATTGATGTAGTCATATCCCAAGAATCACTTACACTAATATTAAAATTTAGGATAAACTACATAAAAGTACCAAAACTATAAGGGTCATTTCAAGTTCGTACCTCAACTATAAAAATTGGCATCTAGGTACCTAAATTATCAAAACACAATATCTAGGTATCCACCGTTAGCAATCTGTTAAAAAAATCTGTTATGTGCCCAAGTGGCACTTGTGGGGCCCTTTATCATGCTAACATGGACTAAAAACAATTATTTTACTTTTATTTTTATTATTATTTTTCATTTCTATTTTTTACTCTCTCTCTTACCTAGCCCTTCTATCTCCCTGACTTTTTCCCTCCGCGACAACCTCTCTTAGATTCACCCTCGATTTCCTCACATTCCTCTCCCCATACCCTGTCGCCTCCTCACTTGGCCTCATCTACCTCTAGGCCAAATCTACCCAATCTCCCGAATCTACCCAATCTCCCTTCAAAACCCAGAAGCCCAATTTTGGTCTTTGACTCGGTTTAAGCCCAGTTCACGAATACTAATTGAATTATGAACATCCAACCCCACCCCTTACCCACACTGATGTTGTCGTTATCGACCAAGGTTCTCGTTCAGGGATGATCTGAATTTGATAGGTCGTACCACTGCGACCACCATGACTGTGACTCAGTGAAGAATTCGAAAGGATGCAGAGAGAGGGAGAGAGAGAGAGAGAGAGAGAGAGAGAGAGAGAGAGAGAGAGAGAGAAATGAGGCTGGTGGAGTGAGATCAGACGGCGTGGATGGTGGGGATTAGAGCGGGGATTAGAGTGAGGATTAGGACGACGAAGGTGTGGGTTGAGGTGTTCGTGAACAGGGCTTAAACCGAATCAAAGACCAAAATTGGGCTTCTGGGTTTTGAAGGGAGGTTGGAAGAGAACTTGAACCACTGATTTGAATCGGAGAAATAGAGTGCGACGAACTCGTTGAGGACCATGACTCGAGTTTGGGAGTCAACGAGGACCGAACCGTAGCGCGACTAGGCCTAGCCGAGCTGAGGCAGGACTCGAAATTGGCGATTGAGAGGCTTGCAGACAATGAGTGACTTGGTGGAGTCGGGAGATTGGGTAAATTTGGCCTAGAGGTAAATGAGGCTGAGTGAGGAGGCGACAGGGTGTGGGGAACGGAATGGGAGGAAATCAAGGGTGAATCTAGGAGAGGTTGTCGCAGAGAAAGGGAGTCGGGGAGATAGAAGGGCTGGGTAGGAGAGAGAGTAAAAAATAGAAAAAAAAATAATAATAAAAATAAAAGTAAAATAATTGTTTTAAGTCCATGTCAGCATGATAAAGGACCCCACAAGTGTCACTTAGACACTTAACAGATTTTTTTAACAGATTGCTAACGGTGAGTACTTAGATGTTGTGTTTTGATAGTTTGAGTACCTAGATGCCAATTTTCATAATTGGGGTACAAACTTGAAATTACCTTTATAATTTGGATACTTTTATGTAGTTTATCCTAAAATTTATGAACGAAACTTAAAATTTGTGTATATTACAAGTCTTTTTACTCAAGATGCCCCATGAACTTTAACTTTAGTCTCAAGGTGTATCATGAACTCGATTTTATAATAAAATATCATATGAACCCCACTTTTCGTCTCAAAATGCCCCAATTCCGTCAAGTCTGCTAATTTACCGTAAAATATAAGGGCAAAATAGTCACTTTGAACAAATCAGCCATGTCATAAAATTATATTATTAATTAAGATATTTTATAAAATAAATAAATAATAAAAATCCTAATCTAACTCTAACTAATTATTAATTAACATAAACTATTAAACATTAAAATGAAAAATTAAACAATAACAATCCTAACCCAACTCTATCAAAAATTACAAAACAATCCTACTATCAATCCTAATCCCTCGTCGACATCGCGGTTCCCACAACCAAACAGGATGAACCCAGCTCGTCGAGACCACGAGTTCCCACAAGGGCAGACCGACATTGAGAGGCTGAGAGCCGTCGACCGTCAGGCCCGTGCACTTGCTTTCACTCTTCAACCCCCTTCCTGGCGTTCATTTCTCCCCCTAAACCTAAACCCCTCTTTTACCAATTCCACATATTCAATTTCAATGGCCATGGACAATAGTCTCCAGGCCGTTCTTGCAGCCACCGGCAGCTTCTTCGTCATAACCGTAATCTTCGCCTGCGTCTACATCCTCTGCAAAGCGCCATACCCGCCATACCCGACCCGTCCGAAACCCGCCCCCCCTCACTTCCGTCATTGTCGACGAAAGCGCCTCCTTCGATCCGTCTCTTAAGGTCTCCATGGAGGAGGTCGTGAAGGCCACCAAGAATTTCTCCACAGATCTCGTCGTCGGTGACGGCAGCGTCGGCCTCGTCTACAAAGCTAAGCTCTCTGACGGCCTCACTGTCGCGATGAAGAAGCTCGATCAGGATGCGTTCCAAGGGTTTCGAGAATTTCAGGCGGAGATGGAAACACTGGGCAAGCTCCGACACCCAAATGTCGTCAAGCTTTTGGGATATTGCGTCTCCGGCGCTGAGCGGATAATAATCTATGAGTTTATTGTGAAGGGCAATCCGGACCAAAGTTAGAGTTAGATTAGGATTTTTATTGTTTATTTATTTTATATAATATCTTAATTAATAATATAATTTTATAATATGGCTGATTTGTCCAAAATGACTATTTTGCCCTTATATTTAACGGTAAATTAACAGACTTGACAGAATTGGAAATTTGGGTGTTTTGAGACGAAATGTGAGTTTCAGAGGGTATGCTATTACAAAATCGAATTCATAGTCTACCTTGATTTTAAAATTAAAATTCATAGGATATCTTAAATAAAAAAACAACTAGTAGCCTTTTGTATATGTACAATATTTAACGTCTCGTGTTCAAAACTTTCATTTGGTAACGGTTTCACAAGGGAAAGGAAACCTCTTAGTCCTCCCTTACTACATGAGACAATCTTAATCTTCTACATTTTGTAGTAATGATGTACAATTTGTGATCAGTATTTCATTAAGGCGAAAACTTTGAAAAAAAAACACAAGTCAAACACATACCTGTCTGTTATTGTTGGTGGCACAATGTAGAAGCATGTATGATGAAAGGTATAGATAACAGGTACGATCGTTTTCTCCATTTTCTCCATTCCACCCAAAAATCGAGAATCATTTCCTGTGTGTTCAAAATAGTCATTAGATTGAATAATTCTCAGTTTCTCTGAAAATTGAGCCCAAATGGCGACTCTTAACATAATTGCAGCTCAGAAGCTCCCTTCACCCACAAATTCCTCTTTCGCTGCTCGATCTCAAAAACCCAACTTTCTTTCAATCTTCTTCTCCACCCAAACCTTCAGAAAACCCGACCCATCAAGGCTACTGGGCTTGTCGACCCGGAAAAAACGAAGCTGGACTGTTCGGTCGGTCACCGAGGACAGACAGGTGGTTCCGTTGAAGGAAAAACAAGCAAATGGGTCTGAGGAATTTGAGGCTGTATCGTCGTCGTCGTCACCGCTGTCATCTTATCCGGAAGAGAAAAGGGAGGGGGATGATTTGGATAAGCTGACCAGCAGAGCCATTAATGCCTTGATTGTTCTGGGATTTGGGACCTTTGCGGTCTCTAGGTTGCTCACGATTGACCATGATTATTGGCATGTACGTAATCTCAGTTTCTACCGCTCTATTCTTAACTTATTGATCATATTGGCATGTTTGAATTAATGGGTTTTGATGCTCATATGCAAAAAAGCTGCAGAATTTTTAAGAAGTGGTTTTCTTTTCTGTTATGTCTATGGTTCAAACTTTGGAAGTGCTTTTTTATCTCGTATTTGTACTGAGAAGAAATATGAATGTCCCAATTTGTTGATGATTTGCATCAAATTCTGGGCTTTGTTTCTGGACATTTGATCCTTAATACTTATTGATGTTTTTACAAATGCTACTTAACCTGTACCCAATTTCTACTGGATTGGAAGTTCTTTCAGTACTTAAGTAGAATGATCGGCTGAATCGAAATCAAGTTATATACTCCTCTATATTGAACATGGAGGTTGCCTCCTTGAGGAGTAGTAGTTTGCATGATGCTAATTTTCGAGATATTTTTTCAGGGATGGACACTTTATGAGATTCTAAGATATGTACCTGAACACAATTGGATTGCTTATGAACAAGCTCTAAAAGCAAACCCTGTGTTAGCCAAGATGGTGATAAGTGGCGTTGTCTATACTCTAGGAGATTGGATTGCCCAAGTAAGTCTCTTAAATTAGGTTAGAAGATAAAGTTTCATCTCAATCATGACTTGTTTTTTCGGATTTCTAAGTTGTTCCTCATTGTATATGGAGTGTTATGAAGGGAAGCCACTTTTGGAGTTTGACCGAAAACGCATGTTCAGATCAGGCCTTGTTGGGTTTACTTTCCATGGATCCCTTTCTCATTATTACTACCAATTTTGTGAGGTGATGATTCTGGTCCATATTATATCTGGCTTGTTTGATGGGTTTCTTTGAATGGCTGAATTGTTGACTCTGGTTTACAGGCCCTTTTTCCTTTGGAAGATTGGTGGGTTCTCCCTGCTAAAGTAGCCTTTGACCAAACAGTGTGGTCTGCAATTTGGAACAGCATCTATTTTGTGATTCTGGGGTTCTTGCGTTTCGAGTCCCCAATCAAGATTTTTGATGAACTGAAGGCTACGTTTTTTCCTATGCTGACTGTAAGAAACTCTTCTAAATCTTCATGTCAACAGTTTTAAATGTCTTTTATTGTTTTTGTGATTGTTCTTTAAGTCACGTAGAGTTAGATTTCTGTAAAAAACTTGAGAATGTGTTGATTTTATATCTCACGCAAGTTCTATGACCCAGTTATCATAGCTTGTTTTGTTTCATATGAATTTATTAAGAAATACACAAAACTTAAGTTACTAAGTACAAAGTTCACTCAAAGAAAATGACGGTTGAAATTGAGCTAATGTGGTCTACTAAAAGTATTAATTGTTTCTTCACAGTGATACCTGCAAATGGCATATATGAGTGAAAACGGCATATTCCTGAAAGAGAAAAGCTGAAGATGATCTTTCAGACTATAATGTATGTTAGGGACTAGCAATTCTTATAATCTTGATTTGGTATTTGATCTAAGTGATTTGGTTCAAGCTCTGAACTGACTAGAAATTCTTATAATCTTTATTTTGTATTTGATCTAAAGTGTTTTGGTTCATGCTCTTAACTAATTAGCACTTCCTATAATCTTTATTTTGTATTTGATCTAAGTGATTGGGTTCAAGCTCTTAACCAACGTAGGCTTCATCAGTATCATATTATTTGTAACCTACTTATATCTGTGACTGGCATGACAGGCAGGGTGGAAACTTTGGCCATTTGCTCATCTGGTTACCTATGGCCTGATTCCTCTTGAACAAAGGCTCCTTTGGGTGGACTGTGTGGAGCTTATTTGGGTTACTATTCTCTCGACGTAAGCCTCTGATCTTAGATTTTATTGTACGGCAAAAATCTGTCATATGTTAAGGTCTGAAGTTGTTAATTTGGACTTTAGAGAAGTCTATATGTATCATCTCACTATTGGAAATTTTCCTTTGATAGTTACTCAAATGAGAAGTCAGAATCCAGTTTATCTGAGGCATCATCTGGATCAGATTCTGCTTCTTCATCAAGCAGCTCCCCTAAGGTGTGTCACGTTAACACTTAACACTGTTACTCTAACCCATATGATTTTCAGTACCATGTCCAATCAGTAAGGAAAAACAAATAATGAGTTTGTGATTATCTTCTTCTGTCAGGACTAAAATTTATCCGAAAACATGGTACGGGAGACAGTTTTCGAATATCAACACAGTGACCACCATTTCACTCTATTTTAGTGGCTTGAAACCAAAGATTCGATTCTGGGAAGTGCGAATAACATACATATCGAAAGGGAAGATCATCATCCATTGACTTGTGCAGACAAACCATCTAATGGGAAGCTGCATGAGCTTTGTATAATTGTATAGCATAACATATAGGATTTATTGAGATAATATACTTGTATTTATTTCGAATTTTGATACCATATAACTGTATTTTTTGAGATTTTGTAACTAGATATCATGATCTTGAGTTGAAAAGAATGCAGCAAATTTATGGCAATTTAATATTGAGTTTTCAGAAGAAAAAAATTAAAATGAGATTGGATTGGGTACCAAATACCTCTTACAGCAGTTTCTGGCCCAATCTATTAGCTTGAAAGGCCCGTTTCCTTTCGGTACCAAGAAAAGGAAGGCCCATTTAGTCTGCGGCGTATCATGCGCCGTGCACGTGACCTCCGAACCATTACAAAGCGCGCGAGATTCAACCGATAACCAACCTCCTTTGGGTCACAGAGAAACATAAGAAATTCAGCACCGCTAATTATCGGAAATTACCCAAAGAGCCCCAGATCTGAAAATTCTGTTGCAGCTGGATCCTGGAACATCCTTTTAGATCCGAGACCCACCTGCAGCTGAGGCTTTAAACAACAATGGCGAAATTGGAAGAATTGCACCAAGAATCGAAGGTAAACAACAATATCGTGAAGAAGAAGAAGAGGAACCACGGCTCAACCGAGTTCTTCGTCTTCGTCGATTACCTTTTCCTCTCCGTCTTCTTCGCGTTCCTCTGCTTCATCACCTTCAAGATTGTGCGCGGCACCACATCTGATTCTTTTTCACTCTAGACACCCACATGATTTTGAATCAGGTTTGCCCATGCTCTCATTCTTCTCCATTTCCTTGATGGGTTTTTATCATGTTTGGAATTTTCATTGCAATTGATGCACTGGGTTCACTTTGTGTTTTGTTTATTCCCGTGGGTCCAATCCGAATTTTCGTTGATTTGGGTTTGAAATTTAGTTTTTCATTATAAATTGAAGGAAAAGCTAAGAGATAGTTAATTATGCTACAGGTATGTATGGATATTGGATTGCCTCCTGTGTTGAAAGAGTTTGATAAATTTTGAACCTTTGATTCTTATCGATAATTTTTGGTTTGGCATAAGTGTTGTGATGGGATTTGAAAGGATTGTTATTGCTGGAATGTGTGAAGGAATGAGTAGGTCCTTAAATTCATGCCCGGTTCATTGTAAAATTCGGGTTGCATTTTGTTCTCATATGGATGGTTGAATTTATGGTAGGTTCGTTGTGAACTTTATATGGTTGGTGGTGCCATTTATTCTATGCATAAATGGTGACAATTTATGCCAATCAGCTTCTCCTTTCCTATTTTTTTTATCTTGGATGTATATAGAAAGTTTTTGCACATGTTGCTATCAGTCCAGTAAATGGCGAAACTTTCAGTTTGTAGATTTTCTGAAAAGCAGAATCAGATTCATGTGCAACATTTTAATAGAGGCGCTGCCCCTATATGCCAGAGATTTGTAGTGGGTCACTTCCTCATTTACATGAGTAGGGTTGGTATCAAAGCTGCTAGTGTATAATTGTTAACACTTGGGAAGATATATTACAATAAACTTTCAGAAAAAATCAATAAATTATATGAGCATTTGCATATTGTTAAATCATTTAAAGGTTTCACTTTGATAAACATTTCGGTTTAGGCTTTTAGTTATCAGTTTTGTGTTAGAGGTGGAGAAGAAATACATGGGAGAAATGAGGAGTATAGTATGGTGGAGGAAGGATGTTAGGAGGGATTGTGTAAGAAATGTATCGGGAGAAAGGTACACAAAACGAAAACTAAAACCAAAACTCGAAAACTTTGAGTTGTTTTCACTTTCAAGTTTTTGTTTTCATGCGTTCGCCTTTAATTCTTCCTCCCCCCTCCCACTACCCTTCTTTATCTCTCCTTTTCCATACACTTTTCCCCTAACTCTATCACAAAAAATGAAAACTAATACGAAATGGTTATCAAATAGGATCTTAGGTGTTCATATTATTTTAGGCATCTACGAGACATATGGATGACAAAATTGAAAACATATAAGCTTATGTTATGAGGTGACTCATTGCAGCTTTTTCTGTTAGGAGTCAGATTTTTAATAGTGTCTAGTGGTTGTTGGTGTCTTTGCAGCTTTTCTTTGTTTTTGACATATCTAGGGATTATGTAGTAGGTTCAATTCCAAGCTTGAAGGCGTTTACGGGTGGTGGTTTGGTCAGATTCAGGTTCTGCGATCTCAAATTCATGGCGTTTTCCTGGTACCGCTAGATTATGTATCCTTTTGATCTATGTGATTTAGAAACATCTGCTTGTTGTCATGTTATGGCTTCTCATGCTGTGAACATACAGATTCAAGTGGGTCATATCATTCTATTGTGAACATTAATTTCTAAGAATTTTGTGTATTATTCATATATGAATATGACATGTGTTCTTTTATTTCTTCAAATCATAATGGTGGCTGTCGATTGCTTTCATATCAAATTGAAGCTAAAACAAGTAGGGTCTATATATACTTCTCATTAATGTCACACCTAATCATGGATTAATTATATGAATTTTCGCTAGCTTTGACTTTGTTGAGAAACCTTGATATGGATTGGCTAATGTGCATGTTAATGTCACTTGAAAGCAATCACAAAGGTCCATCGAATCAATGTTAGATTTAAGCTGCCTCCATTTAAATTTTTATGCTTTCTGGTCTAATTGTCTAATTGCTTCTTCTATTAGGTCCACCTCATAAAATTCTTAAATGCATAACACACATGCAATAAAACGCGGATTTAACTGCTGCTAAACATTCACTGATTCACGTAAGACACATACAAATGTAAACATAGAGTTTCTTAACTACCTTATTTAGAGCAAGAAATTAAGCATGCAAAAGACAGTAGAACAAACACATAAACCTAGTACACTAGCTAGTAGACTGATACAGATCATGATCTAGCGTACTTATTCAAAGCTCATCACGGTCAAATGAATCAGGGGCTGATGGGGGAAGCTGGAACACCCCCAGCACCATTTGCAGGGGTTGGAACCTCGTACCCCGGGTTTGGGACATATGTGTCGTCTCCACCTGGAACGTAGTCATGACTGGTTGACCCTGCCCCACTTCCACCAGTGCTTCCGGTGCTGCCAGTGCTTCCGGAGCCAGGGAATGGAGTGAAAGGTGCTAGATTATGAAGAGGAGGAAATACTACCCTCCCAATGCCTGGAATTAGATAACTACCGTCATGTCCAAGCATCCACTCAGGTTGTTTCTTCTCATCTTTGTTGGAGCTTGTTGGGGCATTGCGCCCTGCAACTGCTTGCCCTGTGATTGCAAGTAGCACGACACAAATGGAGATGAAGTGGGTTTTGTAAGCCATTATCAGAGAATTGTTGCAGAGAGGAAAGGCTAGCTATTGCTGAAGTTGTTTTGGTGATGAAGAATAGGAAGAGAATGGATCTTCTTATAGTCGATTTATGGAGCTAGTTGGTTGAGTTTTCAGCGGTGAGTTAAGAGTCAGTGGCTATATTTGAAGCCATGGATAGAGGAGATATGAAAACTGTATACGTGCATGGAGTGGGGTTTCTTCTAGGGTCGATAGTTTTGAGGTCAGTCGATGGACTGTGGGGGTGTTAGGTTAAAAAATTAAAGGACAGTGGGGTATTGTCTTAGTTAAGTATGTTTGTGTGGATCGAGCTGGTCTTGATTAACCAGCAACTATTGCGGCCATTAATGGACAACTATCTACTGGTTTGGTTAGTTTAATCATGTGCGGCTCTTCCTTCTTCACTTTCCTCTATGTAGGTGAATGAGTAATTACTATTAATTTCTTCTGGATTTTGTGTCTTCTTCTTCTTTACTATTCAGGTTATGATCTTATGATTGCAGATTATTTTACTGCTGCCAACTATTAAAGTAATGTACTTTCAGCCATAAAGGAGCCTGCAAATGTAGATTCTCTAGTACTTGTTCTTATTTGTCATTAACACATTCTAAACTCCGTCCACCTCTTCATCTTTATTTGGCTCACGTTGTTTCCAATTTCGCAATTTACTTCACATCGGAGAAAAACTTACCTGCAATGGAAATGCTGGTATGATTCTCTTGCAATTTCCCCCACAATGGCATTCCCGTCCCGTCGCATGGAAATTTTTTAAGAGAATGGTTGCTTCACCTACAATTCTATAGCTTTCATTCGGGATGTGTATCTTGTTCTAGAAGCACTGGATTTAAATCATTTGACTTGGTGCCCATTGGCATTAGTTATTTTAACTCACAAGTGATTTCTTAAAATGTTTTGAAAATTTAACATTTCCGACAACTTTCCGTTTATGTAAAACTATTTGTAGAAGTCACTAGTTATTTACTAAGTCCTTTAAATATCTGAAAATATAAAGTGATTATTCTAATAGCTCATTTTTTTCCAAGTAAATATGACCGATTTGCTAGAGACATGGACAATTTTTTTTAGCTCGGTGGAAACAAAATGCTTTTCCCAAAAGTTCTTTCAAATAGAAATTAAATCTAAATATAATTCGAAAAAACAAGAGCAGCAATCCAAGAAAATAAAAAAATAAGAATATGAAGTTGGAAGTAAATTTTACAAGGATAAAATGGATTATGGGAGTATTTTAATGAAATAACCGTTTTAAACAATGGAGATTGACCATATTTGTCTTTCATTGCCATCTCCTAATGAATTTTTCTTTCATTCCCATCTCCTAATGAATTGCAATGCCTGATTCATATGAAGATACAGAAGTAGAGCAGGCCTGAAATACAAAGCATCATGTGTCTTGACTATCTTTGACCTCCACTAAAAACTGTACATAAAATGACAAAACATAGAATGATAGAGATAAACCATTGCCTTACCTAAAGAAGTGAACAATTTCCTGACTTTTTGTTCCTACAACAAATGACATGCTGAGGAAATGGCAACCCAGAAAGATTTGATCTTTCTCTTGGATTCAAAAGATGTGAAAAAGATCAAAAAATACCAAAAGAAAGAAAAAAGACCTAGCCAGTTTCATTTGTACTTGAATCAAAGTTTAAGGCCTTTCCTCAGAAAATCTGGGAAGTTGAACAAGAGAGTTCACACGCGTGACACCTTCCAAACCCGACCAGTTCTGGTCTTCGGCAGCCATTGTTTCTTCCTTCCCTTCAATCTCAACTGGTAGTCGTCCGTAAGTATCACTTTCATCTGATGATCTGACTGTGAAATTCCTCTGCAAAGATGGCTCGGACTTCTGCCCATCATCTGATTCAACTGCATTGCCGGAGTGGTTGCTCTGGATGGTTGCAGATGAAAAGCCTTGCTCCTCACAATCTGATTCAGAGTCCATTTTTCCGTCCAAAAAAAAGCACACAACTGCACAGTCATCCATCTTTGAAGTCGGGTATTTGAGCTTCCATTCGCGAGCAGCTGAGTCAACCACAAGCCTTGCTGCTGATGCCCGGGTTGGGGATGAGGACACTATCTCAACAACCTCTTCATTGCTTAAGACATCCCAAACCTGTAACAATGTTACACATTTTATGCAGAAGTCATTTAATCGCCGATCATGATTCATGTTATCCCCGGTTTGTATTAAATTTAGCCTTGTTGTCAAATCCAAATCCTTACTAAAACAAACGGAGCAAAGTAGTAATCTACAGACTTGTAACCAAAATGGAAAAATGAATGCTGTTTTCAAAGCAGGAAGTTTTACCCCATCTGAGGCAAGAACGATGAACTGATCTCGGTCAGTCAGTATCCGGTGTGAGAACTCGGGTATGGAGATCACTCCATACTCCTTTAAACAGAAATCGCCAAATGCTCGAGCCATTGCTAACCCGGGGGCGTCATCAAAAGGCAACCACACTCGAGACACTTCAGGCTCATCTTGCAAAGCAAACACCCTGCCCTTACACCGTTTAATTCTTTCGGCTTCCCCTATGAAATGTACATAGCATCAACAAAGTAAGGCACATACAACAAACAAGCAGCCAACGCATTGATAAATCATATATACACAATATCACCATACTGGGAAGATCAGGCTTTAAATCAACAGTTAACTGGATGGCCACCATGGAGTCACTACCGTCCTTTGAACCCATGATTGCTCGGGAATCGCCAATATAACCCATGAAAAGATTTGACCCCTGGAAAGAGAAGCAATTAAGAACAAAGCAAAAAAATTGGAAATTAGAAAGCACAAAACGTGCTTGCTACTTGCTGCCATACCTGTTTGACTAAAGTGACAGCAGTGCTACCGCTGCAGAAGCAGTCCAAATTTGGATGAGACCTCAGCTCCTTGTCCATGGCCTTATATGACTTCAGGAAAGCTTCTCTCCAAGATAAATTTAATTTCTCCTCAGCTGAAGCATCCTTCTCAAAATCTCCTCCATCCGATTTCTTTAGATTCCCTTTGAAACATGTTTTGCGGGACCGGCTTACCCTTGACTGATAAGAATGCAAGAAGGATAGCAGCTTCACCGGCAATGCATCCCTTACTTTGCGCGCAACAAGATGGCCATGAGGTCCATGGCCATCAAATACACCACAGAATATCGCATCTTCCGATGTAAAATCCTTCAAAAGAAAATAAAATCAGAAGCTCAGAAATCATCCTACCAACAATGTTCCAATATGGTACAGAGGAAACTTACTTCCCACACAACCATGGCGTCCTGGTTTATGCCTTTGCGGCCCTGCTGTGTGAATATGCAAGAAGCCCGGCTCTTTCCGTTGGTGAAAATCCGGTTTGGAATGGAGGATAAATGCTGAAGAGTATATACATAGTCAGAGAATGTATTCTTGGTTCTCTTTTGACCCAAGCATGAGTGAGCAACTGCCTCTCCATTGCTCCGGCTACTACGAGTACTCTGACTACTAGTCGAAATGCAGCCCCCCATATTCTCAGCTCCACAAACAAAACATCTATTTATCTATAATAACAGATCTCACAAGAAATTCTGAGTCTGCGAAAATATTCAACCCAGCAAATGCCTATCCAAATACCAAAGATTCCAACACATGAAAACCACCAGCCACTTTACAAGTCTGTATTGGAAAATGATGTCATCTTATCTAGGTCCAATGTAATCCGTGGAGGTTATGTGGTTCGAAACCAGCTGAGGGAAACGAGAACACGTAAGTTAACGAATTGTTTAATCAATCTCTAGTTACACAGAATGCAAAAATGGCTGCAGGTAATGAAATTGAAGAGATGAAACAAAATGTGTTTTAAAAAATACAAGTCCATGTGAAACAAGGAATAGAATATACTTAAATGGCTGTCCTTATTCTTCATCAGGACTCAAACTGATACAAACCAAGTGGTATGATTTTGAGCAAATTATGTCACAGAACAAGCATATATATAATAAAAAACCCAATCAAGACAGGAAAAAATAGAAAACCCGATGCATAGTAACCGATAAACCCGCCATAAAAACAAAAATCTGTACTCTATTCAACCTTGGGAGATTCAGACCGAAAAAAAATACCAACTAGGGGATTAGCCCTGATGTTTTCAATTTCATCGAATATCTCAAGGAAAAACAATCTAAGTCACATAAAACATATCTTAGTCCTTTGAAATCTTACCTTTTTTATGCTGTGTATAAGAATCAACACAACAAGGAGGCAAGAGTATCCAATGAACAAAATAAAAGAAACCCAATAGTAATTAGGTTGCTAAAAACGAAATGGTACTCGAATCTTACGAAACAATCAAGGCTATCTGACTTAGATTGGGTGTGGATTAAGGACTAGAAAGACATACTCATTGACAAGTTGGAAATTGGAGTATATTTCCTATATTTTCCTCCGCTTTCGCAGCAGCCATACAAAGAATAGAGTCGGTCAACGGACTGTTTGGGAAAGAGGAGTGGAGGGTAAAAGCAATAATGAAATTTGTAGGAACTGTTGTTTTCCCACTAGAGAGAAATCTGAGAAGAGATAAAGCAAAATTGGAAAAGCAGGAAAAAGACGAAGGGAATGATTTTATGTCAAAAACATAATTATAAACAAATTACGTATTTTATCATACAAAGAAAGAAAAAGCAAACAAACAAAGCATAATAAACAGGGTAAATTCTTGTTTGGTTACTGAGAAAATGCACTCACCTTAAAAGAGGAAACAAACAGAAAACCCCAATTAACAAACCATGAAAAAGTAAGTGAATCACTTTACCAAAATGAGAAATCTGGGAACTTTGATTTGCATGACCAAATTAGCAACAGAAACTAGATGTTTCATTTTATTTCCCTTTTCCTCAACTTTCCCAGATACCAAACAGAGCCCAAACTAAAAACATAAGAAAGTAAAGGGAAATGTAACTCTAAATCAATACTCGATTCAAACCCAGGAGTTCAAACAAATGGAGAAAAAGAAAAAAAACACAAACACTGACCAACATTTATCAAACAGTTTGGTAATGAAACGAACAAAAGCATAGAAAGAAAGAAAAATGGAGTAGAGTGACATTAAGATAAGGGTTGTGATCAATTTCACCTTTCTTTTCAATTTTGGTTGCCGAGATTGGAGCTTTGGGATCAGAGAGTGAAGGAAACAGAAGAGAAGAGAAGAGAGGAGAAAGAAAGGGATGGTAGATGATTATTAATATGGTGGAGACTTGAGGGGTGTGGTGCATTAATTGCAAAAGCAGGGATCAACAGTAATTGCAAAAGCAGGGATCAACAGAAAGCGCAGAGAGAGAAGAGAGAGAGAGAGTGACTGTGGAGTAGCCGTGCAGTCCCGGCTGAACAATGATGATTGAAACCAATCGCATCATGCAATTTGCACTGTTTATTACACTTTCCTTATGGCGCGTCTAATCCTTTAAGTTTTTCATTTTTATTCTTTTCTTTTCTCTTCTTTTTCCTACTTAAAATTGAAATGATGGAATAGATTCCAAAATGGAAGAAAATCCCAAGTATTAGTTTAGATTTGTGAGTTGTCCTGATACGGAGCGTTACACATTGGTGTATGTAAAATCTTCGTTTATAAGAGCTCCCATCGGAGTTCTACATTCTCAAAAAGGTTGAATTACTCTATCTTCCTTGGAGCTTTCTTCGACCTTCCTTTGATAAAATCTAAAGGTAAAGTCATTTTTGGCTTCCGGCTATAACAATGCAAAACTTGCCTTCTTCTTCCGAATTGGACCGGTCTAAACATTTAAAAGTTATGGCAGTAATATAAAATGTGCCTTTAATTCAGTCCAAAATTTCAAATTGATCGCTAATTCAAGAATTTTGAGATTAGATTTCTGACTTTGTGATTGAGATTGGGAGTGAGATTACAAGCAAATTAGAATAAACATACTAATTTATAGAATCATAAATTACAAAAAATATATAAATTCTAACCGTTGTTCCAAAACTATTCATTGGAATTCTTGAAACTCCTTAAATCTTCATTATGAAAGATGAAAATCAAAACCTAGAGACCAATTAGAAATTTTGATTGTTACTAAATAAATGCTTTATTGGTTCTTGCCTCTTTTTTCTTTCCTTTTCCGGTGAAACCATCTTCGCCACTAGCGTATTTGCTTTGTTTTTTTTTTTCGGTGGAATTCTTATGGGTGAAACCATTCATTCTAGCCTCTAATTAACACTAAAGGCCTTTGGTTTCTCCGCATGCGGTAAATTTTCTTTAATTCATTTTTCTAATATATGATATATTAATAATTTTGGGCCTTATATTGTTTTGGGTCCAGGCCTTGCGCCCCTTTAGCCCTCCTTAATGGCCGGCCCTGCTTACGAATTATAAGAGCATGCACCGTCATTCTAGTCGTTCTAGGCGCACTCCCTTTGAAAGTTGTATATCAGGCCTACACGCACATAGGTCTCACTATCACAATCAACAGTTGCAGACTGCGACTAGTCACGCCGAGAAACAGCAAGCAATCACACATAGTGCACACACATTCAACACAATCACATATGATCCCTGCAAAAATACTTCACAACAGTGACACCCTATGCACTCAGAAGCTCCATCAATGTAGGCAGCCATGTACTAGTTCTAAGTGATCTGGTGTGTGCAAAAACAACAAGCATTCTCAATCATTTCATATCGGATGAATTATGCAATATATGAACAACGTTATACAATCACACAAAGCACTTAGAACATATTCAAAGCATCATAAGCCAACACATCAAATATTAAAAGAACACTCAAAGCTTGATACCCAGAAACCTTCCTCGAGGTGAAAATTGCGGGACGATCCACTGACCAAGCAATCCACTAAGTTTGATATTCAATACAAGATAAAACCTAGCACAATCTCTAAGAACTAAATTTAGAGGCAGCCATTCCCTGTGCAATATCAAACTCCTTCAATAACTGTGCTCCAATTGTAAATCACCATTCACAGTAGCACCGTTCTCCATTGATGATTCTCACAAGGTCAACAAATCAATGGCAGCATCCTTGCTCTTCATTGACTTGGCACCCAAATGACCCATATGTATGAATAGAAATCTGGATGATAAATCTCAATCTAAGTTCATCAAATCATGATTCTTGATGAATCCAGAAGAGCAGCTTCAATAAAAATAATTTGGGGATGAAATCAAAATATGATTCAATTTGAGTTCTTCAGGCCACGAACCTTGAAGAACACAGATGAATTCAAGAACCCAAAAATTTACCCAAAAACAGATTTCAAAACCAAGTTTGAGAAATCAAAATCATATTTTCAAGAATGGAACATCAAGGAAAATCAAATATCTAAAAATCATTTTACCTCAGCAATCTTTTCAAAAAAAAAAACAGTTTTGGAAAACCATTGTCAAAACCCAGAAATCACAGCAGCCCCCATTGAGAGCTCAGCCCCTTTCTACTTCAAGCTCTCCGCTGGATTTCACACTCTGTTCGTGAATGAACCAACTCGCTGCCCTATATTCCCCAAGTTGTTAAAAGAACTCAAAACGCACACTTTGACAGCTGATGTCAAAGTGTGACAAAAATACCCTTGAGTAAAACGAAACAATTTTCAGTCAAAAATGTTTTAAAAGCTTATGGTAAAAACTGAAAAATGACGACTAGTCATCCATCGTTTTTCACAGCTGATAGTAAGAATTTAAAAACGACAACTAGTCATCTGGCGTTTTTTGAAAACAGTTTCAACTAGTGTAGAAATATGTTTATGCAATGCAGTATACCTTCATTCTCACAGCTTCAACCATCTTCAAGATAAAACACCAACATGACCTAGAGATGCTAACTTGCTAGGTTGAGCTAAGGTACATAGTAAGAAAGTTTACAATGACAAGCAAAGCCAATTACAATGGCATGCCTAAACAAAGAACTAACAATCTCCCCATTTGGCTTTGCCTTGTCAAAACCCATCACTCAACCTAAGAAAAACCTATATCACACCCCATAACTAATCATGATCAACCTTTGATTTGGAAAGACATAATTCTGCAAAGAGAAACTTAAGACCAAGAACAAGTGATCAATCCATGTTAAAAGCTTAAGCACAATGAGATAGAAATCAAGGTCAATTGTAAACTTTCTCCCTCTTTTTGACAGGGAAAGACAAAGAACATATCTCTGCAAGATCCAATCATAAGTACTGTGAAGCAAGTAGAAATAATCAATCCCCGAAATCAGTTGCACAAATAGGGATGAGAACAATCCAAACGCCAAGAACAAACAATAATCTAAGAGACATCAAATAATGACAAATCATGTGAATGCCAAGAGATGGATAGAAAATGACACTTCAAGTCATATTGAAGTGAACTCGAGACAATAAGGCATAGAATAACAAGCCACAAATGTGAAACTTCAAGCCAGATTCTCACCAAATAGATAGGAGAGTACTCCCCCTCAATGAAGCAAGAAACAAGAGCAGGAGAAGCTCCCCCTACATAACCAACCTTACACACAAATCTGGAGCAGAAAAGCAAGTTCCATTATGTAATATATGTAGTTGGACCCTCTATATCTCACAAGATCTAGTGAGCAAAGTATGTATCAAAGGAATCAGAGTTCACAAGATAGCATCCAAATATCAATTAAAAACATAGAGGCAAGTACACCACTAGATTAACAAAAGTATCAAAGGAATTGAAGTGTTCAGATTTAATTTGAGCACCTGCACAAGTGGTTTTTTTTGTTTTAATTGATATTTGAAATGGCCGAATTTTGTGGCTCTTTGTCCTAAATCACCTTGACCACCCTTGTAACACCTTAGCACCGTGACTTCTTCGGTCACACTTCAATATCACCTTTTTTACCCTAGAACACCTGATATCTCCTTATATCACCTAGGGTTGTGACTACATTGGTCACACTTCAAAACAAACAGTTTTTTTTTTTTTTTTTTTATATACTCTAATTTCACCTCCTTAATTTTTTAATTTAAGAAACAAACACTCATTCACCATAATAATTGAGTTAGAACAGTGGAGTAGATGCAACAATGCTAAAAGAAATGGAGTATATTATCATGTAAGCATAAATTTTCAAAAACATGAAAACATAATGGAAATTTTGATAAGAAATACTCACACGCATATAATCCTAATCAACGTTTTGCTTAGGGACTCAAATTCTGAGAAAGAGTAGATCAAAGGTCAATAAGTCCTTTTTGTTTTTAATTTAACACAGAAAATGAGTAAGAAGTAATAGTCAGACACATTAGAGGAGAGAGACAAACTTAGTTCACTGGACACACATTATGGAGCATTCAAGATGATTAAGATATTTTATTTTTCTGAGTGAAACACTCATAACAACTGACTTTCTTCAACAAAAGTAAAAACATGCATCCTTCCAAAACCAATCAGTATATTCCACTACACAAATCACAGACCAAAGCATATGACTAGTCAGCTAACTGCTTCGCACAAACTCAGAGAGGACATTAGGAACCAGATGCAAAACAGTATTGAACACACAATTAGTAAGAGATGGAAATAACATAAGCAAGAAAACATCAAATGAATAGAAATAAAATAAAAACACATGCATGACATGGTGTCTAGGCTACATGAAGCACATGGAAACCAATTTAGCCTAGACACAAACAATAAGCAAACTACTCAACGAGGAAGAACATGGTCTTCCTTCTTGACCCACACTTTCTTCAGATTTGACCCACTAGGAGTCAAAGAGATCAATTTAGAAAGTTTGACAAGTTCATTAAGAAGATCATTCACATGAGCTTGAAGTGAGTTGACATTTGTTTTAAAATGATATGGAAAAGATGGCCTCTCAAACTCTCTGAGCTTAGGACAACTAGGTCTTATGTGTCCTAATGTGCCACAGTGATGACATATAGGATTGAACCCTTTTGACTTCGGTGAAATAAATGGAGTAAGTGATGGAGAATCATCTCTTTTTGCACTTATGCCAGATTTTTCAATCTTAGATCCTTTAGAACATGAGACATGATTCTCAAGATCATTTTCTTTGAAATTAAAAGACTCACTCCTAAGAATATTACACCTAGGACGAATGTGACCAAGTGCCCCACAATGATGACATGTAGGAATGAATTTCTTAGCTCTAGAAAATGATGCAGCTTTGAGAGGCAATGACTCGGCAGATTGAGATTGAATATTCCACACACTTTGAGAGAGTTTTCAACTTATTGACGTTGAGATAAGGATTTAGACTCATTGACAAATTTAGTGACATATTTAGTACTAGTGTTTAAATTTGTACTAGCAAACCCAAGTCCGCTCTTATCCCCATGCAACTTCCCCATTCCACACATTTTATCAATTTTTTCTGCTCCTATGGTCAGTTCAATTATCTTCTCATTTGCTACATTCAGTTGACACAACAAACTTTTGTTAGACTCTTGGACAGTGTGATTAGTAGCAGTTAAGACATTTACTTGACTTTCAATATCATTTTTCAAGAGAATCAAACTATCCAACTCAACTTCTAATTACTCAATTGTGTCACTCAAATCCTTTTCAGTTTCCTTTAACGTTTTATGTTCCTTTTCAAGATCTGTGACTTTCCTTTGAAACAACATATTACTCTCTTTAATCTTACACGTCTCACTGAAAAGCAAGTCATATTTTTCACACAAACCATTATATGACAGAGCGTCATATAACTGGTCATCTTCATCATACAACTGATCATCATCACAAGACTCTATTTTTCCTTCATTTGATGCAAAAGACTCAGCAGGATTAGAGTCACAAACAGACACAGCATGAGCAACAAGACCTGTTTCATCATCAGAGGAAGATGAGAACACAAATGATTCATCACTGCCACTTTCATTTGAACATTCCATTTGGGCTTTGCCCTGATTATTATAGATTTTCTTGTTGTTGTTTACACACTCATCAGCTATATGACCAATCCCACCACAAGTAAAACACCTTATTGATTTTCTATTCCCCTTATTATCCTTAAAACCTGAAAATCTATCATTGTTTCTATCATTTTGTGCTTTAAACTTCCCTTTGTTCCCAAAGTTTCTAGACTCAGACTTCCCTTTATTCCCGAAGTCTCTAGACTGACTCCCACTTGCATGTGCATCTCTACCGTTGTCTTTTAGTATCCTCGTGAATTTTTTAGCAAAGAAAGCCATTTGATCCTCCACACTTTGGGAAGAATCAGACAACAAATCAGATTTAGTTTGAGCAGATTGTAAAGCAATGTTTTTTCCCTTTTTAGAATCCAAGTTTTCCATGTCCATTTCCATTTCAAAAGTCATTAATTTACCCACCAACTTTGCCAACCTAATCTCTTTTAAGTTTTGAGGTTGCATTATTGCAATTTTCTTAGGCCTGAATTTGTTGGGTAAGACTCTAAGGATCTTTTGGACAATGGTCAGTTCATCAATCGTTCCTCCAAGACTAACACATTCATTAGTTATAGACTCAAGCCTTTCATAAAATTCTGAAAAAGTTTCAAACTCATTCATCCTAATTTTTTCAATCTTTGCTAAAGCCATTTGAAATTTGAGATCTCGGACTTGAGCATCTCCTTCATGTACAATTCTTAGCTTATCCCAAGCTTGTTTTGTTGTGGTGCAATTCCTAATGTGTGAAAACTGTGACATGGACAAGGCATTGACAATTGCATTTCTAGCCTTCTTATTGGAGGATGAAGCAAGAGCTTCTCCTTGAGTTCAATCTGATCGTGGTATATTTACCACCTCACCATCTACAATTTTCCTAGGACACTTCCACTCAATGTTCAGATAATCATATGCATTAAGAAAAATTTGAAAATTTTCTTTCTAAGAAGCATAATTTGTACCATCAAAGAAAGGAAGAGCATTACAAGAGATTTTGTCACGCTCCATCACTTACTCTGGCCGGAAACCAACAATTAACCCTAGGACCAACTCTATGTGTATCTAGAGTTGGCTTTGATACCAACTGACAGTTGTATATCAAGCCTACACGCACAGAGGCGTCACTATCACAATCAACAGTTGCATACTGCGACTAGTCACGCCGAGAAACAACAAGCAATCACACGCAATGCACACACATTCAACACAATCACACACGCTCCTTGCAAAAATACTTCACATCAATGACACCCTATGCACTCAAAAGCTCCATCAATGTAGGCAGCCATGTGCTAGTTCTAAGTGAGCTGGTGTGTGCAAAAACAACAAGCATTCTCAATCATTTCATATCAGGTGAATTATGCAATATATGAACAACATGATATAGTCACACAAAGCACTTAGAACAAATTCAAAGCATCATAAGCCAAAACATCTAAAATTAAAAGAACACTCAAAGCTTGATATCCAGAAACCTTCATCAAGGTGAAAACTGGGGGTCGATCCGCTGACCAGGCAATTCACTAAGTTTGATATTCAATACAAGCTAAAACCTAACTCAATCTCTAAGAACTAAATCTAGAGGCAGCCATACCTTGTGCAATATCAAACTCCTTCAATAACAATGCTCCGATTGTAAATCACCATTCACAGCAGCACCGTTCTCCATTGATGATTCTCACGAGGTCAACAAATCAATGGCAACGTCCTTACTCTTGATCATTGACTTGGCACCCAAATGACCCATATGTATGAATAGAAATATGGGTGATAAATTTCAATCTAAGTTCATCAAATCATGATACTTGATGAACCCAGAAGAGCGGCTTCAATAAAAAGAATTTGGGGATGAAATCAAAATATGATTCAATCTGAGTTCTTCAAGCCACGAACCTTGAAGAACACAGATGAATTCAAGAACCCAGAAATTTACCCAAAAACATATTTCAAAACCAAGTTTGAGAAATCAAAATCAGATTTTCAAGAATGGAACATCAAGGAAATTCAAATATCTAAAAACCATTTTACCTCATCAATCTTTTCAAAAAAAAAAAAACAGTTTTGGAAAACCATTGTCAAAATCCAGAAATCACAGCAACCCCCATTGAGAGCTCAACCCATTTCTGCTTCAAGCTCTCCGCAGGATTTCACGCTATGTTCGTGAATGAACCAACTCGTTGCCCTATATTCCCAAAGTTGTTAAAAGAACTCAAAACGCACACTTTGACTGGTGATGTCAAAGTGTGACAAAAATACCCTTGAGTAAAATGAAACAATTCTCAGTTAAAAACATTTTAACAGCTGATGGTAAGAACTGAAAAACGACGACTAGTCATCCAGCGTTTTTCATAGCTGATAGTAAGAATTTAAAAACGACGACTAGTTATCTGGCGTTTTTAGAAAACAATTTCAACTGGTGCAGAAATATGTTTATGCAATGCAGTATATCTTCATTCTCACAGCTTCAACCATCTTCAATATAAAACAGCAACATGACTTAGAGATGCTAACTTGCTAGATTGAACTAAGGTACATAGTAAGAAAATTTACAATGACACGCAAAGTCAATTACAATGGCATGTCTAAACAAAGAACTAACACCCTTTTTTTTAGGTTAATTATGGCATAAGTCACACATTCGTCTATGTTATAAATCTTTATCTCTATTTCGATTATAAACGTTAACTAGAATATAAGAACGAGTAAATCAAAATAAAGAATCCCCTGAAGTTTATTGAATAGAAAATTTGGTGTCAGTGCTCATAAAATAATAAGTACTCGCATATAAAAGGTGTAAATTATCATTAACGGAAGAGAAGAGTTAACTTTATCGTAATTATTGATACATATAAATTTTACGATGCATTAATTATCGAATTTATACGTTAGAATAATTTTTCACGATTGACCTTATCAATCTGAAAACACCATTTACCAATGGTTAAAAAGAAAAAATTAAAAAAGAATCACATATTTTACGCGCCATTATTTGGAGTGAAGAGCTAGCTTGAACATGAAAACTGGTGACTGCTGATCAAAATTAAAACACAGAAAAAACACGCTAAACTGACACATACTCGGGACATGTGACGTGGCCGAATGTCCCACCATCAAAATAAAGTTTACCAACTTGCCAACGAGACCCTCATCTATTGTCCCTCAACATATGATATCTACATGCACCTCCTACGCAAGACTAAATTATTATTATTTACTTTATCTCTTCTTTAAATGAAATAGTAATCATTTAATATTACGATCTAATATTATTTCTCTCCAAATATTATGTAAAAATTTTTAAATTTAATTATCACAAAGCACAATATCGATATCAAATGTACCCTCGACTCCTATCATTATATTCATAAAGAAAACAAAAAAGTAAATTTTAAATTCACAATATCACAATGTTAAAAAAAAAAGCTCAAAATATTACATGTTAATTTATTTATTTATATATTTTTTATTAAATATATTTATTATGATTTTGGACATTATGTTATTTATTTATATTATAATATGCAAAATATAATTATAGTATATAATGATATTTTTATAGTTTAAAATTTGGTTGAGCTAATTTACATGTTAACTTAAGAAAAAATCAACGATACGAATGAATTGTATTAATAAACATGAAAATACACCTAATTAGATGGTTGCAATTAATAAAAATATGATGGGAAAAAAATTACAACTAAAACCACAAGTAAAGTTGCAATGCAAATTATATCACTATCTAATTTAATTGTACATTTTGCCACTTAGTGTTATGATCTAACAGTATTACTCTCCACATATTATGTAGGAGATTTCATATTCGACTCTCGTAAAATGAGAGGTTGATACCTAACGTGTGTATATAATCTCATCCCCCGATATCATTGGATCAAAGAAATTAATTATTGTTCATATTGAGACTTAAAAACCGTCAAAATCATCCCTTATTTCTTCATTACTAATATTATCATCAAACACTCTTTCAATATACAAGATCATACAATCAATCATCAAACACACTTTCAATATAGAAGATCATACAATCAATAAGAAAAACAATAAATAAACGTTGATATGCTAGTTTTACTCGGAAAGTTAAATCGAATCAACTTCTTCATATAAATCATGAACTAAATTAATGAAGGCAGTATAATAAGAACAATTTCTTGATTAGCCAAGATGAGGCACTGCTTCTAATCATGTACCTTATATTTCGACTACACCTAAATATTTCTCCATGCTCACCTTTACCTCCCGTTTTTTTTTTTCCTCTTATTATTTTCATTTTATTTTATTATAAAGATCTTTAAATGGGAGGGAGGGAGGGAAAAGGAGATGGGACCTAATTAAGCACTAAGATGGCAAATGTGATAGTAACCCAACTTAAAACTTTTGAAAGGGTGAGATTAGAGAGTTGTTCTAAAACCCAAATCATGGCTTGAGATTAGGCTTTCTACCCAACTTGTCTATTACTTAAACTCCTTATGCAACTTGTATAGTTGTCTTAACATGATGTTAAACACACGATAATAAGAATAATTTCTGAAAATGATTGTACACAAAAAAAAAATCATTGATCATGTTCACTGATTGAGTTTGTGTCCCACTTATATATGGTGGTGCATGCTTCCCTAGTTCCATTAGTGATGTATGACAATTAGCGGATATCAGATCCTGCAACAACTCATTAGGCATAAGCTTAAGAAGAATCGATTATAACTTTTTTAAAGTTGAAGTTTTGGTGTCCAATCTTAACTCACTGTACATCGTCCAGAAAATGAAAGACGAGACAACGAAATGTAAGCATTGTTCGTTGTGACAGAAGTTGCACACCCTCCAGTTGGGATGGAGCTGAAATTAGAGAATTTGGTTGTCACCTAGTTTTTGGATTGAACCCTTATCACAGGTTGTCCATTTTTTTCATAATTATGACCACAACTAGGCACGCATTGAAGAGAAATGCTGGAGAGCCTCTGGAATATTTGTGAGTTCTTGTGACCCAGTTAAGTTTTGTACCAGTTGATTGTGGAGAGCAAGGCTAGCTGGAACTGCTAGCTCTAAAACTCTGTCATGTGGAAGTGGAAATGATCATAATTCATATAAAAGGAAAAGGATGAACCCAGCTCAAAAGTAAGACGCCTTTTTTTTCATTCCTTTTCAATTTGTTTACAAAATTATGTTATATCCGAAAATATAAACGTGGCTAAATTAAATAGAGTAAATGTGTTATTCCAAATTTTTAAATTTTTTTGTTTCTATGTAATTAGATTAAAATGAATATAATATAAAAACAAATACACAACGCAGATGCATTCATAAATGACATTTAATTTGTGTACATAAAATTGTGTAATCTTTTTTACATGATGTCACTTTTGAAGTCCTAAATATTTTAGAAAAATATGCCTCCACAAATTTAGAAATAATAGCACCCAACAACAATAATGATTCAATATTTTAGCCTGATAAGAACACGTAATATTCACATGGGACATGACTGAATCCACACCCCCACCTGTATCCAGAAAAGAAATCTATAACTAGAACCAGAAGACATTGACCAATCGACATGCTTTTATATATGGCTAAGTGTATCCGACATCTTGCACCGAGTTCGTCTCTCTTATCGGATAGAAAGACCCCTATTTGCATCATATTTTCACATAGAGCTCTTTCTTTTTATTATTTTCATTTATCAAATTGGCTTTAATTATATATATATATATTATATTAAAATTATTTAACTCCTAAATCAATTTTCAAGATCATATATAAAAAAAAATCAACCAAATTAAAGATTAGTTAAGCATTCATTATATGAATGTATCAACTAAATATACAATTCACCATGAGAATTTTAGAGGTTATTTCATAACCTTTCTGTTTTTTGTATCAAATTTTCACTTTTTGTACATGAAATCTGTAAAAAGTATACTAGATGTAGAAGAAATGAAGAAAAATGATGGTACGGAGAGAGATAAATAAAGAAGAATGAATAAAAAAAAATCAAAAAGTGAAACTCACAACAAATATGTTATGGTTTCTAGTTTACATTAGATTTGTTCTTCATCTCTTCCAACCATATCATTCCTCTATTATTTAATTTATATATTTTATTTCTTCATATTTCAAATATAAAAAGTAGAAACTAAAAACGTCATGATTATCAACGAAAATGAGTCTATACATGCATGTATAGCATGCATTCCCTATTTTAACCATTGGGATGGTGAGTCCCACTTATTCTCAAAGGTGGAAACGGTGCATGCATGTATTGAATCATCTTCTTCTTATCAAATGGGCATTTAATTGTGACATATATAGTTGATTTTTTTGATATATATAAATGATTAAACGATATTCGATATTCTTTATTTTTTATGAAGATGATTTTGAAATTATGATTTAGATAATAAAAAATAATTTAATAAATGAAAATAGTGAAATGAGAAGGTTTCTCCAATTCAAGTATTGTCCTTTATAAAAATAAAAATAAAATTCCATGTTTTGACACATTGATAAATAATTAAATACTTGGTCAGGGGATTATAATATTGAGATCTTGAAAAATCTTTGCCATGCGACCTTTTGCTGTTCAGATATCTTTCATATCTTTAGAGCTTAATTATATTAGTTTGTATAGAGAGTCTAATTCAGATGTTTCTAATATTGATTTGTAGAATAATAGTTTCAAGTTTGAATTCCGACGATATATTATGTGCTAAAATTTCCTTTACTTTGTAAATAACAGTAAATTGACTGTTTTCAAAATAAATATATATATTAGTTTATTTTAGTTTTTCCAAAAAATAAAAGACAATATCACCCTTTCCAAAATGTGAAAATGTGGACAAAACAGTCATGGATATGCTCCAACTTTTCATGTTTTCCTTTAGCTCTTCTTATATGTTTTTTTATTTGAAAGGTCCAAACACCAATCAAAATTGAAATTGACTCTTAATTTCCTTTTTCTTTTTTCCTTTTCCTGTTGTTTTATATTTTATCAGAATTTAGAAGACTCAATCAACATATCCTCTCTGCAAACTTTTGAAGTTCATGGCTTTACTAAAAGTGTAGGCCCTTGCCTCAACTTGGTTATGTTCTAGGCTACCTGTCCATTGAATTTTATTATTAGAAAAATCAACACATAATTATTTTTATAATGTTTCTCAAATGATTATTTGCTCATGATTATGGATCATAACCATATGAAATGAATGATTCATACATGGAATTAAAAAAATCTCACTTGATGTTCTAATTAGTAAATACTCCTTGGATTCTTTTTTATGTTTGTTTTTTCTCCTAGATAAATTTTCATGAGTACTATTTTAGTGCCACAATTTGAGAATTTTTTTAAGGATAATACTCACATCTCACTCCTGGTGGTGCCTTCTGATCGTACCATCTTTTCGATTTTTTTTATGAATTATTCGTATACATATCTCACAATCGGAACCATCTGACTCCTAAATCATCATTTTAAGTTCATTCACACACAAAATTCAACTAAATTAGAGATCATTTAGTTTTTCGCATGTGTAAATTAAATAGACGGTTCACTATAAGAATCTTCCTTATTATCAATACCGTTGAATTGTTTGATACATATGAATGACTAAACAACCTCTAAAATTGTTGATTTTTTTACAGAGAATATTTTGAAATTATTATTTAGAAGATGAACAATATTATGATATATAATATATATATATACGAATTATTTTATATATCGAAAGGATAATACGAGAATGTACCATACGGAGGTGGAATGTATGTATTATCTTTTTGTGATTTTACTTCATTATGAATTTTTGCGTTCAGATTTCATGACTTGAAAAAAAAACTTAATTAGTTTATCAACGATTATCTTTTGAATTAAAATTAAGAGTCGGTCACAACATAAAATTAATAGTGATATCACTTGTTGACATAGTTTTTATTCTTAAAAAAATATCATTTTCGAGAAAGACTGGACTGAATATAAAATTTTTTATAGGCATTTAAATTTATTATTATTTTTTGTTTTTAGTCAAAAAAGTTGGGGACACTTTGATTTTGAAATGTATTGGGGGTGGGGTGGGGGGGGGGGGGGGGGGGGGGGGGGGTGTTGGGGTTGTACAAGATAGAATGATGAAAAGGGCACACAAATATTAAGCTTGGCTTCTTTATGAAGCAAGGAGTATCTACCCTAAAACCTTTATGCATAATAATAATAATAATATTAATAATAATATTAATAATAATAAAAGTAAAAGATAGAAACTGGGTGGAGTTCATATGCCAAAACTTTAGAGTATAAAATTGGAACTAAAACCGAGGTCGAATTGCTGGTTTGGTTATAAAGTTGAAAAAGTAAAATTTGAGAAGCACTCGGCAGTTAAAAATGAATAATTTGGGGAAGAAAATAGGGGATGTAATTCCCTTATGTTAGGATTTAGAAACAAAGGGCAGCATTTGCATAATATTTGTTCCAAATTTATACTCTTAAAGTTTTAGCATATGAACTCTACCAAAGAAGCTGACTTTGTAGTGGACTTGATGAAGAAGGCGCGTGGTCATTAAGAGCATGTTTACTTATCAGTAATGAGAATAAAATTAAAGATAATAATTCTCATTACTTACTTCTCCTACGTTTAGTTGCAACTAAGTAATCATTACCAATTCAAAATAGGTAATCATTATCAATTTAAAATAGGTAATTTCATTACCCATTTTGGGATAATCCCATTAACTAGGGGAGGAGTGTTAATGATTCTCATTACCTCTTTTCATTATTTTAATTTACTAAAGTAACCTACAATTCTACAATAACTCCAAATACCCCTCCAATATTAAAAAATAAAATAATTAAAAAAAACTAAGAACATAGTTTACATGCAAGTATTAATGACAATAATTCTAATCAGTAATGATGTTCTCATGTGAATAAATCCTCATTTTTCGACCAACTCCTTCAACAATTAAAAACATAATTTACAATATTTATCAATGAATTATATGCTGCTAAAAAAAAAACCAATCGTGCATATTTCCTCATATTTTATTAGTGAATAATCACAATAAGATATATGACATTTTGGATTTTGTTATTAATTGGCTATGTAAGGCTCAACCTCGATCTTAAAAAAACCAAAAAATAAAGAAAATATAGTATATATGTGCAAGGACATTTTAGTAATCAAGTTAGTTGATTCATAAGAGTTAGTAAACAATAACAATAAAAATCAATCCATTTACTATTTTAATTCTATATAGTTAGTAAACAACTCAATGTGAATGATTAACCACTTCTCCGATTGCGCCTACTTCTCCCATTTCCCACTATTCTCATTCCTGGTAAGTAAACGTGTCCTAAGTTGACATGGATCAGAGGTGGACAAGACTGCTTCCCAGGGACGCAGTTGGAGGCGGTTAGAACTTGAAAGTTTGATTTTTTTTGGTTGTAGATGCCTTAGGAATTCTTTGTTGTTTAAGCTTTTTTTTTTGTACAAAAAAAAGTAATGAAAGTGGCTATATATAGTCCAATGCATGCGCTAAAAGCTTGTTTGAAGGAAGGGATCCATAGTATGAATTTGGACTTGATTTGAAATTAAACTTTTTTTTTTTCTAGGATAAAACATTAAGCACACAGTTTTACAACCAAATGGGAGAGAGGGGCACCAGACCAACTAAGAGAATGAGAACAAAGGATTTGACTTTGGAATTGTATATTGTGTGATAGAAGAAAATGGTGAACTACTTTATATGCTGGAATTTCGTGAATAAGAGATCTCTAACTCTCTAAGGTCCAAGTGAACAATGCTAGAAGAGTGGCCCTTAAGTAAACTAATCAAGGATATAGCTCAAGAGGCCCTCTCTTGACTATGTTTTATGTCTTGCAAAAATAGGTTGAAACTTGAAAGTTTTTCACCAGTTGTAGAATAAGTTTATGGCTTGGATTTTAGGTACCCCTAAGTGGTCCTAAAATCTCCAATCTCTAAACCTTTCACTTGGGCCGCATTCACTTCTGTAACCATTCATACCACAACCCACTCAATAAACCCCAATATGTCAAATAATTTGGCACGAGAGACTGTAAGCTTAGACATGGTTGGGCATGCGACTTGTACCCTTTAATGGGTTGCATGGGTTTGATTAAGGCATGAGTTTGGTTGGCTTGGTCTTGATGCATGTCTTAGTAGCTTTTAGCCTTCCCGCATGCCGAACGTATATAGTATGTCATTGATTTCGAACAAATATTCGAATAAATATTCGAATATTCCGAATATTTGGGCCTTCAGTATGCTTGGATTCTTTCGTGGCCGTACATGACTTTTTTTGGGCCACAACAAAGGTTAAATTAACGAAATAAGGAGCTAAATAGTATTTTTTATGGTGAAAAATTATCAATCGATACTGTTTTTTGGGTCGCTATTGTTTTTCTGACTTGCTGTTGCTGAGAATTCTGGCCAAATTATGGACCAAACCAAACTGTGCTTAAACCTTATTAGATGTAGAATGATATTTGGGCCCAATTTAAACTTATTCCAGATGTATTGGGGGTTCAGCAAATTCCACCAACTGTTGGTCAACTCCATATTATTGATAACTATATTCATCATCAAACTAGTTAGACCCATTTAATTTAAGTTCATATAAGCCCACATATTTTGTAGCTCCCATTTTGGATTTTTCAAACTCCGAGTCCAAAATTTCCACAATATTGAAGATGAGAATTTGTTATCAGCCAAATAATAGATTTAACTTTGAACAATAGGTGATGAGCAACATACCTCTCGAAAAAAAAAAAAAATACTATTAAGCCGTAATATGATACTCTTTGGCTTTAGTCGAGCAGTGAAGACCTCACAACTTGAAGTAGCTTCTTCAACCTAATTAAGTCTTAAGAACACACGAGCATCCCAACAGATCTATATCCAGAACCTCATTGGGTCACCTCCCATCCAAAAGACCCAAAAATAAGATAAGGTGATAAGCACACGTGGCACAAACCCAATTGCTACTCTACTCCTACAAACACACACTCTCTCTCTCTCCTCGGTCCTCCCCCATCCTCTGTCTGTCCACCCAAACAATATGGCCTCACCCACTCTCCTCACTCCCACCTCTAAACTCAAACCCCTCCCTGCAATCAAGCCCACCAAACTAACCACCTCCACAGCCACCGCAATCCCACAACCCCGCCGCCGCGAATTCCTATCATTCGTGGCGGCAGCAACTCTGTCCTCGCCGGCATTGCTATTCCCAGTACTGACACCAGCAGCACTTGCTGCTTCAGACGAAGAATACGTTAAAGAAACAGAGGCGGTGATCAACAAGGTGAGAAGCACCATCAGCATGGACCGGAACGACCCCAATGTGGCGGATGCAGTGGCGGAGCTCCGAGAGACTTCAAATTCATGGGTGGCTAAGTACAGGAAGGAGAAGACTCTGCTTGGGAGGGTTTCTTTTCGAGACATTTATTCAGCCATCAATGCCGTTTCAGGGCATTATGTTAGTTTTGGACCCACAGCTCCGATTCCGGCCAAGAGAAAGGCCAGGATTTTGGAGGAGGTTGAAACTGCAGAGAAGGCCTTGTCAAGAGGCAGGTGAATTAAACAAGGGAATCACTAGCAGTGAGCTCATGAGTTTACATTGTTTTTATAATTTTTTTGTATTATTAATATAATTAGTAATTTGGAACTGTTTTAGTGTTTACATTTTGTTGGTTAATTTTGAGGTCACAAGAGTGAGAGATTCATAGTGGGTTTTTTATTATCATGAAAACCCAGCTGTTTGATATTATCCATACCCTCAATTAACATCTATGTATGTCATGAGTATATTTAATTGCAGGTTTTTTCCTCAATTTCTGCCATGAACTTTAATTTATGAAATAAGTTTGGGACTAGTTTTATTTGAATCAGTCAATTTACCCCTTTCCATCAGATAATTGTGAGCTGGCTATGTGATTTACTTAGCTAGACTACTTCATAGCTGAAAACTTATATGTATTTCAAGGAGTTCAACTCTCACAACTGGTAGTGTTGTGTTGCCTATAGATGAGACAAGTGTGTTATTCATCGTCTTGTAAAATGGGTCGCTCACTAACTTATGTATATTAATAACAATTAAAGAATAAATTTTTTTGATGATTCTTCAGTGTTTTGTTGGTAAACACCAAATAATTTCATGGATAGACTCAACTTAAAATCAGTAATTCCATTGCCTAACGGAAGTATTAATAAACATGGCAATCAAACGCTCTGGCGTTTGCAGTGATGTGGTGGTGGCTATGGCGTTTGCAGTAATTCCATTGCCTAAAATGAGTTTGCAGTGATGTGGAGGCTATGGCGGCTTGGTGGGGGCGGCTGCTGGAGATGTGGTGGTTCTTCAATTTTCAGATATAGGGTTTCTATTATATTTTTTAATTTTTAATATTTTATGCTTATGGATCTTGTTATTTTATTTTAGCAGGTTTTAAATAATGTTACGGGTACCACCTAAAATCACACTTTTTGTATCCCACCACATGTGGCATACGACGCGCCAATCCCACGTCATCCCTTTTTAATTACTTATCTCAACATAAAAACAAAATTAAAATAAAATCAAACATAAAAAAATAAAAAATAGAAGATAAATAAAACAAAAAAAAATTACTTATTTTAATCCTAAGAATTTCATTATGCATTAAATTTTCTAATTCCCAAAAAAACATAAACTCTAAGAATTTCATTATGCATCAAATCATCTCCTTCCCCAAAAACATAAACCCTAAAATTCAACCGTTCTTCCCCTCCGTTGAAGACTGAAAGTCATGATCATCAACATCACTTAAGCATTCCCAAGATCTGATATGCCTCAAAGAACTCAACAATATTTTTTTGAGACAGAGTAGATTTTGGGAATGTTTAAGTAATGTTGATCACCATGGCTTTCAGCCTTCAAATAAGGAGAAGAACGGTTGAATTCTTAGGGTTTATGTTTTTGGGGAAGGAGATGATTTGATTCAGATTGAAATTCTTAGAGTTTATGTTTTCTTAGGAAGGAGACAATTTGATGCATAATGTATAAGGATCATTCTCGAATTTTGCCTCGAAATCCGCGAAAAGTCATTATCCCGTCTGACAACTCTTTTTCCACAAAAATTACTAACTACACCTACCTGTCAGCCGCAAGATAGCTCACAGGTTACAGCCGAAACCTCGGAATAATGGTGGTCCGAAAAGGTAACACGCTCTGACACCAATTGTCAGTAGGTCATATACTACTGAAACCTCTACTGTAATAACACAAGACAACTGACTTGTCAGCTTCTTGTGAACCGTCAATAACTCGTCAATTTGGGTCACCGCCCATACAAACCCACTGACCTGGATGACGAAGGTACCCGACTTGGTTGAACTGAGTCTCACTGACTTACCTCGAGTTGTAGTCGATATCCCTGCTCCTCATGAGCACCCCGAGTGATAACTCGATATCCCTGCTCCTCCTGAGCACCCCGAGTGATAACTCGATATCCCTGTTCCTCCTGAGCATCCCGAGTGATAACTCGATATCCCTGCTCCTCATGAGCAATCTCAGTCCTCAACGAACCAGCGGAGAAAGATCCTTCGAACGCAAACATTGGAGAACCCCTCGACGATCTGGCGGTAACATACCCTCTAACGCCAGTCGGAGAACCCTCAACAATGTAGCGGAGAAAAACACCCTCAACGCCAATCATCGGAGAATCCAGTGGTATAACCTAATACCTTGAAGAAGTATGCCTGCCCCGCTATCCCGGAAACCTAGTCCGTTCCCAGTATGTCCAAAGTACCGACTCGGGAAACCCCAGCCCCGAGGGACCATTTGATATAAGCAAATCTCAGCTCCTCTAGTATTTCGAGTCAAAACCTGCTCCGTTAGTCAACCACTACCGCTGGGATTACTCAAACCGGGCTCTAAACGAACTCATATGGCCTCAAAACCATCAAAATTTGGTTCGAAATGTCCCAAAACCCTAGCCAGGTGTCACGTGGGCCGGAAAAAAGCCCCACGCGCCGGTGGAAAGCCGGGCCACGCGTCGGCACTGTTCACAGCAGAATATTCCGTCAACCCTGACGAAATATTCCGTCAACCGTGATGGAATCTCCTTATAGAATCGGCATATTCCGCCAACCCGGATGGCGTTAGGGTTCCGTCAACCGCTGTTAACCTTTGACAGAATACGCTAATACCGTCAATAAATTCCGTCAAACCTTTGATGGTGTCAGCAACCGCCAGCTGAACTAGTCGCCGGAGGTCGCTAGAGAAGACGGTCGCGCCGTCGTCCGCCGTCACCAGAGACTCGCCGGAGAAGACAGCCGCGCCACCGCACATCGCCTTCTGTTGTGGCCGAAAACTCCATTTCCGGCCGACCTTGAAGTTTTTCCAACTTCTTCAAAACTCAACCGTTTTTCACGAATTTTACGTCTAAATCTATCTACTCGAACCCATGAATTCAAAAATGACGTCAAACCACTAAACCCGTACCTGTGCTGGCCAGAAAATCAATTTGAACTTTCAGGTTTTTTTCCTTTCCTCGGTGTGTCGTCTCCCGTGGGTGCCTCCTCCGATGGTTTGTACGGTTGTGCTCGTGGGAATGAGGGGATTCCGATTTGTTCCACCAACATGGGAGACATGGCCTTGAATCAAAGTTCAAATTCTGGGTTTTTTGGGTCACACGGGTTGGGGGAAGGGGGGAGGGGGGGGGGGGGGGGGGGGGGGGGGGGGGGAGGGTGGGGGGATGGTTTTTATGGTTAAGAAAATATCTACCCCTACGAAATTACCAAAATGCCCCTAATAATCTAGAGCCGCATCTTTCGTACACGAACTCCGTTTTCCGCATTCCGCTTGTCTACGAACTCGTGAGTTCGAGACCTAGGTAACGGTACTCGAAACACAGCTAAAAGTGTCTAGAAACAAAAATTGGCTTTCACGCCCCTTAACAACCAAGGGTAAATTCGTCTTTTTGAAAAATAATTTACGACAATTCAATAATTAAATTTCCGGGTCGTTACATGATGAAATTCATAGAATTTTTTTTTTGATAAAAAAATTCATAGGATTTACGAAACAATAAGTAAATATATTTTTTATTTTATTTATTTTCTATTTTTGGTTTTATTTTTATTTTTGTTTTTATGTTGAGATAGGTAATTATAAAGGGATGACGTGGGATTGCCACGTCGTGTGCCATATGTGGTGGGAAACAAAAAATGGGATTTTAGGTGGTGCCCGTAGCATTATTCTTAAGCTTTATATATATTTTACATAAAATCTAATGGCTCGTTTGGGAATAAGGATTTGGATTTGGATTTCAAATGATTGAAATCCCTTCATTTGAAATTATCTTGTTTGGCAACCTAAATATTTGTTTGTAGATTTCAAATTCCTTCATTTAAAATCCATTATTTGGCAAACTTTTTATTTGTAAGGATTTGAATTGAGAACTTCAAATAAGAAATTTCATTACACAAATTGAAAATAATAATGTCAAAATAACTCATTGCTCATTTAGCTAAATGGATATTATTAATAATCATAACCATTAATACATTGTTAACTGCGTAAATAATTTTTCTTAATTTTTCTTTCGTTTTCATTTTTTTAAATATTAAGATAACTAGAAAAAATATTATAAATTGAAACTAAAGCCTAATAATATTTACATTTACTTTTCATACCTTATTCCTATATTTTGCACTAGTTTTTTCAGTATAATTGGTTGTTTTAACTTGTTGAGAGCAATTTTTGTGAGAAATTGCCCCTAAAGGTTATTAGAATTTTATGGCTCATAATTTCGAGTTTCTAGAAGGAGTTTCATTAGCTTTAGACTTTTAGTACCAGTAGTCAGTGTTGTCAATAAAACTGTTAAGGCAAATGTGTCAACTTTACGGATTGAACTGTACATACTCAGACAGAACTAGACAATGAGTCATATATGCTTGGAAAATTGTGTAAGTTTAGTTTCTGAAGAATTTTGTGGCCAATGATTTTGAGTTTTCTAAGGTACGTTACATCAATTTGAATACCAGTAGCGACTCTTGACAACTTGGTAACGCAAGTTACCAATCTTGATAAGCAAGCTTTTGGACGATTCTTGGGCAATTAAGGGCACTAGAATCTTTTGTCAATTCAATTATTGTTCAATTAAAGGCGACCAAAATTTGTGCCAATTCAATTATTACTTCGTTAGAACAACATGATCAAACATTTGAAGAAAGTGGTGGTTTGTGAACATCACGTGAATGTTTATAACCTACATAAGGATTGGAAAGAGAATAGGCGAGCAGAGGAGGAGGAAAGAGAAATATGGGTGGAAAATGAGGAGGAAGATGAGAGAAATGGGCGACAAGGGTGAAGATGAGAGAAAAATGAGCTTACATAGGTTATAAAGGGAACAAAGAAGGATGAAAAACAATATGAAAAACAAATGATAAAGAGGATGAAAAACAAACAGAAGGATGAAAAAAAAATGATGAAAGATCAGGACGAAAAAAAATAGAAGAATGAAAAGAAAAGAAAAATAAATAGAAGGATGAAAAAAAAGAAGGATAAAAAAATGAAAATAAAGATGTTTTTGGTCAAGAGATGCTAGAAAAAAATAGAATGAAAAAAAAAATGGAAAAAAAGATAAAAAAAAAAAAAGGATGGAAAAAATATAAAATAAAGATGTTTTTTGTCATGGTAGATAACCAAACCCACCCAAATGACTAGTTTTAAAAGTCATTTCAAATTCCTAGATTTCAACTTATGAATCCCCTATGGATTTGAATCAAATACAAATCCAAACCCAAAAATTTATCCAAACATAAGAATTTGGATTTGGAGAGCTCAAATCCAAATTCATGGGTATCCAAACGGACCTTAAGGTTTTTTTGGTGGTAATTAATTAAATCAAAGTTAGAACCGTAAAATCAAAGTCTGGATTGACCGTCGTCCATCCTTTCTAGTGTTTGTTTTAAACAATGATGATCTTCCTTGTCCTCCTAGTTAGATTTTTGCTTGGGGTTGTTGGAGTAGACGTCCCTGAACTCTATCATACGTCTAAACTTTCCGACCCTTCTATTGTTGTGTTTTCTTTTTAGCTGGTGTATTCTTTACATGCTCTTATTTGTTTGGCACTTGCTGCCTTCTATAGAAAGTATATTTTCAGATAAAAAAAAAAACTGTAAAACCATCTACCCCTCATTTCCACCGCGGTCTTTCACTGCTGAATAACTAGTCTGACCTTTTATACTCATCATTATAATTGATGCACTACAACCATCATCAATCTTTTTCCATATGGAATTATAAGTGGATGATTGAAATAGGCTTATTACTCAAAATGCACCCCGAACAGGACATTGAGTCTCAATTTTCACTCCGAACACGAAATCGTGTCAATTTGTACCCATATTTGGTGTTCTGTCAGTATTGTTGCACCAAATCGTTAACAGCGTTACAAACTCTATTTAGGATGCTTACGTGGCAACAATGATTGAATGTTTTATTCATTTTGTAGCAAAATATTAAAACGATATATTAAAAAAAAAAACCAAAAGGTGAAGAAGCTCTTCATTCTCATCGACGCCTAAAAAATCATCTAGGTCCGCTTCATTTTCATCTCCATCTCCATCCTTGCCACCTCGAACTTTCTTGCCATCTCTATCTTCATCTCCTCTATCCTCACAAACCCATCTCCCAGAACCTTAATTGTCGATACCATCTCTGCCACATGGTCTCTTTCCTTCTCTCTCCCCTCCCTATCTCTCTTCCTTAATCCAGACTGAAACAACAAAATCAAATCAAATCAAAACAACCAAAATTTATTCAAAACCAATCAAAATCACACCACCACACCCCCAAAATCCCCAAAATTTAACAAATTAGTTCCAAATTCAACACCGAAATCAACAAATTCTCACTGAAACTATAATTGGGTTCCTATCGAAAAAAAACTGAAATCCAAGGTCGAAGATGTCTGAGAAGTCGCAGTGTCTGAGAAATCTGGAGAATTGAACATTTCTGAACTGACGAAGAACATTGAACCAGAGACAAACACTGAGAAATCAAGCTGAGAGATTCAAGATCGCACAATTTCAATCACACCAATTCTAGGTCAAACTCGTACCAATTGAACGAAGAAGTCTGAGAAATCTGAAAGCCAAGATTTGAAGTCGTTGCAGATGAGCAATTTCAATCGCACAAAACTTTAGTGTATAATCTGAGAGAGAGCCGAGACTCGAAGCATGAATTGAAGATTGCTAAGCAAACGGCTGGAAACACACGAAGACGTTTCTGAAATTCTGAAGCAAACAAGCTGACATTCTGAGAGTGCTGAGCAGAAGATTGAAGATAAAGGCAATTTCTGAAAAATAGAAGTAAACAAACCACACAAGATCTACGCCGTCGCAGTTGAAGTAGACGAACGAAGAGGAAACGCATATCGAAGTGATCGCAATTTCATCAGTGCAATTGAAGCCGTCGATTCAAAGCCAAAAATTAAGAGCTTGAAGTATCGAAGAAGATGAAATCTTTGATCGCTGGAATCGAATACCACAGAGGACATAATCGCCATGGAAGAGCTTCGAAAACTGAGAACATAGAGGACAATTTCCATTGAAGCAGCAGAAATCTTCGATCGAACAAAGGCAAGATCGAAGCCATCGCCATGGAAGCAGTAAAAATCATGGAATCGAGAAATCAAGAAATCGAAGTCAAAGCCGTCACAGTTGAGCATGAAATTGAAGCTTGAGGATTCGAAGCAACAAAAATTGAAGATCGTGAAGGTTGCGCAGAATACGATGGATATGCTAGGATCACGTGCTCGAGATTTGATTGCACGAATCAAGAATCAAAAAACGAAGGATTTTCTCGAAGCAATTTTCTATCGCATAAACTCGAATAAGAGAATGGGCGAAAGCAAAAATAAAATAAAAGATGGAGATAGAGATGAAGATGAAGCAGACTGAGATGATTTTTGAGGCGCCGATGAGAATGAAGAGCGTTTTCATCTTTAGGTTTTTGTTTTTAAATATTTAGTTTTAATATTTTGCTACAAAATGAATAAAACATCCAATCCCTTGCTGCCACGTAAGCATTCTAAACAAAGTGTAACGACCCAGACCAGGAATTTAATTAATTTGAGAATTTAATTAAGGAAAATACGATTTTACCCTCAGTTTCGGAAGGGTTCGGGAGTTATTTTTTGACTGGAAATGCTTTTGGAAATTTTTCTTGGGTCGTTGCGTAGGTCTCAAACTCACGAGTTTGAAGGCAGGCGGCACGAGGGAAAAGGAAGACCCGGTGAGAGCGTTATGGGTCTAGAAGCTTCAGGGGCAGTTTGGTCATTTTGAAAAAGTCCAAAAATTTGGGAGATATTTCTTCTCTCTTTTCAAACTTTGCCGGGGGGGGGGGGGGGGGGGGGGGGGGGGGGGGGGGGCGGGAAGGGGAGGCCCGGAACACACACTCTCTGTCCTACCCAATTCTCTCTTCTGTGCGATCACTGAACCCCCTCACCTTCATCGGCCCATCCCCAGATCGACTCGACCAAAACCAAGGTCGTGGACGTCTTCCCCTCGACTCCACGAGTGGTTTGATGTCACTATCGAGGTGGAAGTATCGCCGTAGACGGCGGATGGAAAAATGAGTTTGACCGAAACTTCTTGGCCGTTGTTTGGCCAAACCAGGTACGATCTCGAAACTCTGACCTCATTTTCGGGTTCCTGGTGAAAAGTAGATAAATTTACAAGGGTGGATCGTGAAAACGGTCAAGGAATGAAGAAGTTGGAAGCTCGCCAGAAATGACGATTTCCATCGAGAATTCCCAGATTTCAGACACCGGACACAGTGGCGGTGATCCAATCATCGTCTCCGGTGAACTTCAGCGACTGGTTCGGCCGATGGTGGCTGATGTGGCAGGCCACCTGGCAGCCACATGGTGCCACATGGTGACCAGTCAGCGGATGACTCAGCTGCCACATGGCAACTCAGTCAGCGTCCAGTCTGCCGTCAATTGACTGTTGAGTCAACTAACGCCGTCAAGGGTTTGACGGAATATACTGACGGCGTTACCATATTTCGTCAAAAGTTAACGGAGTTTGACGGAACCCTAACGTCGTTAGTCTGGACGGAATATTCCAATTCCATCAGGAGATTCTGTTAGGTTTGACGAAATATTCCATTAGGGTTGACGAAATATTCCACCGTGAATAGTATCGATGCGTGAGGGCACGTGGCGAAGAGTGAGGGCACATGGCTGGTGCGTGGGACCGATTTTGAGGTCACAGTGGCGCGTGGCTAGGATTTTGGGACATTCTGGATTGGATTTTGGCAGGTTTGAGGTCGTAGGAGTTCGTTTAGAGCTCCGTTTGAGTAATCCCAGCGGTAATGCTTGACCATGGAGCGGGTTTTGGCTCGGGAGGTCAAGGGAGTTGGGTCATTAATGTGTCAAAGAGTTCCTTGGGGCTAGGGTTTCCTTGGTTTGGTATTTTAGTTGTACTGTGAATAGACTGGGTTTCCGGGATTGCATGGGATGCGTACTTCTAGGTATGATGTTATACCATGGGGTTCTCAGATGATTGGCATGGAGGATGTCTTTCTCCGCTACATTGTTAAGGGGATTCTCCGTTGTAGGCGTTCGAGGGATCTTTCTTCGCCATATTGTTAAGGTATGAGGTATGTTTAGATGAGCCGGGATATCGAATTACGACTTGGGGTGCTCAGGATGAGCCGGGATATCGAGTTACGACTCGAGGTGCTCAGGATGAGCCGGGATATCGAGTTACGACTCGGGGTGCTCAGGATAAGCCGGGATATCGAGTTATGGCTCGGGGTGCTTAGGGTGAGCTGGGATATCGAGTTATGATTCGGGGTTCTCAAGATGAGCCGAGATATCGATTTATGACTTGGGGTGTTCAGGATGAGCCGAGATATCGAGTTACGACTCGGGGTGCTCAGGATGAGCCGGGATATCGAGTTACGACTCGTGGTGCTCAAGATGAACCGGGATATCGAGTTACGACTCGGGTTGCTCAGGATGAGCCGGGATATCGAGTTACGATTCGGGGTGCTCAGGATGAGCCGGGATATCAAGTAAAACTTGGGGTAAGTCAGTGAGACTCAATTCAACTAAGTCGGGTACCTTCGTCATCCGGGTCAGTGGGTTGGTGTGGGCGGTGACCCAGATTGACGAGTTATTGACGGTTCACAAGAGGCTAATAAGTCAGTTGTCTTGTGCTATTACAGTAGAGGTTTCAGCAGTGTCTGCCCTACTATCAACTTGGTATCAGTGCTTGTTAGCATAAGGTTATAAACTACGAATCATGATCAGGAGTTCTCACATTGTGATATGTGGCGAAGCATTGGCTCTTACCCTGACATGACCAGGCCGGTTAGCCACCGGTGCGGTTACTCAGTCGAGAGGCTGGGGCGTAAAACAAGTCTCTGAGGTTACCCTTTTGGGCCACCACTGTTCCGAGGTTTCGGCGGTGACTTGTAAGCTATCATGTGTCTGACATGTAGGTGTAGTCAGTAAAGTATAGAGAAGGTTATGTCGGAACCCCTATAAGGTTTATTTAATATTTCTAAAGATTTGAGGGTATTTCTAGTATTAAATTTTGTGGTTAAAGGTTGTCAGACGGAAACAGGGCTTTTTGCGGATTTCGAAGCGAAATTCGGGAAGGATCCTTTCACAAAGTTTGTAACGTTGTTAACGATTTGGTGTAATGGCGCTGACAGAACACCAGTTCTGGGTATAAATTGACACGATTTCGTGTTCGGTGTGCAAATTGAGACTCAATGTCTTATTCAGTGTGCATTTCGAGTAATAAGCCATTGAAATATCCTTAGACTAGCTTTAGAAAGATATGAATCTTGATATTCATTGTGGTTCAACTGCGGACTGTTTAATTGCTTGAAGGCCACAATCATGGGTGTACACTTTGCAATCGCCAAATACCCAAAATTTCACTCCATTAAATCTCCTAAACCCAACGTTATTATATATCCACAATCTCACTGAGTAATTCTCATTCACAGACTACATGGTTAGGTTTCTAATGTACCAAACACATGGTTAGGTTTCAAAATATCTTTATTATTATAAAATTAGGAGAATCAAAAGATTTTATTAAATTTTTCTAGACAAAAATACCTTTTAATTACAAAAATACATTTTAATTAATAACCTTTATATTTAATACATAGACTAATCGTATGTCACTTCCCCCATTCCATAGTGAGACGTCCCCCCATCAGTATGCCGACAGTGGCTTAGGACAACAGGGTTGACTGTATTACGGCAACAAGTCGGGATGATGTGGTGGTGAAAGGGTTAGGTTTTTAACGTACCAAAATCATGGTTAGCTTTCATAACTTCTTTATTATTATAAAGTCCGGTGAATCAAAAGGCTATCAAATTTTTATGGACAAAAATACCCCTTGATTAATAACCTTTATATTTAATACATAGACTAATCGAATCTCACTTCCCCCCATTCGATAGTGAGGGATCGAATTCCTTCCCAACAGTTTAACACAATCTCTCGATTCCCAATTCGCAACAGTCTCACAGTTCACTAGTCTCAACCCTAGAATCCTTTTGACAAAAAAAATAAAAAAAACCCTAGACTGTTTTTTTTGAATAATCGAGTCGATTAGAGCGTCAAATCGAATCGATTTTCCTCGATTTCAAAGCCCAGACCAAATACCCTTCCATCCCCAACAGTTTCTTAAAACCTAATTCGCGAATTCGAGGTTCGAAATTCTCCGAACCGTCGAAGCTTCGAACTCGAACCCACCCTAATCTCTTGCCTTTCACTTCCTTCACACACACCAGTGACATCACTAATATAGAAACGAAGGGCCGGAGATCGAGAGTCGCCGGACAAACATAAGCTTTGGGCAGCCACCTATTGTCGCACCTCAACCACTTCAGCTGATACTTCCGGCCGACCGGTATACTGCCTTTTCTCTACTCTAGTTCCGCAGATGATTTCTTTGTGAATGTATATGTTGGGTCTTCGTACATTTTTAGTGCTTGGTTTACTTTGTATGTTCAGCTATTGAAACCCGCTATTGAAAGGGGAAGAGCTGACACAATGCTAGCTAGGGTCTTTTAATCTTTTTTACTTTTATTTTATTTTGGATTTAGAGCTTGATAGTTGATTTCGTTTGCATGTATGTGGTCTCTGTTCAGATAAAAATACAGCCAATGAAATAGATGTCAAGTTTTGTTTTTATCATACAATGACTTCTTAATGTTGTAGTCTGAGTTTTAATTGTGATGTGGGATTGCTTTTCTGATTTTTGGAGAATGGTTTGCTTGCCAATATCATGGTGTATATGAAGGTAAAGGAACAATAGTTTGATTTTTGAGAATCTAATTTCCATCTGCAACTCTACTGCATTGCGCAAGTTTTTAGTTTTTTATTTCATTTCAAACTGAAAATGTGGAATTGGTAAATTGTTGAAACTTGAAACTCTTTAAGATTGTTGGATTGGATAATGGACTTCTTGATTATTTTCTTTTATTTATTACTTATCAGAGAAAGCAGATTTTTAAAATTTTGTAAACTATTTGATTTGATTGTTATTTATATGTGACAGCCAGTTTTTGATTGTATGGATTGTGTAGATGTATTGATTGTATTGAAGATGTCTAAATTTTGATTGTATTTGTAGTAGGGGGTAGGGTAGAAATATGAGAGTGAAGAAGCAGAAGCGTCACAGGAAGATAGTGAGGTTCTACACAGCATGCTATGCTTTCAGGCAGCCATTCAAGATTTTATGCGATGTGACTTTTGTGCATCACCTGGTGGTGAATCGCATTACCCCTGCTGACAAGGCCCTCTCTAATATGCTCAGTGCCCCTGTCATGCTTTTCACCACCAAATGTGCCATCGCCGAGTTGCAAATGCATGGTCCAAGCCTTGGTCCCTCCCATTCCCAGTCTCTTGAAGCTGCACATAGCCTCATTACTGCAAAGTAAAGTATTTTCTCTACTTCTCTTTCTCTTTGTCTTCCTTTACAGATTATTTCATTTGTTCTTACCTTACTTTGAATAATAATATTTTACTAATCCTTTCCCAGGTGCGATCACGAGACTGCCAAGAGTGCTGAGGACTGCATCATGGATGTTATTGGCCCAAATAATCCTGAGCACTTCTTTGTTGCTACTCAGCATGTTGATCTTCGTGAGAAGCTTCTCAAGGTTATTTTTGTTTGTTGGTGCTTGTTATTGCTGGTACCTTTACCGTTATATTTTAGTTGCTCTTGCATTTACCCAAATATATTTATATTTCCTCTTTGAATTCGTTATGCATGCAATCTGGTTTTGATGCTCCTAACCTTTTTGATGCTCCTAACCTTTTTGATGCTCCTTACCTTTCTTATATTGTATCAACTTGTGCATGTATCAATGGAGACATTATATCACTTCACTTGCAGATACCAGGTGTCCCGGTTATATATGCTCTGAGAACTGGTCTTTTACTTGAGTCCCCATCAGTTGCCCAACGCCAATTTGTGAAGACTTCTGAAGAACAACGTTTGCATATGACCGACTTGGAATATAAGATGTTGAAAAGGAGACCAAACAGTATTATCTCGGCTTCTCATCAAGATGAAGAAGGTGGTTTTGGAGATCACAATTTGGAAGAGCAGGTTGTAGCAAAGAAGCATACTGCCAGTAAAGGATTGGGTGTGAAGGATAAAGTTCAGTTTAAGAGAAACAAGGCAAAGGGTCCAAATCCTCTTTCATGTAAGAAGAAAAAGACAGTGAAAAACCCAGATCATGGTTCAGTAAAGGTAATCTTGCAAATAATATTGTTTCCTTTGAAAAAACAAAAAACTCTTGCATTAGTTAGCAAGGCTCTGAACTCCAATGTGGAACCAACTGGAAATTCAATTTCAATTTCATTCAAGCATGGATAGACTTGAGATCCGTACTATTGTCAATATTATTTGAATTTTTTTTGCACTCAAACAATGTCAACATTATATAAACATTTTCTTGCTGATCAAGTGGAGAAGATGAGACATGAACCCGTTACTTTGTCTTGCTTTGTGTGTGTTTTGAGATTCAGAAGTTTCATATATGCAGGAAAAGAACGATGGGGATGGTATTCCGAGAAGTCGGAAGCAGCGGACTAGGTCACGGAAAGGCAAAAAGCCCTTGGCCGTGGAGGTAGATGGTTGATGTATGTTCCATGGCTGGTAGCCACATAAACTCGTACGCTGTACTTACTTGGAGAGAAGGGAAATGTTATGCTTTAATTGTCACAATTGTTTTAAAGGTATCATTGTGGTTTGTGCCCTCACTGCTTCTTCTTAGGGTATTTATCTTTTGGGAACCACATCAATTTTCCCCGAATAGATGATTACATTTTGATGAAAGGATAATTTATCAAGGCTTTTAAAAGTTTAAGAAGGCTTTAAAACTTGCAAATTCATTTGTTGTGTTTGCAGTAGGGAGAGAACAAGATTCAGATGCAAGTGTTGGCTTTTCCCTCAAGATCCCGGATTCTGGAATCTGGATTTATTTGGGTGTGAAGAAATTTGATTCTCCACATCATTTCTTGACCTGCATATGTAAACCCAACCAGTCTGACAAATGACTGAAAGAAGAGGAAAAACATAATTTGAAGATCACTTTCTCATTGTTCTTATATGGTACTTGGTCGTGCATGTTACAAAGGAAGGATTTGGCATCCTTTACACTAAAAATTTTAACTGAAAACAAAAACTGCTCTGATCGAGAATCATCCAATCACTACCACCGACCACCACCTCACACTCACTTCCACCACCACCTCACCACCACGCCAGCATGGCCTCCACCTCTACACCTATCACCCCCACCACAAACTCCAGCACCCCGCCACCACATCCACTTCCACCACCACCCCACCATCATCATCACCCTTGACTCCACCTACACCACCACCTCGGTTTCCATTTTCCACCTCCACTTCCATCACCATCCCACTATCACCCCCCACTACTAAATTCACCTCCACCACCACCCAATTCCCACCTCCACCCCGATTTCCACCACCACACCAGCACCACCTCCACTCCACCTCCACCACATCGCCCCCACCACACCACCACCTCCACCTCCACTTCTACCACCACCCCTCCACCTCCACTTCTACCACCACCCCACCATCACCCCCACCATTACCTCCACCTCCAACACCTACAGCCGTCTCCACCTCAACTTTCATCACCAACCCACCACCATCTCCACCCCCATCACCCTCACCATCACCATTACCTCCACCTCCACCTCCACCATCACCCCATGACCACTACCAACCACCGCCATCACCCCACGACTGCATCTGCCTCATCACCCTTACCATTTCGTCCACCTCTACAACCACCACCCCACACCCACATCCACCTTCACTGTAAGTTCAACCATATTGTCATACTACTGCCACCATCTTTACTACCACCATTCCTACCGATCATCTTAAATTTTATGTTTGAAAATCATTGTCAAACGCGTGTACTCTTTTCTAAATTTTATATATTGTTACCAAATAAGTTTTATATTTTGATTCTTACAAACCATTATTTTCATAATAAATTACAAAGAGCATTCTCAAATATTAAAAATGCAAAATCTAATTTGTTTTTGTTTTACAAAGTACTATAGTATTTTAAAAATTGTTTCGTAAATGTTACCAAATAGGGCCTTACATCCCTCATATATTCCTTGTTTCTACATACTGATCTCTCTATTACCTGCGAGAAAGCATACCCTTCGTATAGAGATAGGGGTAACGAAAATTTTAAAATACTAGCATAACTTTCAAACAAAATGACACGCATAAATCGAGAAATATGGAACAGAAAAAATGTACCAGTTGAAGATGGGCGGCTACTTTGTAAATGAATAGTGTGAAAAGGACTAGTTTGGGTACAATAATTGGGCCTTAAAACAGACAAAAGCAATAGTTATACTCAAAGGCCATGTAATTTTTAGCAATTGCACTTAAAGAGAATACTATTATAACAAAGAAGCATTTGATTGCTGGTATTGGCAATGGGCTGCTAATGCTATTCTCCATCATAAGCAATAGAGATTAGAGAATGTGAGAATGTCAATTGGTCGGTTAAAGAAACTCAATTAGTTTGGTGGTCTATCTATTTGCTTAGCTTCTAGTCTTTCTAATCGTGTTCTTAACTCGATCAACATGACCGACCGTACACATTAATCAACCACATAGAACCCCGCCGACGATGGTTGATGATCATTTTTCGTGCTAGGGTTCATATCGATAATCACCTTACCGATAGGTATTGAGTGATATCGAAATAACTTAATAACGAGTTTAGGTTCGCTCCTTGTTGATGAATTTTCTTATTGTGGCCAAGGGTGAGTTGAAACGCGTGTGTGAGTCATTTCGGATTCCCTTCAAAGGTAGATTGTCATGATTTGCCACTAGTTTGTCCCTTTTTTAAAGAAAATAAAAAGATTGAGTAGTTATGATGGAGAATAGTCATTTGGAGCGTCGATGTTAGGTCTTAATAAGTATCAAATTTTGAACGGAACCTTAAATTTGACACTGAAAACCTAAAATTGAATTGATAACCAATATGAAACTACAAATTTAAAGTCCAAGCTTTACATAATGCTTCTACTTCCTAAAACAATAAGCCATGTGAACAAGTGACCAAATAAAAACAAAAGTGGAAAAAAAAAATGCAATTTTCTAGAGACATCGAGAAGTCCTATACCGAAAAAGATTGGCCGTGAATTACCCTCTTGACTAGTACATGTTTTAGCAGTTACGGATAGACTAGTACTAGTGTGGCAGAGTAGGAGCCTCATCTAACAAAATTATGCGACACTGTAGCTTCCTTGAACTTCACGGCAAACTAAGAGAGCAGCCACTTGAAGCCTAACCAGATGAACATCGATATATTGACTATATTATATTCTTCGAATTTTACCCATGTGAAGCTCCATCACGCCAATTTTTTCTCATTTTTTATTTATGGGGATTTATATTAGGGTTCATAATTTAAAAGAGATAACCTTGCTTGACTTCTATATTGGTAGAGTCATCGTCTTCAAACGGTACTAGACAAACGCCGCCTTAGCTAGCTTAACGGTTTTGTTAGGTCATGCATATTGATAATACAACAAATTCATATTCAAGCTTCATTTAGTATCCATGCATAATGGTTTGTTTACGATTTAATGATAATATATATACTTTGGAAGTGAAAAGTATTACGGTTGAATCAGATGAATGACGAGAACAATTTATATTTGCATTGATTCGGGTCTTAATTCATAACTGTTCTCATTATGTTCCCTGATTTTTCGTCTTCAATTTAATAAACTCATTTGACAATTAAACTGGCGTTATTTGGATTTTGTTTCTTATACATTTTCCACAGTATATATAAAAGAGGTAGCGTTTTAGATGATGAAGTGATATAAAAGAGTCCTCTTAAAGCGGGGTGACTAGGTTTTGTACCACCACTATATATACGAATTTTCAATCAAATGCATTATCGTTTCGTCTAGAGAAAAAAAAACAATAGAACTAGAGTCTAGACTGTTGAAGAATAATCCAAAATTGATAATAACTGGGACGGGATAATTAAATCACATAGATGATATTTCATAGAAACATATTATAATATGACTAGAAAAATTATATATGTTTTATAACAAATAAATTAATATCAAATTATGGTCACAACAAATCATTTATGAGCGTTTAGTAATTCAGAAGTTTGGTCCCTAATATTATTAAGGGCCTATTATTAATCTATTAATATTTTTATTAACTTTGTATCAGAAAGTTTTAAATTTTGGATTCAACACTCTTAAAGATCAAAATTAATACCAAATATGTATATTATATTTTCCAATATCAATGTATAAAACAAATGGATGAAAATCAATTGGGATTTCAATTTGAGCCTTTCGGGCCAGGTGCCCGACCCGGGCCCAGCCCTATTAGATACTACATGCAACGATTGCGGGGACGACAAGATGATATGTTTAAGCTTCAGAATCCCCTTCGATTGCGGAGACGACAAGATGATATTTTTTTGGATTTGTCTGAAAACACTAAACAAAACACTAAATAAAATACTAAACAAAACACTAAACAGTGTGATGGACATCAACGGTTGGGAGTTTGGGGGAGTTGACGGCCATTGAAAAAGTAAGTCCTTCTTGATTTATAAATTATAATTATACCCGCATCAAACTTGAACTCCAAAGCATATTCTTCAAGACTCAGATTACAAGTCTTGGACTTGAAAAGGACAAAGGAAAAATATGATAATATGTCTTTATTGAATATGAATTCAAAGGGTTAATATTGTAAATGACCTCTGAATTATTCATCGAGCATCATTTTGGGGTTATTTTGTACTACTCAAGCTCTAACAAATGTGTCAAATTGGTTATTATCTGTCATTTTTGACAATTTTACCCTTCATTTGAAGAATCTGGGACCACTTCATATTTTTTGTGATGAAGGAAAATTTTAAACATAAAAACAAGGAAAAGATGTGGCTCCCAATTTCTGACTCATCCAATTCGTCTCGTCATTTTGAAGTACCAACAAATTGTCAATATTAAATCATCAATTTGAGCTTAGAATCAAAGTAGTATTTCAATTTTAAGTTTTAAGCACCAAAGTTTAGATTTTAAAAGTCAACACTAAATAAATATTTTGTATATATAATAATCACTATTGTAATATCCTATTGGATACGAAATTGTCTCGTCATTGGTGCTTCAAGGATTTTTGCTTGCCAAATGTCTCTCAAGATACAACGATCGACTTCTTACGGAAGCAGCACTTCAATCCCCAAGAATAGTGAACGCAAATTGTGTTTAAAACTCTTTCTTAATGATAATTTAAGCTTAAATGCTCTATAGAACTAATTATCCACAAAGGGATTAAATTATAAATGAATGAAATGCATTAGTGAGTATCTCTATTTATAAATGTAATAACATCTGTTCATAGAATGTGACTTGAAAATTACACATTTCTATTTTCCTGTTTGGACGGATGGGTTACTTACTGCATGTAACCGTTGGACTTCGCTATGTACCCCTTCATGAATTGCGCCATGCCGCTTTGAACAGAACACCAAATGGTGCGCCTAATTGAAGGCAAAGGCTTGCGCCTGTTACGAAGGCACATGCCTTGTTACAAAGTCTGCAGCCACAATCCAAGTCCAATTCGATGGACTTCATTTGCCAAAAGGTTGCCAATCCGAATGGCACCTTAATTCATATATATATATAATTATATATTCTGTAATTTTCTAATCTAAATTTTAATTTTATACAAATTAATATTTATTTAAAAAATCATGAATCAATTCTTAGGATCAAACTCTAATTCCAAGAGATATAATGGTCCAACAAAAATATCCTTTAATTTCCGTTTACATTATTAAAAATTAACTACTTTTTTTTCTTAACATGTGTTTTATTGAAATATATAATATACATGATAACATAATAATAAAAAATAAATAAACAGTAAGCTGCAAGCCTGTATCTTTATTCATAAATAGTATATAGAAAAATTGAAAAATTATCACAACCTATGAGAAATTTCAAAGGGTTCAGTAAACTCAAGAGTTTAGATTTATTGTTTACGTTCACTTATCATATAGAAATGTCTTTCCGAGAATAAAAGATTCGAATTTGATATATAATTAATTAAAAAGATAGTTGATACGTCCCGTACATAGTATCATTAAAATCAAGTAGGGTTTCGCAAACGTCTGTACCAAAATTGAAAAACAAATTAAAAGGTTTTAGGTAGTTGTAATGGGAAACTTGGAAGGGACATGGAACAAATTTGTGAATAGTGACCTACTCATTGCAGGTAAAGTCTAACACTTGTTTGTTGTTCTGGGTATAAGGAGTGTCCTTTAGAGGAACTAAGGCATTCTCCAACCATTTCCTATAATTTGCGGGTTATATTAAATTTTAGCCCTAAAATATAATAACTTTTTAATGAATATTTCATAGTCATATTTACCATCTCCAACCATTTAGGATTATGCCATTATTATTTCAATATTTTATCATTATTTTCTATATGTTTTAAATTTAAAGATAATTTAATTAACAAATATAACATTTTTTTAAAAAAATTATTGTTATGGGAAAATAATTATGTGATAAGATTTGAAGTGGACAAAATAATTTTGTGGTAAGATTTTTAAGTGACACGTGTCAACACGTGAGTAAATATCTAGATTATCGATTATATAGTGGCTATGTGGCACATGAATAATTTTGTGAGAAGATATTCAAGTGTCACGTGTCACCATGCGATTAAATGTCTAGATATTCAAGAAAAATTAAAACATTGAGTGCAAGTGGTGGACAACCAATTATAATAAGGATTGAACCCCACTATATATTTAGGAAGTAGGAAATTTCTTAAATTTTTGGACAAATTTTAGAAAATGTAAATGTATGGTGCTTGGCCCTTGACCAAAATTTGTCCATGACCCTTGACCTTGTGGTTGAAGATCATTTTTTACCAAATTTTTCTACAATTTGGCTTTTTGGCCCATAATGCTTTCACAAAGACGAGGGCATTGTAAGGTGACAAATAATTTACTAGCTAGGTTTATTAATGCCCTATGCCTTCAATCATTGGGTAGAAGTACCATTTTTTTGGTTATTTACCTTCATTATTTTTTTTCCAAAAGTTAAAAGATAATTCGTTTTATTATTGATCACCGATTGAAAAAGGATTTTTTGAAATTGATCCTTAGTGGTTCTTTTGCACATATGTGTCGTTTTGATAATTAGGTTGTTCACCAATTTTTTTGTCATTGACACACAATATCTCAAAGCTGACAATCAATGACTAATCTGTGTCGGGGACTGGAAAGACTCACGCACGCGTTGCAGCGCACCCCTATCCTCAATCAGGATATAACCCAAGGGAAATCGAACCCAGAACTAGTCAGGAGCATACCGGATCTAGGAACGCCCTAACCACTGGGCCAACCTGTTGTGGTTAGGTTGTTCACCATTTGGCTCCCTACGCTCTGCACATTGGTCAAGTCTTTGTGCTGGTTTGAAGCGCCACTGAATACAATCTCTTATTTGTTATTAGAAGATAAGTCTTAATTTTGTTTAGCATTAGCATGTGGTTTTCTTTTTCCATAGTTGTGACAAAGTTTTTTAAATCAGTCATGCACTTTATGTTCTTTTTTGTCTCCTCATTTTCATCTTAATGAATATTTGATTAAAAAAAATCACAAGGTAATGCGATTAATACTACGATTTAGTATAATTTTTCTCTCAACTCTGTATTGGGAGCTATCAGGTCTAAAGTATGACATTCATAAAGAGCAAAATCGATATTCAATATATAGCAATGAATGAGTTTTGAAAACAAACACCCCAACCAATTCCTCCAGTTACAAACTTTAGTTTTGTAAGGTTGTTGTGTATTTATTACATAGTAACAACATTTCACTCATAAAAAAATTAATTTTTCCATACGGCAGCACCTCTAATATGGGGGCACTATGGAGAAGCTACACTTACTCCAAGCCTCGGCCGACCTTATTTCCATCTCCAAATATCCTTATATGAAAACATCACAAGCTAAAATGTCAAACAAGCTGTAAAACCTCCAAACCTTCCAAACCATGGGTACGTACTTAGTTTAGTTGATTAAACCTGATTGCGGTAGAAGTCTTTGTATTTAGTTGGGATTGTGATAGAAATAGAATAATTTGATTTATGTCAAAGTTCAATCACGAAAAACATACAAAATTAAAATATCCCACGTAACTTTATAATTAAAAAACAAATGGAACTGTGATTTATACAAGTAATAACTTTCCATGGACGTACTCCACATAATAACTAGAACTTGGATGTAAGTTTAGACATTAATGTGATTCTTTCTAATTTACGATACAGATATTGAAATTTTCGTAATAAGAGTAAAGCTTAATATTTTTATATATTTTTTCTAAATCTAATGAATATCGTATTTGACTTATTATTATTTTATTCAAAAGGTCAACCATCCCAAACCCTATAGAATCTCCCAACCAGAAACAGTTGCACATACAATTCAAAATTTGGATGAATGTAGGATTTGCGTTTTCCCAACCCCCAACTAGCAGTCTAGCATCTAGCTTACTACTTAACCATCCAACTTTAATGCATGGACCATGAAACGAAACCCTCCTTATTACTTGTTCATCATGAGTGTTTTTTTATTTTTTATTTTTTAATTTATTCATATAGATAACGGGATAAGGTTAGTATCGATAACATCTGACAAATAATCTTTGAAAAGAAATGAAATGGAATTGACTTATGATCACAATTCCTGAAATAATTATCATAAAACTGATGCAAGGATAGTGCTAGTACAAATCATAATCATAGCATTTAATTTGTTTTCAATATATTCATTATGGGTAGATTTGTTTGTTCGGAATTTTGGATAGTAGGTTAGGGAGAAATTGTGTATGTGGGATCCACAAATCGTGAGTTCGATTACCCTTAAGATGATACCATATTTAAGTTGAGGGCTACGCTAATCCTCTTGAGATTTTACCGGACAAGAATGATGATGACCAATCGAATATGAGCTAGGTGAGAATAGAATCTGGGTTTGAGTTTAAACATACTTCTAATTAAAGTTCTAATTATGCGCAAATCAACTACATTAAGTATGGCATGAATTGGATCCGAGGGTGATCTCTACCTCAAGAATTGCTGAAAATAGAAGACCCAACTGGCAAGCCAAATGGATGCAAACTCTTCCTGGAAAATTATAGTGAAAATGGTTGAATTGCTTCCACTTTCTGAAAAATTCACAACTTACTTTTGGCAACACAGTTGCACATCCATTTATTGCAAAACCGATCACATGAAATTCCAATATTTTCTAAACCCCGTGACGTCCATCCAATTTGAAACTCCACTCATCTAGCTAGGGTTTTTTGAGTCAATCAACGGTTGAATTTCGATAGTTCAACATATTCAAATATAAGAATCCAACCGTTAAATGATTCAGTGTATCGAGACATTATAAAAATAATTTTGATTTTGATCCTGTATGATTTTTTTTTTCTTAACAAGGGAATCACTTCAAATAAGATTCACATTGAACTCACCCGGTCAGGTAAAACCTCAAGAAGATTAGCGCAGCAACCTACATACTGTCACGATTTTCCACTTAAATCTTGGTCTGATCCAAGTGAGAATCGAACCCGCGACCTCTTACTTAAAAAATTCAGTGTATCAATGCATCATAAAAAAAATCATTTAACTTTTATCTCCTATGATCCCTAGCCTTTTTTTTTTGGGTTACCGACGAAACCACTTTAAAGTAGAACCACATTGAATTCACCTTAGAGCATCTCTAACGGAGTCCCTAAAACACTTTTTGAAAGTTATTTTAGGGATTTTTAAAGAAAAAAGAGTTCAAGCATAGTCCCTATCTCTCTCATTATTTTAGAATTTTGTTATTTTGAATCCCTAAATTTAACAAAAAGGAGAGAGAAAATAGATATTCCCTATCTCCTCACAATTGAATAAATTTCATTAAAAAAAATTATTTGAGGATATTCAAATGTTTAGCTTGAAATAAATAATAAAATATTTGAGATTTGTTAAAATAGGGAACACTGCTGGAGTAAATTTTTTTAAAACAGTTTTTTAAAATAACTTTCTAACTATTTTAGCTAAAATTAACTTAAATTTAGAGACTTTGCTTTAGATGTTTTTATAAGTAAAATCTCAGGAAGAACACCGTAAAACCCACCGCGATGACATCCTAGCTAGGGTTCCGAAATGTGGGTCTATAATCCCTTCCTTGAACATGATTAGGTAGCAAATTAAACTTGCAGTTGTTATAGGCAAACACTTTATTTGGTTAATCGTGCTCATCAATTTCAAACATTTCGGCCAACACTTAACGTGCTAGAAAACAGCAGCAGATTAAGTTCATGGGCCGGGGGTGGGGGCAACTTTGGTTCGTTTTCTTCCCAGATTATTATTATCGTGATCATCATACATATCTTATAGGTGAAAGATGAGTCCTCCAAATTAATATGCAGAAAAATATGTTAGCAGATGGGACCCTTAGCCTCCTATATGTGGGAGTGGGACCACCCCCTCTCTGAATTTGGATACCTGAAAAGAAACCCAAGTCCACATACACAAGCAAATGATCATCTACCTGGCAATATTCTAGCCCTACTGTCATTTTCTTAATTTGTGACCACCAGATTCACTATATATGCAACTCTTGACATGTCACACCATTTGTTTGCAAAAAAAATCTGTGTGCGTGTAAGGAATTTTACACATGCAGTGTGACAAATGTTTCATTTTTACTACATCAATAATCTTTTACAAAGAAATAATACTCCTACTTGGACACGGAAATGCTCATGTGTATCTGAAACAGGTATCATGTGGTGTTATTAGTACTCCACGTGTTTTGACAGTAAAAAAAGATAATAAGGTTTATTGGTAGGGTATTGTAATAAAAAAATATTCACAGGTTATATTGTGACCATGTAACATTCTAGGTACATAGAAATATGCCTCATTTGTACATACTTATTTGATATATCACACCATTTGACACATTTGAAATGATAGTTAATGTGATTATTCAGTTCAATATTTAAAAAACATAGGTTGTTCTGTGTACGTATATAATGTATATATATATATATTTTTTTGTCAAAGATATCAAAATTTGATTAAATACGAACCGAAATACCAACGTCTTCCACTAGAAAGTTAAAGAGCCACACTGGTTCAAAGTCCTCCCACTTGGGAACCCCCTTCTCTGATTCAAGGTCGTTCTTTAATAGTCGTTCTTTGTATGTATATAATATATAGAATATTTTATTTTAACTAAATTTTATTCCATTTTGAATTACTTAATTGGTGGATTGTGTAGGATATGAATCATCATTTCGAGTTTAGAAGTCTCATATAGATAAGTGTTTCGATTCTAAATTTTAATTGTGAAACTTATAACTAAAAGTTAAAGTTCAAACTATATATTATACTCTAAATAATCACGCCGGGCAATGAATAAGATCGGAATACAAGAAGATCGAGAAATAATGAAGTTCTTACAACAAGTCAAACATGATATTGTATATACAAAAGCAATAATGAATATAGTTATCTAATTGAATTATTTACACAAACACCCCCTGAGTTTTTTGTGTTTTCACAAACACTCCTTCAGATTTTAGGCCTTACAAAAACGCTCAATCAGGTTTCAAAAATATTAAACATAACCCATAAAATATGAAAAATATTTAATTAAATATAATATAAGTTATGTAAATACTAAAATGCTCTTATAGTTATTTAGATATATTATCATTCCAATTTTGAAAATATTACAATGAAAAATCAATTTTATCAATTTTTAGGTTAATATAAGATTTTAATTGATAATCACTTAATAAATAAGTTTAAGTGTAATGTTTTTGGAACCTAAAGAGAGATTTATGTAAGGTCTAAAATTCGAGGGAGCGTTTGTGAAAATATAAAAAATCTCAAGGGTAACCCTTATCTAATTATTATAAGATAAAACAAAAGCATTGTTATTTTCATTTGAATTGAAGACAAAATATCACAATATTAACCAAAAAACTATAAGAATCTCTAGCATAAGTTGTTTTAGATATTAATCTCGATTTAATCATAACATTGCGAAATGATATCACGATGAAGAGAAAATAGAAGATCACTACAAATTCACATCTCTAAAGAAAGGAAGAATTTAACTTTAGAAGAAAAAAGAAAAAAAATCGTTAGCAATCCACGGATATAAAGAAACAGATTAGACTTTATGTTTCCTTTTTTCCCTTTTTTCTTCTTAAAAGCAAATATGAGGTCCCGAAAAAAACAGAAAGGAAATATGAGGAAAACGTGAAACATGTCACGAAAAGACACATCTCACCCCTAAAAAACAGGTTTCTAAACCTAAGAGAATAGGGTTAAAAATGTCATAATCCTCTCTGCGTTGTTATCTACTTAAATTTTCTTAGATGGATATGATACTATTGTCAGAGTTATCAACTACATGTGCGACACGATCCCCGCGAGCAACTGGTCAAAACGGGGTCCCACCTTAAACCTTCAGCGTCAGATCAACCTACTTCATCATCAACGTTATCCTGCGCCCTGCCGTAGTGCATCTCCATCCACGTGTTCAGACTATGAAGCTGTAGTTGCTTGTGTGTGGATGAAAGGTGGAAGGAAGGAAGGAAGGAGTTACAGACATTCTACGTCGTCGTATTTTACGTATTTTGTGATAGTGTTCCCGTTGTCACGTTCACGCGGTTTGGCCAAATGCCAACCTTTTAATTCCTTTTTATTCTTATTCTTATTATTATTTTTTTTCACGAGCCTTGCCTATGCATGCAAATTGCAAATGAAAACCATATGAAATTAAAATCGGTTCGTTTTTATATGTATTCAAATTTGAATTTTTTCTTGTAATTTAGTTAAAAAAATAAAGAAAATTTGTATTTCAGTCAATTTTCTCTCTAAAATTATTATTAATTTTTTTCTCTTGAATAATATTGACACATGTTTCATATAATATCTCATCGAAAAAAATCATATATTGAGTATCATTTATTGCAAGTAAATTGCTCTTTATTAATATTATTTAATACTTCATATTTTTTTAAATGGAAAAAAATTTAACAAATTAGATGAAATTTGACAATTAATAATAATTAAGGGGGATAAAGTTCAAGAGGAAAATTAAGAAAAAATTACAAAATTCAAAGAGAATTGAACAGTACGATGGAGCAAAAACAGTAATTAATAAAAATTTATGACTTAGTAAAATGAAGTAGGTTTGATTCATCTTGTAAGTCTTTGCTTCGAGGCCTAAATGTTCATTTCTTCACCCTTTCAATAAAATTCACGTGTTTTCCATAATTTATTAAGTGTATTTGGAATATATGTCATATGATTATTCAATTTTATCAATTATAATAAGATGAACGATATGATTTACCTCACTTTTAATATATAGAGATAAAAATTAAAAAGATAAATATATTATAATATTAATGAATTGAAATACGACTATTTAAAATCTGAAGTACATTGAAAAATTACTCGATGTCGAGTTTATAATACATTGGATTTGGTTAATGGACAAGGGACACTACGAATTCATTGGGTAGGTAATAAATAATTCAGATTTGGTATTAGTGTATGTTGGGTTTTAGTCCATGGTAATAAATAATTCAGATGTCGAGTTTATAATACCGTGGACTCGATTGGGTTTGGTAGTTGTTACAAATGAGGAGGGGAAACAAAGAACCAAAGAAAAAGTATTATTCATGGAATTATAAGGTTGTTGCTAAAAAGGATAAATTATTTGCACTTTTTGGGTCAATAATTTAGGAAGGTAGGAAAAAAAAATAAGAAATGGTTTTGGATATGGTGGAATCTATCTTTTTAGGTAAAAGAATGAAATATGAGATTAAAAAAATTACTTCCTCCCCAAAATTGGCCATAAGGTGAATGTAAGAGGAAAGATTTAATTTTTTTGAGAAGTTCGATGATATAAAAATTAATTTTATTGTATATATAAATACGTTCATTTGGAGAAAAAACGTAAATTAATAAATGAGTTTAGAATGTTATCTAGATAAAAAAATAAAAAATAAATTATACTTGTTTAAACAGTTTTAGGCTTTTAGCTTGTGTAAACAAGAAAAGTTACTTCAGTTAAAAATATTTTAATTTTCAGTTTTTTACGGTACGTATAAGTAAGACGATGAGTTCCAACATTTTCTTGCAATATACCATGAGCAAATCACAAGCTTTTCTCCAATTTTTCCCATTTGATAATTGCTGAGCTTAAAAATGAAGAATTGAAAGATGAATATGGTACTTCTTCAGCAAGCCATGACCAAGTCCCATTGATTTAAATCTTCAGTCTGTCCCACCGACTTTCCGTACATAAATCACAATAGTTTAAACGATAGTCGTTTGTATATATATATATAAAAAAATCTCCGAAAAGCTTCTATTGGATTAAATTCTTGATATGAAAATAGAAATAGAAATAGAAGCAAAGGAAAAGAAAAAAAAATCATATGGAGGGGAGGGACCTCTGATTGAGACAGATGAGTCTCATAAATAATAAATCTGGTATTTTTTATGCCATAATTATTATTATTGGTATCCAAATCTCTATTTCATTTCGCTGCTTTTTAACTTTACATAATCGGTCTTTCTAGAACTCTAACCTCAACTCCGACTCTCTCTTACATAACATTCTCATATTTTCCTCTCCTTCTCTCTCACTCTCTCCGTTGGCTTGCTCTGTTTTTCCGGGAAAAAGTTTTCTCCTTTTCCCCATAATTCTGTTACAAAAATCACGTCTTTGCTAGCGTGTTCGGCAAACATCTCCAAAATTACATAAAAACCCATCTCATTTCCCTGGGATTGTTTCCTCTCCGTCATAACTCTCTCGGAATTCAGAATCTTTCTGCAGTTTTCGTTTTGTTTCTTTGATTTGACGTTAAGGTTTAAGGTTGGGTTGTGGTGACTTTGATCGAGGAGAAGAATCGTCGGCTTTGAGTTTTCTTAAAGGTCGGAGAAAACAGGAGAGTTGGAGTGAGAATTTGGTCGGAATTTTGATTTGCATTGAACGGAAAACGGTTGGGAATTGATAAACATTGCCAGCGAAGAGTCTCTGTGTGGAAAAAAAAAAAAAAAAAAAGAGGTGAGACGACGACTGAGTAGTTTAGAGTTGCCCGTGAATTTTTCTGTCCAAACGTCGAAAAATAGAATTGTTTCTTAGGTGTCCCATTTTTCATTTTCTATGTCTTTCGCTTTTCAAGGGAAATCAAATCCCGACAATCAGTCCCTCCCTTTCCCATTCCTCTCCTCTTCTCTCTCTCTCTCCTCTCTCTATTTTATAAGATTTCCTCTGTTTTCCAGGTTGAGGTGAGAGAAATTATTCTCTCTCTGATTCAGGGTGAGCGAGAAACCCAAGTTTCGCTCTCTCTAACTTTGTTTCTCTCTCTCTTCATCTCTCTCTCAAGAGAATTGCAGAGGAAGAAGAAGAAGACATGATTTTGGACAAAGGGTCAATGCAATCAAACCTGGACTGCTTCCTCCATTGTACAACGCCAGTGCTTCAGCCCCAATTCCTACCCAAGGTTTGTAATCTAATTTTCTGCCATTTTTGCCTTCTGGGTTGCTTTCAAAATCAATGATTGTTGATCAAATTGCATGCAAGTTTTGATTTTGATCATGGTTTTGTTGCAGTCTGAGATTAGGAACCTGAACCGGCTGTGGCATCCATGGGAGAGAGAAAAGGTCGAGTATTTCACGTTGAGTGATCTCTGGAATTGCTATGATGAATGGAGTGCGTATGGTGCTGGGGTCCCAATTGCCATGGAAGGCGGCGAGACCCTTGTGCAGTACTATGTGCCTTATCTCTCTGCTCTCCAAATTTTCACCAGCAATTCATCTGTGAATGGCTTCAGGTATCAATTTCAGTTTCATCATATGGAATTCTAATTTTGAATTTTGGTTAGCTGAGATTGATTTAGGCCCAATAATCTAATTACCAAAATGCTGGTTTTGATTGGCTCAAAACCGTTGTAGAATCATGTTTTGGGAATTTTAGATGGCCTATTTGTGTTTATGATTGTGGTTCTTCGTGTATTGTACCAATGAAATGCTAAGATTTCGGGTACGGGTTAGTTGGACTACATTGATTTGGTGATTCATGCCATTTTGAAATGGTTTTCATGAAATTTTGAATTGAATGTGTTATGTGTTTTTCTTAAGTAGCTGTAATGGCAGAATGATCACATTGAAAATTTTATTTTTTCAGGGAAGAGGCGGAGTCCGGTGATTGTGAGACAAGGGATTCGTTTAGTGATTCTTGCAGTTTTGAGAGCGAGAGTGACAAGTTATGGAGATGGGATGGATGCTCGTCGGAAGATGGCGGGTTTGAGCAAGACAATCTCTGGCATGTGAATGATAGATTAGGGTACCTGTATTTCGAGTATTTTGAGAGATCAACTCCCTATGGAAGAGTTCCTCTCATGGATAAGGTAACTTTCTAGTTCAAATTCCTCTTCTGCATATCTTGGTTTGTGATTAAATAGTCTCTTTTTCCAATTTGATTTGGTTCTCATTTGATTGCCCTTTTTTCTCTCTTTAACAAGATGGATTAAACATAGGAATAATTAAAGGAGTGATCTGAATACTTTCCCCTGTTATGGTCTCTCCATTATAACGGAATTGAATTTTTTGTTGTATTTATCGGTTCGTCATCATGAGAATATGTTCTTACCTTGGATGTTCTTTTCTCTTTTTTGACTTTCTGTTTGGAATATATGATACTCTTGAAGATTGTGGTTCTAATTTTTTGGATGATCTTGACAACTTATGCTGATTATTAGTTCCTCTGGTTCTCTTTCGCTATCCGTATAATAAAAGTGTGGATTCGATTGACACTTTGTTCGTTTTATGCTTTCAGATCAATGCATTGGCTCAAAGATTCCCTGGCTTGATGTCGTTGAGGAGTGTTGATCTATCCCCAGCTAGTTGGATGGCCGTTGCTTGGTATTTCTCTCTCTCTCCCTATTTACGCCCAAAAACATTACACCCCAATAATTATCTTACGTTACGTAGAGAATAATTACTGCTTTATAATATCCGACAAACGACTGTAAGTACGTAGATTAGCATGTTTCCTTATGAATATTGAAAGGCAAAATTTGTTCTTAACATTGTCAATGTGATCATTTCTCAGGTACCCAATCTATCACATTCCCATGGGAAGGACTATAAAGGACCTCTCGACATCCTTCCTCACATACCACACTCTTTCATCTTCGTTTCAAGGTTGGAATATTTTTTTGAATCCATTTCACTTTGAGTTGGTTCTTTCCTCAAGTCTTTTTCGCCATAAATATCTTAGTTTTCGGAAAGCACTGTCTATGCACACCGTTTACTCAACACTAAATGCTCTTCTATGTGTGTGTAGACATGGAACTAGACGATGATATTGAGAGTGACGAACAACGGAAGAGAAAGAAGGCGGAAGGCATTTCTCTCCCTCCATTTGGCTTGGCCACCTACAAGATGCAAGGGAACGTGTGGGTCTCGGGCAATTGTGGAAGGGACCAAGAAAGGCTCATGTCTCTATTGAGCGTGGCTGATTCTTGGCTAAAGCAGCTCAGGGTCCAGCACCATGACTTCAACTACTTCACCTCACTTAGGCGTGGCCAGTGCCACTACTTTTAGAAAGAAAGAAAGAAAGAAAGAAAGAAAAAAAGCTCTCCCTTGAAAGTGATTGACCACTAAAATCCTCCAGTTTGGATAATTGGGTTTTCGACTTTTCGTTAAACCTTTGTTTTCGAGGTAATTTAGCCATGAGTCTTGAGGAGGATTGTGGTTGATTCTTCTTCTTGCGGTACTTGGTTTATTGCTAGGGTTTTAGTGTTCATCCTCAGGTATGTGATGACTTTGACACCTTTTGTTGGGCCTTTGTATTTAGTAGAGAGAATGGGTGAGGTTAGAGTGAGGCTCTTGAATTATGAGTTTTTTTTTTCCTTCTCTTTTTCAATCTTAAAAATAGTGGTTTGTGTAATTATATTTTCTCTTGACCATTTTAATGGAACTTTGGGAGATGAGGAAAATTCCTTCTTGTTTTCTATTATATTTTGTTTTCGAAAATTATTATCAGCACCTCTCGAGAAATTAGAATGCCAAATGATGTGAGGAGGGATTATATTATATATTTGTTGGGTATTGATCTTATTTTTTATAAAAGTCAAATTTGAAAATTTTCACATAATATGTAAGGAATAATACTATTAAGTCATAGCATTAAAGGATACAACAAAAGTCACCTTACAACCTTCTTTCCACATAATGTGCCAAATATGTTGTCATTTCCCTGGACCATATACATATTGGTTGTCACTAGACTTTGTCTAAGGGGAAGTGGCTTGGAAAGAAGAGTACAAAAGGTTGAGTCTAGAGATTGCTATTGCTTATGTGGATTCTGTGGATAATCCAAATTTAAAAATAAAAAATAAAAAATTAGAGGAGTGGGATACATCATTCATGCCTCTATGGTTTTTTTAGATACACAAGAAAATAAAAGTTAAAGCAGAAAGTCCTTTAGGCAACTAAGATTCACAAGGTCAAATTGTAAAGTTTTATAAATTTTTGGAGGTATAACATAGATTCAAATATGAGTTGAATTCTTCGTGTGTACCAAAGCAGTCAAAACATCAGTCATGAAGTTTGCTTCACGATAAATATGCTTGAAATAAATACAGGAAAATTGTGAAATAAGATATTTTAGGATTGTGGTGTGCTTCCATGCCTCCATGGTTGTGCTTGGATCAACCAAAATCTTGTTTTATTATTTTATGAAAAGAGGTCCAAACTATGTGTTTTTGGTTAGTTCTATAATTGTTAGTTGGAAACATGGAATTCCAAAACCAAACCAACCAAAACTTTTTTGTGTCCTTTTACTATTTTTAAAGGTTGCCTTGACTTGGTGAATTTTCTATGATTCTATGTGCTCGCGTCCATTGCTCAAGTCATAAGTTGTTGCTGCTTTTAGTACATTGGTTGCACCAAGTTATATATATTGTATTTGGATTTAATGTCACCATTATGTTGCTAGTAATCTCATGCTCTAATTGTGGCGCAATACATTGTTGGGCGTCACAAAAGGTAGGAAATTGAAGTCTTGGACGGGTATGTTCTCGCATGTTTTTTCGTATTAAGAAATGCTAATGAAATTTTTTTTTTACACGAATTCCTACGTTTTTATGATTTTTTTGTAAAATGAGATGACAACGACGTGAAAAAATTTCTCTTTCCGAGAGAGTCATATTAAGGAAATTGAGAATGCGTTAACCATCATAAATTAAATATATATGAACTAGGGTTTAGGTGTTTGATCAAAATTTTTAAATGATTTATTAATATATTTGGTTTTATACAAATGAATATTTAAAACATTTTAAGACATGAGAACTCAAAAGAGCCGAGAACGACGGTGCGGCGGCAATTGTGGAAGCTGTTGCCTAATGCTATAAGACCAAAAATATTCTAACTGCCTTATATTATCTCTCTTTCATTTCCTCATTCCCTTGGATGTCCAAGTCTCTTTTCTCTAGTAGAGACACATGGAGGGCTTAGCTTCATTGCTATTAGAGTCCTTATATGCAAGACCTAAAATTTTGACTCGTTTTGGAGTCGCTTTCAACGGAGAAGATAAAGTAGTGTATTAGCTTGCAATTCTATCCGTTTAACATCCTATCACCTCATTTTTTTTTAATTAAGTGACGATAGAACTTTAGCTTGACTAGTTTTGGGACGTGGAAAAACTCATCCCATCACTCACCTTAATTGGATGGCATTATGATTCCTAGCTAGGGTTTGAGTAATTTTTGGATGGAATTATTAGTGCTCCATTGCTTATCTCCTTTTACCCATGTCATCCAAACAGCACAAGACCTAATTCTTACTATATAAAAAAGTCAATAATAAACCCACCTAAATCTTGATTGCTCATGTGCATGGCACATGTAATATGTTAGTGGTTTATAAGACAATCCCATTGCCTAATAAGAGAGGTTCTTTTTTAGTGCAACCGACTATGTGATCCACTTAAGCTTTCGATTGAGGAAAAAAACAAGGTGGAAAATCCCAAACTTCACTATCTTATCTATATATGGAATTACGTGACATATTATTTCAATCTCAAAATTGCAATCAATAATATATATGTTGTGTCATTAGTACGTAATACTGATTTAACGAAAATATTCTTACTTATTTTAATATATAGTGAAATGTTTCAGATTTCATTATCGTAAAGTACAATATCATTTCAACGTACCTAATATATATAATTCCACTCCCTAATATCGTTTTACATACATATACATATATCAAAAGGAAAACTACATACATATTGTGACATGTAGTATGAACTCAAATCAATAACAAGGACTTTGGAGCACTCTAAAGTAGCTACCAACAAACATGAAATTGCACTGCGCATGGCCATTGGCCATTTGGTTTTGTTGGTCTCGTTGATGGATTTTGCTGTATTGCACTTGGGATACTTCACTCAATTTGATAATCCACTTTGACATTCTAGCTAGTACTTTGCCACATGCCATGCTAGCTAAACAATTATAGATATTTTTTTTGGCATATTGGATGAGATCAAAACTGTAAAATGCACGTTAATTTACAAATGTAATTTTTCTAATTAATACTATAGAAAAAAAAAAATTCTGTAACGTTTTATTACATATTTATCTATCTGTAATGAAAATTACTTTAATTTGAAATATAAACCGATTTTGATTTTTGACAAAAATAAATACGATGTGTCAATACTATTTAATTAACTAAATAATTTCTTGACTCTCTTATCATTTTGGATTAATTTCGAAGGGAAAAACATTTAGATAGACTACCTAGGGTTTAGTTATTCCGATAAATTATGACCCTAGAATGTGACACAACATCCACTTGGAGTCAAATTTGTTTATTGGGATAATAAAAAATTAATTTTATGTTGTTGGATCATAATATTTGTTTTTCGGCTAATATATTGCATTTTAAAAATATATAGATTTGAATTCAACCGCATAATCATTCAATTAGAACTCCATATTAAGCTCTGAATATAATTAAAAATTCGTTATTAACATTTATATGAATCGATTGAAACTTTCAATATATAAAATAAGAAAAGAGAAGGTTGAAGAGTAGTGCCGACACATTACGAATACAAATTGTACTATAAATTTTGGTTCCCAAGAGAAAGGGCTCTTTGATGTAGTGATCAAATGTAGCTACTAGTCAAAATGAAGGTGATGGGTTGAACATCAACTTGAGGGAGGCCTTGAAGGGCTTCTATGCTCCTAGCCTGCATGGTTATGGGGCTTCTAATGCAATCATCAATTTGATCCAATAAATTCAGTACTCAAAAAATAAGAGTGAAAATTATTTTCAATATTTATTACGACAACGTGAAAATTTATTTTTCAATTTTTACAATGACAATCGTTTGCTAAGTTTCTTGTAGTTTTTTATATATAAACTTTTCAGGCTAAATTGGAGAATCCGTCCTTAAACTTTATCATAATTTTAGCAACCGTCCCTTAACTTCAATATTAGTGTCCACCGTCAATAAATTTTACCATAATAATTTAGTTAGTCTCTCCGTTAAAATGTCAAACGGAATATGTTAAAAATAAGGGCAAAAACGTCCATTTTGGTGGTTTGGTGAGCCTAGGCCCACTCCCTCACTATCTCTTCATCTTATCTCAATCCCATCCTCACTCGCACTTGCTCTCGAAGTCGGCCGAAAAGACCACCAAAACAATGGCTCCGCACCAACCTCGATATCCCGTGAACCAACCATGACGGCTACCATCTTCGTGATCGCCGTGAGGAGACAAAGACAACCCTACCATTCTTGTGCACCGACGACCACCGTGGTGGGAGATTCAATGGGAGGAAGCTTGATAGAGAAGCCGAGAACACCACACCACTGTCCCAATAATCCGACGAACAAACACTCACCTTCAACACGTCCTTGATCGATTGCCTCGACGAGATGAAGCCAACCATGGTAATCTCGCCCTTCATCGATCGCCGTGGGCAGAGCTTTGATGGGAAACGCTTCGACAGAGTCGAAGATTTCCGACTCAATCCCAGTCGGCCTAGGTAAAATCGAACCACGATTGCTTTTCCAATGGATTCCTTAAGTTGTTTAGATGTTTTTTGACCTATTGCATGTTCGTTTTGGTGGAGGTTTTATGGGGGAGGAAGCTTGATCAGGAACTAGGAGAATTCCGACGACCACCGCCTCTCTCGAGACCAGTTCGATTGAAGAACAGAAGTTGAAAAATCTATTTTGCCCTCAACTGTTCAATCATGTGCATTTCACGTGCCTTTTTCTCACGGATTCCGTGTGAATTTTGATGCAGGGACTAACTGAACTATTATGGTAAAATTCAGGGACGGAGGACACTAATATTGAAGTTTAGGGACGGTTGCTAAAATTATGGTAAAATTTAGGGACTGTTGCTCCAATTTAGCCAACTTTTTTTGTTAAGTTTTATGTACTTTGTCGATGTATACTGACATTTTTAGATAAATTGTTTGTATTTTATCGATATAAAATAATATATCAATACTTGTTGTTGAGTTGTCTGTACTTTGTCGATACATATTGACAATTTGTTAAAAAAAACACATTGTTCTTACTAACTAGAGGGTTTGAGAATTTCAATTGTTACTAATTTCGTGAGATCATTAATTTAGTCATTCACATGTATAATCAAACAAATGGCCGATAATTTTGTTAAAAATTAAGATACTCACGATGAACCGCTCATTATATTGATACATAAGAATCACTAAAAAAATTTCTAAGTTAGAAAAATGACGGCGGACGTTGACGGACGACGGTGCGGCCGTCTTCTCCCACGAGTCACTGACAACTGGATCGGTCATACAGGCTTACGTGGCATGCCACCTGGCATCCACGTGGGTGCCACCTGGCCACACAGTCAGCAATCAGTTGACTTAACGATCAACTGACACCGTCAAGGGTTTAACGGAATATGCTGACGACGTTAGCATATTCCGTCAAAAGTTAATAGAGTTTGACGGAACCCTAACGCCGTTAGTGTGGACATAATATTCCGATTTCTTCAGGAGATTCTATCAGGTTTGAGGGAATATTCCATTAGGGTTGACGAAATATTCCACAGTGAACAGTACCAGTGCGTGGGGGCGCGTTGCAGCGCATGAGGGCGCGTGGCCGGCAGTTGGTCCGGCCTTCTACTGGGCTTGAAGGCGCGTGAGACCGATTCCGGGGTCACGGCGGCCCATGGCTAGGGTTTTGGGACATTCCATATCGGATTTTGTCGATTTTGAGGCCGTAGGAGTTCGTTTAGAGCCCCATTTGAGTAATCCCAGTGGTAATGCTTGACCATGGAGCGGGTTTTGGGCTCGGGAGGTCAAGGGAGTTGTGTCATTAAGGTGTCAAAGAGTTCCTTGGGGTTAGGGATTCCTTGATTTGGTATTTTAGTTGCGATGTAAATGGACTAGGTTCCCGAGATTGCATAGGATGCGTACTTCTAGGTATTATGTTATACCACGGGGTTCTGCGATGATTGGTGTGGAAGACGTCTTTCTCCGCTACATTGTTGAGGGTTCTCCGACTAGCGTTAGAGGGTACGCCTCCGCCAGATTGTTGAGGGGTTCTCCGATGTAGGCATTCGAGGGATCTTTCTCCGCCATATCGTTGAGGTATGAGGTATGTCAGGATGATCATGGATACCGAGTTACCACTCGGGGTGCCCAGGATGAGCAGGGATATTGAGTTATCACTCGGGGTGCTCAGGATAAGCAGGGATATCGAGTTACCACTCGGGGTGCTCAGGAAGAGCAGGGATATCGAGTTACTACTTGGGGTGCTCCGGATGAGCAGGGATATCGAGTTACCACTCGGGGTGCTCAAGATGAGCAAGGATATCGAGTTACCACTCTGGGTGCCCAGGATGAGCAGGGATATTAAGTTACCACTCGGGGTGCTCAGGATGAGCAGGGATATTGAGTTACCACTCGGGGTGCTAAGGATGAGCAGGGATATCGAGTTATCACTCGGGTGCTCAGGATGAGCAGGGATATCGAGTTACCACTCTTGGTACTCAAGATGAGTAGGGATATTGAGTTACCACTCGGGGTGCTCTAGAGAAGTAGTGATATCGAGTTACCACTTGTGGTGCTCAGGATGAGCAGGGATATCGAGTTACCACTCGGAGTGCTCTAGGGGAGCAGGGATATTGAGTTATCACTCAGGGTGCTCAGGATGAGCAGGAATATCGAGTTACCACTCGGGGTGCTCAGGAGGAGCGAGATATCGAGTTACCACTCGTGGTGCTCAGAACGAGCTGGATTATCGAGTTACCACTCGGGGTGCTCAGGATGAGCCATGATATCGGGTGTGACTCGAAGTAAGTCAGTGAGACTCAATTTAACCAAGTTTGGTGCCTTCGCCATCCGAGTCAGTGGGTTGGTATGGGCGGTGACCCAGATTGATGAGTTATTGACGGTTCCCAAGAGGGTGACACGTAAGTTATTTTGTTAGATTGCGGAGGAGATCCTCCGAGGTAGTTTGTTAACTACTAGGCTATCATGTGTCTGACAGGTAGTTGAAACCCCTGTAAAGTTCATTTATTATTTCGAATGGTTAAGGGTATTTTCAGGTATTAAACTTTTGGTGTTAAAAACTGTCAGTCGAGAGGCTGGGGTGTAAAACAAGTTCGTGAGGTGACCTTGTAGGGCCACCATTGGGATGAGGTTTCAGCAGTGTTTGACTTACTGTCAATTTGGTATCAGAGCTTGTTAGCAAAGGGGTATAAACTTCGAATCATGATCAGGGGTTCTCACATTGTGATCTATGGAGAAACATTGGCTCTTACCCTGATATGACTAGGCCGGTTAGCCACCGGTGGTTGCTTTGTCGAGGGACTAAGATGGTTAAGCAGTCCTTAAGGGGAGATTCTACTAGACTTTTGGCAGAGTCCTCATAATTACAGTGTTAGGACTTAAGGGTGTTTTGGGAATTTTCCCTTAGGTTGTCAGACGGGAGTAGGGTTCTTCTCGGGTTTCGAGGGGGAATTAAGGAAGGGTCCTTATATTTGGTATCAAAGTGTCGGGTTTAACTTCCTGTAGACCCCACACTTGTGTGCAAATTATTTAAGGATTCTTGGCAACGAGATGCCTTCGAGACGTTGTCTCTTCAGCGACCTTGAACTGAGGGAGGCGGAGGTCATGTGATGCATCGGCAAGGTAGGCGTCGCTATTGATGGTGAGTGGACCTTGGTTTATAAACTGCAATGCATGCATACAAGTATATTTGTATTAAATTCTATTATTTTTTACTTTTGGCAAATTTCTGGAATTTAAAAATTATTATTGGATTCATGTTTTCCATATTTAAGTGAAAATGTGTTTTGGGGAAATGGCCTGGTTTTTGGACTCGGTGTTTATGTCGTCTTGATGGGGTAAATATTGATTCCATGATTTGGGGTTAGACCCGTATTTATGATTTTACTGGATTTGGCCATAAATGGGTTTTCAATGAATTTGGCTTAAGCCAAGAAACAAGGATTTCAAAACATGGATTTGATTTTCACTGGAAATCTATCCCCGATGGTGAAGGTTTCTCCGACTGGCGTTGAGTGTTTTTTCTCCGCTGGATCATTGAGGGTTCTCCGATACTAGTGTCGAGGGTTTTCTCCGTTGGGTCGTTGAGGTTGTCTACGCATAGCACATGTTTCTGCACCACTCGAGGTATATCGGGTGTGCAGGGTCAGGGTTTTCTCCGACTGGTGTTTAGCGATTTTGCTTTGCTGGATCATTGAGGGTTCTCTGACGCTGGTGTCGAGGGTTTTCTCCGCCGGGTCGTTGAGGTTGTCTATGCATAGTACTGGGTTATGCACAACTCGAGGTATATCGGGTGTGCGGAGGGTATTTCGGGAACAATGGGATATGTTTTGATATTTCAATGTCCAGGTCTATTTACATGATTTTTAAACTCCTTTGAGGAGGGCATTCAACGCATAATTTTGGACCACGGTATGTTTTTCATTATTACGGATTTTTGTGGGTCCCACCGGGTGTTTTTACAAAAGATGGATTTTTCTGGCAAGTTTTTGGCTTTTCTTTATGGACTTGTTTGAAAAGAAATTTTGCGTATGCATGCATTGTTTTGCATATGATGAAGGGTATTTTCTATCACGTATTCGCCAAGGTTTTATTCGACTAGCATTGGATGAAATTTTTCCTAGACTAGCATGATAAGGTTTTTCCTCCGCCAGGTCATCGATATGCTCTGATTCTGGCGTGGCAGGAAGCTTTCCGCTAAATCGTTGAGACTAACTGCACTTGGTACACATGACCTTATCTGATACCTGGCTTCGAGGTATGTTCGGTCATGTGACATCATGACTTGAGGTGATGGTCGTCATGTTGGGAGTAGGACCTGCAGTGGACTTCTCAGACTCAGAGACATGTTTCGAGGTATGTTGCAGGTTGAATGGATTATGGTGCCTCTAGGATGTCTTCTCGCCTATGGTTTGTTGTCTAGATTGGACTAGGGAGATGTGCAGAGTGCACAAGTTCTATGGGGAATCGCATCTGGGGCCTAGTTCGTGTCGATGGTGACGCGAGAGAACTTGAAACAGGAGGTTGGTTCTGTGACTTGAGTTAAGGGAATTTTGAGGACGAAATTTCTTTAAGGGGGGTGAATTGTAACGACCCAAAAATTTAATTATTTAATTATCGTAAGTTATTTGGTTAAAAGATGATTTCACCCTTGGTTGTTAAGGGGCGTGAAAGTAAATTTTTGTTTCGAGGCACTTTTAGTTGTGTTTTGGGTACCATTGCGTAGGTATCAAACTCATGCGTTCGTAGATAGGCGGCATGCGAAAAACGGAGTTCATGTGCGAAAAATACAAGTCTCGAGTGTCAGGGGCATTTTGGTAATTTGGCAGGGGTATATATTTTTAACCCCCGATTGATTTGATCTTATCATAATCTTCATTTTTATTTTTTCTCTCTTTTGTGGGTCCCACCGGGTGTTTTTACAAAAGATGGATTTTTCTGGCAAGTTTTTGGCTTTTCTTTATGGACTTGTTTGAAAAGAAATTTTACGTATGCATGCATTGTTTTGCATATGATGAAGGGTATTTTCTATCACGTATTCGCCAAGGTTTTATTCGACTAGCATTGGATGAAATTTTTCCTAGACTAGCATGGTAAGGTTTTTCCTCCGCCAGGTCATCGATATGCTCTGATTCTGGCGTGGCAGGAAGCTTTCCGCTAAATCGTTGAGACTAACTGCACTTGGTACACATGACCTTATCTGATACCTGGCTTCGAGGTATGTTCGGTCATGTGACATCATGACTTGAGGTGATGGTCGTCATGTTGGGAGTAGGACCTGCAGTGGACTTCTCAGACTCAGAGACATGTTTCGAGGTATGTTGCAGGTTGAATGGATTATGGTGCCTCTAGGATGTCTTCTCGCCTATGGTTTGTTGTCTAGATTGGACTAGGGAGATGTGCAGAGTGCACAAGTTCTATGGGGAATCGCATCTGGGGCCTAGTTCGTGTCGATGGTGACGCGAGAGATCTTGAAACAGGAGGTTGGTTCTGTGACTTGAGTTAAGGGAATTTTGAGGACGAAATTTCTTTAAGGGGGGTGAATTGTAACGACCCAAAAATTTAATTATTTAATTATCGTAAGTTATTTGGTTAAAAGATGATTTCACCCTTGGTTGTTAAGGGGCGTGAAAGTAAATTTTTGTTTCGAGGCACTTTTAGTTGTGTTTTGGGTACCATTGCGTAGGTATCGAACTCATGCGTTCGTAGATAGGCGGCACGCGAAAAACGGAGTTCATGTGCGAAAAATACAAGTCTCGAGTGTCAGGGGCATTTTGGTAATTTGGCAGGGGTATATATTTTTAACCCCCGATTGATTTGATCTTATCATAATCTTCATTTTTATTTTTTCTCTCTTTTGTGGGTCCCACCGGGTGTTTTTACAAAAGATGGATTTTTCTGGCAAGTTTTTGGCTTTTCTTTATGGACTTGTTTGAAAAGAAATTTTGCGTATGCATGCATTGTTTTGCATATGATGAAGGGTATTTTCTATCACGTATTCGCCAAGGTTTTATTCGACTAGCATTGGATGAAATTTTTCCTAGACTAGCATGGTAAGGTTTTTCCTCCGCCAGGTCATCGATATGCTCTGATTCTGGCGTGGCAGGAAGCTTTCCGCTAAATCGTTGAGACTAACTGCACTTGGTACACATGACCTTATCTGATACCTGGCTTCGAGGTATGTTCGGTCATGTGACATCATGACTTGAGGTGATGGTCGTCATGTTGGGAGTAGGACCTGCAGTGGACTTCTCAGACTCAGAGACATGTTTCGAGGTATGTTGCAGGTTGAATGGATTATGGTGCCTCTAGGATGTCTTCTCGCCTATGGTTTGTTGTCTAGATTGGACTAGGGAGATGTGCAGAGTGCACAAGTTCTATGGGGAATCGCATCTGGGGCCTAGTTCGTGTCGATGGTGACGCGAGAGAACTTGAAACAGGAGGTTGGTTCTGTGACTTGAGTTAAGGGAATTTTGAGGACGAAATTTCTTTAAGGGGGGTGAATTGTAATGACCCAAAAATTTAATTATTTAATTATCGTAAGTTATTTGGTTAAAAGATGATTTCACCCTTGGTTGTTAAGGGGCGTGAAAGTCAATTTTTGTTTCGAGGCACTTTTAGTTGTGTTTTGGGTACCATTGCGTAGGTATCGAACTCATGCGTTCGTAGGTAGGCGGCACGCGAAAAACGGAGTTCATGTGCGAAAAATACAAGTCTCGAGTGTCAGGGGCATTTTGGTAATTTGGCAGGGGTATATATTTTTAACCCCCGATTGATTTGATCTTATCATAATCTTCATTTTTATTTTTTCTCTCTTTTGTGGGTCCCACCGGGTGTTTTTACAAAAGATGGATTTTTCTGGCAAGTTTTTGGCTTTTCTTTATGGACTTGTTTGAAAAGAAATTTTGCGTATGCATGCATTGTTTTGCATATGATGAAGGGTATTTTCTATCACGTATTCGCCAAGGTTTTATTCGACTAGCATTGGATAAAATTTTTCCTAGACTAGCATGGTAAGGTTTTTCCTCCGCCAGGTCATCGATATGCTCTGATTCTGGCGTGGCAGGAAGCTTTCCGCTAAATCGTTGAGACTAACTGCACTTGGTACACATGACCTTATCTGAAACCTGGCTTCGAGGTATGTTCGGTCATGTGACATCATGACTTGAGGTGATGGTCGTCATGTTGGGAGTAGGACCTGCAGTGGACTTCTCAGACTCAGAGACATGTTTCGAGGTATGTTGCAGGTTGAATGGATTATGGTGCCTTTAGGATGTCTTCTCGCCTATGGTTTGTTGTCTAGATTGGACTAGGGAGATGTGCAGAGTGCACAAGTTATATGGGGAATCGCATCTGGGGCCTAGTTCGTGTCGATGGTGACGCGAGAGAACTTGAAACAGGAGGTTGGTTCTGTGACTTGAGTTAAGGGAATTTTGAGGACGAATTTTCTTTAAGGGGGGTGAATTGTAACGACCCAAAAATTTAATTATTTAATTATCGTAAGTTATTTGGTTAAAAGATGATTTCACCCTTGGTTGTTAAGGGGTGTGAAAGTCAATTTTTGTTTCGAGGCACTTTTAGTTGTGTTTTGGGTACCATTGCGTAGGTATCGAACTCATGCGTTCGTAGATAGGCGGCACGCGAAAAACGGAGTTCATGTGCGAAAAATACAAGTCTCGAGTGTCAGGGGCATTTTGGTAATTTGGCAGGGGTATATATTTTTAACCCCCGATTGATTTGATCTTATCATAATCTTCATTTTTATTTTTTCTCTCTTTTGTGGGTCCCACCGGGTGTTTTTACAAAAGATGGATTTTTCTGGCAAGTTTTTGGCTTTTCTTTATGGACTTGTTTGAAAAGAAATTTTGCGTATGCATGCATTGTTTTGCATATGATGAAGGGTATTTTCTATCACGTATTCGCCAAGGTTTTATTCGACTAGCATTGGATGAAATTTTTCCTAGACTAGCATGGTAAGGTTTTTCCTCCGCCAGGTCATCGATATGCTCTGATTCTGGCGTGGCAGGAAGCTTTCCGCTAAATCGTTGAGACTAACTGCACTTGGTACACATGACCTTATCTGATACCTGGCTTCGAGGTATGTTCGGTCATGTGACATCATGACTTGAGGTGATGGTCGTCATGTTGGGAGTAGGACCTGCAGTGGACTTCTCAGACTCAGAGACATGTTTCGAGGTATGTTGCAGGTTGAATGGATTATGGTGCCTTTAGGATGTCTTCTCGCCTATGGTTTGTTGTCTAGATTGGACTAGGGAGATGTGCAGAGTGCACAAGTTCTATGGGGAATCGCATCTGGGGCCTAGTTCGTGTCGATGGTGACGCGAGAGAACTTGAAACAGGAGGTTGGTTCTGTGACTTGAGTTAAGGGAATTTTGAGGACGAAATTTCTTTAAGGGGGGTGAATTGTAACGACCCAAAAATTTAATTATTTAATTTTCGTAAGTTATTTGGTTAAAAGATGATTTCACCCTTGGTTGTTAAGGGGCGTGAAAGTCAATTTTTGTTTCGAGGCACTTTTAGTTGTGTTTTGGGTACCATTGCGTAGGTATCGAACTCATGCGTTCGTAGATAGGCGGTATGCGAAAAACGGAGTTCATGTGCGAAAAATACAAGTCTCGAGTGTCAGGGGCATTTTGGTAATTTGGCAGGGGTATATATTTTTAACCCCCGATTGATTTGATCTTATCATAATCTTCATTTTTATTTTTTCTCTCTTTTGTGGGTCCCACCGGGTGTTTTTACAAAAGATGGATTTTTCTGGCAAGTTTTTGGCTTTTCTTTATGGACTTGTTTGAAAAGAAATTTTGCGTATGCATGCATTGTTTTGCATATGATGAAGGGTATTTTCTATCACGTATTCGCCAAACTTTTGACTCTCGAGTGTCAGGGGCATTTTGGTAATTTGGCAGGGGTATATATTTTTAACCCCCGATTGATAGGGGCATTTTGGTAATTTGGCAGGGGTATATATTTTTAACCCCCGATTGATTTGATCTTATCATAATCTTCATTTTTATTTTTTCTCTCTTTGGACACACACCACCACCACCCCCCCCCCCCCCCGAACCCGTGTCACCCAAACTCATAAAACCCATGAAAATTGAACTTTGATTCAAGGCCATGTCTCCCATTTTGGTGGAACTAATCGAAATCTCCTCCTTCCCACGATCACAGCCGTACCAACCATCGGAGGAGACAACAACGGGAGACGCCGGACCGAGGAAAAGAAAAACTGGAAGTTTCGGTAAATTGTTTGCTCGGCACATGCACAGGTTTAGTGTTTTGAGGTCATTTTTGAATTCCTGGGTTCGAGTAGATAGATTTAGATGTAAAATTAGTGAAAAATGGTTGAGATTTGAAGAAGTTAGGAAAAACTCAAGGTCGGCCGGAAATGGGGTTTTTCTGCGACGGCGGACTACGGCGCGACAGTCTTCTCCGGTGAGACTCCGGCAACGGCGGACTATAGCGCGAATGTCTTCTCTAGCGAGTTACCGGTGACTGGGTCGGTCAGACGAGTTGACGTGGCATGCCACCTAGCTGCCACGTGTAGCCATGTGGGCGCCACCTGGCAGCCACGTGGGTGCCACCTGGCCACCACGTGGGTGCCACCTGGCCACCACGTGGGTGCCACCTGGCCACCACGTGGGTGCCACTTGGCCACATAGTCAGCAGTCGGTTGACTTTACAGTCAACTGACGCTGTCAAGGGTTTGACAGAAAGTCAAAAGTTAACGGAGTCTGACGGAACCCTAACGTTGTTAGTGTGGACGGAATATTCTGATTCCGTCAGGATATTCTGTCAAGTTTGACAGAATATTCCGTCAGGGTTGACAAAATATTCCACCGTGAACATTACCGGCACGTGGGGGTGCGTGGGGGCGAGTGAGGGCTCGTGGCCACCGCGGGGCTCGTGGCCGCCGCGTGGTACGTAGTTCGACCTTCTACCGTGGCGTGGTGATGCGTGGTTTGGCCTTCTACCGTGGCGTGGTGGCGCATGGGATCGATTCCGGGGTCACGGCGACGTGTGGTTAGGGTTTTGGGACATTCCAGATCGGATTTTGGCAGTTTTGAGGCAGTAGGAGTTCGTTTAGAGCCCCGTTTGAGTAATCCCAGCGGTAATGCTTGACCACGGACCTGGTTTTGGGCTCGGGAGGTCAAAGGAGTTGGGTCATTAATGTGTGAAAGAGTTCCTTGTGGCTAGGGATTCCTTGATTTGGTATTTTAGTTGAGCTGTGAACAGACTAGGTTCCCGACATTGCATAGGATATGTACTTCTAGGTATGATGTTATACCACGGGGTTCTCTGATGATTGGAGCGGGGGATGTCTTTCTCCGCTACATTGTTAAGGGTTCTTCGACTGGCGTTAAAGGGTACGTCTCCGCCAGATCGTTGAGGGGTTCTCCAATGTAGGTGTTTAAGGGATCTTTCCTCACCATATCGTTGAGGTCTGAGGTATGTCAGGATGATCATGGATACCGAGTTACCACTCGGGGTGCTTAGGATGAGCAAGGATATCGAGTTATCACTCGGGGTGCTCAAGATGAGCAGGGATATCGAGTTACCACTCGGGGTACTCAGGATGAGCAGGGATATCGAGTTACCACTGGGGGTACTCAGGATGAGCATGGGTGCTAAGGATGAGTAGGGATATCTAGTAGCCACTCGGGGTGCTCAGGATGAGCGGGATATCGAGTTACCGCTCGGGGTGCTAAGGACGAGCCGGGTTATCGAGTTACCATTAGGGGTGCTCAAGATGAGCTGGGATATCAAGTATGACTCGGAGTAAGTCAGTGAGACTCAATTCAACGAAGTCTGGTACCTTCCTCATTTGGGTCATGGTGCCTCATAGACACAATGATGCACTCATGTGCGAGGTATTCTAGGCATCTTTACGAGGCCAGGCGATGACGTGGTTCAACCATCTCCCTAGGAGATCTATTGCCTCTGTCGAAGTGAAGGATGATCATCTCTTCACCATCAGAAAAGATCCAAGGAAACCCTCCGACAATACATTCGGAGTTACTGCGAGGAAAAGTCTCGCATTGTTGGTTGCAGTGACCTTGTCGATCCAATGACATTCAAATAGGGGCTTCCTCGAGATAGCCAACTTTATGGCGACATTGTCATGAACAATGCTCGTAGTCTTACCAAGATGCTTTCTCTAGCAGAGTGACATGCATGCTAGGAGGATGAGAAAAACGCCATATAAGCCAAGGTGTGCACTGGACCAAGAGAGGAAACATCTAAGATGTCAGCGTCACCCAGCGATGGCATAAATTCTGAAATTTCACCAAGCAAGTCCAGCAAATGCAAAGCCGTCCCGACTTCCAACGTACAGTTCTCGGTGTCCGTCCATCGTATTTACAACGAAATGAAGGACGAGCCTTGGTTCAAGAATCCAGCACCTGTCAAAGGAGATCAAGAATAAGCTGATAAGACTAGGTGGTGTCGTTATCACAACTGCTATGGTCACATCATTAGCATGTGCAACACCTTCGATAGGTATATGCAGAACCTCGTCAAGGAAGGGCATTGCACCAAATACATCATCGACAAGGCTGCAAAGCGTCTCAGAGATAAAGACCCCAAGGTGCTTGATTCGAAGATGATCCGCATCAATGCCATAACAAATGATTAAGGCTCCAAGCCTTTTGTTGTATCCATTGTATTATTTTCTTTAATAAAATTATTGAGAAATTTGAAATTTTACTTAGAAAAGTTTTCATAGCAATGGATACCCCAAAGCCGTCCTCCGAGAAGCAACCAAGCCTTCCTCCGGGAAGCAACCAAGCCTTCCTCCGGGAAGCAACCAATCCTTCCTCCGGGAAGCACTCCAAACCTTTCTCTCGAAAGTATTAAAGCCTTCCTCCAGGAAGCAACCAAGTCTTCCTTCGGGAAGCAACTAAGCATTCCTTCGGGAAGCATCGCCTTCGCCCTGTGAAGCGTCAAAGCCTTCACCTTGCGAAGCGTCAAAGCCTTCGCCTTGCGAAGCTTCAAAGCCTTCTCCCCGCGAAGCGTCAAAGCCTTTTCCGCGCGAAGCGTCAAAGCCTTCGCCCCGCGAAGTGTCCAAGCCTTCGCCTCGCGAAGCGTCCAAGCCTTCGCCCCGCGAAGCGTCCAAGCCTTCGCCCAGCGAAGCATCCAAGCCTTCGCACCACGAAACATCCAAGCCTTCACCCTGCGAAGCGTCCAAACCTTTCCTCCGATAAGCAAACCCCTTCCTTGAAGGCAAAGTTAAGCCCTCATCTGAGAGGCAAGTTGAATCAAAGCCCCAACACCGAACGCCCAAGGCCACAGTGGGGGAATTTGAAAAGGTGAAAAGCCCTTCTTTGAAGGCAATGCAAAGCCCTTATCCGGAAGGCAAAGTGAAGCCCTCTTCCGAGAGGTGACTGGAATCAAAATGTCATATTTGGATGCTCATGGCATTATACCGGGGGCATTTGAATAACCAAGAAGTTTTTTTTTCCCAAAAACAGAAAGGGCAAAACCAAAGTTCCAACATTGAGAAAAAATCCCAAGGATTACTAAGTTGGAAGGAATATGTTGGCCACAAGATTTCAACGCAGGAGATGTCACTTCTTGATAAATTACAATTTTCCACAAGAAACTTCTGCCTCAAATCTCCCACGGATTCTTCAAGTTTCGACACTTGTTGTAGGTGCCTAGTCTTCAATTTGATGAGAAGTTTGAGGGGCACACTACAACAAATATGGCTCCAATTTCAACTTTTTGAGTTCAAACATTGATACTAATTATTTCAAGCTCCATGGACTTGATTTTCCTCCCCGGAACGATGGGGGCAACGCCTTTAGCTCTACTCACTTTGGCACCGCTAGGCTTCACGAGGAAAGCTTCGATATCATCCTGAATGGCGACTACAGATTTGGAACTTCGTCTCTTCACGCCACTTGCCTTGAGATCAAGGACCACTTTCCTTGTTTCTCGCAAAAGAGATGGCTTCGACACTTTCACTAGGTGTGTCAGCTTCGCCTCCACAGATGGAACTTCCAGGTTCTCTTCTTTCAATTGGTCAGCTACTCCGGAAAGTTCAACTTCATGGAGGTCTTTTTGGCACCTTCCGCTGAACAACCTGAAGACTTGCACTTACTATCCTCCCTCACTGGGTTAGGAAAAGGAAGTGTTATGTTACAGCCTTCACACGGGGCATGTCCAATCCTCCAATATCGAGTTCCACCTTGTTAACACCCTGTCTCAAGCTCAACAGGACCTTCAAGGTCAAGTCTTACCCCACGCCGGAGAAAGTCTAACCCCACACTAGGGGAAGTCTAAACCCTCATTGTGGCAAGTCTCGTGATAGTCGGAGCTTATAGGCAACACTAACGTCAAACCTGCAATAGGAGACGTCAGCTGAAAGCCACTCTTCAGACACCAAGCGACGGCACCTCAGCCGTATAGGACCTGCCACAACAGCCACTCAAATGGATGAGCGCGTGCGATGCACATGCCATATCCGAACCGTCCATCTTTGCACACGTGTTGGAAGGATTAGGTCACACTGACGCCAGCCCTTCAATGGGAGACGTCAGCAAAAAGCTTTTCTTCACAGAGCAGTCGACACATGGGTTCTTGTTGACATGATCTCTAACATGTTGACATCAGCTGAGAGACTTTCAGATAGCAGCCAATGCTGCTACTGGACAAAGCACTGACGCCGCACGATTTTTGCCTCCAACTCACCACACGCTCACCAGTGGAAAGAGTATCTTAATGTTTACTCTTGTACCACTTGAAATCAGCAACTTTCACAAAGTGAATTTTTTGAGACTTCACTGAAAGCATGCCTTCATACATATTGGAATGACTATCTCTGAAAATAGAGCGCAACGCCACATGATTCACTGCAATCGGACTCCTCGAACTTCCGGAATTGTGGAAACAACGAAACTGAAAAAAGAAAATTTTTAATTAATTTCTGAAAACATATATATTTGAGAAAGGGCAAAGTTTGAATTGCCTGCAAAGAAGAAAAAACAGCACTGCTCCAAGCCAAAAAGCAGGAGCACGGATCGCACGTCGCTAGGGCCCCACCGCAGCACTGCGTCAGCCTGAGCAGCTCCTCGTCAATTGCAACATACAAAATTAGCAGAAAAAAAAGGGAGAAACAGTCAGTGTGGCGAAAGCAAAAGATGCATTTGCGCTGAAGGGAAGAAGAGTCAAGGCCCAAAGCCGTTCCATGACGCCCAGCCTCCAAAACGCGCCGATCTTCCCAACTGCACAAAGATCCCAGCCGTACTCGCCAGTTAGCCGAGCCACGAGCCATCCCAGTGCTCCTCGCCTTCACCTTTCATCATGCCGCTGCACTCCCTCTCCATCGCCATGTCCTCAACCTGCAGGAATAGTAGAAAAAAAATATACATATATATATATATGTATATAAAGGGGGGATTTCTCTCATCGACCTTGCTGCAAGATGAAGGAAAAAGAAAATTTTCTTAACCACTGAAGGTGAAGAAGGATTAAAAAATTTCTTTAATTCTGCACCACTGCAAATTGACGCTCAAGCAAAGTGATTGTTTTTAAGAGGGAAGGCTACAATTGCCCCACTTAAATAAAAAAACAAACAAGCAAACGGTAGAAAAACAAAACGATTAATACAAAAGAAAGAAGTAAAGAGACTTCAATGGTGGAAAGAAGTTCTACAATCTACACGCCTGTTGCACCATCATCTCGCGACGACATCCCTGATCAACCTGCATGTGTCTTTTTTGCTTTTGCCAACAGTAATGGGCCACAACTTAATCCCAACCATGAAGCTAAGCCCAATGCTCATTTGCATCAATTTGGAGCCACATCACGGAATTCCAACATCAACACGAGGAACATACAAAACAAGACAGAGTCCTACTCCAAAATGGTTACTAGGACTACCAAAAAACCTACATTCCTTAGGATTCCCTGAATTCCTAAGCGATGTGGGGCATTAGTGGAACCCAAAATAATTCGAAAATTGAGGAGCTGCTATGTAGCTCATAATTCATATAATGTCCAAATTACCCCTGATAATGACATTAACCGCTCGCAGACACTCACACATTAAATAATTTATTTACTAGCTAAATATATTATTTAATCGGGTTAAAGCCTCAATAATAATAATAATATTATCCTTGAGAATTAATTGTTATTAATATTCAATTATTAAATAATATCTTTTATTAAAAAAGAATTATATATTAATTACAAAATCCATCGACCAATCAGAACGCTCCACGACTCTCAAGGCTTCCCTATAAATAGTAGAGCTCATTTCACTTTCAAAGTAAGTCATTCATCGTGTCTAAAGCTCTTCTGATTTCACTCCCAAAGCTGGCTTAAGCATCGAAACGTTCTTGGTTGAACAACCCCCTCGGGGCTTCAACATTGACTTCGATTGTTTTTTGTTTGTTGTTTGTAAGGATCGTGGAGACTTTTCAAGCGCGTCTGATTTCTGATTCAACACATTCCTACATCAACAATCAAACCCATCTTTATCCTTAGACAAAATTTCTTTCATCACAACCCTAGAGGCATGCCATGCCCTCTTTGAATAACTTTCTCAACTCATATTTCTGACTTGAGACATCATATAAGCTAAACCCATTTGCCTTCTTAAACCCACATCCACCTTCCTTTACACTTTAATTTGCTTAATCAATGCCAAAAGGCTAAGTAGTCGGGCTGATTGGCCATAAGCACAAGAAGTGCTAGGGTTGCTCAAAAGCCACTTAGATGAGCAAGTGAGCCCGTAGAAGGCGCCACCGGTTTTTGCATCAATGGAATTTTTGAAGACTTTCCTGTCAAATTGAGTCATAACGAACAAAGTACAAGAGCTGGAACAAACCCACTCTTATACTATGTCAAATAAATAACGAACTAAATACACTAATGCAGCGGAAATTGCAATCTTCGGATTCATGGCCCATGGGTGCACGGAGAAACTAAGTTCCGCACACCCATAGGGCATGCAAGCACTCTAGGAACCAATAAATACATTGCTATATGCGATTACAAAGGTTTCTGAAAGGTTACAAATTACAAGCCTAAGTCAAGCCTTATATAGGCAACAAATCTTATATCCAAAAGGATAATATAACCTAACTTTCCTAATACTATGCAAACTAATCCTTATTCAACAAGTAACCAAGTAAACCAAAACAGGTAAGTAACAATTCCTAATTCTAAACCAAAACTAATTCATAATTCAACTAATACTTGCCAACACCCCCGTCAAACTTATAATGATGCATCTTGAGTTTGCCAAGAACGATGTTGCAGATACCGTTGCTATGTCGATGCGTTGCTGATGTCATGCCAATGCGATGTCCATGCGATGCGCTGCCGATGCTTGTTGATACAATGCAATTCCGATGCGATGCCCATACAATGCGATGCAGATGTGGTGCTGATGCGTGCACTAATGATGCGATGCTGATGTTGATGCCAATGCCGAAGCCTAACGAACAAAGTACTAAAGACGATCCGAAAGATCGAAACCGCTCTGATACAATGTCAAATTGAGCCATAACGAACAAAGTACAAGATATGGAACAAACCCACTCTTATACTATGTCAAACAAACAACGAACTAAATACACTTACGCAGCGGAAATTGCAATCTTCGAATTCATGGCCCATGGGTGCACGGAGAAACTAAGCTCCGCACACCCATAGAGGATGCAAGCACTCTAGGAACCATTCAGAATATTGCTATATGCGATTACAAATGTTTATGAAAGGTTACAAATTATAAGCCTAAGTTAAGCCTTATATAGGCAACAAATCTTATATCCAAAAAGATAATACAACCTAACTTTCCCAATACTATGCAAACTAATCCTTATTCAACAAGTAACCAAGTATACCAAAACATGTAAGTAACAATTCCTAATTCTAAACCAAAACTAAGTCCTAATTCAACCAATACTTGCCAACATTTCCGAAGTACCAAAAATTTCATGAGACGTGAGAGGTGATCAAGGTTTGTTGTTTGATACTTAGGATTACGATCTAGTAATATTCCTATAAACACATTGGATAGGATATATGAGATTCAACTCTCGTAATAGACTTGGTTGATATTCAAAGGGTATAATGTAACTTTTTTTTTTATCATAGTAACAAATTTTTTTTTTTTTTCTACAACTTCCTCAACAGTAAAAGGAGCAAATGGGCATATTTCTTTTACGTGCGGTTTCCCCAAAATACAAATCACACGTGTTTGAAGATCACAGTCACAGCAGTTGGCGGCAACTGGTAAGCCCTAACAGCTGGTGCAGCAGAGCGCGCCTTTCTACTTGTCTCTCTCGGTTGCTGCCATGGCGTCTCCACCAGATAAGCGCTGGAGCATCCAAAGCCGACCTGAAATCGTGTCATCGCAAAGTAAAAGAATTTCGGGTCGGGTCCGGAGCTTATCTGGAGTTGACGCGCGTAATCGGAATACGATCGTCTACCGCCAGTAGTTTGTTGATTGTTGATGACGGGTGCTTAAGCTGGCTGATTTTGATCAGGTAATTTAACTTATTTCTTGGTTTTTGGATGTTTATGAAGAAATTGAAAACTTTGGGGTGTTTGTTTTAGCATTTCAATTAGATTATTTTGATCTATTTGAATAGATTAAGTCCAATTTTGATGAATTTGTTACAGACGTACACTTAGTTGTTTCTTGCAACTAGTTTCGCGTTCCAAAATCCATCTCCATGGTGATTAATTGATGAAAGAATCCAAATAGAACAAAACAAGACTATCAATCTAATCAAATAGACTCAACTACTTCATATATTTTTCATTTCGTGATTGCTGAAAATTGGGTGCTCTCTAGATTAATTCTCTAGAATAGTTGTGTTGTCTCCGACTTTGAAAAGTGATCATTAAATTAATTATCAGTAACTGTTGATTGTTGAATCAATTATCTGATGAGTAATAAGTCCTTGGTCTACTGTACCTCTCTTTTTCATTGAATGGGAATGATAATCAAATTTTCCATGGAAACTTGTTGGTTCTTGAAATTTCGTCGAAACTCCATGGTGTTTGTTTGATAACCCAAAAATGACAGTTCTCCTAGCTTGACCCCTTCCACACTCACATAAATGTTATCTATAGTATTTTTAATTTTAATGAAGGCTCTACTAAAGAGAATACAGTCTGTCACCTATTAACTTATTTGGATCCACCAAAACTTGGAAGAATATGTGGTGCAATTACAAAGACTTTGGAGAGAACACTTCACATCTTTCCAGGTGTAACTCCATTCATTTGTAGTTTAGCCTAGAGAATATAATTTGCTTTATGGATTACTTCTTAGTAAGGGTGGTAATTTCCGATACGATTTGATAAATGACTCGAAATTAATCTGGATCAATCCGACTCAATAAAAATTCGGATCAATTTCGAGTCAATTCATTATAATCCGTTTATTAAATAGGTGGATTTCAAATCAACCCGTAAACTCATTTAATAACCTACTAACCCGTTTATTAAATAAACGGATTAGTGGATCATAACTTACTAACCCGCGAATTCATTTACAAGCCCACTATTTATTCTTCTAGGGTTTCAAAATGACTCACTATAAATACATAAAGTTTCTACCCTAATCTAATTTTCTTTTACAATTTACACTCACTGCTCATCACTTCTCACTCTCAGACTCCACTTGACGGCCATGTCTCCACCCTCCAAGCTGCAATGTCTCCACTTTCTAGTCTCCACCCTCCAACGCTTCCACCCTCCACCCTCCACTTTCCACACCCTCCAAGGCCTCCACCCTCCAATGCCTCCACCCTCCCGCTCACGTCACGTGCAAGGCTGACGACGCCGCTCTCTGCGTCACGTGCGACCGAGACATACACTCCGCCAACCCTCACAGCCGCCGACACGAGCGAGCTCCAGTCACGCCCTTTTACGAATCGGTGAACTCAGCTGCTAACACAATCCCCGTCGTCAAATCTGCAGTCAATTTCCTCGATGACCGTTACTTATCCGACGCGGACGGAGAAATTGAGGTGAGCAGGGAAGAGACAGAGGCTGCATCGTGGCTGCTCCCAAACCCCAAGGCAATGGAGAATCCATATATGAACCTCCACCCTCCACTCTCCAACAGCAGCCCAACGGCTGCAGCTACAACGTCAGTACCTTTCGGTCCTCAGTCCTCACTGGTACTGCTCTCCCTTTTCCCAATCCTCCAATGATAATTTTCTGTATGTGATTATTGCTAATTTTCTATTTTCTCCTCTTCACTGGTTGTGATTTGCTAGTCTTATTATTTAATTCCATCCATTATTGATTTTGCTAGTCATATGATTATTTTGTAGCTGCAGTTTTATATCCCGGGACGCGTCCTACATTGTTGAGAATCCGCCTAAGGTATTGCATGGCCTGAATACCAATCACTAAGATTTTAAGCTTACTATTTAGAATCAATATCAATATACATGCATTTTTGTTTGGTTGTAATCAATATATTAATGCATTTTTGTTTGGTTGGATGGTGAAATAGAATGTGTATTGTAAACTGCCCTATATGTTTCCATCTAAATATTTTGTTTATTATGATTTATATATGTTCTAGTTAGTGCATCGATAAATTATTAATATTTGAGCGGTCACTGGGTGTTATTTTGTTTAGAATTTGAATCTGATGGTATGTTTTCAGTTTCAGAGCTTGTTAGAATATTTTGATCACTTGGTTGCAAGATTGTGAAAGACTAATTGATCACTTCATTCGAATCTTCTATTTTTTAGATGACTTTGCACTCGCACCTAAGTTGGAAGATCTCAGCAAATTAGAATTTTGAATCAATAATTCTCAATCTGTTTAGTGCTCCAATACCGTTTCTGTTGATGGTTCAGCTTAGAGGTACTAAAAGGTTATACTCTAGCTTGTTTCTCTCTTTTTTTGTTGTTAATTTTGATTTAGCTTCTGTCATGTATTTTTTTTTGCATATTTTTGTTCATGAGGATAAAACCGTAGATATGAAAAAGCTAAAAGGGTTGGTTTAGTTTCTTTATTCATTGCAAAGCAACGTGATGTTGCAGAGAGACACAAAGAGACTGTTGTACTCAATGCATCTTGACTGATGCCTTACTTTGTTATGATCTTGAGCCCATAGTGGCGGTCTTACTTGATCATGTTTTGCTTTAGTTTCCTGAGTTTTATATATTTTGAACAATAGGTCCCATAGTTTTAAGTTTCAATGAAGTCCTTGTAGTTAATAACCATTGCAATTAAGGTCAAATCAGGTTTTGAACCAAAGTCCTTGTAGGTAATAACATAGTGCAGTGATGAACTCTTCTTCACCTCCAAGTATGCTCCACATATCATGAAAATTTGTGTTTTGTGTTTAGTCCTTTGCTGCTATTCTTCTTGATGAAATAAGTGATTATGAGGTTGGATTCTAATGTTTTCTTCTTTGTTTTATTGTACGTGTTGATTAGTTGCTGCTTTGGTGTGCAATTCATGAAGATCCAATCAAGTTTAATACTTTTTTCTGCTGAAACTTTTCCATTGGAGTTTGCTAATTAGTCGGACTTATTTTTGTTTGATATTATGTACAAAATTAGCAAATGTGATGCTTACTTTCTTTTGGAACTTTTAATTACATGGATGATGTTGCATTGCTGGTTATTTACTCTAAATTATTGCTATGAACTTATGAATTATGAAGTTTGTTAATGGTGTTTGATAGTTTAGTGGAGAATTTTGTTTTGAGGTAAGTATCATATCATTTATATGGTTAAATAGGTTAAATATGTCATGTTATACATGTTTTACATGTTAAATAGGTTAAATTGTTTAACTTGTTAAACATTTTAAATAGGTTAAACGGGTTAAATAGGGTAAATGGGTTAAATAGGTTAAACAACTACTAGGTTATTCAACACGACTTGTTTAATAAACGGATCATACAGGTCGGGTCAGGTTACTTGTTTAATAAACAGTTTGGATTCGTGTTCATATAGCTCGATGCGATTAATAAATGGGTCGGATTTGGGTTGGTTTTAAATGGGTAAAATAGAGTATGTGACATGACACGAACTCGATACGACACGACCCATTGCCAGCCCTACTTCTCAGAATGCTCTAGTTAAATTAGGTGCAACTTTTCCCACTATGGAAATGAAACCCCTCATTTCCTTACGGTGCGCTCATACATGCATAACAAAATACTCGAGACTCTTTTCTTCTTCTTCCTCCTCTATGCTTTATCACTTCTCTGGTCTCTCTCTCAATCTCTCACTCACTCATCACTCTCTTTCTCTACCTAATATTATCGTCTCATCACCATTTTTACTACAAATCAAATCATTTTTCTCTCTCAATCATTAAATATCAAATTTTAAGGTTTGGAATTTTTGTTTTTTAGTTTTGAAATTTTGATTTTTGATTGGGAATTAATTATGTTTTGTGTTATACGAATTTTGTGATTGATTTGAAGTAATACTTATAAAAATGTATGTGTTTACCTCTCAATTTAATTTTGTTAAAAATGTTGGATATAATTATGTTAGGAAATTTTGTATTTATTGTGGAAAATGTGTAGAAATTGTGGAAATTAGAAAATTTGCTAGGAAAATATGAAAATAGAAAATATGTTATGAAATTAGGAAAATAGAAAATATGTTAGGAAATTAGGAAATTTTGTTGTAAAATAGGAACATTAAAAATATGTAATGAAATGATTGAAATTAGAAAATAATTTTTGCAAATTAAGAAAAATGTTAGGAAATTAGGGAAATAGAAAATATGTTAGGAAATTAGAAAATTTTGTTAGAAAATAGGAAAATATAAAAATATGTAATGAAATTATTGAAATTAGAAAATATATTTGGAAATTAGAAAATATGTTAGGAAAATAGGGAAATAGAAAATATGTTAGGAAATTATGAATTAGAAAATATTTTAGGAAAATAGGAAAATAAAAAATATGTAAAGAAATTATTAAAAAATTCGAAATTATGTTTGGAAATTAGAAAATATGTTAGGAAAATAAGGAAATAGAAAATATGTTAGGAAAATAAGGAAATAGAAAATATGTTAGGAAATTAGAAAATATTTTAGGAAAATATGAAAATAAAAAATACGTAATGAAATTATTGAAATTAGAAAATATGTAAGGAAATTAGAAAATATGTTAGGAAAATAAGGAAATAGAAAATATGTACGGAAATTATAAAATTTTAAACTCTGTTTTATGCATAATTAATATATGTTTGTATTTGTGAATTTGTTGTGATTTTTTTTGTAAAACGCTTTATATTTAGTTCCGACAGAGTGAAATACGTTCATATTTCATAACCGTTTATGCGAAGTTAATCGAGTTGATTAACTTCGTATAACGAAATTCAATGAAAAGCCTTAGATTCGTTTGAGAGTCAGTGAATCAGATTGATTGATTGACTTTTGAATTGTCCATTTATTCGGACAGTTTAGGGGTGCGCAATTATGTGTTGTGTAGTTGGCGGTCTACTTGGTTAGGTTTCGATTGTGGGAAATTCGATTTGTATCCCCTCAATGTTCTCCGAATGCATACTAGATATTTGTTTATAATATCTACGTCGTGCATTTGGGGAACTGTAGGGAGATGCTGCTGAAATTTCCCTCGATCGAAACTTAGCCTCGTAGGTCGCAAACTACATAGCACAGAACGTGCACTCTCGAATGGGATATGGCCAAATCACCGGAGGCACAAGGAGAAGAGCTGCTTTTGATTTTAACTTGTTCTATTTAAGGCACAATGTTAACTCAATTACTTACGTTAACTCTATGTTGTGAAAACATGCACAATGGACAGAGGGTGAATGCAAATGTTTGATAGATCTTCTGATCAGTATTTGGATGGGATCGACAACTTCATTGCCTTTGCACGTAGTCATTGCAGTGATACAAGACGTATCAGGTGTCCGTGCCGTAAATGTAAGAACTGCAGTTGGATGTCGTTGAATGAGGTCCAAACTCATCTGGAATGGAATGGGATCGTACACAACTACACTAATTAGATCTATCAAGGTGAAGAAATATTTTCAGCATCGACATCTACGGTTCCCGGGACCCGTCGGGATGAAAGCGGTTTGGATCGGCAATATGATAATGATCAAGTCGTTGAGTTTAACCGTTACTTTTCCTCCTGCATCAGATGATATGGAGGATGATGCGCCAAGGTTGCAACCCGAAGACGCTAAGTTCCATTACGAGAGATTGTTGAAAGAAGCTCAGTGCGAATTGTACCCCGGTTGTAAATCATTTTCGGTTCTAAGGGCAGTTGTGGAGTTGATGCATATGAAAGTGGAGTATAATCAAACGAACAAGCATTTTGATCACATGATGGACATCATCATTCAGATGCTCCCTGAAGACAACTGTCTGCCAAAAGATCATTATAGCTCGAAGAAGTTGTTGAAGGGCCTTGGTTTAGGGTATATCAAGATCCATGCATGCAAGAACAACTGTGCATTGTTTTACGGTGAATTCGAGCAGCTTGCCAAATGTCCCGTGTGCAATGAGTCTAGGTTTCAAAAGAACAAGATTCCTAACAAGGTGTTGCGTTATTTTCCACTGAAGCCAAGGTTACAAAAATTCTACATGTCGTCCCACACAACCAGTGATATGAGGTGGCATAAGAATGAACGCATTGATGATGGTGTACTGAGGCATTTGGCGGATGGAGAGGCTTGGAAGGAATTTGATAAAATGTATCCTGAGTTTGCTGTGGAGCCAAGAAATGTCAGATTATGGCTCGCTACTGACGGGTCTAATCCGTTTGGGAGTTTTGCAAAGCCTTATAGCACTTGGCCGGTTGTTATGGTTCCGTATAACTTGCATCCTCGGAGATGCATGAAGAAAGAATTCACAATCCTGAGTACTTTGATACCGGGGCCCAAATCACTGAGTAATTCCATCGATGTGTATATGCGGCCGTTAATTGACGAGCTCGTGGATATGTGGGAAAATGGTATTCGAACGTACGACAAGTGCAGTGGAGAAATGTTCACCCTACGAGCGGTCGTAATGTGGACAATTAATGATTTTCCTCCTTATGGTATGTTATCGGGATGGAGCACCGAGGGCTATCTTGCTTGCCCGACATGTGGACTAGACAAAACGTCCTTTTGGCACGCATCTAAGGTATGATACTTGGGTGTGTGAAGGTTTCTGCCCTGGGATTACCGATGATGAATGCAATCTGACTCATTTGATGGTAAATCAGAGTTAAGAGGTCGACCAAGGGAGATGTGCGGTGATGAGATATTATCCAAACTCAACAGTATACTTGATTTCGTGACACGAGGATTGAAACTAGCCGAACAAGAAAATTGGACGAAAAAAGGCATATTATTCAGGTTGCTATATTAATTGAAATTGAAAATTAGACACATCGCCGATGCTACGCACATCGAGAAAAATGTTGCTGAGAGTGTTGTGAGAAAGACTTTACCAATTGAAGGCAAGTCAAATGACACAAAAAAGACTCGTCTGGGCAAGAAAGAAATGGGAATTCGGCCTAATTTGTGCCCAAAAGTTGTCAATGACAAATACATCTTGGCTCATCCAAGTTATACATTTACGCCGGACAATAAGAAAAAATTCCTGAAGTGGTTGCAGGGTGTGAAATTTGCCGACGGGTACACCGGAAACATATCCCGGAGTGTTAGCACGGATGGTGGGACCATTTCTGGTATGAAGAGCCATGACTATCATGTTTTACTACAACGACTTATTCCGATTGGTATTCGACCCTTCTTGAAGGCTAGTGTTGTTGAGACGATAGTTTCCAGATACTATGTGCCATGTCATTGGTTATGATGGACCTTCAAGCAATTAAAGAGGATATTGTGTACATCATGTGCCGGCTATAGCAAATATATCCACATGCATTCTTTGATGTAATGGTGCACCTACAAATACATCTGCCGGATGAAGGAAAGCTAGCTGGCTCGGTGCATTATCGTTGGATGTACTCAATCGAGAGGTATAACTTATCCCTGCTATTTGATAATATTTCCTTACTATCATGTATATATGTGAATCATAATGTAAATTTCCTTGCAGAATGTTAGGTAGGTATAAGCGGTACGTTCGGAACAAGACACGTCCCGAAGGCTCTATAGCCGAGGCGTACATTGCAAAGGAGGCACTGACATTTTGTGCAATGTACCTTCGAAATGTACTGCCTTCAATAGGGCGTCGCGCAACGAGGATGGTGGTCAACGTCCAGAGACCCTATCTGTATTTGCCCAACCCGCACGACCATTTGGCACTGGTCCAATCTCGGAGCCGTTCATCAATAATGACGTGGAGGTGGCTAATTGGTTCATATTGAACAACTGTGACGAAGTCTGGCCCTTCCACGTACAACACGAGCCGTTGATGAATGCATAATTTCCTTCTAATTGGGAAGAAATTGACAAACAACTGTTTCCACGTTGGTTTTCCGAGCATGTAAGGCAAATATTTTATTTCCAAATTTCTTAAATTAGGTTTAAGCTTACCTATTTCGTTTTTGTGTGTATCTTTCCAGATGACATAGTTGAAAGATGTGAACTCGCCAAATTTCAATAAAGAAGTAATGCAGCTGGCCATTGGCCTATTCCGAGGAGAAACGTACGCTGGTTGTCACGTTAACGGAGTTAAGTTCATGTGCACAGAACGAGACGACAAGTTGTCTACGTAAAACAGCGGGGTCTTCGTGCCGGGGGATAGGGAAAATGATGATATGAGTTTCTACGGCAAATTGTTAACTGTGGTTAAGGTGTTATACGCCGACCGCATGGAAGTCGTCTTGTTGAAGTGTCTTTGGTTTAATACGAACCCAAGTATCCCAGGCAGTGTCATCAAAGATCAGTTATGTACCAATATAAACACAAACACTAGGTAGTTTGAGAGTGATCCCTACATCCTCGCTAGTATGGCGAAACAAGTATTCTATGTGGATGATCCAAAAACTGGTGGTGGTTGGAGAGTAGCTGAGATTGTGAATCATAGAAACATTTGGGATTTGGATGACCGATACCACGAAGAAGATGGGGAAATAGACGAGGACCAAATCGTTTACCAGGTGGATTCATCGGCATCCACCCAAAACGTGGATGGAGTACGGACCAATGACATCATATCACCAATTGCGATTGATGACATTTTTATTGATCTGGGGGAATTAGAGCAAATTGAAAGTGATTCGGAGGAATCAAGTACTGTACACATATCGGATGACGAGCGTAATTGGAAGAGGGAAAGTGAATCCGAATGATAGTTGTAAATTCGAAATTTCATTCATATATGTAATATCCATCTTCAAATCAATAAATTTGATTTATATGTATTATGTATTATTTCATTCACAAAAATAGTTTTTTTACTTTCTTAAAGTGAGGAGACCACACATGCACTCCACAAAATACGCAATTTCAAAATAAATGAAGGTCAAAGATTTAGTCAAATATTTTGATGATAAGTCATGAATGTCAATTTGATAAATCATGAGGGTCAATTTTTAGTCTTTAGTGCAATGTGAAAAAAATAGAACCTAACATTCATATTGACCAAATAAGATACAACAATTTTTTATAAAAAATATTGTCTACAAAATGGGATTTGATAATATTTTTATAAACAATTATTTATCAGATTAAATTTATATTTATTTAATAAACAATTAGTTTAAATGAATGTTGCCTGACGGTTATTAAACATGTTACTCGATGGATCGCAACAATTGGTATTACCCGACGGATACGTAACTATTACCCGACGACTATATGTAACATTTTACCCGATGGATATGGTACGGGTTACCCGACGGACCGCAATAATTGGTGTTACCCGGCGGATACTTACCTTTTACCCAACGATAATAAGTAAAATGCTACTCGACGGATATTTAACGGTTTACCCGACAGATATTCGTCGGGTATGATTTAGCAGATTAAATTTACAATTTTTTTATTAAACAACTTTTTTAAATTACTTGCAAATTGAAACTGATTGATCTAACCATCAACATTGATGGTAGGTATTCATAGATCGCCTACGCGAAAAATTACCCAATTTGGAAATCCCGGGATTAGGTAACGGTGCGCGACGATTCAACAATTACACAACGTTTCTTCACGATCGGACGGTTTGAAATCCTCAAAAATAAAGATTTTCGACGGGCGAGATCTAGGCACGTAAAACCACAAAATGAACGGTTAGATCAGTCAAATTCAATCGTTTGTATATCAATAGAACCAAAACTTCGCAAAATGTATTGATGTTTCCATCAAGAGTTTATACTCCTTGGTCAGTATGCTTATTTTCCGATTTTCAAAAACTTAAAAATTGAAATTGACCGATCTAACCGTCCACATTTATGGTAGGTACCCATAGATTGTATGCGCGAAAAATTACCCAATTTGGAAATCCCGGGATTAGGTAAAGGTGCACAACGGTTACACAACGTTTCTTCACGATCAGACGACTTTTATTCCTCAAAACATCACGATAACGATATATGGGGCTTTAGGCATGTAAAACCAAAATTTGAACGGTCCTGATGTTGATTATTCTTTCGTCGGACCTAGTTTTCAGATTAATGCTAAAAACGGCATAAGGAAAGTCAAGCCCGACGAATAAAGGCATTCGCCGGGCAAACCACCGTCGGGCTACATTAGCCACATTGTCGGGTAATAGTAATAAAAAGCTCAATTTGTTTCCCCGAAAAATTTCAAAATTTCCGCCTAAATTTTCGCGAAATCTCAAAATTCCCGCGTAGTGTAATCCGACGAATATTAGACATGTTACCTGATGGATTACCGACCGTTGATCTTAGCCGACGACGATTTTGAATTATGCCTGACGAACATTGCGCTTAAATTTTCGCGGAATCTCAAAAGTCCCGCGTTTTGTTGCCCGACGGAGGTTGAAATTATTACCCAACGGATAGCCGACCGTTACCCTTACCCGACACATTTTGAAAATGTTACCCGACATATACCGACAGTTGTACTTTCGCGATTAATTTTTAGAATGTGGCCCGACGGATATGCATAAATTAACCCGACGGATATGGAACATGTTGCCTGACGGATACAAAACATGTTACCCAGCGGATGTGTAATGAGATACCCGAAGAATATCCACAGTTTGTGTTTACCCGATGAATCATTAAAGTGTTTACCCGATGAATCATTAAAGTGTTGCCCGATGAACCCAGTCGTCGGGCAATGTCAATAAGATAGATAAATCAGACCGACTCTTCTTCTTCTTCCTTGTTCTTCATTTTCTGCAGTTTCCTCCCTTGCTCTTTGTTTCTCTTCCCTTCTTTGCTCTCTGTTTCGTTTGAATATTAGAACCACACCGACTGTTTCTGCTCTCCCTCAATCCGCCGCCTCAACAGTCAAAGACACCGCCTCTCTCTCACTAAGGTTTGCCGTCGCCGTCGCTACCCTCGCCGGACCGATCTCTCACCGAGTTCCTTGAAGGTCGAACTCATTGTCCCTCTCTCTCTCTAATGTTAATGTATATTGGTTTATTGTTAATTTTAATTGGTTAAATTTTAGTTTTTGTTTGGATTGAAATTTTAATTTAATTTTGGTTTGGATACTATGAAATAGTATTGAAAAAGGAATTTAAATTTGGATTTGATTATTGCAGATTATGCATTATTGTCAAATTTGCAGATTGAGTATTTAGGGGGATTAGTTGAATATTGTGATTTTGGATTGGATTGGAATATAAATATTTGTTTGGTATAATGTTGAAATTTTTAAGATTTGTTTGGATTGGAATATAATAGTTGAAGATTTGTTGAAATTTTGATGTTTGGTATAATGTTGAAATTGGTATAATGTTATGATTTTGGATATGAAATTTTTATGAATTTTGGATATGTGAATTTTATGAATTTTGGATATTTGAATTTAAAAAATAATTTTGGGAAATTTTGATATGGTGTAGTATAAGTGAAATTTGGAAATGTGAGTTTTATAAATTTTTAATTTGTGAATTTTAGGATTTGGATATTATTATTATATGTTTGGATTAATTTGTAAGTTTGATTTTGGTCCCTTAAATTTGGATTTAGAAATTTAGGTAAAATGTTGTGAATTTTGAGTTTAGTACGTTTGGATTAATTAGTATTTGAAGTTTAATTTTCGTTTGTGTTGGATTTATTTTAAAAAATTAGAATTTGGTGGTTTTAGTTTTTAGATACCAATTTACTAATTATTACTAAATAAATTTTTGCTTTATTTATTTACATTTATTGGAATTAAAAAATGTTGGTTAATTTTAAATGTGATTTTGTTTTTATTTTTTGAATTTAATATTTAATATTAAAAAATATTTGGTTTTTTTATTTAATTAAAAATATGTTGGTTAATTTTATAGAAATTAATTTATATTTGTTATTGTAGATATCGCATCGCACCTTAATCACGTATAGGACCCGCTCCTGCCCTGATCCCGTTGATGATCATGCGCCGGAGGAGGCAACCCCTGACTTGGGTGCCTCAACGGGGCGTCGGTTCAGTCATCGATGTCTGTCCATCAGCGACCCGGTGCTCGATCGACTCGTCGACAGCATAGCAAGAAATGGGGGGAACCCCGTATCGATCCCCAACCCCCACAAGACGACGTCGGAGCAGACGAAACAGGGCCTAATGTCGGAGCACTCCCTAAGGGTAAGTTCATTATTTTGTTTATTGAACCAACCATTTTTATTTATTACTCATTTTATTTACCAATATTCATCGAATTTGCAGGTAGGTCGGTGAACGTGCGCGGGATAAACCGAGGTTTTACATCCCAGCTGATTTGCAGGACAACAAATGCAAAGATACTGGTGGTGTAGGTGCCGCGCCTCCGGTCCGCGCTGGTCAAAATTCACAGCCTCGTGGTGTATGACATTGGTGCGATTTTTCGCACCAAGTCCCTGATGATGGGGGAGACTTTTAGAACCCAACCCCAGGAGGAGATCACGCGTTGTTGGGGAGAGTTATCGATATGCGTTTCTCCCATTTTTAACATTAATTTCATATGTTTTAATTATTTTACTAACTTGTATAATTGATTGCAGATCAATTGAGTTCGACTTGGAGAACGTCGAGCTCAGTAGATACCTAAGCCACCACTGGCAGTTACGGTACGCCGACTGGAATTACGAGCTCCACAAGTACTTCTTGACTTGGTCTTCCCCGGAGGAAGCTCGGGCAAATCCTCAGAAGGGGGTGGACGGGCCGAAACTGCTAGGGTGGTTGTGGTTGTGCGACCATTTCGTGTCCCCCACCTATCTGGTAAGTATTATCTATCTAGTTAATTAAATTATTTAATTTTTATGTTATTTTCCATTTTAAAATATAATTTTTGATTTTACGAATAAATAGCGGAAATCGATTGCCAACACATTGAACCGGGGAGCGAAGAAATTCAACCACCACGGGGGGTCGCGATCCTTATCGGCCCGGTAGGAGGATCGGTGCATCGCTGGGTCGATATTCCTAGAGGTGGATGCATGGGGGCAGGTGTACGCTGGACGGGGGGATCAAGTGATTGACCAAATTCATGTAAGTTTATTTTTTTGGAAGATTAAACATTATTTTTTAAGTTGATAATTATATTTCTAATTAATATTTATTCGAATTTGAAGGAGGCGATGGAGCAAGACATCCAGCAGACACAAGCTGAGCTCACCCAACAGAATCTGGATGTGCTGTTGGAGCAGCAGCTCTGTAAGAACCCACCCCCGCTCATAAGCCTTACGGGATGGCCATTGTTATGGCCGCCGGGAATCCTCCCAAAGCGAAGCCCAAGGTTCACCACCTTTAACAGTGGAATCTTACCTTCACAAAGGTATTGTTACTAAGGCCCCCATTCGAAATCCCCTAGTCTGCAGCCTTTGAGTTTCGAACTCTAGACCAAGCCCTTTTATTCCTCTAAAGGAGGACACCTTTCACCAATTGAGCTGCAGTCTCGTTGGTGAAGGCATTCCCTGGTTTGGGAAGCAAAGAACCAGGTCCCGGGTTCGAGACTCGTTATCCGCTGCAGCGGGGGTATAGAATGGGACTGGTTGTATAATACCTTGAGAGTGGAATGTGATTGCTCGAGGATTCGGGGTCACCTCTCAACTTAAAAGGCGCATTTTTTGTAACAACCGACCCTCCGTCTCCTATCACAAGGGGTCCCTAGGAAGCATCGATACGTTATGGCCGCCGGCCTCCAACCAGCGCAGCCCCTGGTTCACCCATCACAAGGGGTTCCTCCCAGCCCAAAGGTATTGTTACCAAGGTCCCATTCGACATCCCCCAGTCTGCAGCCTTTGAGGATCGAACCATGGACCAAGGCTTTTTATTCCACTCAAGGTGGACACCTTTCACAAATTGAGCTGCAGCTTAATTGGTGAAAGGTGTCCACCTTGAGTGGAATCAAAAGCCTTGGTCCATGGTTCGATCCTCAAAGGCTGTAGACTGGGGGATGTCGAATGGGACCTTGGTAACAATACCTTTGGGCTGGGAGGAACCCCTTGTGATGGGTGAACCAGGGGCTGCGCTGGTTGGAGGCCGGCGGCCATAACGTATCGATGCTTCCTAGGGACCCCTTGTGATGGGAGACGGAGGGTCGGTCGTTACAAGCTCCCTAATCTCGAGATGTCGATCGCTATTCTGGAGCAACAACTTGTGAGGCGCCCATGGAGGATCATTCGGGGGGCGGGCGATGGGATTGTGCGGGATGTCTCTAGTCAGTCGTCGAGTTCGTCTCGGATAGGCAATCCCCAGGAGACGTCTGACCTTAGGAGAAACTTCAAGTTCCTCCAGGCCGAAAATGCTCAGATCAAAGCCCAATACGCGGAGATCCAAGCCCAAAACCACCAAATCAAGACCGCCCTTGCCAAGTTCTTTGATCATTTGGGTGACAGTGGATTGGATGACATTTTCTCACCGCCCACCCAACAGCCCCCTCAGGATCCCGGCTACTTCGACCCGTCGACAACTAGTTAGAGTGTAATATATGTAAAATATTGTTTTAGTTTTAATGATATAAAAAGATAACATTAATTTTTATAAATGTTATTTTTATTTTATTGTGATTCTTTTACTTGAATTTTTTAATTATTTAATTAAATAATTTTTTAAACATATATTTTAAATATTCAACGTTTGCCCGACGAACGGTCAAGGCGTCGGGCATAGGAATGAAATTTTTAAAAACTATACCCGACAAAGATTAAGAAAGTTACCCGACTCATGGGGTACAAATTACCCGACGAATACCAAAACATTACCCGACGGATAAGTAAAAATTACCTGACGGATATATAAACGGTTACACGACGGATATGTAAAACGTTACCCGACGGATATGTAAACACTTACCCGATGGATATGTAAAACATTACCCGACGGATATGTCAAACGTTACCCGACGGATGTGTAAAACGTTACCCGACGGATATGTAAACACATTACCCGACGAATATGTAAAATATTACCCGAAGGATATGTAAACCATTACCCGACGAATATATGTAGGTTACCGGACGCACATTCTCCGTCGGTAATATCTTGTTGACCTTTAGGTTGCTTGACGAAGGTGTAAGCGACGAACACCTCCGCCGGGCAAGATTTAGTTGCTTGACGAATACACTGTTGCCGTCGACTAACATCAAGCCCGACTACCCTAGCCCGACGCAGGTTGCCCGACGGAGATTCGCCGTTTTCAGAGTTGCCCGACGAACACCTAGGGTTGCTCGACGACGTCCTTTCGCCGGGCAAGATGAATTTTATTGTAGTGTACTTAATAAAAAAAATAGTGCTTTTTATTATAACATGAACTATACCACATTAAGAACAAATTTCCCTTTCTAAACCATTCATTTATTAAACACTGGTGGCTATATACTATATTGAAAAACATTACAATACTACTATTTCTAGTCGATCACATGGATACCGACATGATCACCAATAGATCTGTAGACATGACCTCACTTAAATCATCTCTTTTTGTGTACTTAATGTGACTAATTAACAGGATGGAGTTGTTGATTCTGTCTGATTACTTGTGGAAGCAAAGGGATTGGGTGGGATGATCAAGTTTTCAGAGGCTCCTTCGAGCATTCTAACAACTGCCTTCATGGACGGTCGATTCACCGGGTACCACTGGATGCACCAAAGTGCAACAATCACTAGTTTCTTAGCAATCTGAGCATCTCCATCATTATCTAGCTTCAAGTCAAATGCTTGTCCTTGAGCTAGACGATTGTAAATCAACTCAGGAAAGTAGGCCTCTTCGTTTCCAGATGTAACAGAAGGTTCCCTCTTGCTCCAATAATTTAATGCACTAGCATCCCAAAACTATAGACATCTGATTTGTAGGACACACTTCCAAAGTTTCCATTAAATACTTCTGGTGCAATGTAGCCTACAGTGCCGCCTCGAGCAGCAGTCATAGATATAATGCTGTCTTCCTTAGAAGAAAGTATAGCTAGACCAAAATCAGAGATCTTAGGGTTGAAGTCATGGTCTAACGGTATGTTACGAGGCTTGATATCAAAATGGAGGATCCTCTGGTCACACCCTTGGTGCAGATACTTAATTCCCGTTGCTATACCATGTTGTTTTGTTTCTAATTTGATTTGGGGTGGGGTGCTCCTTTTTCTTCACTCGATTTATTCCGGATTAGTTGGATATAAAGATGAGGATTTTAATTAGGCTCCTAACGACTTTTGTACCCCGATTATTTTATTTTTCCATAATCAATGAAATCTTCATTTAGATAAAAAAAAACTCGAATTTGATTATGTCAAAGAAGTGATGCCAATACCTAATCCATCACCTCCCACATCAAATTACACATTAGTACCATGAATTTTATATTAAATTTCAGAGTTAACCTTAAATTTTGAAATGTTGCATTTAAGTACGCTGATTTTTTTAAAACGTTTCTTTTTGATTATTCCATTAAATATTCTATTAAAAAATCCGTTAAATGCTGACGTGTTAGTTGTTTGATCCACATTTTAAATTTATTTTTGCCATGTAAATAAAATAAATAATAAAAAAATTCAAATGCAAAATAAATTAAATAAATTTATCTCTCATCTTCCTTATTATTCTTCCTCTCTCTCTGCAACTTGGAAACCCAGTAACCCCAAGGCAGTGAACCAGCCGCACATGGGAAGGGAGAGGTAGCAGGGTGCTCGGTGACTCTGCCGGCGTCAGATTGTAGATACCATTTTGTGATAACAAGGAAGAGAGAGGGGAGAGGGAAGAAAGAGAAATAGAGAGATAGACCGATGGAGACCCATCATTCCTTATTCCCTATCGATATCCGATTTGGTGCCTGGTAATTTGCCAGATTGGTGGCTGCGGTGAGTTGGGGTTTCAAGAGAGCAGTTTTTATTTTGGGATGTGATTGTGGAGTGAGAATTAGAAGGGCTCGAGAAGAGTGAGAGACACTAGAGAAGGAGAGAGGGAGAGATGGAGGAAGTAAATGGAGTGGTGAAGCATGTGGTGCTGGGAAAGTTCAAATTAAGAAGGAAGATGAGAGATAAATGTATTTAATTAATTATTTATTTTATTATTTATTTTATCTATATAGTAAATACAAATTTAAAAAGTGGGTGTCACTAGTCAACACATAATTAATTTTATTACAAAATATTTAATGGAAGAGTCAAAGTGAAACGTTTTAAAAATGTTAAGATACTTAAATGTAATATTTGAAAGATTATGTATAATTCTAAAATTTAATGTAAAATATAGGATAATAAAGTGTAATTTACTCTGTATTTTTTATTTTTTTTTTATAGAAGATTTGAATTTAAAAAATGTAACCGCATCAGCTTTGGGCATGGCCTCAAACATGTCACCTCCAACATGCTCGACCCCATCGTACACGGGCGCCTTGGCAATCACATGCGGCAAATCAAAGTTGATACCCTTGATGTGCAGATGAGATTTCACAATCTCCGCGATCACACCACCGGTCCCACCTCCCACGTCGACCAATGATCCAATACAACCGAGCTCATCTCTGTACGCCGATAAGAATCCAGCCGTCGCCAAGTCCCAAATCTAAGAACCAAAGGCATTCGTACAAACACTTTCACCAGATTTGACACAGTGGCTGAGGTCCGGCAGAGACTCTTTCCCACAAGCCAAGCTTCAAAGTAGCACCATGGGGACTAGGGTTAGGTAGGAATCACGTAGTATGCACCTTGAGGCTGGGGTCAACCCGTAGCGGTTGTCCCCACCGTCGGATGAGAGATGTGCGGTGAAGATCTTTTTGTGGACTAGATATCTCATGGCGCGACCTAGGTATTGTATGCTTAGTGAGGGTGAGTCGGACATTCCCGAAGCTATTTGGGACAAGGTGATTGGAGAACCATGAGAGTGTATGATATCAGCGATGTGGAGATCCACAGCACATTTTAAGGCCATGGAGTTTACAAAGGCATATATTAGGAGCCAAACTTGTGCATGGCCTCGAAGAATTAATGTTTCATCGAGTTCGTCTGCTTCCATTGATCTCTCTCTGTTAGTCTTTTGTAGGGTGGAACATTGATGATATTTATACACCATAAAAGAGTCTTCTCTCTTTTTTCTTTTTGCTCATTTTATCTTTTTGTTAATTTGATATCCAAAACCCAGATCTCGATCAGTGTTTGATTTTATTCAATACAAAATCCAGAATATTATATATCACCTTTTTCATAACTATTTAATTTTTGGCTTTCACTTTAAATTTTTTATGTTTGAGATATTATGATGAAATAAAGGATGGAGTAGGGTGGAGAAGCCACATAGTGCTATTGTCTAGTTGTATTTCTCTTCACATGTTATGTGGGAGGTCTTGGGTTCGATTATCGTGAAAAGCGAGATCGATACCCACTGTTATAATGTAATCCCTCTTTCTCAATATCATTGTATTAAGAAGAAAAAAATGTGGAGGGGCAACATGCTTGAAAATATGGAGAACACTAAAATCAAAAATCAAATTTATGTGGTTTTTCTTTTTTCCAAAAGATCAAATGCTTTATTAATAACGAACAGAAATATCAGCATCAAAGACTATGGTATCAAAAAACCAATCAGTCCCAAGTTCATCCCAACAATGATGCCCACCTACCCCTAGTAACATAGGTGGCGACAAGATGCGCATCTTTGTTAGCTTGGCTAGATGCAAACACAAACTTGACACTTCTCAACTGCTTAACAAGTGCATGAATATAAAAAAGAACACAAACCAAAGCAGCATCACCTAGACCCTGACCATTGAGAGTATTAATAACTCCCAACGCATATGACTTGAGCACCACACGATCATGCCCAGCCAGCAAACAAAGTGTAAGAGCACTGCTAACCGCTTCGGCTTCAACCATCAAACTCGACTTCAGGAGAAGGTCCGCCACCAGAAGACGAAAGCAAACCATAGCAGTCACGAATCGCCCAACCCACTCCACCACACGTAGTCATATTACTCCAGGCACCATCACAATTTACTTTCAGGATCCCCGCATCTGGTTTTCTCCACTGAACCTCCACCTCATGGCCAACCGTCTCCAGCGGCCTGGGCTGCGAAAACTGCCCTAGTAAGGACGGAACCCCTAACTCGCGGAATTCAGCCACACATTTGGTTAGGATGTCATTGGCCTCCTCCGGCCTCACAACTATACCATCAAACACCATTTGATTGCGTCTCTTCCAAATCCTCCATAGGCCAAAAGTAAGCATCTGAATTAACTTCTCTCTATGAGGTAAGTGGTGAAATTTAGCAATCAAGCTTTGCCAAATACCAAAAAAATCCTCCCCTGCATAAGCATTGACATCAAGCATAAAAAGGCTACCATACTAGAAGAACCTAGCAAACTGACAGTGGAAAAATAGATGGAGCTCAGTTTCCTCAGCTAGACCACAAACAGGGCAGACTGGATCCAAATGCAGCCTTCGTCGCACCAAATTGAACCTAACTGCAAGCGTGTTTTTGCATCCTCTCCAAACAAACTGTTTAAGCTTCGGCGGGACCTTCATAGACCATATTTGACTCCATTTTAGTCCCTGATTGGAAAAAGGATCCCTCCCTCCCTTCGCCTTCCCAACTCACCATTCCGATGCAGAAACAAAGCAACACCATAAGCCGATTTGACTGAATAATAACCATTCCCAGTAAAATGCCACATCAATTGATCACCCATGCCCCACCGGCTGAGGGGCATCCGTAGGATCACTTGGGCTTCCTCCGTATGAAAACAACGAGCTATTACCTCTTCCCTCCAAGTATGAGTGCCCTGATCAATTAAATCTTTCACATATAGAGGAATATCAAGATGGGCAGATGTCACCTTAAATGTATAGGGAGCAGACATCCAAGGATTAGACCGGGACCGGACCTGGGCACCATCTCCAATCATCCACCTCAAACCCATAGCTAGAATTTTCCGACCTTGGATTAGACCCTTCCATCCCCATGAGGATCGGCGTCCCAACAAAGCCTGAAGGAATGTGCCATTGGGGTAGTATTTGTCTCTCAGTACTTGAGAAATTAGCAATGAAGGATCCTGAACGATACGCCAACCAATCTTCCCAAGCATTGCCAAATTAAAACATTCTAAGTCTCTGAACCCCAACCCTCCCACTTTCTTCACTTGAGACACCTGCTTCCAAGCCACCCAATGCACACCTGGCTGACCATTTTGCTTCCCCCACCAATAATTAGCAATCAAACGCTCAATATCTTGACACACACCAATAAGGAGTTTAAAGCACGACATAGCATAATTTGGCATAGGCATGGCCATCACCTTTATCATTACCTCTTTTCCAGCAGGGGAGAGAAATTGTTTCGCCCACTCTTGCACTTTACTGGCTATTCTGTGTCTTACTTCATCAAATATAACCCTCTTCGACATACCAAAATCCGTCTGGAGACCAAGATACTTCCCAAAACCATCCCGGGCCGTGATTTGACATCTTCTCGTCAAACCTCTCCGTAGGCGCTTTGAACAATTTCCCCAAAGAACATGGAACTTTTCTAGAGATTGACTAGCTGGCCTGATGCCGCTGCATAACAATCGAGGACATTCTTGACTATATCAATCTCATTGTTATTGGCATGGCAAAAAATAAACGCATCATCAACAAAGAATAGATGTGAGATCCAAAGATCACTGGACTTCACCAAACAAAACCCATGAATAGCTCCCTTCTCCTCCCACCGGCGAAAAAGCACACACCAAGAATAGAAAAGGCGACATGGGGTCACCCTGCCGGATCCCCCTACTAGGCATAATGTATCATGTTTCCTCCCCATTGACTATGACACTGTAGGAGACTGAAGCCATACATTCAAAAATCAAACCACAAAATCTATCTGCCACCCTAAGCCCTTTGAGCATATCAGACACAAAACTCCACTCCACTCGGTCATAGGCCTTTGCCATATCAAGCTTGAATGCCAGTTCCTTATCCTCCACTTTACTTCCATGCTTCATGTAATGGAGAAGCTCATGGACTAAAAGATTATTATCCTGTATCTGTCATCCCGATACAAATTCTGACTGATTGATACTAATAATATGAGCCATCCTCGGTTTTAACCGATTAGTAAGGATTTTCGAAAGTACCTTATAGAGGACATTACATAACGCAATAGGGCGCAACTAGGACATCTTCACTGGGCTAGGAACCTTGGGAATCAGACAAAGATAGGTGTGATTGATTTTTTGGAGCAGCCTCCCAGTACGCCAAAAATTCATCACCATATCACAAATATCACGCCCCACGACTTCCCAATTCTTCTGGAAAAAACCACAAGTAAAAGCATCCAGCCATGGGGCCTTTGAGGGATTAATTTGGAACACAACAACCTTCACTTCATCCTGGGTAATGAGTGACAATAATCCCTCATTCTCTTCCAGTGTAACACGCCGCTCTAGACAAAACAATATGGCCGGACAAGTTTGAGGATGAGTAGTGGTGAACAACTGCTCAAAATAGTCCACCACCACCTGCTGCATATGATCACCTTCCTCCACCCACAACGACAGGAGCCTTCCCAAATTTTCCCCCGAACCCCGGGAAAAGCCCTGCTCCCGTCTGACAACCTAAAGAATTTCCCAAAATACCCTTGAGTCCTTGCAAAAAAATTATGAGAATTCTGCCAAAAATCCAACAGAATCTCCCATTCAGGACTGGTTAACCGTCTTCTACCTGTCAGACAATGGATAAGATAACTCTCCAAATTCCAACAACTCAACCATCCAACGATGTAATTACAAAATTGACAATCAATCCAACAGATAAATAAATACACAACAAATAAGTAAATACACAACAAATAAATATCCTACTCTAAGTAAACGCGCATTTGAAATGTAATGCCTCCTCCTCTAGATATGCCCACGTCAATTCAATAGCCTGGAGGGAATTTAAAACACCAAAAGTGTGAGTGGTAAAAAATAATCATTTAAAACTATTTCCGAGGAAAACATACATTTTCCCCCTCCACGAATAAAACAATGCATGCATGAAATTCCTTTTCATATAAATATATAGATAATTCAACATTTACTGGAAAATCCATTTTGAATTAAAACACCAGGTGGGACCTACGAAAATCCGTGTAATGAAAACATCTCGTGGTCCATAACCCTGCTTTGAAAACCCTTCTCAAAGGAGTTTACAAATCATATGAAACCAACCTGGACACAAAATTTATATCAAAACATATTCCACTGCTCCCGAAAAAAAATTCCTAGCCGTAGCTCAATACCCTCCACACACCCGATATACCTCGTGCTATGTAGAACCCTGTACTATAAATACCATAAACCTGTCTCACCACTTCCCGAATGGTCTTCCGAGCCGTAGCTCCCCTCAACGATCTGACGGAGAAAAAACCCTCGATGCCAGTCGGAGAAAACCTTGACCTTCGGGGACAATAATTCAGATCCATGTTTTGAAATCCTTGTTTCCGGGCCAAAGCCAAATTCATTGAAAAATCGGGTCTATGCCCAAAACCAAGGAAATCACACATCCGGGTCTACACCCAAAACCATGGTCTAAAAATCTATCAAGTCAAAACCATTTAATAATAGAGTCCATAAAACCAGGCCACAACCCAAAACATTATTTCCACTGTAATATTGAAAACACGTGTCTAGTCATCATTTAATAGCACAATTTTGAAATTCTAGAAATGTACCAAAAACAATATATAACAATATTTAATTCAAATATACCTTTATGCATGCATTATAATTTATAAACCAAAGTCTACTCACCGATAGCTCAATCCCGAGTTGTACACTCCTCTGAAGTTCACAGAGCAGTGTCGCCTGTCAAAAGTAACAATCGGGATTGCTAACGATAATTAAAAACCTTACATTTAAACTCCCTAAACCCCGGGAAGTCCGCTAGCGTTACACTAAAAATGCAGCCACTTCGGTCATCTAAAACTACCTCGAAACGACGTCCGATTAAACTGAAACCTACGTCAAAAGGTCCGGAACATCGAAACCTTATGGACACGCATCACCGTGACCCCATAACCGGTCCAACGCGTCGCCATGCACTGACAGAAGACCAGTGGTTCAGCCACGCACCGGCTACACAGCCTCACGCGCTCACAAAGTGCCACACACGCCAGCTGACTCAGCCGCTAGGTGGCCTCCACGTGGCTTCCAGGTGGCATCCAAGTGGCTCCACGTGGCTGCCAGGTAGCATTCCACGTCAGCATCACCGACTGACTCAGTTGTCGGAGTCTCGCTGGAGAAAACGACCGCGCCGCCATCTGCCGTCGCAGGAAAACCCCATTTTCGGCCGAGCTTCAAGTTTTCCTAACATTCTCAAAACTCAACCGTTTTTCATGAATTTTATGTCTAAATCCTTCTACTGGAACCCAAGAATGCAAAAATGGACTTTCAACATAAAATCCATACATGTGCTGGCCGAAAAATTGATCAGAAGGTTTCAGTTTTCCTTTCTTCCGATTTGTGTCTCCCATGGCTGCCTCTTTCGGTGGTTGGTATGGTTTTGATCGCGGGAAGGTGTAGAGTGTGATTGTTTAAACTAAATTGGCCGAAGTCCCTTTGAACTTAAAATCCAAATCGATGTGTTTTGGTTTCGGTCGGTCGATCGGTCACTTGGTGTCACGGGTCTGTGAAAGGAAGAAAATGAAGAAAAATGAGAATGGGCTTGAAGGTTTGGGTTAAATACATACCTAAGGAAAATTACTAAAATTCCCCTGAATAATCTAGACCAGTAATTTCTCGTACGGTGTCCGTTTTCAGCGTGCCGCCTTTTACGAACTCGTGAGTCCAAGACCTATGCGACGGTATTCGAAAAAAGCTGTTAAATGTGTCTCCGTACAAAATTTACTTCCAAGCCCTTTAAAAAACCCAGGGTAATTTTGTCTTTTCCTAAATTAATTTACAACAATTTACGAATTAAATTTTCGTGTCATTACAACTCACCCCCCTTAAAGAAATTTCGTCCTCGAAATTCTAACCGGTCACTGGAACAAATGTGGATCCTGTGCCTGCATCAGTGCTTCAGTTTCCCACGTGGCTTCCTCCACGTTCTGATTCCTTCACAGAACTTTAACCAGATGAATAGTTTGTCTGCGCAATACTTTTACCTTCCAGTCTAGAATTTTCACTAGTTGCTCCTCAAAAGTCAAATCATCTCTTAGCTCAATTGGTTGCGCCTCCAATATATGAGATTCATCGAATAGATACTTCCGGAGCATGGTTACATGAAATACATCGTGAACCTTTGACAATTCTGGAGGTAAAACAAGTCTGTAAGCCACTGGCCCTATCCCCTCTATAATCTCATAAGGTCCAATATAGCGAGGACTCAGTTCCCCTCGTCTACCAAAACATATAACTCCTTCCCGTGGGGCTAATTTCAAGAAAACCCATTCTCCAACCTCAAATTCAAGGTCTCTTAAACCAAATTGACAGTAGGTCAGACACTGCTGAATCCTCAGACCAGTCAAACGTGACTCCTTTCCTTGTCAACCGAGTTAACGGGGCATCTATCGTAGAAAATTCTTCTATGAATCGCTGATAATATCCTGCTAAACCTATAAAACTTCTCACCTCTAACACTGCCCTTAGTGGCTCCTAGTTTGCCACTGCTTCGACTTTTTGGGGATCCACGGTGATATCCTCAGCAGAAATCACATGACCTAAGAATCCCACATTAGTCAACCAAAATTGACATTTATTGACCTTGGCAAACAGTTGCTTTTTTCTCAGCATATTCAGCACCAACCTCAAGTGCTTCTCATGTGCCTTAGCCATCTTCGAATATACAAAGATGTCATCGATAAATACAGTCACAAACCGATCTAAATACCTTCAGAATACCCTGTACATCAAGTCCATAAATGCTGTCGGTGCATTAGTTAACCCAAAAGGCATCACCAGGAACTCATAATACCCATACCGTGTCCTAAAAGCTGTTTTAGGAACATCCTTTTCCTTGAACCTTAACTGATGATACCTGGATCGAAGGTCAATTTTCGGAAAATACTTTGCCCCTTTTAGGTGATCGAACAAATCATCAATTCGTGGCAAAGGATACTTATTCCACACTGTAACCCTATTTATCTGCCGGTAGTCGATACAGAGCCTCAAACCACCATATTTTTTCTTTACAAATAACACCGGCGCACCCCAAGGTGATACACTTGGTCGAATAAATCCCATATCCACCAAGTCTTGCAATTGAGTATTCTGCCGGTGCCATTCTGTATGGTGCTTGGGATATAGATTGAGTACCTGGAAGAAGCTCTATGGTGAACTCAATCTCCCGGTGAGGTGGCAACCCCGGAAGATCCTCTGGAAACACATCTGGAAATTCATTCACCACAGGGATATCCTCTACTCTCACCGGAGTATCCTGAGAATCAATCACATGAGCTAAATATCCCTCGCAACCTTTCCTCAATAAGTCCTCAGCCGTCAAAGCTGAGTTCACTCCCAAGAGAAGTACCCTACGGTCACCCTGAAACGTAAGTTCCGGCAAACCTGGACTCCGGAAAACCACCCTATTGTCGAAACAATCTATGGAGGAATGATGCATGGTTAACCAATCCATCCCCAGAATCACATCAAAATTATAAATATCCAAGGGGATTAAATCTGCCTCTAACTCATAACCTCCCCCTACTACTGGACAACTACGAATCACAAGGTTCGCCACTAACATATCTCCGGTAGGAGTGCTAATACCCATGTCCCAACTAATCGAGGACAAATATCTATCAGTAAAAGGTGTAAAACTCCGAGAAATAAAAGAATGTGTAGCCTCGGGATCCAACAAAACACGAGCATCATGATTAAAAATAGATACCATACTAGTAACCACCTCTGGTGCTGCTCATGCCCTCTGCCGAGTCATAGCAAAAACTTGGGCCTGTGTACTAGAAGATCGACCATGACCCCCACACCTCCCTCTGGCCCTGCTGGTCTCACTGGATTGGGTCTGGCTCCCTGCTGTAGGACCAGATATATGCGCTGCTCTCTGACTCGATTCGGTAGCCTCTCGGCCCAAGGAACTACTACCCAGATGACGATGCGGATAATCTCTCCTGAAATGACCATTCTCCCCACAAAAGTAACAACCGGTATCACACGGCCGTGCGTGTCTGCCACTTTGTCTCTCGGTTGACTGCATTGAATCCCCACTCGACTGAGCTAAAGACTGCTGTCCCTGACTGGCTCTGCCATTGCTTGCTCCAGACCCTGCACCCCCATAAGATCCAGAACTGGAATTGCCTCTCTTCGCTGGTCCTTGACTAGAGGCTCCGAAACTCCAGCAATCCCGGTGTCGCCTAGAACCACTAAATTGCTGCTGAGCTGGCAAACTCAACTCTACTTTGGCAGTAGCGTCTACCAAAGTCCTCAAATAAGTATGTACCACAGTAGCGACTGCTACTCGAACCTCTGTCCGCAATCCATACTCAAACTTGCGACAATTATCCATCTCAGTCGCCACAAGAGCCGGTACAAAGCGTGACCACTCAAAAAATCTTTGTTCATATTTTGCCACCGTCATGTCCCCCTACTGTAATTACATGAACTCGACCTCTATGGCATCTCTATATGAACGAGGATAAAACTGCTCGAGGAAGCGCTCTTGAAAAGTTTCCCAAGTAAAGGTATGAACATCCCAGCCTGTCAGCTACAAAGCATGCCACCAATGGTATGCATAACCACCCAAAAGAATCTAGCTAACCGCACCTTATCCTTCGGAGGGCACCTCATAACAGCAAACACTCGTTCCAAACAAGTAATCCACTCATCCGCATCCTCTGGGCCTAACTCGCCCGTAAATACTGACACCCCCAACCTCTGGGCTCGCTCAATGTCAGACACCTCAGTAGTAGGCCTACCCTGAAGTATCGGAGTCAAAGTCCGACCCAATTGATCCTGGGTCTGCCTCAAATCCAGCTCTCCTGTGGGTTCATTTGTGTCCTTACTATTTCTAGGCCATTGACGAGGCTCGCATCTCGGAGGCATTACGCTAAAGAACTAGAAACCAACAATACCACAATCAGATGTACACTAGGTGTACGTTCTAAGGAATTTAAACCTAGTGCTCTGATACCAAGTTGACAGGACCCTTCGTGAATTTCCCCTCGAACCCCGGGAAAAGCCCTGCTCCCGTCTGACAACCTAAATAATTTCCCAAAATACCCTTGAGTACTTGCAAAAACATTATGAGAATTCTGTCAAAAATCCGGCATAATCTCCTCTTAAGGACTGGTTAACCGTCTTCTATCTGTCAGACAAGGGATAAGATATCATTCCAAATTCCAACAACTCAACCATCCAACGATGTAATTACGAAATTGACAATCAATCCAACAGATTTATCAGAGCATCTAAGTAGGATAAGTAAATACACAACAAATAAATATCCTACTCTAAGTAAACGCGCAGTTGAATTGTAATGCCTCTGCCTCTGGATATGCCCACGTCAATTCAATAGCCTGGAAGGGATTTAAAACACCTAAAGTGTGAGTGAACATAAATAATCATTTAAAACTATTTCCGAGGAAAACATACATTTTCCCCCTCCACGAATAAAACAATGCATGCATGAAATTTCTTTTCATATAAATATATAGATAATTCAACATTTACCTGAAAATTCAGTTTGAATTAAAATACCAGGTGGGACCCACGAAAATTCGTGTAATGAAAACATCCCGTGGTCCACAACCCTGCTTTGAAAACCCTCCTCAAAGGAGTTTACAAATCATATGAAACCAACCTGGACACAAAATGTATGTCAAAATATATTCGACTGCTCCCGAATAAAAATTCCAAGCCGTAGCTCAATATCTTCCACACACCCTATATACCTCGAACTGTGCAGAACCCTATACAACAAATACCATCAACATGTATCACCGCTTCCCGAATGATCTTCCGAGCCGTAGCTCCCCTCAACGATCAGACAGAGAAAAACCCCTCGACACCAGTCGGAGAAAACCTTGACTTTCAGGGACAGTAATTAAGATCCATGTTTTGAAATCCTTGTTTCCTGGCCTAAGCTAAATTCATTGAAAAACTGGGTCTATGCCCAAATCCAAGGAAATCACACATCCGGGTCTACACCCAAAACCATGGACTCAAAATCTATCAAATCAAAACCCTTTAATAATAGAATCCATAAAACCAGGCCACATCCCAAAATATTGTTTCCACTGTAATATTGAAAACATGTGTCCAGTCATCATTTAATTGCACAATTTCTAAATTTCAGAAATGTACGAAAAACAATATATAACAATATTTAATTAAAATATACCTTTATGCATGCATTATAATTTATAAACAAAAGTCCGCTCACCGATAGCTCAATCCCGAGTTGTACGCTCCTCTGAAGTTCTAGGAGCAGTATGGCCTGTCAAAAATAACAATCGGGATTACTAACGATAATTAACAACTTTACATTTAAACTCCCTAAACCCCGAGAAGTCCGCTCGCGTTACACTAAAAACGCAGCCACTTCTGACGTCCAAAACTACCCCGAAACGACGTCTGATTAAACCGAAACCTGCGCCAAAAGGTTTGGAACATCGAAGCTTGTCACGTCGCCATGACCCTAGAACCGATCCCACGCATCGTCAAGCGCTGATAGAAGACTGGCGGTTCACCCACGCGCCGGCTACACGGCCTCACGCTCCCGCACAGTGCCACACGCGCCTGCTGGCTCAGCCGCCAGGTGGCGTCCACGTGGCTTCTAGGTGGCATCCACGTGGCTACCGTGTGGCATGCCACTTCAACATTGCTGATCGACTCAGTTGTCGGAGTCTCGCCGGAGATGACGATCGCGCTGCCGTCCGCTGTAACCGGAAAACCCCATTGCCGACCGAGCTTTAAGTTTTCCTAGCTTTCTCAAAACTCAACCGTTTTTCAAGAATTTTATGTCTAAATCCATCTACTAGAACCCATGAATGAAAAAATGAACTCTAAACATGACACCATACCTGTGTTGGTCGGAAAATCGATCAGAAGGTTTCTATTTTCCTTTCCTACGATCGGTGTCTCCCGCGGCTGCCTCCTTCGGTGGTTGGTATGGTTTGATCGAGGGAAGGTGTAGAGTGTGATTGTTTAAGCCAAATTGGCCAAAGTCCCTTTGAACTGAAAGTCCAAATCGAAGTGTTTTGGTTTCGGTCGGTCTGTCGGTTAATTGGTGTCACGGGTCTGTGAAAGGAAGAAATTGAAGAAAAATGAGAGTGGGCTGGAAGGTTTGGGTTAAGTACATACCCAAGGAAAATTACTAAAATGCCCATGAACAATCTAGACCCGTAATTTCTCGCACGGTCTCTATTTTCCTCGTGCTTCCTGTTTGTGAACTTGTGAGTTCGAGACCTACGCAACGTTATCCGAAAAAATCGTCAAATGTGTCTCCACACAAAATTGACTTTCGAGCCCTCAAAAAAACCAAGGGTAATTTCGTCTTTTCCCAAATTAATTTACAACAATTTACGAATTAAATTTTCGGGTCGTTACACACAAACCGTCCTTATTTTCTAGTCCCCGCAGTTTGTTGAATCTCCGCAGTTTGACAGTAGAGGAATGAAAACAATTTGTGTTTTTATCCCCCTCATGTAGCCATTGAACTCTAGCCTTTTGTTTCTAGTAAAACTCCTCATCTTGGATCACTCGCTTCAACTCCAATTCTTTTTGTCTCACCCAAGTCCCATCAAAACTGGGTTGCACATAAGCACTACGCAATTGCTGCTTGAAATCATCAATAAGGACCTTACTATTTTGCTGATTGACCTTTCTCCATTCGAGAAGACCATACCACACCCCCTTCAATTTTTCACACACTTGATAAGCCTTTGAACCCCGAATCTCATGATGCCAACATCCTTAATCACCTGCCTACACGCCTGCTCATTCCCCCATCTTAAGTAAAAAACAAATCTCTTCTTCGGACGGAGCAGCGGCGATGATAATCGTAGCAAGAGCATCAAATGATCGGACCCTTCCACAAGGAGGTGATGCAAAGTGGCAGCTAGGTACAAGTCCACCCACTCCGCTGTGGCCAAACCACAGTCCAAGCGAGCCTGAATGAACCCCGAGTCCCTCTTGTTTCTCCAGGTATACGGGTGACCTTGGTACCCCAAATCAAGCAAACGGTTATCAACAACAAATTCTCTAAAGGAAAGCATTGAATTTTCAGAACGAATGAGGCCCCCATATTTTTCAGCAACTAACAACACATCATTGAAATCAACCAACAAAAGACAAGGATCTGCACAATTGGCAATATGAGACCCCAACATCCTCCATTGGTCAGTGCGTTTTCTATCATATATAGAAAATAATCTCCAACAATTACTAGTAACAAAATCTTTTATTACGACTTCAATAAGAAATTCACCGTACTTTAGTAACACTACTTGTTGTACATCCCTCCAAAAAAACACATAGGCCACCACTCAAACCTCGTGGCTCTACAGCATGCATGAATGTCATCCCCAACTTATTTTTCAAATAACAAAAACGCCTACTATTATTCTTCGTCTCAAGCAACACAACAATATCAGGGCGATGAAGCAAGGTTTGCTCCACAAGGTTATGAATGGTCAGCGTACCTCCGATACCCTGACAGTTCCAGCATAGAAAACTCATGGCGACTAGGAATAGGTGGATGCTGCACCCCTTCGCTCAAGAGACCCATTAAGGTTGGTCCCGACCACCTGAGAAGCTCCCACTTCCACACCACATTCCAAACGTCTTCGTCGAGCCACACCATCTCTGAGCGTTGGTGAAACTCCCTCACCTTCCATCACAAGCCTTCAACATTTAGCTTGACAAGTACCACCAACCCTTGTACCCACAATAATGTGGATAAGCTGAAAAGGATCTGATTGTTGAGACAAAGGGACAACCTGCCCGCCATGGTCCCCATCCACCCTAACCATATCAAGCACATCACCTTGTCCATGACTAGACTCCACATCAACTACTACCGCCGAACCCAAAGTCCCAGCCCCCACCACACCAATAGACCCATTAGTTCCCTGCGCAGGTGGTACTAGAACAGTTACACCACCCCTCTCAGTCTGCTCAACAAAATCATGCTCCCGAGAAATCAGACCTCCCACCTCACGATCCACCAGAGAGCTCACAGTATCCTCCTCTCGAATCCGTCCCCCTCTTCCAATCAATCCAACATCAAAAGAGGCCTCCAAAGCCCTCGTACGCCTCGCCTATTCCTCTTTCTGTGCACGGATGCTCGCTGTCATATCGGAAGCAAACCCATCCCCCCGTCCCCTCCCATGACCTCCCAAACCCATTGAATCCCTGCCAATGCCATGGCGGCAAATGACGCTGCGCAAAGGCCTTCCTCTTAGGTCAATCTTTGCATCCAAGCCACCAAAAGCATAGCCTATGGCCTCTCCACTAGCCGACTGCTTATATCTTTCATAGCACCGGGTGGGATGCCCTAAACAACCACACAACAGATAGTACGCATGCAACATCTCATACTTAAAACCAATCCATTGCTGACCCTCCAACAGAAACTCCACAACTGTCCTTCGCATCAAAGGGTCATCCACCCTCATTCGAACACAAACACGTACAAACCTTCCAATACACTCCTTGCCCCAAGACGTATCAACCTCCAAGACAGCCCCGACAAGGCCACCAATTTTCTTGGCCACGGCAACAGTCATACTGAGGTGGAATACCATGTAGTTTCACCCAGAAAGAGGAATGATTCATCCTCAATCGCTGAGGGTTCCTGGTTTGCGACCCTTCTTCCAGAATCACCAGCGCCTCCATAAAGCTCCATGGTTCCATAGCCGAAATCCTCTGCATATCCTCTTCTTGTAGCACTCGAACACCCAATCGCTCCCTCTCCGAGAGCCTTAGGTGAGACCCAAAATGCTATTCCAACTCTGCCATATCCATAGTAAGCAACAACCGCTAGTCCTGCAACAACACACCACGAGCAACGACCACCTGAAATTTGACGGCGCGCAAAATTTTTTTTATGTTGTTTTCCGGCGCCCACAAACCCTAGCAAACCTTACGAAAACTCTCCTTGCGAGAGACTTATCATAGTTTTTTTTCCAAATATATGTGGTTTCACTTTCTAGATTTTTCTTTGTTCTTTTTTATTTCTTCCTCTTGATTGATACCACTACTCTTCTTCGTCACTACTTCCTCTCTCATACTTATTCCATATCTTCAACACAAAAAGTGAACCCACTAGTACTAGCTACTAGTATGATGATATTCGTATTCACTATGTAATGGGAGGTCTCATATCTAACATGTAAAGAGTGAATTCGATATCCAATAAATATAATATCCCTGGTCTCTTGCAGTATCGTTGTCTAAAAATCACAAAAAGTGATAAATGAAGATAAAGATGAAATATATCAAACGGGCTTTAAATTTTATCTGAAACTCATATATCAATCTTTTAAACCACCTACTTAAGGACGTCTAGATATGTTCATCTAGAGGATCCTCTGATGAAAAAAGATGATATGATTCAATTGTGAAAAGGTACAAATTAATAATATAAAGTTGATGTCTTCGTTAAAATTTAAATCGAAACTTTCTACTTAGTCTAAAAAATTTAAGCACATAGACAATCTTATTATTACACTTTGATACAACATTGACATTTTCTATCCGTTAGTTGACAAAAAGGTTCTCTTTGGTTTTGCTCTACTTTTTTAAAATGTTATTTCTTGTACTTTCGTAAGAAGTAATACAGTAAACTTAAGTAATTAAAAATCTCGTAAATTTTATTTTCCAAAGTACGGAGTGTTAAGTATAAAAAGAAAAAGTCTTATATATCTTTCCATATATATATATATATATATATATATATCAATGAAATCTCAGTTTATCGAATAACAACCTAATTAGGACACACCTCAACTATTCCTATCACTTGATCAATGGCAACCCAAACTAGATCCACCATTCATGCAACTCGCATTGGTTGATTATTCCATTGATATTTTTCTGATTAACAACATTAACATTGATCAGAAAGGAATAAGTGAAGAAAACTATGTACATACACATTCAGTTACAAATAACTCACAACTTAATTCATATAGGGTAGGCCTCAATAATGGACACTACAGCTGGAATTTTAATAATTTTGTAGCGAGGGAAACCTCCTTGTTCCAAAATGTTCTTCCATTCGCTCTCAGTCCTCTCCTTTCCACCCGAAGAATGTGCAATCATCAAGAGATCAAAGGCCATGCCAATCTCATCAAGCATGCCATCACCATTCGGCTCCAAAACCATTTCAACAATAATCACCTTCCCACTTCTTTCTGGTATTGCCTTTCGACAATTCTTTAAAATCTTGATGCAATCCTTGTCACTCCAATCATGCATAACCCACTGGATAAAAACCGAATTAAAGAAAATAAAATTAGCATGTCATTTCAATTTTAACAAAGAGTTTGCTTCTAAAACTGTATGTACATGTAACACCATCTGCATGTTGCATGATACTTGTTACCCTAGGAAAAAAATCTTAGGTCCGCCACTGGTTACATTATTGATATCTTTTAGATACTTGATTGACTAATCAATCTCTAATTTCTTATTACTGATCATAAGAGATCTGCTGCATGATACTTGGTACATTAGCGAAATCTTGTAGATACCTGATTGACTAATTAATCTCTAATTTCTTACTGATAAGAGAGTTTATTAGAAGGATTGTACATATGTACAATGTAAGGATTTTTTGTCATTTATTACCTTCATGAAAACTGCATCAGCATTTGGGATATGGCCCTCAAACATATCGCCACCAACATGTGACACACCATGGTACGCCGGTGCAGTGGCTACGACATGTGGTAGATCAAAATTGATACCTATGATGTTGGGATTGGCCTTCACAATCTCAGCCACCGTACTTCCAGTCCCGCCACCTACATCCACCAGTGTCCTGACCCCTTCAAACCTGTGTGCATATCCCGTGATTATTGCCTTCATAACAATCCCAGCCGTGCAGGCCAAGCCATCGTTGAAGAGTTTGTTGAACTCCGGATTTTGAGAAGCATAGTCCCAAATTTCAAGCCCATGTGCCCTTTTAAAGGCACACGGACCAGAAGACTCTTTGACACATTGGCTAAAATAGTGCCATGGCGCCATAAGGCTCGGGTGGTTCTCCATGAGAATCATTGGTGCTAGACTCATCTCCGAATCATGTAGCAACCATCTTGATGAGTAGGTCAACCCGTAGACGGGTTCCCCTTCTTCACCCCCCGCAGGATGGCAGACGGTGAAGATGTTCCGTCGGACTAGGAGTCTCATGATGCGTGCGAGGCATGCGATATTGGGAGACGGAGATATGCATGAGGCTATTTGGGACAAAGTGATCATTGTGTTTGAGTTGGAGGCACCAAGATCATCACTAGGATTATGATGATGATGATGAGAGTGTATGATATCAGCTATGCGGAGTTCCACAGCACATTTCAAAGCCATGGAATCTGCAAATGCAATCATGTACTTGCATACGTCTGCATGGCCTCTTAGGCTTGCCTCCGCATCTGTTTCTTCCATATGAGCGGAGACAACGGTGACCGGCCGCTAGATTAGAATTTTCAGATCGAAATATAAACTAAAAGAAGAGGTAGCTAGGCATACATGCAATCACATCACCTTAGGTACATATCATAATCTTCCACATGCGCTCATTCACCCTTGATTTTATGCACGATTTGCTTTCTGAAGATAATTGCGTGATACGCTTTTTCTTTTTGTTTCAGCAAAATTATTTTAACTAGATTACATTCAGCACATATCCTTTTATACAATTCTCTTTTTTAATGAAACGATGATGGCAAGGTATTACGCCGTTGTCGATATTAACATTAACCAAACACACTGAATTATAATAATTAATAGGGTATTTTTTAAGCAATCCACGTAAGCCACGGTCATCATATACTTGACAAATTAACTAGCTTTAATTTGTTGAAATGGATGTGAGATTGCAAAATCTCACCTTCTAGCAATTAAACCTGCTGGAAGGATTTGCTTGATCAGAATATATCACCCCCTTCTTGGTAGCTAAGCAATTTTTGCGTCGTTTTTGTAATCTTACGTGGATCATTGATGGGAACAATTTTTCCGGCCCACTGTCATAAAAAACCGATGAGAAATTATGGTTTAATATTTTTGAAAGTTTCACCGACGCATTACAAGAAATATGGGGTTGCCTGACGAGATTTTGCCCGACGAAGGCATTTTCGCCGCCCCATGTCATTTTGCACGGCGAAAATGAAGGCTCGCTGGGCAAGGTTTAAGCGGGAAGAAGAAGTTGTTGGCGCGTAAAATAGGAAGATTTGGCCCGACGAATTTTTCTATCCGTCAGGCAAAATAAGATTTAACGACGAATATTTTTCGTCGGGCAAAACTTGGCATTGATTATAATTTGCCCGACAAATCATTAAATTTTGCCCCTAAAACTTCTTCGTCGGGCAAAAGTCTAACACATTACCTTCGTCGGGCAAAAGTCTAACACATTACCTTCGTCGACCTGTATTCGGTTGATAGTTGCTGAAACTGGAAAAGCATGCCCGACGAATATTCATTTACCATCGTCGAGCCATATATATACCAGATTCAATTTACATTTAATTATCAAACAACATTTTAAAATTACTTACAAAATGAAATGGACCGATCTAATCTTTCACATTTATTACATGTACTCATAGATCGTCTACACGAAAAATTACCCAATTTGGAAATCCCAAGATTAGGTAATGGTGCGCGACGTTTCAACGGTTACACAACGTTTCTTCACGATCGGATAGCTTTAAATCCTCAAAACCCCACGATTTTCGACGGACGAGATCTAGGCACGTAAAACCACAAAATGAATGGTTGATCGGTCAAATTCAATCGTTTGAATATCAATGGAACCAAAACTTCAAAAAATGTATTGAATTTTCTTTCAAGTTTAACCTCCTTGATGAATATGCTTATTTTACGATTTATTGCACATACTCATAGATCACCTAAAAGAAAAATTAGCCAATTTTGAATTCCCGGGATTAGGTAACAGTGCGCGACGCTTCAACGGTTACATAACGTTTCTTCACGATCGGACGGCTTTAAATCCTCAAACCCCCATTATTTTCGACAGGCGAGATCTAGGCACGTAAATGAACGGTTTAATCGGTCAAATTCAATCGTTTGAATGTCAATGGAACCAAAACTTCGAAAAATGTATTGAAGTTTCCTTCAAGTGTTTAAACTCCTTGATGAATATGCTTATTTTACGATTTTCAATAATTTACAAAATGAAATGGACCGATCTAACTGTCCACATTTATTGTACGTACTCATAGATCACCTCGGCAAAAAATTAGCCAATTTAGAATTTTCGGGATTAGGTAACGGTGCACGACGATTCAACAGTAACAAAATGTTGTTTGACGATCAGATAATTTTAATACCTCATAACCTCAAGATTTTCGACGAGTGAGGTCTACGCACTTAAAAGTAACCATTGAACGGTCAATTTTTTGAAATTCCATCGTTTGAATATCAATTGAACCAAAAATTCAAAAAAAACCTTCAAATTCACAAACTTAACGATCAAGACACATAAGCTCCGTAAAACATGACGATTTCTGCCGGTGAGAAATTAGGCACGTAAAACCAAAAAGTGAACGGTCCCGATCTTGAAAATTTTATCGTCGGACTTGGATTTTAGATCATTCGAATTTCAACAACATAAACATCTTGCCGACGAATTAAATTATTCACCGGGCAATAGTTTCAAAAATTCGTCAGGCAATTTCATGTATTCGTCGGCCAAATGTAAAAAACTCGCGCAATTTTTTTTTGGGAATATTTCAAAAATTCCGCCAAACAATTCGCGAAAACTCAAACTTGCCTCGTATATTTGCCTGATGAATTCATTAAAATTTACCCGACGAAGTCTTTGTATGGAAATGGTCTTCAGACAATGATAAATCGCGACTGACTCTTCTTCTTCTTCCTTCTTCATTTTCCTCGTTATCTCCGCACCCTCACCTTTCTGCAAACACACCATACTCCTCCTCTCTCAAGGTCGCCGACGAAGAAAACCACTCTCTCGCTCTCTCTCACTCGGACTCCTCCTTTCTCAAGCTCGCCGCAGCAGCTCTCTCTCTCTCGCCGCCGCAACTTTCTCTCGCCGACAGTCATCTCAAGGTCTATCTCATTCTCCCTCTCTCTGTCTATTATGAATGTGGATTGGTTATTGTCAATTTTGATTGTTTATATTTTAATTTTAGTTTGGATTGAAATTTCAATTGAAATATCAAATGAAATTTGGTTTGGATTTTGGCAGATTGTGAATTTTTCTCAAAATTGCAGATTGTGAATTTAGGGTTTTTACTTGAATATTGTGAATTTAGATTGGATTGGAATATAAATATTTGGTTTACTTAGTTTGTTTGGATTTAGTAATTTAGGGTTAATGTTGATGATTTGTTGAAATTGTGATGTTTGGTATAATGTTATGAATTTTGCATATGATTTTTGTTATGATTTTGGATATGAATTTTATGTGAATTTTGGATATGTGAATTTTATGAATTTTAGATATGTGAATTTAAAAAAATTTATGTCAAATTTTTTTATTATGATTTAGGATATGTGAATTTTGGATATGTGAGTTTTATAAATTTTGGATATGTGAATTTTATGATTTTGGATATTATTATTGGTTTTATTTTTAAAAATTAAAATTTGGTGGTTTTATTTTATTTTTTGGCCAATTTAATAATTTTCAATAAAAAATTTTGGTTTCAAAAAGTTTGGTTTTTTTATTTTATATTAAATTAAAAATATGTTGGTTAATTTTATATTAATTATTTTAAATTTCTTATTGTAGATGCCGCAGTGTACGTTGATCACATCTAGGACCCGGTCCTGCCCTGAGCCCGTTGATGATCATGCGGCGGAGGAGGCATACCCTAGCCCAACAGGCCATCTAGGACCCCAACCACCCCGACCCTTCCCCGAGTAGTTAGAAATTAATATGTAAAACATTACTTTAGTTTTAATTATGTAAAAACATAACATTAATTTTTATAAATTTTTTTTTTATTTTCATTTGATTCGTTTTATTATTTTAATTGTATTTATTTAAAAATAATTTTACTTTAATTATATATATTTATTTATTTAATTAAATAAATTGTTAATTTTGTTTTTAAATATTAAGATTTTGGCCGACGAACAAAGACTTTCGTCGGGCAAAGTAAGGCATTTCGGTGGACACCTGCCGAATTTTTGTAATTTTGCTCGGTGAAACTCATTCGTCTGGCAAAAGTGTGTTGACTTTTAGGATTGCTCAATGAATAATTGGTGACGAAATTGTTCGTCGGGCAAATTTAATTTGCCCGGTAAATTCACTGTTTCCGTCGGCTGACATCAAGCCCTACAGCGGTGGTCCGATGAACTTTGCCCGACGGAGGTTCGCCGGGTTCAATGTTGGCCGACGAATGTTGATCTTTGCTCGATAAATCTGTTTCGCCGGGCAAACCTGATTTTTCTGTAGTGACGTACGAGTAGTTTTTAAGTCAATTACACATACACCCGTGGAGGTATTTTCTATTTTCACAAACTCCTTGAGGTTTTAAAATTATTACCCTCCCTGCACCTACTTACGCGTGTGTAAATTTTGTTTAATTTTTTAAAATTATGAGAAATGAAATAATTTTTTTTTTAATTTTTAAAAAATATGAGAAATGAAATAAATCCAAAAGTACAAAAATAAAATAAAAAGGATTGTGGGAGGAGGAGTAACTGCCCACTCCCTCCTCCCCTCAACTTTTCTTGTTTATTTCACTTTTATCTCTTATTTCTTTTCTTTTTTATTTAACTTTGATTTTTTAATTATCTCTTCTTATCGATATATTACCTTTTTGACCTTCAATAATATTTGTCTAATCTAGAATTATTTGGGTATTTTTGTCACAAAATTTTGGTGAAGCCTTTTGACCCTCCTGCCTTTATAATAATAGAGATACTAATTAACAACCCTTGAAACCCATTGAAATATCGTTATGGACCTTGAAAGTGAGGTTAATTCGGGATTGAAAATAATTAGAAATTTTCTCTGTTAGAGGGGGAGGGCATGGGCATCTAGGGAGTCCTGGATGCACATTAACAGAGTTTATGCTCCCATATCCATAGCATGTTTGAGTAGTTAAAGAAAATGTGCTATGAAGACGGTACCGTTAGAGGTTAAAGTGTTTTTCTTCTTCTTTTGAGCAAATTTCCAGTGTTCAGTTGATCAAGGGATTTTCAGCATGTAGTATCGGTATCGAATGATCGATTCACTATTGAGATGATTAACCTCAAAAGGACGAATATTGTGGTGTTTTAATAACGGCAGACTGATTGTTTCTAGATGAATTTATTTCAACATCCTATATTATATTATGTTTTATTATAATATACTATATTATCTCTATTCTATTATATTAGATTATCTGTATTATTAGAAAGGAAAAAAGATGGAGCTTGGTGGTCATTTTCTTTCCAATAATACCCCTTCTTTAAAATTAAAGTTTAAAGGGTTTCTTATTATGAAGTACGGGTATTTTAGTAAATGCATTATCATATTTATTTATTAAATAAAAATTATATTATATCTATATTTATAAAGGCCAAAGGGCATTTTGGTTAAATTTTCTTAATCCCAATGCCCATGCTTAACAAAGTTTTATATTAAAAAATAATTTAATAACTAAGAGCAAAAAAGTAAAAGAGAGAATTTGAATTTTGTTATATTTTCCTTAATGTCAAAAATATCCTTACTTAACAAGCTTTTATAATAGGTAACAATTTAATAACTAAGGAAAATCTAATATATTAAGGGTAAAAGGGTAACATAGATTCCAATAAAAAAAAAGGGGGTAACATGGATAATGAAATAAAAAAATATATAAATATTTAATTGTTGCATTTTTGCATCCTAATTATTCAAGAACATTTTTGAATTTTTTAAGCAATCAACATTATCTGATTCTTCATTTTTGTTATAATAAGTATGCATGGGTGGGTACAGTTTGGATCAATTCGGATTTCATCAAAATTCAAACCATTAAAATCTTAACGATTGGATAATGTTTGAATTTTCAAAAGATAGAATTGAAATCTTCCAAAGCGTTGTTAACGGTTTGGTTTGCATCTGTTTGGACGGTTTATACATAAAATTGTCATGTAATTTGTTCGCTAAAAAGACTCTTGTAAAACATAATTTTTTTTCCAAAATTCCACAATTCTCACCAAAATTTCATTTATTTACATCAAAATTCTATTTATTCACATGAATATTTCATTCATACTTATCAACAAATTAAAAATTTCAATAGTTTAAACTTCAAAATATGACGTGTTATGTTTAAATATAATTTAAATTCCAAAGTAGCACAAAATGGGTAATGATTAAGTGAGGTAAGGTATGGAATGAACACTTACATTAACATATTATAGGGTGAAAGATATTAACTAACAAAAAAAAAAAAAAATAAGAATATAAACAGTTCGGTTTGGAATCCAACGGTTTTCAAAATAAAAATCCAAAACCAACCGTTACTAACTTTTATCCGGTCAAATCCAAAAAAGAGTACCAATAACGGTTTTAATCGAATTAGTTTTCGATTTCAACGGATTTATGCCTACCCCTAATCATAAGGGCATTATTTGATTATATTTTATTTCACATACCCACATTCACATTTTTTTTCTTTTAAGTTACCAAAGCAAACCGAACTCCACGAACATGGAAATACCAGCATCCATTTATATTAGTATTTTTTTCATTTGTTTTTAAAATAAAAAATAAAAATTGTAATAACATTTTATATATTAAAAAAATGGCAGACTGACACACATGTATACAATAAATTTAAGTGCGTTTAAAGTCTTATATAGTACGTGCGACTTGATATGAAAATGTCTTGCGTATGCATGTGCCAATTTGTTATTTAGTTGTGAAGTCGCGTGTAACGTGCCGAAATGACTCTTGCAGGCGCAGAGCGCCTACGATGATGCTAGTATATACTAAAGTTAAGTTCAAAATTACTATTTATTAATAGTGTTTTGACTATTTTGCCCTTATTTTTTTTCTTTTCCGTTATTGCGAATAGTTGAATTACAATTTTAACCTTAAATATTCATTTATCATTCTTTTTCTTATTATCATATTATTGTTATTGTTATTATGAATAATTATAATTAATTTATTACTCAATATAAAGCTAAGTTCAAATTACTATTTATTAATAGTTTTTTGATTATTTTGCCCTTATTTTTTTCTTTTCCTTTGTTGTGAATAGTAGAATTACAATTTTAACCTTAAATATTCATTTATCATTCTTCTTCTTATTATTATATTATTGTTATTGTTATTATAAATAATTATTGTTAATTTATTACTCAATTTGAATCTAATGAAATATTACTACTATTATTATTACTACTCACTACAAGAAATCATAAGTTGCCCGGCGGAATGACGTCGTAGCGAAACGTAATACATCCGTCGAGTAACAATGACAACGGCGACTCCCCGTCGGGCAATAGGCGTCGGACTACTGTAGTCGGGATTTCAGATTACTCGATGAGCACAGTGTCCTCGTCGAGCAATTTCATAATGTCCGGCGGTAGTGTTCGTCGTTGATACTGTCGTCGAGCAACTAAAGTCAACATCTTATTACCGTCGGGTAAGGTTCTTACAATCCGTCGGTTAAGGTTAATACTATCCGTCGGATAACGTTATAACCAACCGTCGGGTAACGTTATATACACCCGTCGGGTAACGTTATATATGTTCGTCGGGTCACGTTTTGGGAAACCCGTCGGGTAAAGTCATATATATTCGTCGGGTAAAGTGGTACAAAACACGTCGGGTAACGTTATATAAGTCCGTCGGGTACGTGTTACACAACCCGTCGGGTAACGTTATATATGTCCGTCGGGTAAAGTGTACACACCCGTCGGGTAACATTTCCCCCTTTCGTTGGGTACAGTTTTAAAAAATCCAATTTTTATGCCCGATGGAATGACTGTGCATCGGGCAAGCTTTCCATATTTAATATATTTTTAAGAAAACATTTAATTAAATAATAAAAAATAAAAAATTTGAATCAAAATTTAAAAAAATGAATGTAATATTTGGACATCATTAAAACTATAAAAATATTGTATATATAGTACACTCTAACAATTAGTCGAGGGGTCAAAATAGCCGGGATCCTGAGGGGGCTGTTGGGTGGGCGGTGAGAAAATGGCATCCAATCCACGGTCACCCATACGTTGAAAGATGCTATTAAGGGCGTTCTTGATTTGTAGGTTTTGGACTTGCATCTCCGCAAATTGGGCTTTGAGCTGAGCGTTTTCGGCCTGGAGGATATCGAAGTTTCTCCTTAGGTCCGACGTCTCCTGGGTATTGCCTATCCGAGATGAAGACGACGACTGAGAGATAGCCCACACAATCCCGTCGCCCGCCCCCCCGAACGACCCTCCCTGGGCGCCTCCCAAGTTGTCGCTCCAGAATAGTGATCGACATATCGACATTAGGGAGCTGCTCCTCCAACAGCACATCCGGATGCTGTTGGGTGAGCTCAGTTTGTGTCTGCTGGACGTCTTGCTGCATCGCATCCTACAAATTCGAATAAATATTAATTAGAAATATAATTATCAAATTCAGGAAAAATGTTAACCTTCAAAAAAAATACTTACGTGAATTCGATCAGCCTCTTGATCCCCCCGTCCAGCATACACCTGCCCCCAGGCATCCACCTCTGAGAACAACGACCCGACGATGTGGCGATCCTCCTGTCGGGCCGATAAGGATCGCGACCCCCCGTGGTGGTTGAATTTTTTCGCTCCCCGATTCGATTTGTTGGTAATCGATTTCCGCTATTCATTCGTAAAACCAAAAATTAGATTTTCAAATGGAAAATAACATAACAATTAAATAATTTAATTAATTAAATAGATAATACGTACCAAATAGGTGGGGGACACGAAATGGTCGCACAACCACAACCATCCTGGCAATTTCGCCCCGTCCAACTCTTCCGGAGGATTTGATCGAGCTTCCTCCGGAGAAGGCCAAGACAAGAAGTACTTGTGGAGCTCGTACTTCCAGCCGGCATACCGTAACTGCCAGTGGCGGCACAGGTATGTACTGAGCTCGACGTTCTCCATGTCGAACTCAAAATTAATCTGGAGCAATTATTAAAGTTAGTAAAATAATTAAAAAATATGAAATTAATGTTAAAAATGGGAAAATAATACCGATAACTCGCCCCAACAACGCGCGATCTCCTCTGGGGTTTGGGTTCGAAAAGTCTCCCCCATCATCAGTGACTTGGTGCGAAGAATCGCACCAATGTCATGAACCAAGAGGCTGTGAATTTTTACCGGCGCGGACCGGAGGCGCTGCACGTACGCCACCAGTATCTTTGTATTTGTTGTCCTGCAAATTCGCTGGGATATCAAACCTCGGTTTATCCCGCGCACGTTCACCGACCTACCTGCAAATTCGATGAACATTAGTAAATAAAATGAGTAGAAAATAAAAACGGTTGGTTAAATAAACAAAAAAATGAGCTTACCTGTAGGGAGTGATCCGACATTAGTGCCTGTTTCGTCGGCTCTGACGTCGTCCTCTGAGGGTTGGGGGTCGGTACGGGGTTCCCCCCGTTTCTTACTATGTTGTCGACAAGCCGATCGGGCACCGGGTCGCATATAAATCGACAGCGGTGCGTGAACGGACGCCGCTGTTGAGGCAACCGAGTCCGGGGCTGCCTCCTCCGGCTCATGATCATCAACGGGATCAGGGCAAGGGCGAGACCTAGACGTGATGAAAGTGCGATGCGACATCTACAATATCAAATAATAATTAATTAATATAAAATTAACCATCACATTTTTAATTAAAAAAAAACCAAACATTTTTAATATTAAATATTAAATTAAAAAAAGTAAAAAAAAATCACATTTAAAATTAACCAACATTTTATACTTCCAATAAACTTAAAAAAATAAAGCAATAATTGTTTTTAGTAATAATTAGTAAATTAATATCTAAAAACTAAAACCACCAAATTCTAATTTTTTTAAATAAATCCAACACAAACGAAAAATTAACTTTAAAAACTAATTAATACAAACGTACCAAACTCAAAATTCACAACATTATACCTAAATTTCTAAATCCAAATTTCGGGACCAAAATCTAACTTACATATTAATCCAAACATATAATATCCAAATCCTAAAATTCACATTTCCAAAATTCACTTATACTACACCATATAAAAATTTCCCAAAATTGTTTTTAAAATTCAATTACCCAAAATTCATAAATTTCACATATCCAAAATTCACATAAATTTCATATCCAAAAGCATAACAAAAAACATAACATTATATCAATTCCAACATTATACCAAACATCAAAATTTCAACAAATCTTCAACTATTATATATACATTAACAATAACAATAAACCAATAACAAATATATATCCAAATATATATACATAAACATTAACAAAAACAATATCCAATTTCATAAATTCTTTTTCCTAATAAAAATTAACACTAAACCAATAAATCCAATATCAACCAATATAAACCAATAAACCAATATATCCAATATCAACCAATATAAACCAATAAACCAATATATCCAATATCAACCAATATAAACCAATATAAACAAATATATCCAAATTAACAATAAACAATATATTGAAACTAACATTAACAAAAACAATATCTAATTTCATAAAAAAATTTTCCAAATAAAAATTAGCACTAAACCAATATATCCAATATCAACCAATATAAACCAATAAACTAATATATCCAATATCAACCAATATAAACCAATAAACTAATATATCCAATATCAACCAATATAAACCAATATATTGAAATTAACAATAAACAATATATTGAAACTAACATTAACTTTAACAAGGGAAGTGGCGGCGACGGCATACCTAGGTGAGGGGAGACGGTGTCCTTGACTGCTTGGCCAGCGGCTTGAGGGATAGCAAGACAAGTTGGCAGCTTGGAAAGGTAGAAAATGACGATTGAATCGGGTCGGAGAGCAAGAGGAAGAAAGGGTCGGAGATGGGAAATTTCAGAAAATGAAGAATAAGGAAGAAGAAGAAGAGTCTATTTGATTTAAGTATCAGACTGTCTGTGACCCGACGCATACATCCGTCGGGTAACACTTTAATGACCCATCGGGTATTAGAAACCAGTGCTTATTCATCGGGTATGTCTGTTAAACATCCGTCGGGTAACGATTAAATCATATCGTCGGGTCACGTTTTAGTTACCGTGGGTAAACGCTTTGAACTCCGTCGGGTTATTTTAACGTTTCTGTCGGGTAATATTAGGCGGTAAATTTTAGAATCTGCGAATATTTAGGTAGGAAGCCCGTCGGGTAACAGCCAATACACCCATCGGGTAACGATAATGGTCGGATATCCGTCGGGCCTCAAAACGCGGGACTTTTGAGAATCTGCGAAAATTTAGGTGCAGGGTCCGTCGGGTAACATTTAAAATATTCGCCGGGTCATATATCCGGTCAGTATTCCGTCGGGTAAAAGTTACACTGTCCGTCGGGTAACACCAATCGGGAAATTTGAGATTTCGCCAGGAATTAGGCGGAAATTTGGAATTTTTGAAAACTGGCAAATTTATTGAAGTTACCCGACGGAGGGTTTCACATCTCCGTCGGGCATGACCTTTCTGATGCCTGGCCTTAATCCGAAAACCAAGTCCGACGAAAGTATAAGCAACTTCGGGACCGTTCAAAATTTGGTTTTACATGCCTAAAGCCCCATTTATCGTTATCGTGTTGTTTTGAGGATTTCAAGTCGTCCGATCGTGAAAAAATGTTGTGTAACCGTTGAATCGTCGCGCACCGTTACCTAATCCTGGGATTTCCAATTTGGGAAATTTTTCCCGTGGCCGATCTATGAGTACCTACGATAAATGTGGACGGTTAGATCGGTCATTTTCAATTTTGAAGTGTTTGAAAATCAGAAAACAACCATATTGCCCAAGGAGTTTAAACTCTTCAAGGAAACTTTAATACATTTGTCGAATTTTGGATCCTATTGATATTCAAACGATTGAATTTGAGTGATCTTAACTGTTCACTTTATGGTTTTACGTGCCTAGATCTCGCCCGTCGTAAATCTTGATGTTTTGAGGATTTCAAGCTGTCCGATCGTGAAGAAACGTTGTGTAACCGTTGAATTGTCGCGCACCGTTTCCTAATCCTAGGATTTCCAATTTGGGATATTTTTCGCGTAGGCGATCTATGGGTACCTACCATAAATGTGGACGGTTAGATCGGTCATTTTCAATTTTTAAGTTTTTGAAAATCATAAATCAACCATATTGCCCAAGGAGTTTAAACTCTTCAAGGAAACTTCAATACATTTGTCGAATTTTGGATCCTATTGATATTCAAATGATTGAATTTGAGCGATCTAACCGTTCATTTTGTGGTTTTACGTGCCTAAATCTTGCCCGTCGAAAATCTTGATGTTTTGAGGATTTGAAGCCATCCGATCGTGAAGAAACGTTGTGTAACCGTTGAATCGTCGTGCACCGTTTCCTTATCCTGGGATTTCCAATTTGGGAAATGTTTCGCGTAGGCGATCTATGGGTACCTACCATAAATGTGGACGGTTAGATCGGTCATTTTCAATTTTGGAGTTTTTAAAAAGGTTGGGTAAAAAAAATATTTTCAGTTTTTAATCTACTAAAAACATCATACCCGACGAATATTCAAATACAAACCCGTCGGGTAATATGTGTAATAAAAAATTGTAAATATAATCTGGTTATAATTACCCGACTCATATTTATATATCTATACCCGTCGGGTAATGATAGAGGAGGTCGACGTCGGGTAACCGGTACAGTATCCGTCCGGTAACATGCGTTATAAAAAATTGTAAATATAATCTACTCAATCATACCCGACAGATATTCATTTATAACTGTCGGGTAATTGTAAGAGGAGGTAGACGTTGGGTAACCCGTAACCTATCTGTCGGGTAATTGTAAGAGGAGGTAGACGTCAGGTAACCCGTACCCTATGCGTCGGGTAACATGTGTTATTAAAAATTTGTCGTATAATCTTCTAAATTATACCCGACGGATATTCATATATCTATACGTCGGGTAATTATATGCTGAGGCTGGCGTCAAGTAACCCGTACCCTATGCGTCGAGTAAGTGTAAGAGAAGGCGGTCGTCGGGTCACCTGTACCATATCCGTCGGGTAAATAATTGTTTATAAAAAAATTATCCAAGCACATTTTATAGACAAAATTTTTGGAAAAAATTTGTTGTATCTTTTTTGGTTTAATATGAATATATATTGGGTTCTATTTTTTTCAAATTGCACTGAAGAGTAAAAAGTGACCCTCATGATTTATCACTTTGAGCTTCATGACTTATCATCAAAATATTTGACAAAATCTTTTACCTTCATTTATTTTGAAGTTGCGTATTTTGTGGAGTGCATGTATGGTCTCCTCACATTAAGAAAGTAAAAAAACTTTTTTTTTGAATGAAATCATACAACATACATATAAATCAAATATATTGATTTGAAGATGGATATTACATATATGAATGAAATTTTGAATTTACAACTTTCATTCGGAATCGCTTTCCCCCTCCCAATCACGCTCGTCATCCGACATGTGTACAGTACTTGATTCCTCCGAATCACTTTCAATTTGTTCTAATTTCCCCAGATCAATAAAAATTTCATCAATTGCAATTGGTGGGATGATGTCATTGGTTCGAACTCCTTCCACGTTGTGGGTGGATGCCGATGAATCCACCTGGAAAATGATTTGGTCATCGTTTATTTCCCCATCTTCTTCATGGTATCGGTAATCCAAGTCCCAAATTTTTCTATGATTCACCATCTCAGCTACTCTCCATCCACCACCAGCTTTTGGATCATCCAAATAGAATACTTGTTTCGCCGTACTAGCGAGGATGTAGGGATCACCCTCAAACCACCGAGTGGTTGTGTTTATAGAAGTATATAACGGATCTTTGATGACACTGCCTGGGATACTTGGGTTCGTATCAAACCAATGACACTTGAACAAGATGACTTCCATGCGATCAGCGTATAACACCTTAACCATAGTTAACAATTTGCCGCAGAAACCTGTCTCAGCATTTTCCCCATCCCCCAGCACGAAGACCCCGCTGTTTTGCGTAGACAACTTGTCGTCTCGTTTTGTGCACACGAACTTAACTCCATTAACATGACAACCAGCGTACGTTTCTCCTCGGAATAGGCCAATGGCCAGCTGCATTAATTCTTTATTGAATTTTGGTGAGTTGACATCTTTCAGCTGTGCCATCTGGTAAGATACACACAAGAAACGAAATAGGTAAGCTCAAAACCAATTTAAAAAATTTGGAAATAAAATATTTGACTTACATGCTGGGAAAACCAATGTGGAAACAGTTGTTTGTCCATTTCTTCCCAATTAGAAGGAAATTGGGCTTTCATCAACGTCTCGTGATGCTCGTGAAAGGGACAGACTTCATCATAGTTGTTGATAATGAACCAATGAGCCACCTCCATGTCGGTATTGATCAACGGCTCTAAGAATGGACCAGTGCCGAATGGTCGTGCAGGTTGGGCAAATACAGATAGGGTCTCGGGACGTTGACCACCTTCGTCGTTGCGAGACGCCCTATTGAAGGCAGTTTCAACATTGCACAAAATGTGAGTGCCTCCTTTGCAATGTACGCCTCGGTTATAGAGCCTTCGGGACGTGTCTTGTTCCGAACATACCGCTTATACGTACCTAACATTCTACAAGGAAAGTTACATTAAGATTCACATATATACATGATAGTAAGGAAATATTATCACATAGCAGGGATAAGTTATACCTCTCGATTGGATACATCCAACGATAATGCACCGGGCCAGCTAGCTTTGCCTCATCCGACATATGTATTAGTAGGTGCACCATTATATCAAAGAATGCAGGTGGATATATTCTCTCAAGCCGACACATGATGTACACAATATCCTCGTTTGAAGGTCCGCCTTAACCAATGACCTGTCACATAGTATCTGGAAGAATTGAGACAAATAAACTATCGTCTCAACAACACCAGCCTCCAAGAAGAGTCGAATACCAATCGGAATAAGTCGTTGTAGCAAAACATGATAGTCATGGCTCTTCATACCAGAAATGGTCCCACCGTCCGTGCTAACACTCCGGGATATGTTTTCGGCGTACCCATCGGGAAATTTCACACCCTGCAACCACTTGAGGACTTTTTTCTTATTGTCCGGCGTAAATGTATAACTTGGATGAGCCATGATGTATTTGCCATTGACGAATTTTGGCCACAAATTAGGCAGAATCCCCATTTCTTTCATGCCCAGACAAGTCTTTTTTGTGTCATTTGACTTGCCTTCAATGGGTAAAGTCGTTCCCACAACACTCTTAACAACATTCTTCTCGATGTGCATAGGATCAACGATGTGTCTGATTTTCAATTTCGACCAATATGGCAACCAGAAGAATATTCTTTTTTCGTCCAATTTTCCTGTTCGGCTGGTTTCGATCCTCTTGTCACGAACTCATGTATACTGTTGAGTTTGGATAATATCTCATCACTGAGGATTGTGAATTCTTTCTTCATGCATCTCCAAGGAGGCAAGTTATACGGAACCATAACAACCTGCCAAGTGCTATAGGGCTTTGCAAAACTCCCAAACGGATTAAACCTGTCAGTAGCGAGCCCTAATCTGATATTTCTTGGCTCCGCAGTACATCATCATCAATGCGTTCATTCTTATGCCACCTCATATCACGGGCTGTGTGGGATGACATGTAGAATCTTTGTAACCTTGGCTTCAGTGGAAAATAACGCAACACCTTGTTAGGAATCTTGTTCTTTTGAAACCTAAGCTCATTGTACACGGGACATTTGTCAAGCTGCTCGAATTCACCATAAAACAAAGCACAGTTGTTCTTGCATGCATGGATCTTGATATACCCTAAACCAAGCCCCTTCAACAACTTCTTCGAGCTGTAATGATCTTTTGGCAGACAGTTGTCTTCAGGGAGCATTCGGATGATAATGTCCAACATGTGATCAAAATGCTTGTTCGTTTGATTATACTCAACTTTCATGTGCATCAACTCCACAACTGCCCCTAGAACCGAAAATGATTTACACCCATGGTACAATTCGCACTGAGCTTCTTTCAACAATCTCTCATAATGGAGCTCAGAGTCATCGGGTTGCAACCTTGGCGCATCATCTTCCATATCATCTGATGTCGGAGGAAAAACATCGGTTAATAACTCAACGACTTGATCATTATCACATCGCCCATCCAAACCACTTTCGTCCCAAAGGGTCCCGGGAACCGAAGATGTCGATGCGGAAAATATTTCTTCACCGTGATAGATCCAATTAGTGCAGTTGTGTACGATTCCATTCCATTCCAGATGAGTTTGGACCTCATTCAACGACATCCAAATGCAATTATTACATTTACGGCACGGACACATGATACGTCTTGTATCACTGCAATGACTACGTGCAAAGACAATGAAGTTGTCGATCCCATCCAAATACTGATCAGAAGATCTATCAAACATTTGCATCCACCCTCTGTCAATTGTGTCAGCTTTCACAACATATAGTCAACGTAAGTAATTGAGTTAACATTGTCTCGTAAATATAACAAGTTAAAATCAAAAGCAACCCTTCTCCTTATGCCTCCGGTGATTTGGTCCTATCCCATTCGAGAGTGCACGTTCTGTGCTGTGTAGTTTGCGACCTACGAGGCTAAGTTTCGATCGAGGGAAATTTCGGCAGCATTTCCCTACAGTTCCCCAAATGCACGACGTAGATATTATAAACAAATATCTAGTATGCATTCGAAGAACGTGTAGTGGATACAAACCGAATTTCCCACAATTGAAACCTAATATCGTAGACCGCCAACTACACAACACATAGTTGCGCCCCCCCAAACTGTCCGAATAAAGGGAAAATTCAAGAGTCAGTCAATCAATCCGATTCACTAACTCTCAAACAGGTCTAAGGTTTTTCATTGAATTTCATTATACGAAGTTAATCAACACGATTAACTTCGCATAAACGGTTATGAAATATGAACGTATTTCACTCCGTCGCACCTAAATAAAGCATTTTAATAAAAATATCACAATAAATTCACAAATACGAACATATATAAATTATGCATAAAACAAAGTTGTAAATTTTATAATTTATGTATATATTTTCTATTTCCCTATTTTCCTAACATAATTTCTAATTTCCAAACATAATTTCGAATTTTAATAATTTCATTACATATTTTTTATTTTCCTAAAATGTTTTCTAATTTCCTAAAATATTTTCTATTTCCTTATTTTCCTAACATATTTTCTAATTTCAATAATTTCATTACGTATTTTTATATTTTCTAACAATTGTTTTTTTAAATTTCCTAACATATTTTATATTTCCCTAATTTCCTAACATTGTTCTTAATTTCCAAACATATTTTCTAATTTCAATCATTTCAATAGATATTTTTTATTTTCCTATTTAACAACAAAATTTCCTAATTTCCTAACATATTTTCTATTTTCATATTTTCCTAATTTCATAACATTTTTTCTATTTTCATATTTTCCTAACAAATTTTCTAATTTATAATTTTCACAAATTCTATACAATTTCTACACATTTTCCACAATAAATACAAAAATTCCTAACATAATTATATCCAACATTCTTAACAAAATTAAATAGAGAGGTAAACACACATACCTTTTTATAAGTATTCCTTCAAATCAACTACAAAATTCCTACAACACAAAACATAATTAATTCCTAATCAAAAATCAAAATTACAAAATTACAAAAAAATAAAATTTTCATACCTTAATATTTGATATTTTATGATTGATAGAGAAAAATGATTTGATTGATAGTAAAATTGGTGATGAGATGATAACAATAGGTAGAGAAAGAGAGTGAGTGAGTGAGAGGGAGAGAGAGCAAAACAGAGGAGGATGAAGTAGAGAGGAGGAAGAAGAAGAAGAAGAAAAGAGAGAGTCTCGGGTATTAAGTGTGTTTAGACTGTTGCCCGACGCACTCAATTCGCAGAGCAATCTTTAATGATACGTCAGGCAATATAGAGTCAACGCCCAGTGTTACCCGATGGAGATTGGTCGTCGTTGTTGATAATGTTACCCGACGGGGTATGTAAACTGTCGGGGTAACAACTTCCAATTTTGCGCTCCAAAGGCTTTATCTTTCCGCTAACATGTTACCCGGCGAGTATTAATATCCGGCGGGCAACACTAGATTACCCCGCGAGATTGTATGCGTCGGGCAAAAACTAGTTGGGCAACTAAGATTTTCTTGTAGTGACTACTTCTATTATTCTTACTATTATATTATTATTTTGTTTGTTAATTAAAAAATATATTAACAGACAACAAATTATTTTGTTTGTTATAAAATTTATATTAGACTATTAGAGTTTATATTTTATTTCTTGAAAAATAAAGCAACATTCTTACGTTTTACATTTTAGAGTCATTATTTAATAGTCTCTATAATTGTTAATATATATGTATATATATATATAAATATTATATGTAAAATCATGCTTACATATGGTTAGTTATCCAATATTACTATAATACATGTAAAATTATGTAAATAAACAAATGATGATGTATGTAAATAGTTAATGATTTTTTGATGATGTATGTAAATAGTTATTGTTTATAATCAATTGAACAGACCCGCAGTAACGCGCGGCTATATCTTGCTAGTATATACTAAAGCTAAGTCATAAAATTTACTATTCATCAATAGTATTTTGACTATTTTGCCCTTTTTTGTTATGAATATTAAAATTACAATTTTGCCCTTAGATATTCATTTATCATTATTATTATTATTATTATAAATAATTATTATTAGTTTATTAATCAATTCAGAGATATTATCCCGTACCCTGAGTCTAATGAAATATTACTACAATTATTATTACAACAACTAATATTATTATTACTATTATATTATTATTTTGTTCGGTAATTAAAAAATATATTAACAGACAACAAATTATTTTGTTGATTATATAACTTATATTATACTATTAGAGTTTATATTTTATATTTTGTTTCTTGAAAAATAAAACACGTTTTTACATTTTACATCGTAGAGTCATTATTTATTAGTCTTTATAATTGTTTATATATATATATATATAATTCATGCTTCGGTTAACTATCCAATATTGTTATAATAAATGCAAAATCATGTAAATAAACAAATGATGATGTATGTAAATAGTTAATAATCTTTTCAACATTTTTTCATATCTTAAATCTATTTATATATATCGTTTTATAAAATTCATGTTTAGAATCAATTGAACAGTCTGCACCAACGCGCGGGCAATTCTTGCTAGCATTAAAATAAATACCACTCCACCTCACCCAAAAAACCTTACCAAAAAAAAGAAAGGAAAAAAGATTGGATGAACGTGGGATTCATTGAGCCCACCTTTTCACCCCATTAGTATATGCTTGGTGATGAGCACCATCATGAAAAAAAAAGGAAAAAAAAAATCAGTTAGTATTCAGTTTTTAATTTCACTTTATTATTCCCTTCTCTTTTTCAAATTTCTGTTGTTGATGTTCATGTTCTATTTCACCAGAGCAGATTTAAGGTTGCGTTTCTCACATTCAATTTCCTTCAAAAAAATTTGTCTTCCTACTTGATTAATTCATTCTTATTTCTTTTTTTAATGCCGATGGGTGCATGCGCTCTCTTTGTATTTATCAAGTTTATCATCTTTTTACAATTTTGAGATTCATTTAAATACCAATATTCCAGAAAGTTTTACTATTTGTTTGGAACAATGGTTATTATTTGTGTTTCCTTTCCTTTTTTGTTTCATTTAGTTGTTTTTTCTTCCCTTTTTACAAACAATACTTTAATTATTTTGTTCCCATGCAATCATTTATGCGCAAAATATGTATTGATTTCATTAAATGGAAAACAACGTAAAAAAAATTTATTAAAACACTATAGTTTTAATAAATAGAAAGTCAAAATCACTGGGATGAGGCTAGTATATTCTATATTTTAAGTAATTATTAAATTTATCTTACTTACTCCAACAAAGTATGGTTTGCGCGCCTTACAATTCGTTTTAATTAAATTGATCAATTGATTAGTCTTTTTTAATACATCAATTAATTGGTTTTTGACTTATGAACTTTGTTTTGTCAGTGACACGCAGTATTTCAAAGCTTTCAATCAATAACTAATATGCACCGAGGACCAGAAAGACTAACAAAGGCATTTCAGTCTCCCACTGACCACAAGTCAAATGAATATGATTTCTTATTTTTATTATATTCTTTGTGTAAATTTCTATTAGAACTGTTTGAATAAAAATTAATCAATCTATCTTTTAGTTATGGAAATCAAATACTAATAATATTACAACGATTTCAAAAAATGAGAATTCATCAAAGATAACTGTGTAATGAATTAGTAATATGAGATGATAGTTTGGATCTTTATTCAATTTGGTAATTTATTAGAGTGCGGCTATTCAGACACACTTAATTGACCACATTATTTGGCACACTTGCTCTGGCATTCTATTTGCTCAGAAAGAAAAAGAATAGGAGTCATATGGTGCGTGCGACACATGCGATATCGGGAGAGGGAGATATTTCCTGTCATTTAGGATGCCAATTAACTAATTAGTTTGAATGTTTTAAGCTATAACAACATGAACTCAATGAAATTTTGTAATGGGATATATCCAGAAGTAACTTTACGGGCCAAAAACAATTAGAAATATTCTCTTTCAACTTCAAAACATCTTACAGTACGATGAGAATGCAAATAGGATAAGTATTTTGTTGTTTTTGTCGAAATTTCAAAAACCAACTAAAAATTTTGAGTTCACAATTTCTATAAAAAATGAAAATGCTGAGATTTCACGAAATATTTTAACTGCATGTTTGCAAAACTATTATAATATATTTGAGAAATGTCATTACAGTTTGGATGTCCATTAACAGTTTTCTTTTTTTACATTTTTTAAGCCAAAAAACTTGAAACTCAATGAATTTTGTAATGGGGTCCGAAAGTGACATTCGGGGTCGAAAATAAATAGAAATCTCATTTCTCAACTTCAAAATACCTTACCAAGAAATGAAAATTAAAATAGGATAAGTATTTCGATTTTTTTGTCGAAATTTAAAAAAGCGACTAAAAATCGTGAGTTATATAGCTCATCGTTTTTGTGAAAAATACGATTGTTGATGACTGGACCCTTCTTAAATTTCGTCTCGAAATCCGCGAAAAACCCTGCTCCCGTTTGACAGCTTTTAACCACAAAATTTAATACCTGAAATACCCTTAATCTTTGGAGACATCAAATACACTTTACAGGGGTTCCAATAGAACCTCCCATGTACCTGATTGACCATCACCTACCTATAAGACGAAGGATAGACTAGTAGTCAACAAACTATCTCGGAGGACCTCCTCCGCAATCAAACAAGGCAACTGGAATGTCATCCTCGAGTGAAACGTCACCAACTCGTCCATCTGGATCACCCCCCACACCACCCACTGATAATGATGACGAAGGTGCCCGGCTTAGTTGAATTGAGTATCACTGACTTACTCCGAGTTGTAATTCGATATCCCGGCTCATCCTAAACACCCCAAGTTGTAACTCAATATCCCGGCTCATCTTGAGCACCGCGAGTCGTAACTTGATATCCCGGGTCATCTTGAGCACCCCGAGTCTTAACTCGATATTTCAGCTCAGCCTGAGTACCCCGAGTCGTAACTCGATATCCCGGTTCATCATGAGCACCCCGAGTCATAACTCGATATCGCGACTCATCTTGAGCACCCTGAGTGGTAACTCGATATCCCAACTCATCTTGAGCACCCCGAGTCGTAGCTCGATATCCCGGCTCATCTTGAGAACCCCGAGTCGTAGCTAGATATTTCGGCCCATCTTGAGCACCCCGAGTCGTAACTCGATATCTCGGCTCATCTTGAGCACCCCGAGTCGTAAATTGATATCTCGGCTCATCCTGCGCACTCCAAGTTGTAACTCAATTTCCCGGCTCATCCTGAGCACCCCGAGTCGTAATTCGATATCCCAGCTCATCCTGAGCACCCCGAGTTGTAATTCGATATCCCAACTCATCCTGAGCATCCCGAGTCGTAACTCAATATTCCAGCTCATCCTGAGCACCCCGAGTCGTAACTCGATATCCCGATTCATCCTGTGCTTCCCGAGTCATAACCCGATATCCCGACTCATCCTAAGCAGTCCGAGTCATAATTCGATATCCCGGCTCATCATGAGCACCCCGAGCCATAACTCGATATCCCGGCTCATCTTGAGAGTATGATGGAATCCTCCATAACATACCTCATATCAATCACCAGGTCAAAACCCTAATCAACGATCTGGAGGAGAAATACCCTCCAACGCCAGTCAGAGAAACCTCAACGATGTGGCAGAGAAATACCCTCAAACGCCAACATCGGAGAACCCCGTGGTACAACATAATACATAGAAGTACGCATGTCACGAAATCCCAGAAACCCAGTCCGTTCACAGTGCATCCATAGTGCAAACTCAAAGAAACCCTAGCCGCAAGGAACCCTTTGACATACCAAAAACCCAGCTCCCTTGACCTCCCAAGACAAAACCTGCTCCGTGGTCGTCCATTGCCGTTGAGATTACTCAAACGGGGCTCTAAACGAACTTTAACGACCACAAAATTGCCAAAATCCGATCCTGAATGTTCCAAAAAGCTAGACACGCGCCGTCGTGGACCGGGAAACAGCCCCACACGCCGCCATTCACCGGTAGAAGGCCGAAGCACGCACCACGCGCCCCCACACGCGTCTGTACTGTTCACGATGACATATTCTGTCACTCTGACGGAATATTCCGTCGAACTTGATAGAATATTCAGATGGAATCGGAATATTCCATCCAAACTAACTGTATTAAGGCTCCATCATAAGGCCGTTACATTCTGACGAAATTTGCTAACACCGTCAGAATATTCCGTCAAACCCTTACGGCGTCGGTTGACCTAACGGTCAACTAACTGATGACTAGACGCTGATTGTGTTGCTACTTGGCAGTTGAGTCAGCTGCTGACTGGTCGGCACGTGGCTCAATGTGGCACCACGTGGCTGCCACCTAGCATGCCACGTCAGCCACTGTAGTTCGAACTAGTCATCGAAGCTCGTCAGAGACGATGACCAGACCGCTGTCGTCCCCGCCGTCTCCGGTGGCCTGAAATCGCCATTTTCATCGAGCTTCAAACCTTTCCCAAACTCCACCAATCTTTACAATTCATATATGAGATTCATCTGCGCAACACCAGGAACTCATAAAATGGAGTCGGGAGTTCAAGATCATACCTGGTTTGATCGGAATCCGGTCGAGAAGTTTCAATCCACCTCTCCTCCTCTATTCACCGTCTACGGTGATGCTCCTACCTCAAAAATGACACTTGATCGCTTATGAAGTCGAGGGGAAGACTTCCCCGACCTTGGATTTGGTCGAATTGGTCCCAAAATGGGACGATGAAGGTGAGGTTTGTGTGGTGATCGCACAGTAAGAGAGAGAGTGGTTGAGGGAGGAGAGAGAGAGATTATGGGCCAGTCTGAGCAAAGTCTCCGGAGAGAGAAAAATATCCCCCTAATTTTGGACTTTTCCAAAATGACCAAACTGCCTCTGAAGCTTTTAGACCCACAACGTTCTCATCGTGTCTCCATTTTCCATTAGCCACCTATCTACGAACTCGTGAGTTCGAGACCTACGCAACGACCTAAGAGAAACTTCCAAAAGTACTGCTAGACAAAAAGTGACTCCCGAACCCTTCTGAAATCGAGTTTAAAATCATATTTTCCTTAATTAGATTTTCAAATTAATTTAATTTCTTGTCCGAGTCGTTACAATGTTCCCCCTTAAAGGAATTTCATCCTCGAAATTCCCTTAACTCAGGTCAAAGAATCAACCTCCTACTTTTAAGTCATCTCGCGTCCCCACGACACGAACTGGGCCTCAGCTGCGATTCCCAATTGAACCTGTGCACTATGCACATTTCTTTGTTCCCGTCTCAACAAGAAACCGTAGGCGAGAACAACATCCAAGATACATTCTGAAGGCACTAGAATCCATTCAACCCGGAACATACCTCAAAGCAAGGCTCTGAGCACAAGAGGTCCATCGCGGGGCCTACTCCCAACATGACTACAATTACCTCAAGTCATGACATCACATGCCAAAATATACCTCGAAGTCAGGGGTTAGATAGGTACACGTGCATCCGAAGATATCGCGAAGTCAAGCAGATCCATGTACTCCGTGTAGACAGCTTTAACTCTCTGACGGAGAAATACCCTTCCATGCCAGCATTAGAAAACATCGATGATCTGGCTAATGTAAGGCCGTACCACGCCAGTCAAGGAGAAATCCCACCACATATACAGGTCCTTTTACGACACATAGACAACCTTAACGATGTGGCAGAGAAATACCCTGTAACTTCAACATTAGTGAAACCCCTCAACGATCTGGCGGAGAAATACCCTCCAACGCCAGTTGGAGAAAACCTCGATGAACACGTGATGGAAATACCCCTCATCATGTGCCGGAGAAAAACCATAACCCTTGGAGATAACAATTCAGTGAAAACCAAAATCCATGTTTTGTTAAAACACTAGGTAGGACCTACAAAAACCCGAATAATAAAAATATCTCGTGGTCCATAACCATGCTTTAAAACCCCTGCTCAAAGGGGTTTAAAAACCATGAAACCAACCTGGACACAAAATATCATAAACCTGACTCACCGCTCCTCGAATGGACTCCTAAGCCGTAGCTCGCCTCAACGATCTGGCGGAGAAAGACCCTCTACGCCAGCATCGGAGAAAACCTTGACCCTCAGGGACAATAATTCAGATCCATAGTTTGATTCCGTGTGCCTTGGTCTAAGCCAAATTCATTGAAAAACCCGATCTATGCCTAAATCCAAGGAAATCACAAATCCGGGTCTAAACCGAAAAATCATGGACTCGACCGAAACCCAAAATCTATCAAGTCAAATCCTATAAAGCCAGAATCCATAAAGCCAGGCCATAGTCGAAAACGTAATTTCCAAATAATTATTGAAAGCCCGTTTCCAGTAATAAATTAGTAAAAATAATTTTTTAAATTCCAGAAATTTGCCAAAAACAATACTTAATAAGAATTTATTTCAAATATACCTTTATGCATGCATTATAATTTACAAAATCAAAGTCCACTCACCAGCTCGTGAAGATCATGACTCCCAACTCTCCGCCTCCCTCAGTTCTAGGTCACTGAAGAAACAAACGTCTCGGAGGCATCACATTGAATAGAATCCTGAAATAATTTACACACAAGTGTGCGATTTGCAGGAAGTTAAACCTGGAGCTTTGATACCAAATTGACAGGACCCTTCTCGAATTTCGTGTCAAAATCCGCGAAAAATCCTACTCCCGTCTGACAGCTTTTAACCACAAAAGTTAATACATGAAATACCCTTAATCTTTGGAAACAGCAAATAAACTTTACAGGGGTTCTAACAGAACCTCCTCTGTACCTAATTGACCTTCACCTACCTGTCAGACGAAGAATACCCTAGTAGTCCACAAACTACCTCAGAGGACCTCTTCCGCAATCAAACAAGACAACTGACGTGTCATCCTCGTGTGAAACGTCACCAACTCGTCCATCTGGGTCACTGCCTACACCACCCACAGACCCTGATGACGAAGGTACCTGACTTGGTTGAATTGATTCTCATTAACTTACCCCAAGTCATAACTCGATATCCTGACTCATCGAGTGCACCACGAGTTGTAACTTGATATCCTAGCTCATCCAGAGCACCCCGACTTGTAACTCGATATCTCAGCTCATCTTAAGCACCCCGAGTCATAACTTGATATCCTAGCTCTTCCTGAGCACCCTGAGTCATAACTCGATGTCTCGGCTCATCCTGAGCACCCTGAGTGGTAACTCGATATCCCGGCTCATCTTGAGCACCCCGAGTCGTAACTCAATATCCCGGTTCATCTTGACCACCCCGAGTTGTAGCTCGATATCCTAGCTCATCTTGAGCACCCCAAGTCTTACCTCGATATCCTGGCTCATCTTGAGCACCCCGAGTTGTAACTCGATATGCCGGCTCATCCTGAGCACCCTGAGTCATAACTCGATATCCCGACTCATCCTGAGTACCCCGAGTCGTAACTCGATATCCCGACTCATCTTGAGCACCCCGAGTCGTAACTCAATATCCCAGCTCATCCTGAGAGTATGATGGAATCCTCCATAATATATCTCATATCATCTTGAGAGTTTGATGGAATCCTCCATAACATTACTCATATCAATCACTAGGGTCAAAACCCTAATCAATAATTTAGCGGAGAAATACCCTTCAACGCCAGTCGGAGAAACCTCAATGATGTGGTGGAGAAATGCCCTCCAATGGCAACATCGAAGAACCCCGTGGTATAACATAATACATAGAAGTACGCATGTCACGAAATCCCAGAAACCCAATCCGTTCACAATACATCCAAAGTACATACTCAAGGAAACCCTAACCCAAGGAACCCTTTGACATACTAATAACCCATCTCCCTTGACCTCCGGAGCCAAAACCCGCTCCGTGGTCATCCATTACCACTGGGATTTCTCAAAATGGGCTTTAAACGAACTCCAACGGCCTCAAAACTGCCAAAATCAGGTCTAAAATGTTGCAAAACCTTAGACATGCGCCGCCGTGGGCCGGAAAACATCCCCATGCGCAGCCACGCGCCGGTAGAAGGCAGGACAACGCGTCGCCGCGCCCCCCCCCACGCGCATCTGTATTGTTCACGATAGAGTATTCCGTCGCTATGACGGAACATCTAGACGAAATCAGAATATTCCGTTCAAACTAAAGGCATTAGGGTTCAGTCATAACGTCGTTACCTTTTGACAGAATATGCTAACGCCGTCAGTATATTCTGTTAAACCCTGACGGCGTCAGTTGACCAACGGTCAACTAATTGCTTACTGGATGATGACTGTGTTGCCACGTGGCTCCATATGGCAGCTGAGTCAGCTGCTGACTGGTTGTCACGTGGCTCCACGTGGCATCACTTGGCTATCACCTGGGATGCCACGTCATCCATTGCAGTTCGAACCAGTCATCGGAGCTCATCGAGGACGATGATTGGACCACCGTTGTCGACTTTGGTGGTCAGAAATTGCCATTTCCGGTGAACTTCAAACTCTTCCCAAACTCCATCGATTTCTACGATCCATACATGTAGATTCATCTATGCAACACTAGGAACTCAAAAATGGAGTTGGGAGTTCCAAATCATACCTGGTTCGGTCAGAATTCGGCCGAGAAGTTTCGGTCCACCTCTCCTCCTCTATTCGTTGTCTACGGTGACGCTCTCACCTCAAAAATGACACCAGATCGCTCATGAAGTCGAGGGGAAGACTTCCCCGACCTTGGATTTGGTCGAATCGGTCCCAAAATGGGACGATGAAGGTGAGGTTAGTGCGGTGATCGCACACGAAGAAAGAGAGTGGTCGAGGGAGGAGAGAGAGAGATTCTGGGCCAGTTTGAGCAGAGTCTCCGGAGTGAGAGAAAAATATCCCCCTAATTTTGGACTTTTCCAAAATGACCTAACTGCCCTGAAGCTTGTAGACCTAGAAAGTTCTCACCCAGTCTTCGTTTTCCGCGTGCTGCCTGTTTACGAACTCGTGAGTTCGAGACCTACGCAATGACCCAAGAAAAACTTTTAAAAGTATTACCAAACAAAAAGTGACTCCCGAACCCTTCCGAAATCGAGGGTAAAATGGTTTTTTCCTTAATTAAATTCTCAAATGAATTTAATTTCTGGTCCGGGTCGTTACAGTTGAGATTTCGCAAACTATTGTAACTGTACACTAACAAAACTATTGAAGACATTTGAGACATGTCCTGGCATTTAGGATGCCCATTAACAATTGTTTTTTTTTAATTATATATTTAAGCAAAAAACATGAAACTCAATGAAATTTCGTGACGTGGCCCATAACTGACTTTAAGTGCCCAAAATATTTAGAAATTTTCCTTGTCAACTTCCAAATAACTTACAGGGTGAGATGGAAATAGGTATTTTGATGTTATTATCCAATTTCAAAAATAGACTAAAAATCGTGAGTAATTCAACGTTTTTATGAAAAATGCGACTGTTGAAATTTCGCAAAATATTTTAATTGCACACTAAAAAAACTAATAGAACACATTTGAGACATGTATGTCGTGCCATTTTGGGTGCCAATTAATAATTATTTTGAATTGTTTAAGAAAAAAAATGAAACTTCGTGAAATTTCGTAACGTTGTCTAGAAGTGACTTTAGGGGCCCAAAATAATTAGAATTCTTCTCTATCAACTTCGAAATAACTTACGGGGTTACTAGAGTGGAAATAAGATAAGTATTTTGATGTTTTTGTTGAAATTTCAAAAACCGACTAAAAATCATGTGCTTTCACAATTTTTATGAAAAATGTGACTGTTAAAATTTCTTAAAATATCTTAACTACACAACAAAACTATTATAAGCATTTGAGACATGTCCTGCCATTTATGGTACACATTAACTAAATTTTTGAATTTTTTAAGCCAAAAAACATGAAACTCAATAAAATTTCACAAAAAAAAAAATTGAGAATGAGAATGGAAATAGGATAAGTATTTTTATGTTTTTCCCAAAATTTCAGGACCCAACTAAAAATCTTGAGTTATAACTCACAATTTTTGTGCAAAATAGGACTGTTGAGATTTCGAAAAATATTTTAACTGCACATCAGCAAAACTATTAGAAGCTAATATCATTGTTTTCTAAGGGTAATTTTATCAGTAATAGGTTATGCGAAAATAGAAAAAATCTCAGGTGGTGTTTGTATAGTTAATTCATTTATTTTTTCTTGTAAATATCACGATGTATCCCGACACCCGAACGATGAGAGTAATCCCATCTCGGCGTGCAACATTGCTCCTTGCCACAAAGTACTCATAGCGAATTTCGAACTCCTTATCCTGCTAGTTAGGCACCAAGAAATTCGCTATTTATAATGGTAATTTATCTAAAATAGTGCCACAACTTAGCTTTTCGGTGCCACAAATTAGCTTTATGTGGAGCCGCTTTTAAATTTCTTTCAAGTTTTTTTAACGGAAAGTGAACTTCCATATTTAAATTTTTTTTCGCCTACAATAGGTGGAGTTGAAGTAATTTGATGATACACTGTAATTTGATTCATAGAGGGTAGGCTTCAATGACTGATAACAAAGCTGGAATTTTGATGATTTTGTATCGAGGGAAGCCTCCTTGTTCCTATATCTTCTTCCATTCATTCTCAGTCCGCTCCTTTCCTCCTGAGGCGTGTGCAATCATCAACAGATCGAACACCAACCGTGTGTCATCCAGCATCTCATCACCATTTGGCTCAAGAAATATATAAACAATGATGATCTTCCCACCTCTCTCCGGTATCGATTTTCGACAATTCTTCAAAAGTTTGATGGAAGCGTTGTCATTCCAGCCGTGCATAATCCACTACATGCATTAATCAAATGTTAGTGTACGTATCATTTCAATATTTAACTCGGTTTTTTTACTTCAAATGATCCCGAAATTTGTCCAAAAATCTAACTTTAATAACTTTGTAAACTATATTTTTTCTCACTTAACTACTAAAATTAGACAAAAGAGGCCAAATATTCTCACCTTACCTCATGTTCGTCTATTTCTCCAAATACGTACCGTCAAATGTGCTATGATGTGTCAGCTTCATGGAAAAATTGATACGGTCATTTTGAGATGGATGAATGAAACTACAATTTCCAATTTTTATTTTATTTTATATATTTTTAATATTTTATCAACTTGGATTGTTTTGGCCGAGGTCAACATTTTATTAGAAGGGGCGCGTTGATGTGGCCACTTATGACATCACACTTATTTGACAAAATTATCCATGAACTAAATTTACATTATCTAGATGAAATTAAATAGAAATGGTGAACGTGAGACTTTTTAGACCAGGTGCATTTAGAATAGAAAACCTTTTAATAATGTGTTTGAGGTCTACATATGACTTATAATATGATACATGTACCTGAATCATTATCAAAATGTAGTTGCTACTAAATTAATATTTTATGAGTTAGACATTACCGTCATGAAAACTGCATCAGCTTTTGGTATATTGCCCTCAAACATGTCATCTCCAACATGTGACACACCGTGGAACGCCGGCGCAGTGGCTACAACATGGGGCATATCAAAGTTGAAGCCCTTGATGTTGGGATAGGCCTTGACAAGCTCAGCCACAGCACTTCCAGTCCCACCACCAACATCCACCAGAGACCCAACCCCTTCAAACCCATGCCCATTTCCTGTGAGTATTGCCTTCATAACAACCCTAGCAGTGCATGCCATTCCGTCATTGAATAATTTGTTGAACCATGGGTTTTCAGAGGCATAGTCCCAAATCTCAAGGTCATGAGTCATTTTAAAGGCCCATAGCCCGCCTTCCTTGATAAATTAGTCGAGATAGTGCCATGGGGCCATTAGGCATGAATGGTTCTCCATGAGAACCATCGGTGCTAGACTCAGCTCGGAATCATGTAGCAACCATCTTGATCAGTAGGTCAACCCGTAGACGGGTTCTCCATCTTCACCGTCGGCAGGGTGACGGACGGTGAAGATGTTCCGGCGGACTAGGAGTCTCATGATGCGTGTGAGGTATGTAATGTCTGGAGAGGGGGCTATTTGTGAGGCTATTTGGGACAAAGTGACCATAGTGTTTGAGTTTGAGGCACCATTAATATCACTTTGACCTATGAAAGTGTATGATATCGGCTATGCGGAGCTCCACAGCACATTTCAAGGCCATGGAATCTGCAAAGCCAATCATGAACTTCCATATATCTGCTTGGCCTCTAAGCATTGCCTCAGCCTCAGTTATTTCCTCCATTTTTTTGGCCTCTAGATGTTATAAGAAACATACGCTAATTCCATGTGTTATATAAGAAGGGAAAAATATATTATATAGCCCAATAATGTCTTAACTTTTCTTGCAGTTAGTATTACAGTTAATTCCATGAGTTACATATGCTAATTCCTCAATATAATGTACATCTAATTTATTTATTTTTTTCCATTTAGTATTACAGTTTAGTAGCTTTTATCCTCACACGTTATGTGGTAAATTTCTAGTTCAATTTTTATAAATAACAAGGTCGATACTAATGTTTATAATGTAATTAATCCTTTTGGTGAAGTTTATGTTTAATTGGTGGAGTAGATACAAAAATTGAAGAAAATTATATTGGGAAAGAGATTGTGTTAAAGCATATGTATTTTTATATGCATCTATAAAAATTCTAATTAATACGACTACTAACGAATAGTATTAGCTTAGTTGAAAAAATGCCCTTTTCATTTAATATTTCTTGAGCTTCTTTTTGTTGAAAGTTCCTTTAATAATTCTTTTTTTTTTGGGCAAAGTTCCTTTAATATTTCTCGAGTTACATTTAATATTCTTGTGTAATGAATTATTGCCTTCTCAAAAAAAAAATTTCAAAGGTTAGGTGGTCATTTTCTTTCTCGTATTAAATATTTAATTTATTGAACATAGTGAAACTTTTGAGAGTGATTGCACTAAACATGAACATTATAAAATATTTGTTCAATCCAAATCCAAATAATTGGAGGTTCTCAAATCCTGTAATCTTTGTTAGATCAATGAAAACGTGCATCATTGCTGGTTATCAACCAGTGAAAAGCATTGGCCACAAAGAATATGGATGCATATGAGAAACCATGAGAAAGAACTTCCAGTAATATTTTATAGACAAAGGTTACATAATAATCGAAACGTTTTAATTCACTGGAAACTTTGGGGAGTTGAAATATTTCTAAGGGATCTTGTACTACCCCTAAAGCTAGCTACTGGAACAATAGATTGTAAGCTGGTAAGTCATGTATTCTTTGAGTATCTTCTAAAGACAACTCTCTTTCCAGCTGCGTCCTTGTTGCTTCTAGAACGTCCTGAAAGATTGAAAGCCACGAATTTAAGAGTTGGTGATTCGGAAAACAAAGAAAATGGTGCGTTCATGGTTCGGTTGGGTCAATGTATGCGTTTAAGTGTGAGTGTGTGGAGAAAAGGGGAGAGAGTTACATTGAACTGCCTGTAGGACGCGTGCATTGCAAGCCACTGAGCATCAACCATTTCAAAAGCTATAGCACATCAACCATTTCAAAAGCCTATACGGAAAGATGCCTTCATTTTGAATTTCATAGTATTAGTAATAACTCATCTTTTTGTGCCGACTCGCAAATTTTGGAAGCTTAAACACAAGGGATTGGAAGGGTAAAAGAAGACATATTGGATAAGTCCTGGCGAAGAAAAGCTAGTTCTCAAGCGAGATAAAACTCCAACCCCTGAGGAATATGAATAGGTAGTAATAAGTAAGATGAAGTATTCCAATTTCATATGATTATATCAACACTTTCTTGCGAGACAAAATGTAATTTGATTGGAAAGAATTGTACCTAAAGTCAGTAGATGGGTTCGAATCTGGCCACCCCATCGCTTTCCAATGTTCAGAGATCAAACCTTGCAGAGCAACATTTGGAAAGGCAGCATGCCACAATGATTTCAAGGCATCCTGAAGTTCATATACAGTAACATAATCGATTCGACGGGCAATACTGGAAGTCAACGCAAACTTGCCCGACCAATTTTACTCAAATTTCGTCGGGTAAAATGGTTCATATATGGTATATAAGTATAATTGGCCCGATGAAATGTAACGACCCGGACCAGAAATTAAATTATTTTGATAATTGGACGATTTTACTCTCGATTTTGGACGGGTTCGGGAGTCACTTTTTGACTGGCTGTACTTTTGGGAATTTTTCTTGGATCGTTGTGTAGGTCTCAAACTCACGAGTTCGTAGACAGGCGGCACGCGGAAAACGGAGACCCGATGAGTTCGTTACGGGTCTAGAAGCTTCAGGGGCAGTTTAGTAATTTTGGAAAAGTTGGAACTATATATCAGATATTTTTCTCTCTCCTCGGGAGATTGGTCCATTCAGTCTCTCTCTCCTACCCGAAATTCTCCCCGCGCGAACATCGAACAACCCTTTTCATCGGATGAATTTCGGTCCGATTCGACCGAAACCAAGGTCGGGAGGATCTTCCCCGGAGCCCCACGAGCATTTAGGGATATTTATCGGAGCGAGACCACCGCCGTAGGCGACGGACGGAGGAGGGAGGTGGACCGAATCTTCTCGGCCGTTTTCCGACCAGACCAGGTACGATCTCGAAACTTTGACCTCATATTTGGATTCCTGGTGAAACGTAGATGAATTTACATGTGTGGATCGTGAAAAACGGTCAAGAAATGAAGAAGTTAGAAAACCATGAAAATCGACCGAAAATGGCAATTTCTGGCAAAGCAGACGGCGGTGGTCCGGTCGTCTTCTCCGGTAGATTACCGGTAATTAGTCGGGTCGGGTTGGAACGGGTCATGTTGAGTGAACCGATCGAGTCGAGTGAACCGATCGGGTTGAGTGAACTGATCGGGTTGAGTTGGACTGGGTCAGGCCGAGTTGGGTCGGGTTGGACCGGTCCAGGCGCGTGACGGCGCGTGGCCGCGCATGGGCGCGTGTTCTGACCTTCCGGTGGCGCGTGGCTGCGCGTGGGACTGTTCCCGATGTCACGGTTGCGTGTGGCTAGGGTTTTGGAACGTTCCGTATCAGATTTTGTTGGTTTCGAGGCCATAGGAGTTCGTTTAGGGCCCGATTGGGCAATCCCAGCGGTAAGGGTTGACCGTGGAGCCAATTCTGAGCTCGGAAAGTCAAGGTAGTTTGGTCATTATTGTGCATGTGTTCCTTGGGCTAGAGCGTCCCTGAATTTTGGGTTGGATGATGTTTGTGACTGGACTTTTGGTTTATAAATTGTTTTTCCAATATTTCAGTGAAAGTGTGTTGTGAGAAATGGCATGGTTGCTGGATTCGGTTTTGATATTGTTTGGGGTAATTATTTGAGTCCATGATTTTGAGTTGAAACCATAATTGTGATTATAAAATACTTAATTTTGGATCCAATAATGTTTTGAGGGGGCCCAGGAGCCGGGGTTAGGATCCGCTGAGACGGAGAACCCGGTGAACCTCCAATATAAACAATACGGTTTTGAGGGGGCCCAGGAGCCGGGGTTAGGATCCGCTGAGACAGAGAACCCGGTGAACATCCAATATAAACAATACGATTTTGAGGGGGCCTAGGAGCCGGTGTTAGGATCCGCTGAGACGGAGAACCCGGTGAACCTCCAATATAAACAATACGGTTTTGAGGGGGCCCAGGAGCCGGGGTTAGGATCTGCTGAGACGGAGAACCCGGTGAACATCCAATATAAACAATACAGTTTTGAGGGGGCCCAGGAGCCGGGGTTAGGATCCGCTGAGAAGGAGAACCCGGTGAACCTCCAATATAAACAATACCGATTTGAGGGGGCCCAGGAGCCGGGGCTAGGATCCACTGTTGGCGGTGAACCCAATGAACCTCCGAGATAAACATTGATTTGAGGGAGGCCAGGTCCCGGGGCCAAGATCCGTTATTCGCGGTGAACCCGGTGAACCTCCAAGATAAACATATTTGAGGCGAACCAGAATATGGGACTAGGATCCACTGTTGGCGGTGAACCCGGTGAACCTTCAATATAATTAGTTACTGTTTCTTCGACTAGCGTCGAGAGTTTTGCTCCGTTAGTTCGTTGAGTGCTCCGACTCTGACATCGAGGAGTTTTGGCTCCATTGGGTTGCGAGGCTGTCTATGCATAGTACAGAGAGTTGTGATACAGGACTAGCACACCCCAAGGGATACCCTGGTGGCTAAGGATATGCCAGTCGAGGGATATGCCGACTGATGTGATATGATAGCCGAATGTTATTCCTACTGAGGATACGATATGATAGTCGAGGATAATTGCCGATTTATATGATATGATAGCCGAGGATATTTCCGGTTCTAATATGGTTTGACGACGATTGTCATGTGCTTAATCAGCCTAAGAAAATACTTCGTCATCCGGGTCTGTGGGTTGGTATGGGCGGTGACCCAGAGTGATGAATTATTGTCGGTTCACAAGTATCTGACTAGTCGGTTGTCTTGTGGTATTCCAGTAGAGGTGTCAGCAGTGTCTGACCTACTGATATTTGGTGTCAGAGGGTATTCCTATTTGGACCACCACTATTCCGAGGTCTTGGCTTTGACCTGTATGCTATCCTACGTTGGACAGGTAGGAGTGATCAGTAAGTACAGAGGTTCTGTCGGGAACCCTGTAAGGTTTATTAAAAATTATTTAAAGATAAAGGGTATTCCTGGTATAAAATTTTTGAGGTAAAAGAGCTGTCGGACGGGAAAAGGGTTCTTTCCGGGTTCGAGGAGAAATTCGGGAAGGGTCCTTACAAGTGGTATCAGAGCTCTAGGTTAACTTCCTGCAGACCGCACACTTGTGTTCAAATTATTTAAGGATTTCTGTTAACAAGATGCCTCTGAGGCGTTTACCTCTTTAGCGACCTTTAACTGAATAGGAGGTTGGTTCTTTAACCTGAGTTAGTGAAATTTCGGTGATCAAATTTCTGTAAGGGGCGAAATTTGTAGCGACCCGGACCAGAAATTAAACTATTTTGAGAATTGGACGATTTTACCCTCGATTTTGAACGGATTTGGGAGTCACTTTTTGACTGGCAGTACTTTTGGGAATTTTTCTTGGGTCGTTGCGTAGGTCTCAAACTCACGAGTTCGTAGACAGACGGCACGCGGAAAACGGAGACCTGGTGAGTTCGTTACGGGTCTAGAAGCTTCAGGGGCAATTTGGTAATTTTGGAAAAGTTGGAACTATATATCAGATATTTTTCTCTCTCCTCGGGAGATTGGTCCATTCAGTCTCTCTCTCCTACCCGAAATTCTCCCTGTGCGAACACCGAACAACCCTTTTCATCGGACAGATTTCGGTCCGATTCGACCGAAACCAAGGTCGGGAGGATCTTCCCCGGAGCCCTACGAGCATTTAGGGATATTTATCGGAGCGGGAGCACCGCCGTAGGCGACGGATGGAGGAGAGAGGTGGACCGAATCTTCTCAGTCGTTTTTCAGCCATACCAGGTACGATCTCGAAACTTTGACCTCATATTTGGATTCCTGGTGAAAAGTAGATGAATTTACATGTGTGGATCGTGAAAAATGGTCAAGAAATGAAGAAGTTAGAAAACCTTGAAAATCGAACGAAAATTGCAATTTTCGGCGAACCAAACGGCGGCGGAGGTGGTGTTCAGGTCGTCTTCTCCGACAGATTACCGGTGATTAGTCGGGTCGGGTTGGACCCGGTCATGTTGAGTGAACCGGTCAGGTCGAGTGAACCGATCGGGTTGAGTGAATTGGTCGGGTTGAGTTAGACCGGGTCAGGCCGAGTTGGGTCCGGTTGGACCGGTCCAGGTGCGTGAGTCACTATAGCAGCGCATGGCGGCGCCTAGGCGCGTGTTCTGACCTTCCGGTGGCGCGTGGGACTGTTCCCGATGTCATGGCGGTGCGTGACTAGGGTTTTGGGACGTTCCGGATCAGATTTTGTTGGTTTCGAGGCCATAGGAGTTCGTTTAGGGCCCGATTGGGCAATCCCAGCGGTAAGGGTTGACCGTGGAGCGGGTTTTGAGCTCAGAAAGTCAAGGTAGTTGGGTCATTATTGTGCATGTGTTCCTTGGGCTAGAGCGTCCCTGAATTTTGAGTTGGATGATGTTTGTGACTGGACTTTTGGTTTATAAATTGTAATGCGTGCATCAATATCTTTGATTTAAATACTGTTGTGTATGGTTGCAATGATTTCCTGGAATTTATAAATGATTGCTGGACATTTGTTTTTCCAATATTTCAGTGAAAGTGTGTTGTGAGAAATGGCATGGTTGTTGGATTCGGTTTTGATATTGTTTGGACGAGGTAATTATTTGAGTCCATGATTTTGAGTTGAAACCATAATTGTGATTATAATATACTTAATTTTGGATCCAATACTGTTTTAAGGGGGCCTAGGAGCTAGGGTTAGGATCCGTTGAGACGGAGAACCCGGTGAACCTCCAATATAAACAATAAGGTTTTTAGGGGGCCCAGGAGCCGGGGTTAGGATCCGCTGAGACGGAGAACCCGGTGAACCTCCAATATAAATAATACGGTTTTGAGGGGGCCCAGGAGCCGGGGTTAGGATCCGCTGAGACGGAGAACCCGGTGAACCTCCAATATAAACAATACAATTTTGAGGGGGACCAGGAGCCGGGGTTAGGATCCACTGAGACGGAGAACCCGGTGAACCTCCAATATAAACAATACGGTTTTGAGGGGGGCCAGGAGCCGGGGTTAGGACCCGCTGAGCCGGAGAACCCGGTGAACCTCCAATATAAACAATACGATTTTGAGGAGGACCAGGAGCCGGGGTTAGGTTCCGCTGAGACGGAGAACCCGGTGAACCGCCAATATAAACAATACCGATTTGAGGGGGCCTAGGAGCCAGGGCTAGGAACCACTATTGGCGGTGAACCCGATGAACCTCCGAGATAAAAAAAACCGATTTGAGGGGGTCCAGGAGCCGGGGCTAGGATCCGCTGTTGGCGGTGAACCTGGTGAACCTCCGAGATAAACATTGATTTGAGGGAGGCCAGGACCCGGGGCCAGGATCCGTTATTCGCGGTGAACCCGGTGAACCTCCCAGAAAAACATATTTGAGGCGGACCAAAATATGGGACTAGGATCCGCTGTTGGCGATGAACCCGGTGAACCTTCAATATAATTGGTTACTATTTCTTCGACTAGCGTCGAGAGTTTTACTCTGTTGGTTCGTTGAGTGCTCCGACTCTGACATCGAGGAGTTTTGGCCCTGCCGGGTTGCGAGGCTGTCTATGCATAGTACAGAGAGTTGTGATACAAGACTAGCACACCCTAAGGGATACCCTGGTGGCTAAGGATATACCAGTCGAGGGATATGCCGACTGATGTGATATGATAGTCGAATGTTATTCCGGCTGAGGATACGATATGATAGTCGAGGATACTTGTCGATTTATATGATATGATATCCGATGATATTTCCGGCTCTAATATGGTTTGACGACGATTGTCTTGTGCTTAATCAGTCTATGAAAATAGTTCGTCATCCGGGTCTGTGGGTTGGTGTGGGCGGTGACCCAGATTGACGAATTATTGTCGGTTCACAAGTATTTGACTAGTTGGTTGTCTTGTGGTATTCCAGTAGAGGTATCAGCAATGTCTGACCTACTGATATTTGGTGTCAGAGGGTATTCCTATTTGGACCACCACTATTCCGAGGTCTTGGCTTTGACCTGTATGTTATCCTACGTTTGACAGGTAGAAGTGGTCAGTAAGTACAGAGGTTCTGTCGGGAACCCTGTAAGGTTTATTAAAAATTATTTAAAGATAATGGGTATTCCTGGTATAAAATTTTTGAGGTAAAAGAGTTGTCAGACGGGATAAGGGTTCTTTCCGTGTTCGAGGAGAAATTTGGGAAGGGTCCTTACATGAAAAGTAAATTTTCGTCGGGTAAATGTTGAGGGTTGCCCATCGAATTAAATATTTTCGTAGGGAAAACTTTATAGTTTAGAAATAAAAAATAAATATTCTAATTCTGTTTATAATAAAAAATATATAGTATAATGAAAACAAAATATATTTCTAAACAAATATAATTAAAGTAAATATAAAAATCAAATATCATTAAAAAAGAAAAATGTTTCACATAAAGAAAAAGAAATTACGCCCTATATATCTAAGATTCTGGCGGTTGTTCGGGGTGCTAGTCGAATTGCGGGGCCGGATGATGAGTCTGCGGCTAGACTGGCGGTGGTAATGGCATCCCACTCACACACATCGTCTCAAGCACAAGTTGGAGGGTATACTGGATGGTCACGTGGTCGGCCCTGTACTTCGCGCACTCGGCTTCGACGGTCGCGAATGTAACCACCGACCCCGAATCCTCGGAAAGCCGCCTCGTTATGGCCACCGGGAATCCTCCCAGCGCAGCCCAAAGGTATTGTTAGCCTAGTCCCCCTCCGAAATCCCCCATACTATGTTCCCTAAACGCCGCCCAAGTGTCTCTCCAGGATCTTCACCTACCTAGCGGGATCCGGTAGAGCCTGTTCCAAGGTGACCTCCGGCTGCTGCTGCGACAACTAACCCTGTACAACCTCCTTGTCTCGTTGCATCCCCTCCTACAAATTCGAACAAATATTAATAAAAAATATAATTTGGAAATTAAAACTTATCATGTAATATGAAAAAAAAATTACTTCTGTAAATCACGTCAGTCACTTGGTTTCCATGGCCAATGTAGACTTGCCCCCAGACGTTCAGCTCCGACCACATGGACCCAAACTTTCACTTATCCTCGTGCTAGTGTGCATAGGATCGTGACCCCCCGTGGTGCTCGTAACCCTTGGTGCTCCACCCCGACAACATACCATTAGTAGAAAAATCATTAATTGTCCACATTACGGCCGCTCGCAAAGTGAACATTTCTCCACTGTACTTGTCGTATGTTCGGACCCCATTTCCGAAAAATCCAAGAGCTCGTCAATCAAAGGCCACAAATAAATATCAATGGAATTACTCGGTGATTTGGGGCCCCGTATCAAAGTACTGATGATTGGGAATTCTTTTTTCATGCATCTCCAAAGGGGCAAGTTATGCGGAACCATGACCACCGGCCAAGTGCTATATGGCTTTGCAAAACTCCCAAATGGATTAAAGCCGACAGTAGCAAGTCCTAATATGACATTTCTTGGCTCCGCAGCAAACTCATGATACATCTTATCAAAATCCTTCCAAACCTCTCCATCGACCGAATGCATAAGAACATCATTATCAATGCGTTCATCCTTATGCCACCTTATATCACGAGCTGTATGGGTCGACATGTAAAATCTTTGTAATCCTGGCTTTAGTGGAAAATAATGCAACACCTTGTTCTGAATCCTGTTCTTTAGAAACCTAGGTTCATTGCACACGGGACATTTGTCAAGCTGCTCGAATTCACCATAAAACAATGCAAAATTATTCTTGCATGCATGGATCTTGACATACCCTAAATTGTGACCCTTCAACAACTTCTTCAAGCTATAATGATCTTTAGGCAGACAGTTATCTTCAGGGATTATTCAGATGATAATGTCCATCATGTGATCAAAATGCTTGTTCGTTTGATTATATTCAACTTTCATGTGCATCAACTCCACAACCGCCCCTAGAACCGAGAACGATTTACAACTGGAGTACAATTCGCGCTAAGCTTCGTTCAACAATCTCTCATAATGTTTATCTGAGTGTTCGGGTTGAAACCGGGGTGCCTCATCGTCCATATCACCTGATGCGGGAGGAAAAATATCGGTTAATATCTCAAAGACTTGGTCATCATCAAAGCGCCCATCCGAAGCACTTTGATCCCCACAGGTCCCGGGATCTGAAGATGTCGATGTTGTATATATTGGTTCACAATGATGGATCCAATTAATATAGTTGATCCCATTACATGCCAGATGATTTCCGACCTCTTTCAACGTCCACCAATTGTAGTTGTTACATTTCCTGCACGGACACCTTATACGTCCACTTTCACTGCAATGACTCTGTGAAAAGGCAATAAAGCTGTCGATCCCATCCAAATACACATCAGAACACCTATCTTTCAATTGCATCCACACTCTGTCCATTGTGCCTGTTTTCAAAAAATATTTCAACGTAAGTAATTGAGTTAACATTGTCCCGTAATTAGAACAAGTTAATATCAAAAGTCGTTTGTCTCCTTATGCCTCCGGTGATTTGGGCCTATCCCATTCAAGAGTGCACGTTATGTGTTATGTAGTTTGCGGCCTATGAGGTTAAGTTTCGTAGAAGGAAATTTCGGCAGAATCCCTCTACAGTTCCCCAAATGCACGATGTAGATATTATAAATAAATATCTAGTATGTATTCGGAGAACATTGAGGGGATACAAACCAAATTTCCAACGATCGAAACGTAGCCTTGCAGACTGCAAACTACACAACACGTAGTTGCGCACCCCCAAATTGTCCGAATAAATGAACAATTCAAGAGTTAGTCAATTGTGCAGTCACGCATTAAGCATCCACATACGCATCCAACTGACTCTCAAGTGGGTCTAAGATTTTCATTAAATTTCATTATGCGAAGTTAATCAACTAGATTAAATTCACATAAACAGTTATAAAATATCAACACATTTCACTCCGTCGGAACTACCTAAATAAATAATGAAAATATCACAATAAATTCACAAATACTAACATATATTAATTACGCATATCACAGAGTTTACAATTTTCTAATTTCCTGACATATTTTTAATTTTCTTAATTTCCTAACATATTTTATATTTTCTTATTTTCGTAACATTTTTTCTAATTTTCTAATTTCCTAACATATTTTCTATTTTCTTATTTTCCTAACATATTTTCTAATTTTCTAATTTCCTAACATTTTTTCTAGTTAATTTCCTAATTTCCTAAAATATTTTCAAATTAATTTCCTAATTTCCTAAAATATTTTATAATTTTAAAATTTCCTACAAAATCACATAACACATTTTCCACAATTTTTCCCAAACTATACACAATTTCTACAATTATTTTACAATTTCCTAACATAATTATATATCCAAAATTGTTACCAAAATTAAATTCATAGGCAAATACACATACCTCTTTATAAGTATTCCTCCAAATCAATCACAAATTTCCTGTAACACAACCAATAATTAGTTTCCAATCAAAAATAAAAAATTCAAAACTAAAAAATTAAATTTACTGTAAAACAACTAAAAATTAGTTTCCATAATTATATACCTCTTGATGGAGTTTGGTGTTTGAGAGAGAAATAGGGGCAGATAATTAATTGGTAAATAAAATGATGATGAGATGATGGTGTTAGAGAGAGGGAAAGCAGAGAGCTGAGTTGAGATGAAGCAGAAATAGGAAAGAAGAAGAAGATGGGCGTGTGGTTTCAGTTATTGTGTTTTAATCCTTGCTCGACAAAGCACATTCGCAGGGCAAAACTAAATGAATTCGTCAGGCAACCTCTGGTCAACACTTCGAGTTAGGCCGACGAAATATTTTCATGGAAAAAAAAAATTCATAGGGCAAAGGTAATTTTTTTAGGCTCCAACAATGTTTTTTTTTTGCGCTAGCAATTTCTTTTTCACGCCAAAAGTTTGCCCTACGAAATGCTCATCCCGACCACAAAATCATCTAGAAAATTTAAGAAAATTAGGCGCCAAAATAATATTGTTTCGGACCAAAATGTTGCCCTACAAAAACAGGTTGTCCTACCAAAATGTTCGTCGGGCCTAGTTGGCCATTATTTGGCCGGCGGTTGACGATTTTTGCGGGAAACACGGACTTAGGCAATGGAATCGTGCTCGTCGGGCCAAATATGGTCGAGCAAACATGGATTTCTTGTGGTGAATGGAAGCAGGTTTATTCCTCAACAGCTGAGTTTATTAATGAGATAAGATATGAGTTTCTAATTAGAACCTCTATTAGACAAATAAATAATGAAGGGTCAAAAAATTAAACCGTAGCGCGTTTAACCAAATTAAACCAACATAACAATGGATAAAGAGTAGGAACAAAAATGATTTAGCATCAGGAAGAAGAATTTACTTGATGATCAGGGCGATTCTCATCAAAAGGTACTTGCATTCGTGATTGAAGCCTCAAAAGTCTCTGTTCCTGTAAGTCGAAAATTATATAAGAAGTCCAGAAAGGCAGATACAGAAAAGGAAATCGCGTAAGAACTTAAAAGTTAACCGAAGTTAGAATTCCATGCATAAGGCTTTGGTAATTCCAAAATACTGAGTGTAGTGTCTTCTAAGTTCTAAGACAAAGTTTTGATATGATAGCAAATGCATAAACCATGTCATGAAAAGCCACAATCAACATGTTATACTATTTGACAGGCACTACATATAAGTAGTCTACGTAGATATGCAGTAAGAGACGCAAGATTTCCTTCACTAAGAAACTCATAAGAGGCAAATGTTGGCAAAACAGTGAAGGGAAGAACAATCACTACTCTGCTGTTTAGATTTAGCAAAATATTGTAATTGTACACTAATAAAACAATTGAAGACATTTGAGATATGTCCTAGCATTAACTAATTTTTTGAATAGTTTAAGCAAAAAAAATAAAACTCAATGAAATTTCATAACGTGGTTCATAACTAACTTTAGGAGCCCAAAATATTTAGAATTCTTCTCTGTCAACTTCCAAATTACTTAATGGGTGATGAGAATAGAAATAGGTATTTGATGTTTTTATCAATATTTCAAATTCGACTAAAAATCGTGAGTTATATAACTCACAGTTTTTATGAAAAATGCGACTATTGAGATTTCGCAAAATATTTTAATTACACACTAACAAAACTAGTAGAACACATTTGAGACATGTCGTGCCATTTTGGGTGCCAATTAACTAATTCTTTTTAATTGTTTAAGCAAAAATACATGAAACTCAATGAAATTTCGTAACGTTTTCCATAAGTGACTTTAGGGGCCCAAAATAATTAGAATTTTTCTCTATCAACTTTGAAATAACTTACAAGTGACAAAAATGGAAATAGGATAAGCATTTTGATATTTTTGTTGAAGTTTCAAAAATCGACTAAAAATAGTGTGAGTGCACACAGTTTTTGTAAAACCGAATGTTAAGATTTCTAAAAATATCTTAACTGCAACATAAAAAAACTATTATAAGTCATTTGAGGCATGTCCTGCCATTCAGGGTGCCCATTAATTAATTTTTTGAATTTTGTAAGCCAAAAAACCTGAAACTAATAAATTTCATAAAAAGTTCCAGAAGTCAATTTAGAGGCCGAAAATTATTAGAAATCTTCTCTTTCGACTTCAAAATATCTTATAGAAAAATGAGAATGGAAATATGATAAGTAATTTTACGTTTTTCTCGAAATTTCAGAAACCGACTTAAAATCCTGAGTTATAACTCACAATTTTTTTGCAAAATACAACTGTTGAGATTTCAAAAATATCTTAACTACACATCAACAAAACTATTAGAAGCTAATATCATTGTTTTCTAAGGGTAATTTTATCAGTAATAGGTTATGCGAAAATAGAAAAAACCTCATGTGGTGTTTGTATAGTTAATTTGTTTTTTTTTTTTTTGATAAATATAGCAAGGTGTCCCCACGTCCGAAGGGTGGGACTAATCCCCTCTCGTGGTACGGCAATGCCCCTTACCAGAAAGTGCTTCTGGTTTTCCTTAAGTGAAAGTAAACTTCAATATTAATTTGTTTTTTTGCCTATGTGGTGCTTATTTGTCATTTACATAAGCTAAAAAGTGATCATATTTCGAACAAATCAATATTTAATAGAAAATGTGACGGATGATAAAAATTGAAAAAAAAAAAAAAAGAAAATAGAAAGCTTAGAGGGATAATTTGAAAGATTTGAAATAGAAGATAAACTTTGTAATTAATTTCAAATCACATGATAGAGTAAACTATTATTTGTCATTCACATAGAAACGTTTTATTTCATTGGAACTTATGGCGACAAGCCGACAATAGGTGTAGTTGAAGTAATTTGATGATACACTGCAATTTAATTCACAGAGGGTAGGCCTCAATGATTGATAACAAAGCTGGAATTTTGATGATTTTGTATCGAGGGAAGCCTCCTTGTTCCAATATCTTCTTCCATTCATGCTCAGTCCTCTCCTTTCCTCCTGAGCAGTGTGCGATCATCAACAGATCGAATACCAACCGTGTATCATCCAGCATCTCATCACCATTTGGCTCAAGAACTATATCGACAACGATGATCTTCCCACCTCTCTCCGGTATCGATTTTCGACAATTCTTCAAAATCTTGATGCAATCGCTGTCATTCCAGTCGTGCATAATCCACTGCATGCATTAATCAAATGTTAGTGTACGAATCATTTCAATTTTTGACCAGGTTTTTTTTTTCTATTTCAAATGACCTTGGAACTATCCTAAAAATCCGATTTTGCCTCATGTACTGTGATTTTTCTCACTTTCTTTCTAAACCTGGAAAAAAAAGTCCAAAAATTCTCTCATTAATTACCTCATGTTCGTCTATTTTTCCAAATACCATCAAATGTGCTGATGTGTTGTTAGCTTCATGGAAAATTTAATAAGGTCATTTTGTGATCGATGAATAAAACTGCAATTTCCATTATTATTTTTTTATATATTTTTAATATTTATAAACTTGGTCAATGTTTGCTGATGTCAACATTTTATTAGAGGGAGCGCATTGATGTGGCTACCTATGACATCATACTAATTTGACAAAACTATCTATCACACTCAATTATTTAGATATAATAAAATAGAAATGGTCAATGTGAGACTTTTTGGCATACTTTGTCAGTTTTTACTGCTAATTGAGAAAATTTGCTTTTATTATTATCAAATTATGAGGGCAAAAAAATTTCATTAAATTTTTTTGGTGAAAATACTCTTTAAATAATTTAATAATTAAGGATATAATAATAAAATTAAATATAGCCAAGACGGTCAAAAGACTTCACCAAAACTTTTTGACGAAAATACCCTTTAAATGATTTAATAGTTAAGGATACACTAGAAAAATCAAATATTAATTTATAAATTAAGAAAATGATAATGGTTAATCGAAAGAGTGTGTGATAAAAAAATTATAGTGGGCTCAGGTACTACTCCTCTTATTTTTGTTTTAAAAAAATTAAAAATTAATTATTTGTTTTATATTAATTTTTCTTAACAAAAATTATAAAAAATAAATTAACATACACGTTATCGGGTGTCAAGAGTCTAGTAGTTCATAATGCAAAGTATGAGACTTTTGGACTATATACATTTAGAATAGAAAACCTTTTAACCAAGTGGTTGGTGTGCATATCTCTATTATTATAAAGCCAAGAGGGTAAGTAGGTTTCACCAAAATTTTCAGAAGAAATTGCCCTTCGATTAGTTATCTTTAAACAAATAAATTATTTAATAAATAAAGATATAATAGTAAAATTAAATATTAAATTTATAAATAATTAATAATTAATCGTTGAAAGGAGAAGTGAATGGGTAGTGGACTTAGATAGTTTCATCCTATTTTTCATATATATACATATATATATATTTTTTATTAAAAGTTTATTTTGTTTTATTTTATTTTAACTTTTTCTAATAAAAATAACAAATAAATTAATACACGCATAACTGGTGATATGAGACTGGTGACTTATAATATAATACAGTACCTAACTCATTATCGATATGTAATCGTTACTAAATTAATATTGATGAGTCAGACATTACCTTCATGAAAATTGCATCAGCTTTTGGTATATTGCCCTCAAACATGTCACCTCCAACATGTGACACACCGTGGAACGCCGGCGCAGTGGCTACAACATGGGGCAGATCAAAGTTGAAGCCCTTGATGTTGGGATAGGCCTTGACAAGCTCAGCCACAGCACTTCCAGTCCCACCACCAACATCCACCAGAGACCCAACCCCTTCAAACCCATGCCCATATCCTGTGAGTATTGCCTTCATCACAACCCTAGCAGTGCATGCCATTCCGTCATTGAATAATTTGTTGAACCATGGGTTTTCAGAGGCATAGTCCCAAATCTCAAGGTCATGGGCCATTTTAAAGGCCCATGGCCCGCCTTTTTTGACAAATTGGCCGAGATAATGCCATGGGGCCATTAGGCATGAATGGTTCTCCATGAGAATCATCGGTGCTAGACTCAGCTCGGAATCATGTAGCAACCATCTTGATGAGTAGGTCAACCCGTAGATGGGTTCCCCTACTTCCCTGTCCGTAGGATAACGGACGGTGAAGATGTTCCGGCGGACTAGGAGTCTCATGATGCGTGTGAGGTATGTGGTGTCTGGAGAGGGGGCTATTTGTGAGGCTATTTGGGACAAAGTGACCATAGGGTTTGAGTTTGAGGCACCATTATCACTTTGACAATGAGAGTGTATGATATCGGCTATTCGGAGCTCCACCGCACATTTCAAGGCCATGGAATCTGCGAAGCCAAACATGAACTTCCATATATCTGCTTGGCCTCTAAGCATTGCCTCAGCCTCAGTTACTTCCTCCATTTTTTTGGCCTCTAGATGTTATGAGAAACATATGCTAATTCCATGTGTTATATAAGACGGGAAAAATATATTATATAGCCCAATAATGTCTTAACTTTTCTTGCAGTTAGTATGACAGTTAATTCCATGAGTTACATAGGCTAATTCCTCAATATAATATTCATCTTTTTTTTTTGTCACTTAATATTACAATTTAGTATTATTTATCCTTACATGTTGTATGGTAAATTTCGAATTCGATTCTTATAAATAACAAGGTCGATACCAATGTTTATAATGTAATCTACTCCCCAGATCATTCTATTAAGAAAATAATGTCTAATCCTTTTGGTGAAGTTTATGTTTAATTGGTGGAGTAGGTACAAAAATTGAAGAAAATTATATTGGGAAAGGGATTGTGTTAAAGCATATGTATTTTTATATGCATCTATAAAAATTCTAATACAACTAACTAACGAATATAATTAGCTTAGTTGAAAGTTCCTTTTTTATTTAATATTTCTCGAGCTTCTTTTTTTTGAAAGTTCCTTTAATATTTCTGATTTTTTTTTGTCAAAGTTCCTTTAATATTTATTGAGTAACCAATTATTGGCTTCTCAATTTTTTTTTTCAAAGGTTAGGTGGGTACTTATCTTTCTCGAGTTATATTTATTCAACATGTTGAAAATTTGAGAGTGATTCCACTAAACATGAACATTATATAATATTTGTTCAATCCAAATCCAAATAATTGGAGATTCTCAAATCCTGTGATCTTAATTTGTTAGATAAATGAAAACGTGCATCATTGCTGGTTATCAACCGGTGAAAAGCATTGGCCACAAAGAATATGGATGCACATGAGAACCGATGAGAAAGAACTTCCAGTAATATTTTATAGACAAGGATTATATAATAATCGAAACGTTTTAATTCGCTGGAAACTTTGGGGAGTTGAAGAAATATTTCTAAGGGATCTTGTACTACCCCTAAAGCTAGCTACTGGAACAATAGATTGTAAGCTGGTAAATCATGTATTCTTTGAGTATCTTCTAAAGACAACTCTCTTTCCAGTTGCGTCCTTGTTGCTTCTAGAACGTCCTGAAATATTGAAAGCCACGAATTTAAGAGTTGGTGATTCGGAAAACAAAGAAAATGGTGCGTTCATGGTTCGGTTGGGTCAATGTATGCGTTTAAGTGTGAGTGTGTGGAGAAAAGGGGAGAGAGTTACATTGAACTGCATGTAGGACGCGTGCATTGCAAGCCACTGAGCATCAACCATTTCAAAAGCTATACAGTACAGCAAATCAAACGCGCCTTCATCTTCTGCAGAAGGTTGGATATCAGAAACGCATGCAGTTTTTCAGTTGCTCTCAAAATATTTAAAGAAATTTGAGCATAATAACCTTGTCTGAGATGTACAATTACCTCCTAATAATCTTATGAAATTTATTCCTGGAAGACCCCTTGGTTTTGCTGCAAAAGAGATGACGCAACAAGGAAAATTCAAGAACCGTACATTCGTTAATACATTCAAGAACCAAATTAATTCTTTTGAACTCGGTGTGAAGAAAGTCCTCAAGAAAAGATAATATATGCAACCATTTGAGTCGCTTGAAGAAATAAAGTCCTCAGTAATGGAGATTCTGTTAAGCTAAACATGGTGTAGAAATGTAAACTTGTTTACAAACCTGAACAAAGGTCCAGCATTTTAATCAACATAAATGATATGTTTATGCCCGCAACAGCAAATGGGTATTCCCAAGTTGCTCTATTCCCACCTTGCTTGAACAATAGCCTACGGAAAGATGCCTTCATTTTGAATTTCATAGTATTAGTAATAACTCATCTTTTTGTGCCGACTCACAAATTTAGGAAGCTAAAACACAAGGGATTCGAAGGGTGATAGAAAACATACTGGATAAGTCCTGGCGAAAAAAAGCAAGTTCTCAAGCGAGATAAAACCGCAACCCCTGAGGAATTTGAATAGTGTCGCAATAAGTAAGATGAAGAATTCCAATTTCATATGATTATATCAACATGTACACTTTCTTGTGAGACAAAATGTAATTCAATTGGAAAGAATTGTACCTAAAGTCAGTAGATGGGTTCGAACCTTGCCACCCCATCGCTTTCCATTGTTCAGAGATCAAACCTTGCAGAGCAACATTTGGAAAGGCAGCATGCCACAATGATTTCAAGGCATCCTGAAGTTCATATACAGTAACATAATCAATTCGATGATAGTGCACCAAATAGTTGATAAAATGGGGAAGGGGGAAGCAGAATTGATACACAAACAAAAGATCTGAAACATACAGAATTCTATTGAATGGTCTAGTAATGGTAGCAAGTTATTCCTCAACAGCTGAGATTTATTAATGAGATAAGATATGAGTTTCTAATTAGAACCTCTATTAGACAAATAAATAATGAAGGGTCACAAAATTAAACCGTAGCTCATTTAACCAAATTAAACCAACTCCAGTAAAAAAAAAAAACCAAATTAAACCAACATAACAATGGATAAAGAGTAGGAACAAAAATGATTTAGCACCAGGAAGAAGAATTTACTTGATGATCAGGGCGATTCTCATCAAAAGGCACTTGCATTCGTGATTGAAGCCTCAAAAGTCTCTGTTCCTGTTTAGAAGTCGAAAATTATATAAGAAGTCCAGAAAGGCAGATACAGAAAAGGAAATCGCGTAAGAACTTAAAAGTTAACCGAAGTTAGAATTCCATGCATAAGGCTTTGGTAATTCCAAAATACTGAGTGTAGTGTCTTCTAAGTTCTAAGACAAAGTTTTGATATGATAGCAAATGCATAAACCATGTCATGAAAAGCCACAATCAACATGTTATACTATTTGACAGGCACTACATATAAGTAGTCTAAGTAGATATGAAGTAAGAGACGCAAGATTTCATTCACTAAGAAACTCATAAGAGGCAAATGTTGGCAAAACAGTGAAGGGAAGAACAATCACTACTCTACTGTCTCTATACCTGAAGAGGACTCAGAGAGTAGACATAGTTCTTCTCGTTACGTTTGTTGCTTGAGCGGGTAAACAGTCCTGTCCATGATCTTGGTCCAACCATAGCATTAACTGCAAACATTATAATCTCATTAGTGAAATATAAGATTTTTTGTAGAGTGTTAGAGGATCATGGATGCACACTCTACTCACTAAAACATTGAGCTAACTGCGATTTGACATGAGTTGAAGAACGGTGTGGCCATTTTAACTCCTGATCGTATTTCTTCCGCCTCTGATAAATTTCATCCTCATCAACCTACATTTGATATTTGAATACCCATTTCAGTATTTATAAACCGCCATATAACACAGGATAGCATAGATTAGGTCTCAAACGCATCGATAGATCTCATTTACTCAAATGAGCAACATCAAACATTTAGAAGCTACATAACATTTGGACACAAACAGAAACAAAGACTTGAGCTTGGTAAAAAGAAAACCTTTATCGGCAAGTCTTCCATGGATCATTACATGACACAAATATCAATGAAAAGAGGTTCATCAATTTGCAAGATTAAACACCACCCGTGGTCTACAAAAATCTTCCATATACATACACAATCAAAGAGAGAGATGGAAAGAAGGGTTTACTCTGTGAAGGGAATAGCAAGAAGGAAGGCATCGTTTATGCTTCCTTAATCTCATGAGGAGGGCAAAATTAAGGGAGGGAGGGAGAGAATCTTTTACCCTTTTTGACCGAAAGCGAAAAGGCAAAACACAGAAAGGAATTTTGAAGAAAAATGGGTGCAACGGCAAATGATTGCACCCAATTCATGCTCTTGAGTCTTCACCTATAATTCAACCTAACAATTATGGATCTTTTCTCATATTTTCTACCCAAAATTACACTTTTAAAGAAAGACAGAGACAAGTCAATGAATGGAATAATGGTGTACAAATACAAGAGAACCCAGAAGTTTAAAGATGGAAACTTTTCAAAAGGGGAAGATTATGGCACAATTAAAGGGCTTCTTTTGCATAATTGATAATTTAAAAAGGCAACAAACATAAGGAAAGATTGAAAATTTGATCAAAAGGTGAATTGGGTACAGTACAAACAAGACAAATATAACATTGCAAATCTGCAACACACAAAACAAACATAGAAAGGTAGAGAAAGAGATAAGGGCATAAGGGAAAGTTACCTGCTATGGCATCTGAGGAGACATGAAGGCGGTGGTGGTGGTGGTGGTGATGATGGTGTCGCGGCGGGGCCCACTCGAAGTAAGTGGTTGTGGGAGCTGCAGGGATGGGAAGGAAAGGAGAGGAAGAAGAATGACATTGTGTGTTGTGTGTTTTTTTTTAGAATGAAAAATGTTGGATCCAAAAAAGGAGTCGAAGGGGTTTGTTTTAGTCTCAAATCTGTCAATGGCACTGAAACCAGTCAATTTCCTGCAAACCAGCCTTGAAATTTTCTCTCTCAATTCTTCTCATTTAGCCTCGCTGCTCTGTTCTCTTCTTTGCTCTTCTCTTCCGTTTCTTGTCGCTCCGCACGTGCAAAGATATGGGTTGGTAAAATACGGGACACGTATAATACGTAATACATATTGATTGGTGTATTGTATTTTATCACAGTTATCAAATTCAACTTATTTTGAAAGTATAAAGTTTTTTATTACATCATCACTTGTTTTTTTCTTTTTTTCCTGACTTGGATAGAACAAAATTTAAATACAAGTCAACAATTTGGAGTTATCACTATATTTGTAATTTATTTTTTTATTTTGTCCCTTGTAAATATTTTCAGGCCGCAATTTTTTTTTAAAATTTACTTTTATTCCTGCTATTCACGATTGCTTACGCAAAGGCCTTTGTTACTGTCTTTATATTCTTTTCACGATGTTTTGAATAAAACATATCTTCCAAAAAAAAAAAAAATAGATTAGGCATAAGCATGTTAGGCCGATTAATGAGTGGCTTGATGAAGAATTAATTGAGCCAAAAAGAGGCCGTGAAGGAAAAAAGAAAAGAAAATTGTAGTGCAAAAATGCTTTTAGATCTCCAAAATCCTAGTCGTCCTCTCTAAAAAAATCTTCCTTCAAAATTTTTTTTTCTTCGACTGATCTTTTTCGGGTCTAGAGCTTCCCCCTGGTACTCATAGATATGTAGTGAATAAACCGGGTAATCCAACAACGGTCTTGGTGTTGATTTCACCGAAGTTTGTTCGTTTTCAAGCTTAATTTTCTCGTTTATTGTCATGGTGTCGATCATGGTCAGGGGTTTCGATGTCCCAATGGGTCAGGTTGCAAGTGAAACTCTTGTCTTCAGGAGTCTGATCTGCCTTCATAGGGTTTTGGCTCGTGATGCGACCTGCTGTGTTTTAATCGAGCGATCGCGGTCCTCCATTGGTGGTGGTGGTGTCAATCAAGGTTGATTGAAACATCTGCGATATAATGGTGGACGGTATCCTCGTTGTCTTTGGAATTCCGCGGAGGCGGCGATAACAGTAGTGATAGGCAGCGACAACGGTGGAAGTGACCTATTTGTACCTTTTGTTGGGTTATTTATTTATTTTCTTTTTAGTTTGCTTTTTGTAAATAAATCCAGCGGCTCTTATTTCAGGTTGACTATGTTAGGTATTCCTTTTTGTGGGATTGCAAAAATTAGTTGTTTGGGCAGTAATGGCTTTGATGATGCTTAGGGGATTCAAGTTATATGATTTTGTGCGTTATTTCCTCTAGATTGTTTAAACATATATCGAGCTTGATCACTTAAGGTATTTACCCATGTGTATCGTCAAGCTATTGCAGTCTAGCTTTTTTTTTATTTATTTTTTTGTTCTATCAATGAAATTTCTTATCTTCTTTTAAAAAAAAAAAAGATTAGGCATATATATAAGGAAACTTACATTTATATTCGTACTATTTTAAGCGGATGATATTAAAAAAGTTTATTTTATTTGTACTCCCTTAATCAATTAGATGAAAAAATAGTCATGTTTAGGTCTATAATATATTTTTTTCAACACAAGGATATTGGATAGACGAATTATATCAAAACCTCTCATTTTACAAGAGTCGAACTAGAGACTTTCCACTAGGAACTGGGTAGGCTTGAAAATGTGAGTTTGATTCTTATAAATAGGGATCTAATCGCACGATTGGCTGCAAAGATTGAACTAGTCTAAAATGGGTGAGTTCCGAGAATTTATTAAATGGTACTGTAATACGATCACACATAAGGTATCCAATTTCTATATCATGATACGAATGGACGATAAAATTGAAATTCCTCATTTTATTGTATAATATCGATAAAGATCCCCTCATATTAAAAAGGCTTATTACTCAAAATGCTCCCCGAACCGGACATTGAGTCTCAATTTGCTCCCCCAACGCGAAATCGTAACAATGTAATCCCTGAACACCCCATTTTGTCAAGTCCGTTGCACCAAAAGTTAGTCTTCGTTACTAACGGTATTTAAAGTGCTTAAGTGGCACCTATGTGGCAAGGACGTGGCAAGAATTCAATGGTACATCTTGAGGATGGAGTTGGGATGACATTTGGGCGGCAAAATCAGCCCCAATCCAGGCGAAATCGCAACCCTAGGGGGGAAATTTCGAAAAATTCAGCAATAATCCCACCAAAAAGTTGCGAATTGGGCCTTTATAAATGTTTGTGAACCATAAGACACCAGCATCATCAATCAATTTGCAGTTAAAAGGGAGATTCAGATATAGAGGATAGTGGAAATTTCCAGCCGAGAAGATGCATTTGTGGGAAGATGGGGAGAATGAAAATGTCATGGACAGATGAAAACCCAAGTCGGAGGTTTGTTGTATGTCCATATGCTAAGGTAAGTGATAATGGAATTTAATATTTGGTTTAACTATGGGTTTTGTTAGGATAATGAAAAGGAAGCAGTTTTTTGATATCAATAGTTAAAGGGATTTTGGTTTATGGGTTATGATAATAATAGGAATTGGTGTTTTTTGATTGTTGGTTGGGTCAATAAGAAGAAAATTTGGCTGGGTTTATGAGAAACTGCAATGATTCAATAAGAAGAAAATGAAATTGATGTTTTGATTGTTGTTGTTTTGATTGATTGGTGATATGTTTGAATTTCTAATATGTTTTGCAGCAGGATGGACAAGGTAGAGGTAGAGAGAAAGGTTGTGATTTTTGGGAGTGGTATGATATGAAAATGTGCAAGAGGTCAACGACAATAATTCCGGGCTTGTTAAGGAAGCTTGATAGAATTGAAGAGCAATTGTTGAATGAGAAGAGGAAGGTGACTAAGCTTTGGATTGCACTCTTGGTTACTTGGGTCTTAGTGGTTGGAATCATCTTCAATCCTTCACTTTAGTTATGTATTAGGTTATGTTTGCAAGCTTGGCACTATTAGTTATGTTTAGGGCTTTGTATTATGTAAAAGTTAGTTTGGTGGATTGTGGAAATATGTAAGATGTTTATGCAATGCATTTTATATTTAGTAAGAATGGAAGTAGATAAATTAAGAATGAGAAACATCCCAAAATCATTCATAAATCAAACTTTGATAATAACAAACCAAATTTGGACCCTCACAACCCATCATGTCATTTAAACAACAGAACAAACGGAGCACCACTAAGGCAATTAAGTGCATACTAAACACTAAGCAAAATAGGGTCACAATATTTGGAACAGTAAGCAAAGCAAAATAACAAGTCCTTCCACTAAGCACTAAACACTAAACCAACTATTTCTTCACACGCTTTGCAGGCAAATTCAATCTCATCCTCCTTCCAGTTGATACGGGTGATTGATGTTGTGAACTGTCACTTGGCTGAGTAGTGGTAGGGCTTGGATGCACTGGTACAGGTTGGACAGCAGGTGTGGTGCTTGATTGAGTGTTCTGGGCAGTGTTAGATGCCTAGACTTGATGGCACATGATTTGGGCATGATTCTTGTGTATAGGTAGCCCTACCTTCCTCATTTCCAAGGGTAGTGCTCCTTGTTCGTCTTCAGACCTAATCAAATACAAATCCATAGTAAACACCTAGCCATAATTGAGTTAAATGACAATCACAACTCACTTCAATCACAACTCACTTCAATCACAATTCAATTCAATGACAATACAATGTAGATCAGACTCACTTCAATCACAACTCACTTCAATCACACTTTAGCTCACACTACCAAGAAACACTTTCTTAATATTGGTGTAAACTGAGACTACTAATATATGTTCTGGGTGTTAAGTGATACGATAGGACATAATCAGGGTATTAAGTGATACATAAGCCTAAGTTTATGGATGTTAAGTGATACTATAATTCAAGATTCATCTATAATAACAGGTTATGCATGTGCATGTGTAAGCATTCAAATGAACTTGAATTACGATAGTATACTTACAGGTAGCTTGTCCAACCTAGCTTTGGATGCAGCACATTGTTTCCTTCTTTCTTGCTTACGTTTGAACTTAGCTTCAGCGGTAAGGTCAAGGGGTTGTGTGCATGCATTTCGTATGTGGCCATCAGCACCACAATTGCCACACTTAAGGGTAAAGTGGTATCGAGCGAACTTGGTAGGATCTGGAGGAGGAGGAGGAGGCGCATTCTGACTTCTCTTTCTTTTCATCCTTCGTCTCCCGGGCTGCTTACGATACTTTGGTGGCTTTAGGTTTGCTGCACCAACCTTCTCCCACTGATCTTCACTAGGAATTGGTTTGATAATCCCTTCATATGTCCTAGTATATGCAGTATGGGAGTAGCAATCAAGCACATACTTTTCTGGGTTGCCATTGAATCGACTAATGGCACTGCAAGCATGTGGGCAGGGAATCCCAGTAATTTGATATCTTCTGCATGAGCATGTGTGAGCATTCAAATCAACTAAGAATCTTCTTCTATGTGATTCTTGACCTCGAAGATGTTCCCACCACAATGACTAGGAATCAAGCTATGCCCTGCCTTTTTATTGACCTCTAGAAGGGCCTGGATTCTTTTACCAACCAGATGTTCCCCCCAAGTACTACCTTCATCTCTTCTCTTAGTCATGAATGCACTTAAGTATTGCCAGACTTTGTCCACCATAGAAATAATAGGCTTAGCCCTAAATGGGAGAATGGCTTTGTTGAAGGCCTCTGATAGATTATTCAGCAAGATGTCGTACTTATAGTCAGTCCTGAAATGACTTCTACACCACTGTCTTGCATCCCTTTCTTTTAGCCAATTGCGAGTAGACTGATTGAGAACTTGCATTTTCTTCATTTCTTCATTGTACCAAGGTATTGTAGTTGACCTAGCAATCTTCTCCATTTTCAGTTTGACAGCCAATCCTTTATGCGTCGCATTGAGGTTTCCGTAGAGATGCCTCAAGCAATGCATGTGTTCTGCATCAGAGAATATTTCGGTCACTGCATCTAACATCCCCTTTTGTTTATCAGTCATTATCACAACTACGTGTGATTTTTGAATTTAGAGGTCCTCATTCAGCAACTCCACAAACCACCTCCAACAACTTAAGTTTTCAGATTCACACATAGCATATGCAATGGGAAACATCCCATTGTTGGGATCCACTCCTATAGTTGCCAACAATTGCCCAGGGTGAATGCCCTTAATATGGCATGTATCAAACCCAATGAAGGGTCTGCAGCCTTTCATCCAACCTTGTTTGCAAGCTTGCAAACAGAAATACATTCTCTCAAATTGAGGGCAATCATTAGCTTCCAACTCAGACTTGATTATCACTATGGAACCAGGATTAGTCTTCAGCACTTGCAAGCAATATTCCCCCAACACCTCATATTGCCTCTTGTAGATCTTTTCCACCACATCCAATACACTGGCCCTTGCCCTAAAACATACTGCCCTTGAGGGTCTTAAACCAATTTCTGCATTAACCAAGTCTTGGAATTCCACCCAATCCCATTTGTTGCTTGCAAACTGCCTCCCATACTTCCATGACAGCCAATTAACATTGGCATGTATGTTCTTAGTCCCTACACCGCATTTGTGCTCACTCTTAAACTCCTTAAGTTGCATAGTCATGTTGCATCCTATTGTTGAATCATAAAGCATAAACTCACAGCCACTCCAAGAAACCACCCTAATTCGATTAGGCTGATTATTTTTAAAAGTTAGCTGTCTTCCATTGTTCACTGAGTAAATCCTCACAGCTTCTCTAAATATGGCAGTTGATTCAAACCTCTGCCCTATCTCAAAATGAGGATCCTTCATCTCCATCCCAGGAATAAAGTCTCTTGTCTTTGGAAGAGGTTTCTTCTTCCTACTCATATTGCCCACTTCCTCATCTGAGTCTCCACTAACAGCAGCAATCCTTGGTGACAAAGGAACCACTCTTTCTTAAAAATCTTCCTCAATTTGTGGAGGAGGAGGAACTGCCTCTTCATCATTTGTCTCGAAGATGTCATCATTATCACTTTGATAGATTGCATTATCATCCCCTTCACCATAACCATCATCTTCAAAGTCCTCAAGTTCCTCAGATTGGCCACTATCATCACCACTCTCGGGGTTGCCCTTCTCTTTATAATCCTCATTCACCTTTTGTTTACCAGGTCTCTGACTACACTAGCCACCACTAGCTTGCAATTCCAGTTCTTCCATTTCTTCTTCCAATTCAAATTCTTCATCCATTTCTTCACTACTTTCTTCTTCCACTTGAACTTCATACAATTCGTGTTCACTATCATCAGCTTCACTACTTTCTTCTTCATTACTTTCATATTCAGGCATATCTTCAACTGGTTATGTGCTTGGACCAGCATCTGGATCTGTGCTTGGACCAGCTGCTTCATATGTGCTTGGACCAGCCTCTGGATCTGTGCTTGGACCAACTGGTTCATCTATGCTTGGACCAGCCTCTGGATCTATGCTTGGACTAGCTGCTTCATATGTGCTTGGACCAGCCTCTATAGTATGCACCAGATCTTCATCTGCCACTTGTTCCACATCATGGGAAGCGTACACATGCAGTGCCTTATTTGCTCTCTTTGCAGCCCTTCGAATGTGGGCCAAAAGATGCTAATTTGTGCATAGTTTGAAAAACACTCCACTTCTGACTTCTTGTGCGTAGAATTCCACCCTATCCTCATTGTAGCCTTCCTTCTTCACTGGTGCATTCAATTCAATCAGTGAAGTGTAGTCCCAAGAACACCAGTCATACCATTTCAATGCCCCATCTGCATATGTCCACTGTCCCGCTTTATGTACTATCTTGCCACCGTGATGTAGTGCGATGGACACTATGTCATCGCAGTCCCCTACACCAATCAAACAAATAATATGCATAATAAGCTTAAATCATCCACATCAAACACACACTAGAAAATCAAACCCTAATCCAAAAGCAGACCCTAAACCCTAAACCCTAAACCCTAAACCTAGACCTAAACCTAAACCCTAATACAAAAGCAGACCCTAAACCCTAAACCTAAACCCTAAACCCTAAACGTAAACCCTAATCCAAAAGCAGACCCTAAACCTAAACCCTAATCCAAAAGCAAACCCTAAACCTAAACCCTAAACCCTAAACCTAAACCCTAATCCAAAAACAAACCCTAAACCCTAAACCTAGACCTAAACCCTAATCCAAAAATCTGACCCAACTTCACAACTCACTGGCAATCCATAACTCTCTGCCTAAATCTACACTCACACCCACAGCCAACATCAAACTTACCATATTGAGGTTGTTGTGCTCACAATCAACTCTAATCCAAAATACCCTACCCTATATCCTAATTTATGTTCCAAATAGCCCAACCCTAAACCCTTTACTCTAATCCAAAATGCCCAAACCTAAACCCACACACTGTCAAAATCAGAACTTTCCAGCCAACAATCACATATTATAAACCCACTACCAGCCACTTTCAAAAAGTTCACATATTATAAACCCACTACTAGCCTTTTCTAAACCCACCAACCATATTATAAAGCACAACTAAGTGTCAACACAATTTAAAAAGTTCAATTTTCAAAGCCTTACACCAACACCAACCAAAACATTGAATTTTTTAACCAAATAGGACAATTAACTTCCAAAACCATTTTAGATTTCAAAATTTCAAAACTCAAACTTACCATATTGAGGTTGATGTGCACCGGGTTTTCGAGGGATTGTCATCCTCGGTTTCAAGTTTCCGCCTATTCAATCTTCTCTACAAACCCTAGAATTCGCCCAGCCCTGTAATTTTTCCCCAAATCGATTTCACGAAATGATTCAACCCTCTCCCTTTCCACGTCGTTATAGTGGGATCCACACGTGTGGGCCAATTCTTTTGCCACATAGGTGCCACATAAGCACTCTAAATACCGTTAGTAAAGAAGACTAACTTTTGGTGCAATGGACTTGACAAAAAAGGGATTCATGGATTACATTGTTACGATTTCACGTTAGGGGAGCAAATTGAGACTCGATGTCCGATTCAGGAAGCATTTTGAGTAATAAGCCTATTAAAAATGTGAACTAGTCCATGCACACATGGTGAAACTCATGAGTTTGAATTTTTGATGCCCATATAATTGTAAGCATGTCATTTGAGAGGCATTTGAGAGGGAGAAAATAGACCACCAATAATGAAGTAAAAGAAAATTAAAACTAGATTGGTGTCACAATCAATAGATGAGACTCAATTCTATGAAACTCACATCATTGTAGTAACATATAACATCTTAAAAACCAAACTTTGAATCGCTTAATTCGTATATATAATAATTAAACTCATATAAACCACTCTAAAATGCCTTAATAATCATTCTACTTTAGTCCCTAAGGAATAAAAAGTGGGGTTGACAGTGACCTTGTTATTCGGTGCTTGAGTGCAAAACATTTATATAATTCTTATTTATTATTTGAGATTATTGTATAATTGTTTTTGATAAAAAAAAAAACATTATTGTATAATTGTTTTAAGTTCGACAGTGGGAAGGTTGTTGATACAAGCCTGGTTAAAACCGCATCATGAAAACTTGATATTTAAAAGAAAAGAAAAATCTGATGAGGAAAAACAGTACCTCAACCGATGGAAGAAATTTGCAAGCTGCTTGAAGTCAGTCATGATCAATTTATAAATGAAGTTGAAGCCCATGTATAGGAGGAATAAAGAAAATATCGAGATCGATCTTGGTAATTTCATCATAATTAATATTAAACATCAGTAAGAAACTCTCTGATTAGTGATGATTACACATATGAGAGCAATCTCTATCTAGCTAGCAAAGAAACTTGAAGGGTCCAAACAGATCAAAGCCAAAGGAAAACAACTATGTTACCCTAAAATTAATAAATCGACTACATTAGTTCACATTGAATGGTCACTGGTCGATGATCAACTAAGGAACAGGATAAGACTTGTTGTTGCACATGCACTTGTATGCCATGGGACATGTCTCAGCCTCAGCTATTGAAGCACACACAAAGCTCACCATCACAAGTCTACATGGCCTGCAAGATCCACAAGCATGGGAGCAATCAGGCAAGCTTGATCCTGCCACCTGGAGTGTATCTGGACCCTTCATTCTCGTATAACTAATCCCCCTACTAATTGTTGCACTACTCTTCAAATGGCGCCCATGAGAAATATTACCTGCATGATAAAAAAACAAAATGCTTAATTAACCCTAATTCAAATTGAAAAAACAAGAATGAATGTTTTTCTAATAGATTCGTACGTGAGTGAGTTCGGGATATGCGCCTAGCAGACATGGAATCTGAAAATAAAAGCAGAAGAAATAGAACCGAAGCTACGCAAATTGAACCGGACGCCTTCATGGATATATAGATGAATTTTTTTTCTTTGAAATTAGACAATTGTGCAAAGCTAGATGGGTGGAAAGTGTTTTGGGGAGATCGAATGAGGTAAAGAGTAGGGGGTTGAAGGAGGTGAATATATAGAGGCGAGAAGCATGAAAATATGAAAAAAGAAAGAATTGAAGCAAATCACAGGTGTGACAAGAGAAGATCACATGAAAGATGCAAGATGATTGCATGGTCACAAGCACGTCACAGGAGTCATCAAGCTGTGCATGCTTTGCTTTTGTTGATTCCCATGGAGGAAGGGTGATATTGGCTAATTGGCTAATTGGCTATAGCTTGAGAAAATGTTTTATATTTACTGAATCATAATGTTGCTTCTTTTACGTGATGACTGCTCTGAGACATTAATGCAAGCTGAAGCTGCATTGATAAAGTATAAGGTATACATATCTTGCATGAAAATTGAAGGCATTGGCATAATAAATTCATACTCAGGATCTGTTGTGACTGCCATTAATTATGTGCGTTACATATTTGTATTGGCTTGCAGAAGTTAAGTACGTTGAGGGCTATCAGTCCGATAAGGTTTTAGCGAGGATTCGTTGGTTTTATTTTCACAAAAAATAAATATATATATTTAAAGCCAATTTTTTTTTTGGGGTTCAAATTTGTATGGTGGTCCACTACAAGAAAATCCATCTTGCCCGACGAAAGGACGTCGTCGAGCAACTCTGAAAACGGCGAATCTCCATCGGGCAACCTGCGTCGGGCTAGTGTAGGGCTTGATGCTAGTCGACGACAACAGCGTATTCGTCGAGCAACTACAGCTTGCCCGGCGGAGGAGTTCGTCACTTACACCTTCGTCGAGCAACCTAAAGGTCAACAAGATATTACCGACGGAGAATGTGCATCGGGTAACCTTCATATATTCGTCGGGTAACGTTTTGAATATCCGGGTAAATATTTACATATCCGTCGGGTAACTTTTTACATATCCGTCGGGTAACTTTTTACATATCCGTCGAGTAAGTGTTTACATATCCGTCGGGTAACGTTTTACATATCCGTCGAGTAACTTTTTACATATCCGTCGGGTAACCGTTTACATATCCGTCGGGTAAATTTTTACTTATCCGTCGGGTAACGTTTTGGTATTCGTCGGGTAACTTGTACCCCATTCGTCGGGTAACTTTCTTAATCTTCGTCGAGTACAGTTTAAAAAAATTCCATTCCTATGCTCGACGCCTTGACTATTCGTCGGGCAAACGTTGAATATTTAAAATATATTTTTAATAAATTATTTAATTAAAAAATTCAATTAAAAGAATCAAAATAAAAATAATATTTATAAAAATTAATGTTATGTTTTTACATCATTAAAACTAAAACAATATTTTCCATATATTACACTCTAACTAGTAGTTGACGGGTCGAAGTAGCCGGGATCCTGAGGGGGATGTTGGGTGGGGCGGTGAGAAAATGTCATCCAATCCACGGTCACGCAAACGATCAAGGACTTTGGCAAGGGCGGTCTTGATTTGGTGGTTTTGGGCTTGGATCTCCGCGTATTGGGCTTTGATCTGAGCATTTTCGCCCTGGAGGAACTCGAAGTTTCTCCTAAGGTCCGACGTCTCCTGGGGATTGCCTATCCGAGATGAACTCAATGACTGACTGGAGACATCCCGCACAATCCCGTCGCCTGCCAACCCCCGCGCCGCCACCCCCCCACCGCCCCCCCCCCCCCCCCCCCCCCCCCCCCCCCCCCCCCCCCCCCCTCCGTCCCCCTCCCCGAACAATCCTCCCTGGGTGCCTCCCAAGTTGTTGCTCTAGAATAGCGATCGACATCTCAAGATTAGGGAGCTGCTGCTCCAATGGCACATCCGGATGCTATTGGGTGAGCTCAGCTTGTGTCTGCTGGACGTCTTGCTGCATCGCCTCCTACAAATTCGAATAAATATTAATTAGAAATATAATTATCAAATTAAAAAATAATGTTTAATCTTCCAAAAAAATAAACTTACGTAAATTTTGTCAGCATCTTGATTCCCCCGTCCAGCGTACACCTGCCCCCAGGCATCCACCTTTGGGAACATCGACCCGGCGATGCGCCGATCCTCTTGCAGGGCCAATAAGGATCGCGACCCCCCGTGGTGGTTGAATTTCTTCGCTCCCCGGTTTGATGTGTTGGCAATCGATTTTTGCTATTCATTCGTAAAACCAAAAATTATATTTTAAAATGGAAAATAACATAAAAATTAAATAATTTAATTAACTAGATAGATAATACGTACCAGATAGGTGGGGGACACGAAATGGTCGCACAACCACAACCACCCTGGTAGTTTCAGCCCGTCCAACTCCTCCGGAGGATTTGCTCGAGCTTCCTCAGGGGAAGGCCAAGTCAAGAAGTAATTGTGGAGCTCGTACTTCCAGTCGGCGTACCGTAACTGCCAGTGGTGACTCAGGTATCTACTGAGCTCGACGTTCTCCAAGTCGAACTCAAAATTGATCTCCAATCAATTATTAAAATTAGTAAAATAATTAAAAAATATGAAATTAATGTTAAAAATGGGAAAAACACATACCGATAACTCTCCCTAACAACGCATAATCTCCTCCGGGGGTTGGGTTCTGAAAGTCTCCCCTATCATCAGGGACTTGGTGTGAAGAATCGCACCAATGTCATGCACCAGGAGGCTGTGAATTTTGACCGGCGCGGACCGGAGGCGCAGCACGTACACCACCAGTATCTTTGCATTTGTTGTCTTGCAAATCCGCTGGGATGTCAAACCTCGGTTATCCCGCGCACGTTCACCGACCTACCTGCAAATTCGATGAACATTGGTAAATAAAATGAGTAACAAATAAAAACGGTTGGTTAAATAAACAAAATAATGAACTTACCCTTAGGGAGTGCTCCGACATTAGGCCCTGTTTCATCTGCTCCGAAGTCGTCTTGTGGGGGCTGGGGGTCGGTACGGGGTTTCCCCCGTTTCTTGCTATGATGTCGATGAGTCGATCGGGCACCGGGTCACTGATGGACCGACATCAGTACTGAATCGACGCCGTTGTTGAGGCAACCGAGTCAGGGGCTGCCTCCTCCGGCGCATGATCATTAACGAGATCAGGGCAATGGCGGGTCCTAGACGTGATTAAGGTGCGATGCGACATCTACAATAACAAATATAAATTAATTAACATAAAATTAACCAACATATTTTTAATTAAATAAAAAAAACCAAACCTTTTTAATATTAAATATTAAATTCAAAAAATAAAAACAAAATCACATTTAAAATTAACCAACATTTTATAATTCCAATAAACGTAAATAAATAAAGCAATAATTTTTTTTAGTAATAATTAGTAAATTGGTATCTAAAAACTAAAACCACCAATTTCTAATTTTTTACAATAAATCCAACACAAAGGAAATTAAACTTAAAATACTAATTAATCCAAACGTACTAAACTCAAAATTCACAACATTATACCTAAATTTCTAAATCCAAATTTCGGGCCCAAAATCAAACTTACAAATTAATCCAAACATATAATAATAATATCCAAATCCTAAAATTCACAAATTAAAAATTTATCCAGACAAAAATTAAAATTTAACCAATCAAAATTAACAATAAACCAATATATATACATTAACAATAGAGAGAGAGGGGGACAATGAGTTCGACATTCAAGGAACATTGGTGAGAGATCGGTCCGGCGAGGGGAGCGACGGCGACAACAAACCTCGCTAAGATAGAGGCGGCGCGGTGGACTGCTGGGGCGGCGGATTGAGAGATAGCAAGTTGCGGCGACCGGAACACAGTTGAGGGAGAGCGAGTTGCGGCGACCGAAACACAGCAGGCGAGCGGGAAGGTGATATTTGCAGAGAGCAAAGAAGGAAACTGAGGAAAATAAAGAACAAGGAAGAAGAAGAAGAGTCGGTCTGATTTATCTATCTGATTGACATTACCCAACAAACGTATCCGTCGGGCCCAAATTTAATGATTCGTCAGGTAAGTACAGATGTCGGTATCCGTCGGGTAACATTTTCAAAATACGTCAGGTAACGATACCGGTCGGCTATCCGTCGGGTAATAATTTCAAACTCCGTAGGGCAACAAAACGCAGAACATTTGAGATTCCCGAAAATTTAGGCGCAGTGTTTGTCGGGCATGACTTAAAAACCTCCGTCGGGTCAGGTCACCGGTAGGCTAACCGTCGGGTAACAGTTCCAATATTCGTCGGGAAACACTACGCGGGAGTTTTGAGATTTCGCGAAAATTTAGGCGCAAATTTTGAAATATTTCGGGGAAAAAAATTGCGCGTTTTATTTTTGTTACCCGACGACGTTTCTAATGTAGCCTGACGGCCTGTTGCCCGACGAATTCCTTTCTTCGTCGGGCTTGACTTGTCTGATGTCATTTTTAGTATTAATCTGAAAACCAGGTCCGACGAAAGAATAATCAACATCGGGACTGTTCATTTTTTGCTTTTACGTGCCTAGATCTCGCCCGTCGAAAATCTTGATGTTTTGAAGATTTCAACCCGTCCGATCGTGAAGAAACGTTATGTAACCGTTGAATCGTCGCGCACCGTTACCTAATCCCGGGATTTCCAAATTGGGTAATTTTTCCCGTAGGCGATCTATGGGTACCTACCATAAATGTGGACGGTTAGATCGGTCAATTTCAATTTGTAAGTTATTGAAAATTGGAAAACAAGCATATTGACCAAGGAGTTTAAACTCTTGATGGAAACTTCAATACATTTTGCGAAGTTTTGGTTATATTGATGTTCAAACGATTGAATTTTACATATCTAACCGTTCATTTTATGATTTTACGTGCCTAGATCTCGGCCGTCGAAAATCGTGATGTTTTGAGGATTTCAAGCCGCTTGATCGTGAAGAAACGTTGTGTAACCGTTGAATCGTTGCGCATCATTACCTAATTCTGGGATTTCCAAATTGGATACTTTTTCGCATAGGCAATCTATGGGTACCTACCATAAATGTGGATGGTTAGATCGGTCAATTTCAATATGTAAGTTATTGAAAATTAGAAAACAAGCATATTGACCAAGGAGTTTAAACTCTTGATGGAAACTTCAATACATTTTGCGAACTGTTGGTTATATTGATGTTCAAACGATTGAATTTTACAGATCTAACCGTTCATTTTATGGTTTTACGTGCCTAGATCTCGCCCGTCGAAAATCGTGGTGTTTTGAGGATTTCAAGTCGTCCGATCGTGAAGAAACACTGTGTAACCGTTGAATCGTCACACACCGTTACCTAATCCCGGGATTTCCAAATTGGGTAATTTTTCGCGTAGGCGATCTATGGGTACTTACCATAAATGTGGACGGTTAGATCGGTCAATTTCAATTTGTAAGTAATATCCAAAAAGTTGTTTAATAAATAAATGTAAATTAAATCTGCTAAATAATGCCCGACGGATATTCATGTATATTCGTCGGGTAAGTACAAGCGGAGGCCGGTCGTCGGGTAACCCTTTACGTATCCGTCGGGTAACACTAATTCTTGCGATCTGTCGGGTAACATGTTTAATAAACGTCGGGCAACATTAATTTATAAAAATTGTTTGAAAAATAAATGTAAATTTAATCTGCTAAATAATACCCGACGATTAATCATGTATATTCGTCGGGTAAGTACAAGCGGAGGCCTGTCGTCGGGTAACGTTTTACATATAGTCGTCGGGTAATAGGTACGCATCCGTCGGGTAAGACCAATTGTTGCGATCCGTCGGGTAACATGTTTAATATTCGTCGGGCAACATTACTTTACAAAAATTGTTTAATAAATAAATGTAAATTCATTATGGTAAATAATTCCCGACGGATTTATAAGTACATTCGTCGGGCAAATTGGTATCATATGGAGTTTTCACTTCCACTTCAAAAAGGGTTCTGGTCAATATTAATGTTGGGTTCTATTTTTTTCACATTGCAATAGTGAGTAAAAATTGACCCTCATGATTTATCAAAGACCTTCATGACTTATCATCAAAAGATTTGACTAAATCTTTGACCTTCATTTATTTTGAAGTTGGGTAATTTGTGGAGTGCATGTATGGTCTCCTCAACTGTATGAAAAGCTACCGAGTAGTACATATATAAAAGATTAATTGAAACTTTTGTGAATAAAATCATACAACATACATATAAATCAAATTTATTGATTTGAAGATGGATATTACATATATGAATGAAATTTCGAATTTACAACTTTCATTCGGATTAGCTTTCCCCTTCCCATTCACGCTCGTCATCCAATATGTGTACAGTACTTGATTCCTCCGAATCACTATCAATTTTTTCTAATTCCCCGAGATCAACAAAAATGTCATCAATCACAATTGGTGGGATGATGTCATTGGTCCATACTCCATCCACGTTTTGGGTGGATGCTGAGGAATCCACCTGGTAAACAATTTGGTCATCGTCTGTTTCCTTATCTTCTTCATGATATCGGTCATCCAAGTCCCAAATGTTTCTATGATTCACCATCTCAGCTACTCTCTAACCACCACCAGCTTTTGGATCATCCACATAGAATACTTGTTTCGCCGTACTAGCGAGGATGTAGGGATCACTCTCAAACCACCGGGTGTTTGTGTTTATAGAGGTACATAACTGATCTTTGATGACACTGCCTAGGATACTTGGGTTCGTATCAAACCAATGACACTTGAACACGACGACTTCCTTGTGATATGCGTATAACACCTTAACCACAATTAACAATTTGCCGTAGAAGTCCGTATCAGCATTTTCCACATTCCCCGGCACGAAGACCCCGTTGTTTTGTGTAGACAACTTGTCGTCTCATTCTGTGCACACGAACTTAACTCCGTTAACGTGACAACCAGCGTACGTTTCTCCTCTGAATAGGCTAATGGCCAGCTGCATTAATTCTTTATTGCAATTTGGCAAGTTGACATCTTTCAGTTGTGCCATCTGGTAAGATACACACAAGAAACGAAATAGGTAAGCTTAAAACCAATTTAAGAAATTTGCAAATAAAATATTTGACTTACATGCTAGGAAAACCAACGTGGAAATAGTTGTTTGTCAATTTCTTCCCAATTAGAAGGAAATTGGGCCTTCATCAACGCCTCGTGCTGCTCGTGGAAGGGCCAGACTTCATCACAGTTGTTTAGTATGAACCAATGAGCCACCTCCATGTCGCTATTGATGAACGGCTCCGAGATTGGACCAGTGCCGAATGGTCGTGCGGGTTGGGAAAATACATATAGGGTCTCTGGACGTTGACCACCATCGTCGTTGTGTGACGCCTTATTGAAGGCAGTTTCAACATTTCGAAGGTACATTGCACAAAATGTCAGTGCCTCATTTGCAATGTACGCCTCGGCTATAGAGCCTTCGGGACGTGTCTTGTTCCGAACGTACGTAACTAACATTCTGCAAGGAAATTTACATTATGATTCACATATATACATGATAGTAAGGAAATATTATCATATAGCAGGGATAAGTTATACCTCTCGATTGGGTACATTCAACGATAATGCACTAGGCCAGCTAGCTTTGCCTCATACGGCATATATATTAGTAGGTGCACCATTACATCAAAGAATGCATTTGGATATATTTGCTCAAGCCGGCACATGATGTACACAATATCCTCATTAATTGCTTGAAGGTCCGCCTTAACCAACGACCTGGCACATAGTATCTGGAAGAATTGAGACAAATAAACTATCGTCTCAACAATACCAGCCTCCAAGAAGGGTCGAATACCAATCGGAATGAGTCGTTGTAGCAAAACATGATGGTCATGGCTCTTCATAATAGAAATGGTCCCACCGTCCGTGCTAACACTCCGGGATATGTTGTCGGCGTACCCGTCGGGAAATTTCACAACCTACAACCACTTCAGGAATTTTTTCTTACTGTCCGGCGTAAATGTATAACTTGGATTAGCCATGATGTATTTTCCATTGACGACTTTTGGCCACAAATTAGGCCGAATCCCCATTTTTTTCATGCCCAGACGAGTCTTTTTTGTGTCCTTTGACTTGCCTTCGATGGGTAAAGTCGTTCCCACAACACTCTCAGCAACATTCTTCTCGATGTGCATAGGATTGGCGATCTTTATATACCCTAAACCAAGGCCCTTCAACAACTTCTTCAAACAATCTCTCATAATGGAGCTCAGAGTCTTTGGGTTGTAACCTTGGCGCATCATCTTCCATATCATCTGATGCGGGAGGAAAAGCATCGGTTAATAACTCAACGACTTGATCATTATCACATCGCCAATCCAAACCACTTTCGTCCCGACGGGTCCCGAGAACCGAAGATGTCGATGCGGAAAATATTTCTTCACCGTGATAGATCCAATTAGTGTAGTTGTGTACGATCTCATTCCAAAGGCAATGAAGTTGTCGAGCCCATCCAAATATTGAAGAAGATCTATCAAACATTTGCATCCACCCTCTGTCCATTGTGCCTACTTTCACAACATAGAGTCAACGTAAGTAATTGAGTTAACATTGTCCCGTAAATAGAACAAGTTAAAATCAAAAGCAACTCTTTTCCTTATGCCTCCGGTGATTTGGCCATTTCCCATGCGAGAGTGCACGTTCTGTGCTGTGTAGTTTACGACCTACGAGGCTAAGTTTCGATCGAAGGAAATTTCGGCAGCATCTCCCTACAATTCCCCAAATACACGACGTAGATATTATAAACAAATATCTAGTATGCATTCGGAGAACATTGAGGGAATACAAACCGAATTTCCCAAAATCGAAACCTAACCTCATAGACCGCCAACTACACAACACATAGTTGCGCACCCCCAAACTGTCCGAATATATGGACAATTCAAGAGTCAGTCAATCAATTCGATTCACTGACTCTCAAACAGGTCTAAGGTTTTTCATTGAATTTCATTATACGAAGTTAATCAACTCGATTAACTTCGCATAAACATTTATGAAATATGAACGTATTTCACTCCGTCAAAACTAAATAAAGCGTTTTAAAAAAAAATATCACAACAAATTCACAAATACAAACATATATTAATTATGCATAAAACAGAGTTTTAAATTTTATAATTTCCGTACATATTTTCTATTTCCCTATTTTCCTAACATATTTTCTAATTTCCTAACATATTTTCTAATTTAAATAATTTCATTACATATTTTTTATTGTCATATTTTCCTAAAATATTTTCTAATTTCCTAACATATTTTCTATTTCCCTATTTTTCTAACATATTTTCTAATTTCCAAACATAATTTCGAATTTTAATAATTTCATTACATATTTTTTATTTTCCTAACATATTTTCTAATTTCATAATTTCCTAACATATTTTCTATTTCCCTATTTTCCTAACATATTTTCTAATTTCAATCATTTCATTACAAATTTTTATATTTTCCTGTTTTCTAAAAAAAAAATCTTATTTCCTAACATATTTTCTATTTCCCTAATTGCCTAACATTTTTCCTAATTTCCAAACATATTTTCTAATTTCAATCATTTCATTACATATTTTTAATTTTCCTATTTTACAACAAAATTTCCTAATCTCCTAACATATTTTCTATTTTCCTAATTTCATAACATATTTTCTATTTTCATATTTTCCTAACAAATTTTCTAATTTCCACAAATTCTACACATTTTCCACAATAAATAAAAAATTTCCTAACATAATTATATCCGACATTCTTAAAAAATTAAATTGAGAGGTAAACACACATACCTTTTTATAAGTATTCCTTCAAATCAACCACAAAATTCCTTCAACACAAAACATAATTAATTCTCAATCAAAAATCAAAATTTCAAAACTAAAAAAAAAAAAAAAAAAAAAAAAAAAACAAAATTCAAATCTTAAAATTTGATATTTGGTGATTGATAGAGAAAAATGATTTGATTGGTAGTGAAAATGGTGATGAGATGATAATGTTAAGTAGAGAAAAGAGAGTGAGTGAGTGAGAGATTGAGAGAGAGAGCAGAGAAGTGCTAAAGCAGAGAGGAGGAAGAAGAAGAAAAGAGAGAGTCTCAAGTATTTAGTGTGTTTAGACCTTTGTCCGACGAACCACATTCGCCGAGCAACTTTTAATAATCTGTCGAGCAACAAAGAGTCAATGCCAAATGTTACCCGACGACAATTATTCGTCGTTGTATATAATGTTACCCGACGGGGGGTACATATCGTCGGGCAACACCTTCCAATTTTGCGCGCCAACGGCTTTCTCTTCCCGCCAATAGGTTACCCGGCGATTCTTTTTATCCGTCGGAAAACCTGTTCTTACCCTGCGAGAATGTCTTCGTCCGGAAAAATCTAGTCGGGCAACAACAATTTTCTTATAGTGGTCATTGTTGTCGATCACTTGCTACTGGCTAGTACTGCGTCCTTTGATTGTATGTTCTGTGCCAATTAAGAATTCTACGTGTTGAAGCAAAAAATGAATCTAGGATTGCCTCACTGACGTGGCGTATTCGCTCGATTTTCTTGGATGACTTGTGATTTACAAGAGAGAAGGAAGGGTGAAGGTGCACCGGTACGGTGGCAGTCAAACAGCCTTCAACGTTTAAGTTAGTAGGTGTATAAGGCTGAAGAGTAATTTTGACAGCGTAAGAGCAAGAACACCATGTTAGTTACCATTGGAGGGGGGTGTAGTTGTATTATAGTGCAATAAGTGATGTTGTTAAAATATTTCGATGTAGGATAAATGTGCTAATTTGGATGTTAGACACGTATCCAAATGGGCCCAAAGACCACCTGGGCGACGTGTTGTTGATAATGGGGCCCACCGATCAGACTTGTGGCCGACTAGGATTGGTCGGTCGGTTCGGCATGTTCTGATTGGTGTTTTTTGCCTTGTTTGGTTGTCTGACTTTTCTTGTGCAGGTCGACCATATGAGATACGAACACTATGTATGTGTACTGATTTTAATTAGCTATTGATACATACATATATCGTAATCGTATAAATATGCATAAACAATCAGAATTAACAAAGTAGGCTTACAAAATTTAATGAAAATACATATGCATTTGAGCTCTAAAAATCTGGCTAAACGCCATTAAAGTTTACCGATGCCTAAGAAGCTAGTTAAAGGCCTAAAATTAGCCTGCTAGGTATTGCTGGCTGCTGTACATTAATCCTGATTTTTATTTGTAATAGTAGATATCTAGAACTTAGGCCATCTCCAAGAATTTCCTAAATTTGAAGGGCTATGCAAAAAATTTAGCCCGAAAAAATAATAATTTTTAATGAATAGTGTAGGGTTATATTTTAGGCTTATTACTCAAAATGCTCTTCGAGCAGGACATTGAATCTCAATTTACTCCCAGAACACGAAATCGTAACAATGTGTACTCATAACGCCCATTCTGTCAGCCCCGTTACACCAAATAATTCACACCATTACAAACTCCGTTTAGGAGGCTTACATGGCAGCAAGGGATTAGATGTTTTAATATTAAAACTAAATATTAAAAAAAAAAAAAAAAAGATGATGAACGAAAGGTAGTAGGGTTGGCTTCGCCGACCACCACACCATCGTCTCCCTCTTTGGACCTTCATCCACTACCCACAACCCACCGCCCATCTAGGTTTCTCCTCCGCCCTCATCTTCCTTTCTCCGACATCTGCAACACCAACACCACCATTAACACCAACACCTCATCTTCCCCATCTTCGCCCAAATTTCACCAATTTTAACGATTCGGCGAGTTCGACGCCGTCATTCCTAAGCAGAAACCACCATGCAATTAGTTCACAATGAAGACCTCAACATCATGAATTCAAAGGTGAAGACAAATGATTGAAAACTTATCTAAATTCGCTAAAAAAACAATCGAAAGCTTTGAGGCCTCCGAACTTCATCTCCTCGATTCTCCCGCCATGGCGGTCTTCGACAATGATGGTCATCAGGGTTGGGTTCACCTCGTCAAGGTGAGCAAGATGGTGGTGGTGCTGAGGGTTGGGTGGTCGTGAATCGAGGATGGCGGTGGCAACCGATTTGCTCAATTTTTGGTGGTTTTGGTCGTGCTCGAGAGAGAGAAAAGCATTGAGGGAGGAAATCGGAGCAGCCTCTTCGTCCCAGACTCCCTCTTCGTCTCCTTCAACTCTATTCCCATTTCCACCACAAAGTAACTGAATTTCAGAGGCGACCAGAGCCGTTGAGGACACTACAGGCGAGCAGCTTGGGGCGGAGGTTGAGGATGTGGCGAAGATCAGAATCGTTGACGCGTGCTTTGCGGATGAGGAAGGTGAGGATGAGGACGAGTTTAGAGACTCGGGAGGAACTCGGGGGAGGTGAAACCGATGGAGGTGAGGAGGAATTGGACGGTGGATTTGATTTGGGGGAGAGGGGAGGAGATGAGAGGAGGGTGGTGGTTGATTAGGGAGAAGAAGTTGACGTCGATGGAGTCGAGGTAGAGGACTTTTTCTTGGAAGTCAGAGCGGGAGGTTGAGCTGGTCGGGCGTTTGAGGGATTGGAGAGGGAAGGAGGTGGCGGTTTTGGCGGAGAGGATTGAGAAGTGGACGCTAATCGCAGAGGGGGGAGGAAGGGGAAGGGGACGTGTTGGGTATTTTGAGACTTGTTTTAATTTTTTAAAAAGATTTTTAATAGAAATTTTAATAAAATTTAGTAATGTCTTAATTGCCCCTAAATTTTTTGTAATATTACTGCCACATCAGCACTTTTAACGGCGTTAGTAACGAACTATAACTTTTGGTGTAACGGGGCTGACAGAATGAGCGTTTTGGTTGCACATTGTTACAATTTCGCGTTCGGGGAGCAAATTGAGATTCAATGTCCTGTTCGGGGAGCATTTTGAGTAATAAGCCTATATTTTACCATCTCCAACTATTTAGAGCTATGCCATTACTATTTCAATATTTTATCCTTATGTTCTATATGTTTTAAATCTAAAGATAATTTAATTAAACTAATATAAAATTTTTGAACAAAATATATTGTTATGGGAAAATAATTGTGTGATAAGATTTGAAGTGAACAAAATAATTTGGTGAGAAGATTTTTAGGTTAAATCTCTAGATTTTTTATTATATAGTAGTTATGTGTCACATGAATAATTTTGTGAGAAGATATTCAAGTGCCACGTGTCACCATGGGATTAAATGTCTAGATATTCGATATGGAAGATATTCTAGTACTCTATTCCTCTTTTAGGATATAATACTATTAAATATTTACATGTAACATTGTATTTTGAGTACGTATTCGAAACACCATTACGTTGTGTTAATTTTCACTTATATTATAATATGTGTTTTTATTTTTTGTTACTGTACTTTCAATGAAACATCCAGGCACAGGCCAATGCTAAGGGCTGGGTGTGTTCCAGCCTACTCGAAATTGATGACTTAAAGGAAAATTTTATGTAAATGTTAGCTTATATATATACAACATTGTATTAATTTATTCTACACTTAAATAAGAAGGATGCTGAATATTTTGGAGATCGTATGGTATCTTATCCACGTAAAAGAGGAGCTTGTTGCAATTTAAGTATTTTATATTATATTTTATTACATGATTATTTATTGTTTCTTTGCATAAAGTATGTACTTTTTTATTGTTGTACATATATCATAATCGAAATCATTAATTTTCTGAATTATTATTTTTTATGATCATCACCATAAAAAAATAAATAAGAATGAAGTTCGATTAACCATTCATATGTCTGGACTAAATGAACGGTTAGTCATGATGATCTTAATTTGTACCAAGACCGTTGATTGATTTGATACATATGAATAACTAAACGACCTCCAATCTTGTTGATTTTTTTTTTCAGAGATGATTTTGAATAATGATTTAGAGAATGAACGGTTCAGATTATGATATATGTACAAAATAATTCGATAAATCGAAAACGTGATACGAGAAAGTACCATAAGAGTTGGATGCAAATATTATGGTTTTGTAATGAATGTTCTCTTGCACAGTTACTTGGCAAAATGATATGTTTGGGTGTCTGAGTTCCTTGTGTGCACATTTTAGCACAGGTTTTTGGTGAAACAGTAAAACTTAGCCCATATATAAATCTATGACCATAGAATACAAAATAGCATATATATAATATCGATCTAACAATTCTTATTGATAGGGATGGTTTAATTTTAATATGATGTTGGCTTCTAGAAAGATAGTGTAAGTCTTTGATATTTGCTTGAATCTCATCGAATTACAATACACATGATGGACTAATTCAATACTGTGTGTACTTGTTAGTCAACGGTCAACACTGTGAGCTACCAGGTAATTGACATTCAAAACTTTTCTTGTTGGTCCTTCGTCCAACCTTATACTTATTTTTTTCTTTCATTACAAACTATTTGCTTACCGTTTGATCCTCTCGGTAAATTAATGCGAAAACATGAATTCTAACACATATAAATAAATGGTTGATAAATTAAACAGGAACAAAGTGACACGTAATTAAAGTATAATTTTTATAGGATAATACTTGCATCACATCTTGCTGGTACCGGCTCATACCACATTTTTTATTTATCGAATAATTCTTATAAATATATCGTGATTAGACCCGTTGAATTTCTAAATTATCATTTCAATATATCTATATAAAAAATTAACCAAATTGAAAATCATTTAGTGATTCATATGTACAAATTAAATGGACGGTTCACATAAGAATCTTAATTGTTATTAATATCGTTAATTTGTTTGATATATATGTATGACTTGTTAAACGATCTCCAATGATGTTAATTTTTTACATGAATGATATTGAAATGAGGATTTAGGAGGTGAACAGTTCCAATCATGATATATGTATAAGTATTGTTTGATAAATGAAAAAATATGGTATGAGAAAGTACCATCAGGGTGAGATGCAAGTATTAATGTAATTTATATACGATTTGACATATTAATAACTAATATAACTTCAAATTCGCTCACGTTTGCATATGTTTACAATAATCAAAATAATCGAAATTCTCATTATCAAAGACTAGAAGTTAAGTATGAACTCCAAACTATAAACCAACCAATATATATATATATAGCTATTACTATAATGTTACAAATCTACTCACAATAATTATATATAATTGTGTATTTTTTCTTAAATATTTATATTATTAACTCATATTATAATACATATATCATAGTAACATTTTTGATGTTCTGACCGTTATAGCCTAAGAATTCTCCATTCAAATCCTACTGAATGATGCTGGTGGTAGTTGGGCATGTTTGACTTGCTGATCAAACACTTCTCTTGGCTTGCTATAGAGGGAAGTGGTGGCGCCAGCCAAAGACGAAATAACAGTTATCGGTTTATTTTTTTCAAATTTTTAATCAAACCTAGAAAACGTGTCAAAGAAAACCAAAATTAAAATTCTCTACTTATAATTGTATATATAAGAGCAACTGAACTGCAAGAGCAACCAAAACTCGATCTTCTCCAACTCAACAACTTGCTTCATAACCATGAACGGTCTAGTCCGGAACACCGCCGCGAGTATGAGCCGGCGGTTCGATGGGAGTTTGAGCCGGCGGTTCGATGTTTATGAGCCGTTGGATCGAGTGACGATGAGAAGCGCAAGCAGGCGTGATCGTATTGCGCGGAGGAGATCAGCGTCGTTTAAGCGTAAGAATAAGGCGTCACATTTTCCATTGAGGACTAATGAGGACCGAGCCAAGCAAAAGAGGCAAATATTTTTGAATTCCTATAAGTTTGAGTCGGCTGATAAATTGGAAAGATCGAAGTGCTTGAAGCTAAACAAGGTGGCTTACAAGGTCAAGACCGCCGTCGTGAAGCTCTTGTCGTCTGTCTTTGGGATCGGAGCTTTCCGGGGATCTTGTAATTGTAGTTTGGCAGTCCGGGCCTCCTCCCCGACTCCTCGCAAGCATTGATTTTTGTTCTTATGGTGGGAATATAAAGTGAAACACATACTTGGATTCGGATTGTGCGCGTAAATAGTAAATGCTCTTAATTATTGAAGTTATAATTTCTGAAAATTACAGATTTCGTTGTAAGAGGTGATTTTTTAGTGAATGTTCGTCCTCTTATAAATTGCCTAAGTGTTAGTTGTAAGTATCAAATTGGAAAATTCATTGGCAATCATTTACAATATTTCCATCAATCATAAGGTGGATGTACTTATTCCTTTATGATTTGTTACTTAATATTGAATGTGATAATCAGAATTATTAATTTTTTAACCCATCTATTAAATGGGTGTGATTTATTTATCTATTTGTATTATTTAAATTGACGATTCATCATACTTATAAGCATCTTAATTGTCAACAAAACCATCAACTGCAATTGTACATATTTTAAATCGATCAACAGTTGCAATTACTTTTGGAATAGAAAATATTTAATTATCAATGATAAGGGAATGAGCAAATTCACCCGAGTATTTTGCCATTATTAGTGTTAAAAGTGACTAAATTCATGCACAACAATTAATGTTCTAGGGTAACCTTGCTTATATTGTCATCGAATAAAATATCAAAAATAGATATTTTTCAATTTTATTCATTACAACGAAGGCAGTAAATTTAGTGGATTACTTTGAGGTTAAAATAGAAAATATGGTAAATAGTTTAAGTGGTTTGAAACCCAAGAAACCCGGTTTGACGTACATAACGTTTGACAATAGTTGTCAATGTTAGACAATATCCACATACGATGTCCACACATATGTAACAAAGTCCTTAACCTATGGAAATGGCCATCTATCCAACAAAAAATCTAACTTCTTCTTCCTCACATTTACTTCTAAATCCGATTCTATCTGATTGATCAAACATTAGATCGAAGAAGAAGATCAATAGTGCCTCTTTCTTCTTCGATCTCTTTCATATTTTTCTAATACGATAACGTATGTACAACTTATACTTGCGGGTATACATGAAGATTAAGCAATTGAAGAATTAAGTACGTATGTACGTACTTCAATTCAATTCAATTGTTACGTACGGCCACTTAACTTGGTAGTAACACCATCGAATATTATCATCTTATACTATGCCCTCTGGCCCACAACCGCCACCATACGTGATGCTCAATGATCAAGGTCCCCCCGGCTACTATCCCCCGCCCCACGGCCGCAACCCTCCTCGATTCAAAGGCCAATACCGCCCCAACGGGCAGAAGAAAAACAGTTGCCTGAGATGCTACTGCTGCTGCTTTTGCTGTGTATTCATAACCCTATTGGTGATCATCGCCGGGTTGGTGATCAGTCTGGTCCTAATCAGCCCTCAAGTACCAAAATACAACCTAGACAACTTCTCTGTCAAGGCATTCAATCTCACCCCCGAATTCGACCTCCACACGCACTTCCAAGTCACGGTGAAAGCAGATAATCCCAACAAGAAAATCTCCATCATATACGGCAAGGATAGCAGCGTGAAGCTCACGTATTCGGGGGTGAAGCTTTGTTCTGGGGTGGTCCCGGATTTTCGTCAACCTACGAAGAACACGACGATGATCAATGTGGACTTGAAAGGAGAGTTGAAACAAAGTGACCTTGGGAGTTCCCTTGGGGAGTCACTTATGCAGAAAATGAAGAGTGGTAAAATTCCTGTGACTGTTGCGGTTAGGATCCCAGTGAATATACAGATTGGAGGAGTGAAACTATTGAGTGACCCCGTTGGGGTTTATATCACCTGCTCCATGGTCGTAAACAATTTGTCCAAGCCAGATTCCAACGTAGATATTTCAGACAAAAAATGTAAATTTGATACTTCATATAAGTTCAAAAAAGGATGAAAAACCACGCCATCAATATTAGTTATGATTTTGAGGTCAAAGTTTGTACAAGGTGGGAAGTTCAGCATGCATTAGGGCAAGCTGCTGCATTTAAAAAAACAAAAAAAACAAAAGATGAAGTTTTTTTATTTTCTATTTTTCAATTGTAATGTAACGCACAAAAATATGGCATCTGTGTCACCTGATTTCTTGTTTGGAAACATTAATGGAAATAGATGTATGGATTTTTGCACATTGTTGTGAACAAGCTCTAGAAGTACGGCTAAAGTTATGCATGTTGCAATATTTCAAGGTATGCCTAGTATTAATTTGCTTGGGTAATTGTCCAACATATATGGGGGTAGGGGATTGGGGGGTTTCGATACATGACCTTGAGTTTATATGGGTGATTAAATGTCGTTAACTATTTGAGCGACAAGCCTCAGCTGCTTAACACTAATTTGCATTTTTTTTATATAACGATATTCTAAATTTCTAAGTACTCTAATTAAGGAATTCAAAATGATAGAGTTGAATGAATGCAATTAGGCCCCGTTTGGTATTATTTTTTCTTTTAAAAAGTATGTTTTATTTGAAAGTAAAGCAGTATAAAAGTATTTAGTAAAAATGAAAAATCTTGTTTTTTTGAAAAGTAATGGACTTTTGACAGCAATTTTTAAAAGCACCGTATATATCTTGCTTTTGAAAGTATTTAATGAAATTTTTTACTTCTTGTAATATCAAATTATTTCTAAAATTATCATCTTTTACTTATATATTTATATCTCTCACACATATATTTTTTTCTTGAAGGAATCAACCACCACCATCTGCCCTAAGCCTACTCCGCCACCACTACCATCACCATCACCACCACCACCACCACCACCACCTCTATCACCCTTACCTCCACCTTTTCTACAATCACTTCTTCCATCCAACCTCCACCTTTTCTACCACCATCAATAGTATTGTCGACTCCACCACCATCACCGCCACCAACGCGTCATAGTCACCACCACCGCCACCTCCACCACTACCTCTTTCGCTCTTACCTCTACCTTTTCCACCCGAACCTCAACATCCTCCTCCACTACCACCATCATCACGGCCACCACTACCACTATCGTCGTTGTCGCCATAGCTGCCAGCCACCTTCACTACCACAAACACCTCCATCTTCATCACCGCCTCGTCCATCCCTACCTCCACAATCACCACCACCACCTCTTCTACCTCTACCTCCACCACCTCCTCCACCTCCACTGCATCTACCTCTACCTCCACCACTACAACAACTGTGACCTCTCCTCATCCACCTACCTCAACCACCAGTACCATTCCTTCTTATACTACTTTCAATATCATGTCCATTTTAATCATTGTCCACACCTGCCACAGTTTTATACTAAAATTTATCAAATATTTTCATATTACTTTTCATACTAACAACCTTTTAAAAAAAAAATTTACCAAACGTTTAAATACTTTAATATACAGCTACTAGTTAAAAAAGTATAGTAGAAGTTCAAAAAAGCACAGCAATACCAAATTGGCCCTAATGCTCTAAAATTTGTAAAATATCTTATTTAATTAACTTTAAAAATAATGAAATTGAAACGGATTGGAGAATCTTGATTTTTATCTTTTTTGGGATAATTTATGCATGAGTTAATAGAGAGGAGTACGTTTGTTATCGCAATGATGGTGGTGGCGGGTGGTGATCGAGATGCTGTTGGTGGTAGTGGAGATGGTGGGCACGTGGTTGGTTGATAGATCATAGTGATGGATGAGGTGGTTATGGTAGCAATGGCGCAATGTCAGTGGTGAATGATGGTGCATTGGAGTAGTGGCGGTGGCTAGTAGTGAGTTGATGGCAGTGATATGGTTCAGAGGGAATGGTGGCGTCTATGGTGGTCCACAATAATGGGAGTTACGACTATGGTGATGTATGATATTATGGTGGTGGCGGCCAGTACTGGTAGATCATCGACCTATAATTTGGATGGGCTACATTTACATGTTAAATTTTAGAGAAAGATGGATGTATAAGCGAAATTTATTAATAAACATAAAAATATATACTTAATAATGCAAACATTATGAGTCTTACACTCAAATCCATCTTTATACATAAATAAAAGTGAATTTACACCACGTGGGACTTCGTGTTAGTTATTCTGTATTCTAAATCAATCCAAGATCAAACAATCATCTCTTAAATCACATCCAACTAATCACAGATTATAGAAGAAGGAAATATGAGAAGATAAAGGCTTACTTGCAATGGAAGCCATCGACAGTGATGATGATCTGTGTAGCCTTGCTGGTGTGAGAGATTGATAACCTCTTCTCTCAACTCTTAATGATTCACACTTTGTATAGGATGAGTGTATTAGAATCTGATTAGTTAGAGAAGAGGGACCAAGATCTCTATTTGTACTTAAACGTCAAAATCTGTCAAGCCTATTATTTGACAGATTTGATCAGTTTATGACAGTTCCAAAACAAAACTGTCCAATTTGAATTCTAACAAGTTTGATTTCCCACTCACAAGTGTCTTGTTTTCATTTAAGTCCTTAACTAAGTTTGTGTACTTAGTTCAATCAAACTCACAATTCTTACAATTTCCCACATGAGTTTGTTTGGACTAGCTACACAAACTCGATTGGACAGGTGATCACACATCAATACAAGAACAATAACATTCAATCACAGCACCAACACACTCTATCAAATCACATAATTGCATATGACATAATGTAAGGCAATCCACATAGCATTCCAAAATCACATATGATTTACATAATCAGTGTTTCCTGTCAAAATGGAAATCTGGTTTGAGAAGATTGTTGGTACCAAAATAATCTTCCCACATAGTTTTGGTCCTAGAACACATAGGTTCTTCAACATAACAACATTTCTGTCTAAAATCAAGATGACAGTAATTCTTAAGTGTATTACTTCGTCAAGTAAATAACTTACAGCAATAGCTATTCAAAACATCACGCAATCAGATTCATATCCAATTAACAGAATCACTGACATAAATGAGTGCATTCCCACATTCAAAAATTAAGTGAGCTTTGCAAGCCCATTTGACTAACAAGTCTATGGAAAGCAGTAACATGCAATGCCTTAGTGAGGATCTGCAATCATTTTGAAAGTGCTGAGATGCTCAATATCAATAATGCCTTCTCTTACCTTGTCTTGAACTGCAAGATACTTGATGTCCATAAACCTTGATGATTCTGATCTTTTGTTGTTCTTAGCAAAGAAGATTGCTGCAGTATTGTCACAGTATAGTTTTAAGGGTCTTTCTATGTTGTTAACAATCTTCATGCTAAGGATCAAGTTTCTTATCCAAACTGCTTGTCTTGTTGCTTCAAAACATCCAATGTACTCAGATTCAATGGTAGAAGTGGATCTGGTTGTTTGCTTTTTACTCCTCCATGAAACAACTCCTCCTACTAACATGAAAACATATCCACTAGTTGACATACGATCATCAATACATCCTCCAAGATCAGCATCTGTATAGCTTGTCAATTCCAAGTTCTCAACTTGTTGATAAGTCAGAACATGTGATCGTGTTCTCTTCAAGTATCTGAGTACTTTCTTAGCAGCATTCCAGTGTGCTATTCCAGGATTCGATTGAAATCTTCCAAGTACACTAAGAGCAAAGGCTAAATCAGGTCAAGTACACACTTGTGCATACATTAAACTACCAGCAAATGAAGCATAAGGCTTATCCTTCATAGCTTCAATCTCAAAATCAGTTTTAGGACACTGATCATGTGAGAACTTATCACCTTTAGTTATAGGCACATCATTTCCATTGCAAATCTCCATGTTAAATCTCTTAAGAACTCTATCAGCATAGTTCTTTTGGGATAGTCCCAACATCCTTCTTGATATGTTTCTTTCAATTTATATGCCCAAAACAAAATGACCAACTCCCAAATCTTTCATGTCAAAGCTATCAGACAACATTTTCTTAGTATCATGAAGAAGTTGTTGATTGAACTGGCAAGGAGGATGTCATCTACATATAGGACCAGAGAAATGAAATTTGACTTAACTACTTTCATGTAAATGCAGTTGTCAAATCTGTTTTCCACAAAACCATGGGATGTAACAACTTCATCAAACTTAAGATACCACTGCCTTGAAGCTTGTTTAAGTCCATAAATCGACCTGTTCTGTTTACAAACCCAATTCTCTTTCCCCCTTTCAATGAATCCTGGAGGTTGTTTCATGTAGATGTCTTCTTTGAGGTTTCCATTCAAGAATGCTGTCTTAACATCCATATGGTGCAATTCAAGATCAAAATGACCAGTTAATGCCATTATGATTCTGAATGAATCTTTGCTTGAGACAGGTGAGAATGTCTCATTGTAATCTAAACCATGTTTCTGAGTGAAACCTTTTGCCACCATCCTTGCTTTTACTCTTTCAATTTTCCCTTCTGCATTCCTCTTGGTTTTATAAACCCATTTACACCCAATTGCTTTTATGTCATCTAAGGCTTCCACTAAATCCCAAACATCATTCTTGTACATGGAATGGAGTTTCTCTTGCATTGCTTCAAACCAGGAACTTGCATTAGGATTGCTCATTGCTTCTGAGTAGGATACTGGATCAGAATCATCTCCAATATCATATTCTACTTCCTGCAGACAGAAAACATAATCATTGGAGATAGCAAACCTTCTAGTTCTCTGAGATCTTCTTGTGGTTTGTTCTGGTGGATTCTGAGCGTGCATTGTATCTTGATGTGCTTCTACTTCAGGAACCACTTCAATTTCCACTTGTGGGATTGGTTCTTCTATATTTGGCACAGTTTTCTGTGTTACAGCATCATTCCTTTCTGAACCAGAATCTAAGTTTTAAATCTGCACTGGCAATGACACAACACTGCTTGAAGTTAGGACATCATTGTTGCTTTCACTTGTCATCTCATAAAAAACAAAAACTCTTCTTTCTTCTGACTGACTAGTCACAAAATCTTCAATAAACTTGGCATTTTGAGTCTTAGCTATCCTAGTATGAGACTTAGGACAGTAGAATCTATAACCCTTGGATTTTTCTGGATATCCTACAAAGAAGCAGCTAGTTGTTCTCTCATCCAACTTTCTAGCATTTGGATTGTAAAGCCTGGCTTCACTACTACAACCCCAAGTGTGGAAATGATTTAAGCTTGGTTTTCTACCAGTCCAAAGCTCATAAGGGGTTAGAGGCTACTGCTTTAGTTGGAACTCTATTCAAAATGTAGTTTGTTGTTTTTACAGCTTTTCCCCAAAGGAAATCAGGTAAACCAGACATACACATCATAATGACTACCATTTCTCTCAATGTTCTATTTCTTCTTTCTGCAACACCATTCTGACTTAGTGTTCCTGGTGTGGTATACTGAGCCAGAACTCCTTCCTGCTCTAGAAACAAGGCAAATGGACCTTTGTTTTGCCCAGCCTCTGTGTATCTACCATAGCATTCTCCTCCATGATCAGACCTCACAATATTAATCCTCTTACCAAGCTGTTTTTCAACTTCCAATTTGAAAATTTTAGAACAGTTTAAAACTTGAGATTTTTCAGAAATTAAGTAAAGATTTGAATACCTTGAAAAATCATCAATGAAGAGAACATAATAGGAGTTACCACAGATTGTTCTTATTGGAAATGGACCACATACATCAGTATGAATGATTTGTAAAAGCTCATTGCTACGTTTTGACTTAGATTTATTAGAAAAGCTATTAGTTTTGCCTTTAAGATAGCTGATGCAGTTTTGAAAATCATCAAAATTGAGATTTGGCAATAGACCAGATTTGATTAGCCTCATCATTCTCTCTTTTGAGATGTGTCCAAGTTGTCTATGCCAAAGCATAGATGACTTTTCATCTGTTAATATTCTCTTTGAGGCAATGTGATCAACATTCAAATATTCAGTGCATTGAATTTGCCATAAATCCCCATGTGGAAAAGCATAACCAAGCAGATTATCAAACTTATTCTTAATATAAAACTTAATAGATTCATTGTCACCAACATAAGAAAAACCATCTTTTGCAAACTGAATTATAGAAAATAAATTCCTTCTCATGGAAAGTACATAAAGAACATTGTTCAAAGTTAAAACATAACCAGAAGATAGCTTTAACATGACTTTTCCAACAGACTCGACTCCAACTTTGTTTCCATTTCCAACAAAAACATTGAAAAACTCCTTATTTGTTCCCTTCTGGTTTTGAAATCTCTGCAAAGAATTTGTTATATGAATTGAACAGCCAGTAACAAACCACCATGATTTTTTAGGAACATAAATCATATTTGACTCTACTGTGACAAAAACATCGTGAATTTTAATACCTTTCTTAATGAGCCATGCTGGGAATCCAAGACAGTTCTTCCTTACATGCTCAATGGATTGACTATAAAAAGCATTTTTCTTGAAGTTTTGTTTGTGAGGCTTAAGATTGGAACTGGTGGAGGGAGTATGTTTCTTATAGACACCAGAGTTATTGGCATTCTTCTTTGGTCCAGACGATGAGCTAGGCCTGAATCCTGATTGCTTTGCATTGACAGGATTATGAGGCTTGAATTGTGAATTGACCTTGCCTTTGCCCTTTCCTGTATGAGCAAGATTGACAGCAGCAGATTGCAGTTTCTTCTTCCTCATCAGCACATATCTCTATCAGCTCATTGAAGGTCCAAGTCTCTTTCTGAGTTATGTAGTTCACTTTGATCTGATCATATTCATCAGATAAGGACTGAAGGCCAATGTGAACCAGAAACTGCTCAGAGATTCCAATATTCAGTGCATTGAGTCGATTTCCAATGTTTATTATTTTCAAAAGATGCTTTCTTATACTGCTGGTGCCATCATGCTTGGCACTGATGAAGGTACTAAGGCATGAACTTGCTTCTGCCTTGTTGGACTTCTTATACTTCTCCTCTACACAGTTAGATAATCCTTAGCCAATTCATAATCCTCAAAACCTCCTCTTATGTTATCCTCCATGGCATTCTGCATTATACACAAGGGCATAGAGTTTGCCATTTCCCACTTTTCAAAAACTTCCCTATCGTCTCTACTGCTGAGATCAGTCAACTCGGCAGGTTTGGGAGTTTTGAATGCAATGTCAAACAGCAGCATTCCCAAATGTATCATGAGTTTCTGCTTCCAATCCATGAAATTTGTCCCATTCAGCTTTTCAATGTTGACAAGATTCAACAAATTCATGTCTACAATGAAAAGCAATGAGGGTTTGAAATTCATATTAGTGACATCGATTATGAAGTATTGAAGACTTATGTCACATAACTTAATTTTAGAACGGTCACACCTTTAGGCTAGTGACTCCTAAATCATTATCATGAATCTCAGAATTGCATAGCAAAGCATAAAAGACTTGCCAAAAATAGTTCATAACGCCTTCATGCTAGAAACTTACATATTTTGAACAAGTTATCCATGACTCTCTATACATTGGAAACACAGAAAACCTAGTAAACAATTCCTTTAGAAACTGGTTTACTCGTAAACTCTATGAATCCACTTTGCTGGTTCCTTGAATTGTGTTTAGGATCAGTATTTTCTGTCAAGTACTTTGGTATTTGACAGAAAGTATCCTTGGACACAAGAAACTAAAAGACACTATCAATTCTCAATTTCATATTTAAACTAGATGTTCAAATCTACAAGAACACAATCACTCCAAATTTGAATCGTGGTTGTTGTTTCCTAATTTCTGAATTGGAATTCAAACAATTCATGAATCATGGAAAGAACCCTTAGTCGATTCAAAGTCAAGTTTTACAGTTACGACAGTTATGAAAATTTTTGATTGTGAATTATGATTATGTTTTGAGATTGGTTTCATTAGTTAGTGTATTGACATTGTTTAAACAATCAAATATGTATGAAAACTACATCAGAATATCATCAATGCACAGCGGAAGTAAGAAATCGAAAAGCAGATTTTGAAACCAAAAGCCATATTTTGAAACCAAAAACCATAATTTGAATGAACTTAAGACGTGATTGTAAGCTCTAATACCAATTGTTAGTTATTCTGTATTCTAAATCAATCCAAGATCAAACAATCATCTCTTAAATCACATCCAACTAATCACAGATTATAGAAGAAGGAAACATGAGAAGATAAAGGCTTACTTGCAATGGAAGCCATCGACAGTGATGATGATCTGTGTAGCCTTGCTGGTGTGAGAGATTGATAACCTCTTCTCTCAACTCTTAATGATTCACACTTTGTATAGGATGAGTGTATTAGAATCTGATTAGTTAGAGAAGAGGGACCAAGATCTCTATTTGTACTTAAACGTCAAAATCTGTCAAGCCTATTATTTGACAGGTTTGATCGGTTTATGACAGTTCCAAAACAAAACTGTCCAATTTGAATTCAGACAAGTTTGATTTCCCACTCACAAGTGTCTTGTTTTCATTTAAGTCCTTAACTAAGTTTGTGTACTTAGTTCAATCAAACTCACAATTCTTACACTCCGACCAAAAAATAAAAAGAAAATTGAATAGCAAAATAAATCACTAAGTAGTTTAGATACCAATGATGTGTAACAGTAATATTAATGTTTTTTCGTATATTAATCATCCTTCAATTAAGTTTTATGCGGCAGCCATTTCCATTTTAAGTTTTTAAAGATATCCACTGAAGTTTTTAGTTTTTAAGTTCAAATTTTCACCGAAGGTGAGGGTTTGATGTGTTAGTAGAGCTCAATCCTCACACACATGGCAACTTTTCCAAGCATCGATCAGTTCCAAAAATGGTTGAAACCACTACGTGACAGCGGAGTTACAAAAATGGTCGAAATTAACCAGTTCCAAATTTGGTTTAAATGACAGACTATTTAGGAGGATCGAGTAAAACTCAACCCCCCCATTGCCAATCCGTTTCAATTTAGTTTCCCTTCTTTCTTCTTTAGATGAGTCCTGCTCCCATTAGCTAGATAGCCCTAGACGGCTAGCTAGACCCTTAGTGAATATTTCCGCCAATTTTTACGTTCAATTTAAGAGTAAACTCAAAAATTCAACCTAGATCTTTACAAAATAAATCAAACCTAAGTGACATCTGTTGGAATTTGGGAAATGGGCCATATGGCCACTGGAAGAGTTGCTGCTGCTGCAGCATTGTTTTCCCATAGCAATTCAAGTAATTTTCAGGTTTGAAATTGATCCATTTTTCAATTTTAGCATTACAAAATTTCCAATAAAAAATCGCAAATTTGCTCCCCAAGTAATGGGAATATTTTTTATGGTGTAGGCAAAAGGTTCAGCTGTGTTCAAGAACTCAGAGGAAGTAAATGGCCCCAAGAACTCAGGGGGAGTAAATGGCGCGACGAAGATAGGCAAATCGAATGGATGGACTGAAAATTTATTGCTGAAAATCGAGCTTCGAAAGAAAATACTAACGTTTAGAGATGTCATTGATCTTCCTCCTTGCAATGGTTCAAGTCCCATCCATGAGGTATATATATGAGCTCTAATTTACTTAGTAACATTGATCACATATTGAATTGATCATCAATCAATTTAAAAATATTAATTGTGTATTCATATTCTGTTTATAATCCAACTTCTCACAGTTGATCATGGGAACTGTGGAGGATCTCCACAAGCTCTACCCTAATGTTGTTCCCGGCATGAGTCCCGGTCGAAAATTGAAGGAATTTTCTCTGCATCAGGTTTGTTACGCAACAATTAATCGAGACAAGAATTTGTGTTCATTAAGGGGATGATCATTTGATTCTTTTTTTTTGTTGTTGTAATCGTACTAATATGTAAAGTCTACAAACAATATGAATATAGGCACTCGTCCACCTTTTCAAGGCCTTGAAATTGGTAGGTGACTTGTGGGCCAAGAATAACAGATGGATAACAAATTTGAAAGACAATGGGGAAGATTGCTTGGAGAACATAACCCTAGAGCGACTTGGTAAATTAAATTATCTTTGTCATTTCAGAAAATTCGGGACATAATATTATTGATTTGAAACGAATTTGAATTTGAAGGGGGAAGTATGCTGGAAAAGCTCAAACACGTAACTGATATGGCAAAACAAATATTTGATGTGATGGATGAAGATGAGAAGAACAATGAAGGCAGGAGTGAGGGATCCAATAATATTACTGCGGATGTCTTGAGCCAATCTTATTCTGATCATAAACTCACCTGCCCGTCTCCTGATTCCCCGAATCCGATGCCTCCGGAGCTCACTTTTTCTAGAGCTGGAGAATTCAGTGATGGGTCTTACTCTAGACCGCATCTTTTGCCTCTCAGGCTTCAGGCACTGGGGAATTTGCAGCCCATTGGCATCAAGTCCATGTCAATAGCCATGTCTCCTCCTCGTATCTCTTCCAGCCCCGATAAGATGGTAAGCAAGATGGATAATGAACGGATTGAAAATGCTCAAGAAAGTCGTGATTCCAAAGCTATGGACATTTTGCCCAAATTTCCAAATTGTGATCCGAATGCGAGGACTGAAGGATGCAGGGAACCACCTCCATCCCCAATGTTCGACACGGTTCGTACTTTACCGTTATCTAACCCACCTACAAATGCAGTAATGCCTCCACCGCCGATTCCACCTTCAATGCTGCTGGCAAAGGGAGGTACACCGCCACCTCCTCCTCCACTAGGCGTTGCAAAAGCCTTGCGCCCGAAGAAAGCAACTACCAAATTGAAGAGATCATCCCACATGGGAAGCCTATACCGCGTACTCAAAGGAAAGGTGGAGGGGTCTAGCTTAGATGGTAAACAATCACAAGGGAGAAGATCTCAGATTGGAGGATCTAATGGTGGAAAACAAGGAATGGTTGATGCACTAGCGGAGATGGCAAGAAGGTTTGATCTTCATCATTTGTATTCGATTAGTTTCCTTCTGTCTAATCATCTTACAATGAAAAAATATTTACTTCTTCTTCAAAATACCTTATTTGGTGTTTTCAGATCAGCATATTTCCAACAGATTGAGGAAGATGTTGAGAAGCATTCAAAATCAATCATGGAGGTTAAAGCTGCCATCATTTCCTTCCAAACAAAGGACATGAATGAGCTCATTAAGTTCCATAATTATGTTGAGCAACAATTGGAGAATTTGAGTGATGAGACTCAGGTGTTGTTGATTTCGTATTGTTCGATCAATTTAAAGATGAGAATTACTAGTTCATTCTTGGTTCTCTGTGCTTATATGTGATTCAATTATCAATATCTTGTTATGCAGGTTCTTGCAAGGTTTGAAGGGTTCCCCACAAAAAAACTCGAAACATTAAGAACTGCAGCAGCTCTGCATTTGAAATTGGAAGGAAAACTAACCAGCCTTCAAAATTGGAAGCCAGAGCTTCCTTTAGGCAAGCTCCTTGACAAGGTTGAGGCCTACTTCAACAAGGTAACAACTTTGTCAATTTGTTGACAGAACTAGACATTAAATTTCATTTTTGAGATAACTACACTTAAAAGATACAATTATAACGAAACTTACATAAAAAGAAGAGTAAATTACACTTTACTACCCTAGGGTTTACACCTTGTAATAGATTCATACCTGAACTTTCAAATGTTGCAATTACCTTCCTGAACTCTTCAAAATGTGATAATATGATCCATCTGTTAACTAATCCGTTAAAATTTCTGTTAAATGGTGACGTGAACAAAATAGGATCCATTGTTTAAAGAGTTATTTACACAAACACCCCTTAGGGTTTTTTGTGTTTTCGCAAACATCTCCTTAGGTTTTGGATCTTAAACATTTCTCCTTTAGGTTCCAAAAACATTATATATAAACTCATTTGTTAAGTGATTATCAATTAAAAACTGACATGAACCTAAAAATTGACAAAATTGATCTTTTACAGTAATATTTTTAGAGTTAGAATGATAATATATCCAAACAACCATAAGGGCATTTTAATATTTACATAACTTATATTGCATCTAATTAAAGATTTTTCATATATTATGGGTTATGTATAATGTTTTTGGAACCTGAAGGGGTGTTTGTGAAAACACAAAAAACCTCAGGGAGTGTTTGTGTAAATAACTCATTATTTAAATAATAATAAATTAATTTAAAATTTTAAAAATTATTTTTATAAAAAGGGAAAAAAACCAATTGCCCACCCCCTGCGTGTTATATGTATATATTAGAACTTTGCTATAGTTGATAAGGAAACCAACTGATGATTGTCATGGTTGCATCATGACACCCCCCACTCCACACCCACCCACCCAGCGTGCCATCTTTGCCACCCCTCCCCAAGTGTGCCATGCTCCATTAAAATAAAAACAAAACAAAGCAGTTGAAAGTGGAGTTGAAGAAGCATAAGAAGAGAGAAAGACAGAGAGTAAGAAGAAAGTTAGAGGAGAGAACAAAGAGAGAGAAGAATAAAATGCGAGCAATAAGCCATTAATGGAATCTTAGTGTTAAGGAAGTTTTTTGGATTTTTTTGATATGTTTAAAGGTCTGAAATCGCTCTCAAGTGTTAGGAAAATTTTCTGGAAAATTTCTGGATTTTCTGGAAAAAGTATGAGCTTGTTGGAATATTTCATCGTTAAAGGTAAGAACACCTTTAACAACAAAACATTCAGATGAACAGCGTCGCAAAACGCCCTTTTTACAACGCTGTTCATCTGAATATTTTGTTGCTAAAGATATTTCTACCTTTAGTGACGAAATATTCAAAGAAACTCATACTTTTTCCAGAAAATTTCCGAAAAATCACAAAATTCTCAAATTTTAATCGGATGGGTTTGAGATAGGTGGGAGACATATGAGATTATTGTGGCAATATTCTAAAGTCTTTTTTCTTTAATTTCTCCACATTTTTACATTCTTCTCTCTCTCTCTCTCCCCTACTTCTTCCATTCAACAACCCATTTTTTTTTGCTTTTTTAGTTTGTTGTTTTGTTTTCTTTATTTTGAATAGACTAGTTTTAAAATACATGGAAAAAAATCATTGTAATAATTTTAAATTAATTTATTATTATTTTTGCCACATGGCGCCTATTGTCATTAATTTAAATTTAATAATGTGTCACATTTTATCCACATCAGCACTTAACAGAAATCTTAACGGAATATTTAGCGAAGTGACCATGTTGTCACGGTTTGAAATGTTCAGAGGAGTAATTGCAACATTTAAAAATTCATGTATGAATATGTTATAAGGTATAAACCACAAGGTAGTAAAGTGTACTTTGCCCCAAAAAGAACAACCAATTTTATTTTTTGAAAACCAATTATAAACTAGAGTTGGACGCCGGTCAGTTAACCAGCCTGACGTATTTTTTTAGAAAACCGCCCCATCTCAGTCGGTTCTTCAAATTTGGGAATTGAAACCGACCTATTTTAAGTAAAAGCTGACTGGTTTAGATAACTGAATTTTTAAATCTTGTCGATTTAGACCCGATTTTTTAAAGAAATCTCGAGATTCGAGATCAAAGAGCGAATAAGGATCTCAATCTGGGAAATCGAGGTATTGTTGTCCAGAGGAGAGATAAGTGCGGAGCAACGCAAGAAGAAAATTAAGAGAGGGTAATGGGCTATACGGGCATGAGGTATTGATAGGGACTTGACGTGAGGCGGTGATGTAGAAAGAGAGAGAGAGAGATTCACAAATGTTCCAGACGTATAGCTCCACATTACCTACAATGGAAGTAAACATGTTAGTAATGAAGCCTTCTTCAAAAAGGTTTAAGGGTTAAGCTAAATAAGCAATAAATTGATTTTCTTCTCCAGCAACGGGAAATACAGGAAGAAAAAGACAGAGGGTAAGAGAGAAAGACGAGAAAGAGAGAGAAACACAAGAAAAAGGAGACAGAGGTTGAGCGAGAAAGAGAGAGAGAAAAGTAGGAAGAATGAGGTGCTGTGTTAGTTAGAGAAACCAACGGGTCTGAAGATTCAAATCCGAAATCGAACTGGTTCTATAGGTTCATATTGGTTTTCTGAACTTCTATTTAAAAATTAAAATCTAAAACTAGAAGAAGAAAAAATCGGACTGGCCGGTTCGGTTGCTGATTCATGTAGGGTTTTTTATCCAGTATGCCTAGCCTTAGAATAAATTCATTTTTGTTTAAGTGTAATGTTACTTATTTGCCCTTAAGGCAACAAGATTGTTGCCATGTTCAATTCAAAGTTCAAACCCAATTTTTTAAAATTGTGAATTTATTTATTTTTCCTTAATGTCATCAAATGTACATGTTGGCTGGGGTTTAACAATTTAGGATTTAGGGCTTCATAAAGTTTTAGGGAGGGAGGAGCGGGTTTTGGGATAGGGGTGGGAGTGGAAATACTAAATCCTAAGTTATAAAGGATGAATCCAATTTTTTTATTTACGGCTCTTGTTAGGATTTCAAATTTGATGGGTTGGGTTTTTTAAGTTGTTTCTTAGACTTAATTTTTGTCCTTATGGTGATTATCATTTGTTGCCAAACATTAAGTTGCGTCCTTATTGTAAAAAGAAATTGTTATCAACTCTTAATTTTTTCCATAAGCTCGTCTCTGGCTTTTATCACTAACTAAATAAATTGTTTCAACAAACAGATCAAGCAGGAAGTGGATGCATTGGAAAGAAGCAAAGATGAAGAATCCAAACGGTTCCAAAGCCACAATCTTCCTTTTGATTTCAATACCCTGGTCCGAGTTAAGGAATCCATGGTGGATGTTTCTTCAGGCTGTATGGAATTGGCTCTAAAGGTAATGTTATATATTGATTGATGCCTAATTGCACATTAACAATTGATCTTACTCAATTCATAGGACACAATCACATAACAATCCACGTTTGGTGGATCGTATTAGATTGAAATGGATAACTCATAATCATTACGGAATGTAGAGTTTTGTATTGACCCGATCGAACGGATTGTGTTTATAGGAACGGAGAGGGGCAAAGGCAGGAGGCATGGGAGATGAACGTGGATCGAAAGGAATACAAGGAGGGGAAGGCATGACACATACAAAGATGCTTTGGAGGGCATTTCAGTTTGCATTTCGTGTCTATAGTTTTGCCGGTGGACAAGATGATCGAGCTGATGTGTTGACCAAAGAGATAGCTCGTGAAATCGAGACTGATCCACAGCCGGAGTGAACCTACATAATAATTGAAGTTTCATTCACATATTTTCTTTATTTATTTTATTATTTTATTGGGTGGGCTAAATAAAATACTAAAAATAAATAAAAATTAGAGGCCGCCACCTTGCTTCTAATTTGAGCAACAAAATATGTAATGTAATAAGCAAAAATAGTTGCAACAAGCTGACAACTTTTTGTTCAGGCTAGCTATAGCAGCAAATTAAGCATAATATTTTTCAGGTAATTACTTTTGTATGAGCACAAAACTTATCAAAATGTAGAGCGCCATTGTTGTATATATATATATATCAGAATCTTGTTAATTATATGTGTTGATGCATAAAATGGATCAATAGAACTGTGAGAGCACACACTCACACCAATGCATAACGATGTACGTGGTTCACCCAAATCGGGCTACGTCCACGGTGTTTTCCCACTCTTATTAATAATATATGTATTTTACATGTTACATTAGGCATTGAGCCTTAAAGATAGTAATGTATGTAGAGAGAAGGGAGAGAGTTATCTCTAAAGAGAGAGGGGATTCTTTAGAGAGAGATAGGGGATTCTTTAGAGAGAGATAGGGGATTCTTTAGAGAGAGAGAGAGCATTGTGTTGAATGAGGGAGGAAGCTCCCTATATATAGGCAATATCTAGGTTGAGATCATGGGCCACAATGGTGGGTCTTAAGCATGGGCCTTGTTGATAGGCCTTGATGATGGCCTTGGTCTTGGCCCAAGTGATCTTTTGGGTATTTCCGTTAGGTCTGTTGCTTGGTCAGATTAGGTACGAACAGAAGTCCCCCAAGTTCTTGACTGAGGTGGATTGCGTCGATGGAGGACTTGTAACAAGAGTGCACTGACCAAGCAACTTCCTTGTTTCTATCTACCAATCTGTACGGTGCACTATATCCAGTCCCCCAAGTCCTCGGTCGAGGTGGGATGCTGAGGGAGACTCACATGTTATTTTAGTGTCTGATATGACAATGGGATGATAGCCGTCTTAGCGAGGGTGACTGATCGGCCATGGAGAATGTCCTGTTTTAATCGATCGAGAGCCACTTTGATGTGGGTTTGCCACTGTGACTGATCGGCCGTGGAGAATATCCTGTTTTAACCGATTGAGAGCCACTTTGATGTGGGTTTGCCACTGTGACTGATCGACCATGGAGAATGTCATGTTTTAACCGATCGAGAGCCACTTTGATGTGGGTTTGCCACTGTGACTGATCGGCCGTGGAGAATATCATGTTTTAACCGATCGAGAGCCACTTTGATGTGGGTTTGCCACTATGACCGATCAGCCATGGAGAATGTCTTATTTTAACCGATCGAGAGCCACTTTCATGTGGGTTTGCCACTCTGACTGATCGGCCGTGGAGAATGTCATGTTTTAACCGATTGAGAGCCACTTGCAAGATGAGTGTATGTCATCTTGTACGGCCTGCAGGAGCGGGACCTCGCATGATTAGGTGACCAATCAGCTAGGAATGTCCATGGCCAATATAATGCCACTTGCAAGATGAGTGTATGTAATCTTGCACGGCCTGCAGGAGCGGAACCTCGCATTATTAGGTGACCGATCGACTAGGAATTTTCATGGTCGATCGAGTGCCACTCGAGCTGGTGTGTTTGCCACCTCGTACAAGGATGCATGCGAGCTCATGCCAAACGATAACAGGGAATGCCTGCAAGCTCATGTCGATTGGTAGCATGGAACGCCTGCGAGTGTGCCGATCGATAGGGAGGCGTATGACCGTCCCTCTTGCAGGGATGCCTGCGAGCTCATGCCAAACGGTAACAGGGAATGCCTATGAGCTCATGTCAATCGGTAGCAGGGAACGCCTGCGAGTGTGCCGATCGATAGGGAGGGGTATGACCGTCCCTCTTGCAGGGATGTCTGTGAGTTCATGCCAAATGGTAACATGGAATTCCTGCGAGCTCATGTCGATCGGTAGCAGGAAACGCCTGCGAGTATGCTGATATGCCGATCTATAGGGAGGTATGACCGTCCCTCTTGCAGGGATGCCTGCGAGCTCATGCCAAACGGTAACAGGGAATGCATGTGAGCTCATGACATGTGCCGAGAGGTGATGATGTTAATATGATGCTCATGTGTCATGGGCAGTGATGTGAGCATGATGATGCGCATGTGCCGAGAGGCGATGATGTTAATATGATGCTCATGTGCCATGGGCAATGATGTGAGCATAATAATGAGCATGTGTTGAATGGTAATGGTGTGAGCATGATGATGCGCATATACCGAGTGGCAATGATGTGAGCATGATCATGCATGTGCCGAGAGGCAATGATATTAATATGATGCTCATGTGCCATAGGCAATTATGTGAGCATAATAATGAGCATGTGCCGAATGGTAATGATGTGAGCATGATAATGCGCATGTACCGAGTGGCAATGATGTGAGCATGATGATGCGCATGTGAGTATGATACTTATAATGTTATAAAAAGATATTGCATCAAAAGACAATATGTAATTCGAATGTAGCGTAAAGCGTGTCGAGAGACAGTGATACTTACGTGTCGTGATGTTCGTCACTCAGTGATAAAAGTGATTATCTAGGGCTGCTGGAGGAGTGACATGTGTCGCTCGGCAAAAAAAGTGGTCATTACGGGGCTAGTCGGCTTGAGCCGAACAATTGTCGTGGACATGCAAGTGGGAGCTGCCGAAGGGCATCGTAAAGCATGTTGCCGAAGGGCGAAGATGACTGATTGATCATGTCGGTCGATAATCGGGTCATTCGGTAATTCCTGATAATAAGAGATGAATTTACCAATCCATAAATCTGTAGGATTTAATAATATATTTGTGTGTTGCACAAATAAGACTATGTAATTGCTTAAACATTTGCATAATGGGTATACGCGACATGTGATAAGCAATGTGTTTGAAATATGAGTGTGTAAGAAATGCAGAGTCGGCGTCGCTCGACGGAGGTGCGGTGGTGATGTTGGTTGTAGAGGAGCTGGGTCCTCGTTGTCGAGAGGATGATCTTGATCCCGTTGCTTTTCCTTCTTGATAAAAGGTGAGGATCATGTCCCTTTTTTGTTTGTTTGGATGATCTGCTCCTCAAAGGTGGAGCCTTGAGTTTATGTTTGTTTGCTCTACTCTGTTGTTTGTGATAGTGAGAGATATGTGGTGTTTTTGTGTTTGAACTTTGCTCTGATAAGGTTTTGCTAGAGAGGGAGGAGTTCCTCCTCCATGGTGGCCGGAATGTGTTTTTGTTTTTTGTTTTCTTCATTGCTGCCCTGAGTGAGACTGTGAGAGGATGAGAGAGGTGAGGATATTTTTTATTTGCCTCTTCATAGATCTGCCGTTGTGAATGAAAGATTGAGATGGAGAGGAGAGAACCCTCACGGGCGGCTCGGAGAGTCGAACGAGAGATTTGGGCCGGAGCCCCTTGGGGTTCTTTTGGCAGAGAACCAATCTGGGATTTTTTGGCAGTGAGGTTGGGTAATTTTTCTGGGTAGGTGTTCTTGGGTTCATGGTGTTTTAGTAGGTTGTGATATTTTGAGAATGAACCGACCTGGATTTTTGTCACGTTTCCCACAGACGGCGCAAACTGTTGATGCATAAAATGGATCAATAGAACTGTGAGAGCACACACTCACACCAAGGTACAACGATGTACGTGATTCACCCAAATCGGGCTACGTCCACGGTGTTTTCCCACTCTTATTAATAATATATGTATTTTACATGTTACATTAGGCATTGAGCCTTAAAGATAGTAACGTATGTAGAGAGAAGGGAGAGAGTTATCTCTAAAGAGAGAGGGGATTCTTTAGAGAGAGAGAGCATTGTGTTGAATGAGGGGGAAGCTCCCTATATATAGACAATATCTAGGTTAAGATCATGGACCACAATGGTGTGTCTTAAGCATGGGCCTTGTTGATGGGCCTTGATGATGAGCTTGGTCTTGGCCCAAGTGATCTTTCAGGTATTTCTGTTAGGTCTGTTGCTTGATCAGATTAGGTACGAACAATATGTAAGAAAATATATATTCAAATACATAATTCGAGTTTATATCTACTAATCCAGTTGCATTATGCCCTATGTTCTGCACAAAATTGGGTTTTTTCCAAAATATATACCGTCTTATGTCAGCTTATCACGTGGTCGATTTTTATTTGAATACGCACACAAGGCATATAAAGCATTAGAACAAAATTCAATACTAAAAATTAGCATACCCTCAAAATAATAATGAACAAATGGGCGATGAATTTGGGCTAGTATATGCCCGAATGATTATTAGCACTAAAAGAAAGATTATAAGTGAAAGAATGTTGTGATAGTGAGCAACTTATCAGCTTTTTTCTTAATTTGTTGTTTTCTTATAATTGACCATCATCTTCCATCATTAGAGCTTTACCTTTTCTCCACCAACTCAGCCCTGCAGCCTATTGCATGCCATGTTTCATGTGTGCAGCATGCCCCTGTGGCCTCATCAGTTGGCCACCAGCTCAATATGAGCTTATGAGAGACCCAGAGTGAGAGAGAGTGGGTTTGATTGCCAATTCCTCTTGTTTAAGTCTTCGACTCAAACAATTAACAAATACCAATCACGAAGCCACAACTAGCATTACGGTATAATGGTATTATCTTTTTACTAATAAGTGAAAAGTCCCGAATTCAATTCCTATAGATAACAAAAACTTTACATATGTGTATGGTGTTTAATATCTAAAAACTAACTCATTGTATGATTTAACACAAATTTTCATTTTCTTAAATTAAAATTAAAATTAAAATAAAATATTTTTGTATAAAAAAAATAAAATAACCACCAAGCCATTGGGCATCCTCTCTCTTATATTTTTGTTTTCTCTCTTGTTTTTTCACTTTTGTCCGACAAGGAAGAGAATGAGTAGGTTGGGGTTGGGTACACACTAGAGTCTCACTGTGTCAATGCTTATGTGTTAAGGTTGTCCATCTTTAAAGATTAATTTTATAAAAAAATAAATAAGATTAGAGATTCTTTAATCATTCTATTCATGTGATTACAATTTCAATTCTTAACTGGAATAAGAAGGATTTTAGTTTCTCATGGATTAGTTGTCTTAGTATAACACATCCACTTGGAACATTTTTCTTTGAACTTCTTCTACTCCTTTACAAAAACTAGCAATTAAAGGAATTAAAAATGACATGAATTAAACCTACCCTTTAATTATAAAATAAACTTCTATTATTGCACCATTCATTGATATGAAATTTAACTTTTTCATGTGAATCATGATCTCAAATTAGGACTCTTTTTCCTATAAAAACTTTCCAATGCTTAGTTGGGATGAATGTACCTAAACAATTATATCAACTCTCATAAAAAAGAAAAAGGGTTAGGAATTCTTAATTACCTTTGATTGAATGGATAAAGGGTTTTGCATCATAACTATGGGGCATTTTCTATGGCCTAGAGTTGGGTGTTGGTGTGAAGGTTTAAGGAAGATTGAAGTGAAATGTGATTAAGGTGCCATTTTGCATCAAAACTCATGAATTTTGTTGTTCTAGCTTGTGTAATTTCAAGCTTTGGCCCTAATTTACCTAAAAAAATGAATTATTACAATAAGGCTCACCGAAAATACGCCATAATTGATTTGGTTTGTATGTGATCTAAATAGTTGTTAAATTTTTGTTGCACATAATATTTTTCCTTTCAACCGGGTTAAAATCTGACAAATATTATATACACCCTGATTGTCGTTATGTTAGAAACCTAAGAATTGTTTTTGGTTTATAATTAGGAATTATTTTCTTACCTGTTTTGATTTACTTATTTACGTTGTTTCCTTTTTTCAATAAGGATTAGGTTATGTAGGATTGGGAAAGTTCTTAGGTTTTATTGCCTATATAAGGCCTTATTATTTGTAAGGTTTAATTAAGAGAATGAATATAGACAAAAAACAATTAAGTGAACGAATAATATTCGCAGAAATTTTGGTTTGAGTTATTTCTTAATCGTTATATGTCCATACTCATCAATTAAGAAATATCATATTAATTTTTTTCTATAACCCATGTGATAAGTCAATGATCAAGAAACTTCTATGTTATGTTTTTTCTTCTTACTTTGTCTCTTTGAGTCTTTGTCTCGTTGAGTCTTTGTCTCTTTGAGTCTTCAATAATCACCATCAAAACTCTAAAGAAACGGACCTTTGCAAAATTTGAGCCCCATGTCCTTGGCTCTCAAATATCGGTGTCATAGAAGCCTTACAAGTGTCCCCCCAACGACTTGGACATAATGGGAGCAGATTTTCAAGGCCACCAACAAAACACCCACTGTCTCGTGCCTTCATCAATCCAACCCCCCTCTCTCCCCACTCCTCCCTAAATCTCCTCCGCCAACTCTCATGGTGGTTACTAATTCATCAACTCCCTCAAAGCTCAAACCTTTTACCTGAAAATTAACCTGCCCTTTATTAAAACACAGAAAATATAGACGGCCCAGAAGCTGCTATCCATTTTTAAACATGTTCGACATCTTGTTCGGGTGGCGAAAGGCTTCAAAGTGGTAAAACATGACAAAAAATCCGACATCTTGGAGGCATGTTTTTATTTGCCATGAAAAACTAAACTCCGGTTCTGTTCTGTTCTGTTTTGGTTTGTTGCAGCAAAAAAGTGATCAAGCAGTTGCAGTGTCGAATCAAGTTGCTTAAGAACAAGAGGTACATAATTGTTAGGCAGTTACGGGAAGACGCGGCGGAGCTCATCAAATACGGCCATGAAGACAATGCATTCAATAGAGTACGTTTACGTTACAGTTGAAAATCGAAACCCCGTCATCGAATTTAAAATCCTCTGTTTTTCTGTATATATTTTTTAATTAGTAATAAATTCTAATTATTTCTTCTTTAGATCAGTTGGTTGAACTAACATGGCTGCTGGGTTACCCCAAAATTTTCAAACTTAGAATTCTGTACTTTTAGGTGGAGAAATTTGAGAAAATATGTGGATGATAATGTTTTTTTAATATTATTGTTCAACCAGATAATTCTGTGTTTTTTGGAATTTTTTTTTTTTTTTTCATTTTCCAGGTTGAGCAGATAATCAAAGATGAATGTGTGGTGGCATTGTATGAATTGCTGGACAATTTCTGTGAATTTATCCTCATTCACCTTCCTTACATCCGCAGACACAAGTATATTACATACATCACATGATCTGATTGTATCAATTTTCTTTGTTTTGATCTTAAATAATTGATTTGTGATGTGATTTTTTGGTTTTGATTAGGGACTGTCCAAATGACGTTAATGAAGCAGTTTCAAGTCTCATATATGCTTCAGCCAGATGTGGGGATCTTCCTGAGCTCCGGCAGATCCGAAAGCTCTTTGGAGATCGGTACGGACAGACATTCGCAATGTCCGCTCTTCAACTTCTCCCCGGAAATCTTGTCAACCTTCAGGTCGTCACGTAATTCTTTATTGCCTCTGTTATTGTCGTTTCAAAAATAAATAAAAAGAAAGAAGCTTTCTATATAATTTGGACCTAATATTTGTGGGGGTGTCTCAGGTGGTAGAGAAACTGTCACTGAAGTCAGTAACTGATGATATGAAGCATAGGTTGGTCAATGAAATAGCCAGAAATTACTGCATCAAACCAGAGGTTTTAGCAATTGAATACTATTCTGAATGGCAACAGAAGGTAATTTTATCAATCTAATTGGACAATTTATGATTTCATTTATCAAGATTCATGAAATTTATCAAGTTCTTTGTTCAATGCACCTCAGGTGAAGGAAATTAGTGGACATCAAATGCTAGAAAGCGTAGATGTTGTTTCGAATGCATCTGCTAGTTCTTCAAATTCTGCGAACAATCAGCTACTGATTGAATATAATCGTGATGAACTTGGTTCTCCGAATGTATCAAATTCGGGTACCGAATCAAGAACAAGAGATGGAGATATTCTGATTTACTTTGATGACATTGAAGAGGTTAAGTCTGCAGCAAGAAAAGATGGGGAGTCCCAAGACCAGAGAGTTTTCAAGTTCAAAGCTACTGCGCCGAAGAAGGAGAATCTTGAAAGCAGTTGTGATCTTAGTTATGTCGATTGTTACGAGACATGGAGTCAGATATCAGACTCGAAAAGCACTGGGAGATCGAGTTGGGATGGATCTGCAAAAAGGCCACGAAAGAGACCAGTTTTTCCAGAAAATCCATGTTATTTTGGGACCCGAAATGCGAACAATTTTGATTGTGGAGTTCAACCGTGGAAGCAGAAGAGAGGGATTACAGCGAGGGTGGGATTTCCGGGTCCTGAGGATCCAATGGTGTACAATGTGTTCACATATCCGGATCATCAGCAGAGCAATGTGACTAATTCTTGGACGGCAAGAAAAGAATGGGTGCCTCCTTATTTCAGGGCTGTGACAATGCCACCCGAAAGGGCGAAGAACAATCCGAAAGAGGACTTCCAGCGATCGTATTCAGATGCATGCCAGTCTCCTACTCATGTCCACCCGAAGCTACCCGATTATGACGATATTGCAGCTAAATTCATGGCTCTCAAGAGAGAGCGTCTGCAAAATGTGCCCCACTACAGCAACAAGAAACTTTAGCTTAGCAGAAGGCAGTCTGCAGTTTCTAGGATGATCACTACTCGATCACTAGCTTATTTTTGCATTCAATTTCGGGTTTCCAGTTGAAAGGATTTCAATCTATTTGAATTTTTCATGTAAGAGCACAATTTTTTTCCTTTTTTAGGCACACTGCCCACTTGCCCAGAACTACTTGTTCTTGTAATGACAGTTGCACATATTATGATAGAATTCATGTACTCCATTCTTATTGGTTCAGTATTGGAGTTTCGGATTTTACTTTCCTTTTTCATGTACTTTCACTCCTTATTATATCAGGGATAATACTTGCATCCCCCCATAGGGGTTCCTATTCGTTCCACCCTTTCGATTTATCAAATTTTTTTACATATTCTAATCGGAATTGTTCATTTTTTATATCATCATTTCAATATCACCTCCGAAAAAAAATCAACAAGATTGGAGTTCGTTTAGTTATTCCTACATATTAAAAAAATAACGGTACTAATAACAATTAAGATCCTCATGATAAATCGTCCATTTAGTTGATATATATGAATGATTAAATGATCGTCAATTTTGCTGATTTTCTTTTCCCTAAATGTTCTTCAAATGATGTTTTAGGAGTTGAAAGGTTGTGATTATGATATATTTACAAACAAAATTAGATAAATCAAAATAGTGAAATAGGGAGGTACCTAAGATGGAACGCAAATACTATTCGTTTTATAAGTAAGAAATTTCATGTTTGACTCAAATGGATCAGTCCCGTAGCATTTCTCACAATCGAATTGAGTTCTTCATAAATCTCTCTTTCTGGACTAGGCCTTCAATAGACTAATTGAGAGTCTGAAGTCCATTCTAGTAGAAAACTTTACCATTTTTCAGACAGAAACCCATTGTGGACCTAATCCAAGATTTACAGCTAAATTTTCATAACACACCACATCTTACTGCTGAGTTGCTAACTCGCCAAGTCTTTTCTTAAAATTGTTATTCATACATTAAATCTTGAATAAACTACATAAAATTACTCAAATTAAAGGGGTAATTTCAAGTTCATATCTCAACTATAAAAAATTTCATCTAGGTACCCAAATTATCAAAACACAATGTCTAAATACCCACCGTTAGAAATCTGTTAAAAATATATGTTAAATGCCTAAACGGCATTTGTGGGGCCTTTTTTTTATGTGACATGAACTTCATATAGATAAAAATAATAATAAATTTTTGAATATATTAAAAATAATTAATAAAATCTTAAAATTAATAAACAAACAAAACAATTTAAAAAAAAAACAAGAACTCCATTCTTTTAATAAATTGTTAACGGTGAGTATCTAGATGTTGTATTTTGATAATTTGAATACCTATATAAAAATTTTCATATAAAAACTTAAAATTTTTACCAATTACTAAATATTTTACCAATTACTAAATGAAACCACGTCTCATGGTAGTAACTGGTGAGCACTTCATCTCTGTTCTCACTTCTCATAAAGACTTAAAAGACTTGAGGTGAGTCTTTTTGACTAGTGTTATCCTTATCCTTGTTTCTGGCAAAAGCCAAACCCAACCCCACACAACCCAGAAAAGAGACAAAAGCCTTCGCATGCGCAAAGCGATGTGTCCAAACCAACCATTCATGCTCTTCATTGCACCCACCTAGTACTACTACCCTACTGTACTCTTCGAACCTCCCTAATGCCACCAAATCCATCATTTTCAAACAACATTTTCAGAACCAAGATATATCAGTAAATAATGAAAAGATTTTTCTGTTCTTTTTAGTCCCTCTGGTTCATTTACCATTCCTGTATGTGCAAATTCCAGCAACATTTGTACATCTCATCTCAAGCTACACAAAGGGTCAAAAAGTTAAGACAAAACTTACAAACTAAAAAACCACTCAAAGCTACGGTGCGGTAAAATTTAAACAAAAGCAAGGGTCTTCATCTCTTCTCTGTAAACAAAAGAGCCGATCTGAGCCGTCAAAAACTGGACCGTTTCAATTCTTTCATTCTTTTTTCTTTTCACCGCTCAAACCACGTAATCAAGCCCCAGCTCCATTTTACATGCGCCGCGATCGGTGGACGAGCCACCGACGCCGCCGAATCCACAAGCCTCAACCCGTCTCTTCTTCACCGGAACCACGTGCGGTGCGCGTGATTGCGGTTCCAGCCCCAGCGTCAGCTCCAGACCCACCTCGCTTTCCTGAGCCGGCTCGCTTCTCTTGCGAGCTGACTCCGACTCGGTTCGGAACAAAAACTCGGCCGTCTCGGACGAAATCATGCTTTCCGTCTCTTTGCTATCGCCATCCACGTTGGCAGCCAAATCGGACTGGTGACTCAGCGACGACTCGTGACTCGTCGACCGGTTGAACTCCTCCCCGCAGCACCCAGTCCAGCTTGGCTTAGCCGAGTCACCACCGCCAGACCCGGAACCCGATCCAGAACCAACCTTGTTGGGCTTGGGCTTGACAACGGTCCTCTTGAACCGGTACCGAGTCTTAACCTTCTGAGGATCGGTCCACGCGGCCGAGTTCTCATCCTTGGACACGTGGCGAATATCGTAGGCCTTTAGAGGCGGGCCATGCCCATTCGCCGCGGCTTCAGAAGTAATCGGCGTGATCGGCTGGCCTTTCAGCACGGCTTCAACGGCGGCTTGGCAAAGCTGCCAGCTCCCGGACCACAACAACCCGACCGACCCGTAAATCGGGTTCACAATCCGACCGCATGCCTCGTACAACAAAGACCGAAAAATCGCTGCAACACCAAAAACCAAACCCATTAGCCTCATTATCCGTTACAAATAAATGCAACAAAGTAAAAAACATTAAACGCATCAAAAAGTAGAGACTCACCAGGTCGGAGGTGTTCGGGCCCGGCGTTTATGAGGTTCATGAGCCCGGCGCGGCCGTAGAACTTGGCGAGAAAAACGGTTGCGTTTGCTTGGGACTCCGGGCTCTTAATCCATTGCAAACAGGGTCTGATGCTGCAATTTTCACTGCATCCCTTGCGGAGTATTCGGCATCCATTACAGCTCATCCGCATTTTTGGTTTCTTCAGAAGACGCAAGAAAAGAATTGATCTTGGAAGAATTGGAGAGGTGGGTTTTTTTGGGTTTTTGATTTTGAGAGAGAAAAATGGTTGAATTTGGGAAGTTTGGGTTTTGGAGTTGAGGGAGAGAAATGAGGGTATTTAAGTGAAGGATTGGGTTTGTTTTGGGAGCCGCTGGGTTTAACCAGGTGGTCTGCCCACTGGGGGAACGCAGTTGTTTTTTATTGTGTACAAAAGAAGACACTGGTTTCCACATTCAAGGAGGGTTGGCCCTCAATCCACTTTTCATTTTCTATATCTCCTATTACTGTAACTTGTACTTTTTTATATTGGTTTAATAAAAGTCTTTATTTTCTCCACTACTCTCGTTTTCAGCGCGTGAGATCAACTCCCAATATATGGGACTCCTTGCAGGCTAGCATTGGCGTTGGGGATTCACCCTTGGTGGGATGGGTGTCATTTCTGTATTGAGATAAGGAATCAAATATTACAGGATTTTGGCTATATTGGGTCTAATTCTAGCCCAGATCGGTTTTCATTTTAACTTGTAGGTTAATTGTCTCAAATTTGAATCTCAATAATATATTATGTAGTATTTAAACCCTAAAATTCCCTGTCCCCATCTAGGCCCATTGTGGTATTTTTTTTTATCTGTTTTATTAGAAATTTAAAAGATACTAATAAAAAATTTTACTTTTTCAAAAAACTATGAATTTTGATAATAATTTTTAAAACCAATTTGTATGTTACTTTTGAAAGCTTGTTTTATCAAAATTATTTTAGTATATAACTACTTATTATGAAAATAAAACAGAAATAATTTTCCAAAAAAACACAACATAAATCATTTTTCAAAAACACATAGCAATTTCAAATTGGCCCGATATTGATGATGTTCGTTTATTAATAAATATAAAATGAGAGATCTTAAATTTAATTTCTATATGTGAAAATGACGTTATATATGTGTGAAGTTTAATAATTTATAATTGGACAATTATATAGTTTAGCCAAAATCCTACATCCCCTCTTATTGATGGCACTTTATATTTACTCTTTTCTCCAAGTTCACTCTTAATTTCAGCAAATCTCAAATTGAGTAATTAATGAAAATAAACAAAAAAAAAAATACAACAACGACAATCTAATAGTATTTGTTTTTACATGTCATATAGAGCGTCTTAGATTCCATTGTATCATATTATTTCTTAATTCTGTATTATAAAAAATAAAAATAAAATAAAAAAAAGTGGAGAAATGTAACAGCGGAAATTAAACAGTGAAAATGACCTTTTTACTTTACCAAGATGATGGGACTAAAGGGTAAGGGTAAGATGGTAATTGGGGAGTTAACGGTGAAAAGATAGGACAGCTGGGGAAAAAGGATGGAGCGGCATGCAAATGGGTACAAAAACAGAGGAGGGAAGAGAGCGGCGCGTGGCAGGCACGTTGAGGTGTCAGTGTGCGGTCGAATCGCCACATATCCGAGGAGTGGGGCCCAAAGAACGAGAGAGCTCGCTGTTTAAAATATAAAATAAAATAAAAATAGGGAGTAAAAAAAGGCTGAAAAGAGCTCCTGGTTTTCGGGAAGTCGTACTGGTTTCGTAGAAAACCGGGTGAGAAGACAAAACCGGGTGTCGGTTTCCGGTTTCCGGTTTCAGGTTTTGGTACGGGACTGTGGGCGCGCTACCTCACCTCGCCACTCGCCAACGGTTTTGGAGAGAAGTCTCACGACTCACGACTCACGACTCACACACTCGCAGCAAGTCACAAATCATCAAATGCATTTTCTAATTTAGTATTTTCTTTTTCTTTTTATTTCTTTATTACCAGATTAAATTAAATTATTAAGCTCGTGCTTATCCTATAAGATAGGATTAACTTATGTAATACAGCCACACCAGCGTCCAATCACCACGCCGCACGTAGCTCCAATGTTTTTGGCTTTTTTGACAGAAGAAATATAAATAAATAAAAACAGAAGACACCAAGCTATTTACTGTATTTGGTGATTTGGATAGAACCAAAGATGCTGGATTGGATTGAATTGGTATATATATATATATATATATATATATATTATGTTATTATAAAGTAGCTTGATTGTACATTGATTAGTGATTGATCTGCTTATGTTATTATAAAGTATGTTTCCACATGGAGCTTAGCTACTGTTTTTTGGACTGTTGTCAATTTTAGGTATGGTAGGTTGCGGTGTTTCTATGTCCACAAAATTGATTTCTTCTCTTTTAGGGAAAAGTAAGTTGATCCCATTCCTATAAAAAATTTACAAGATGGTGCATAAACGTAACCTTGTTGAAATGACGACGGAAGTTCAACTCAATTAAGAAAAACAAATACCATGTACTGAATATACAATCAAGCAACAAATACAACTGTTAACCATGGAGGAATTGTTGTGGTTTATATTACTTAAATTTAATACATTTTTATTATTAACTAACCATAAATGGTGGTCTACTGGTTCAAGTACTAGTTTTGTTTGCTTTTAGGTCTAGTATTCAAATCTCAATTGTCTCTTGTGATCACCAAAGGGTATTATGCGGGCACCTTAGCTCGTTCAATGTAAAAAAAAGTGTTTTATTATTAATTTTTTTTTTAAGTTAAACATCATATAACAACTGTAAACTAATCTTAAGTGCTAAAAAGTAATTTGATTCACTTTGCTTACACTAAGATTAGCCGACATCAGCGAATTATCTTTTGTGCGGCATTTTAAATGTCATGTTTGATGAGTAAGATTGAATTTGATTGATAACGCTTCAAATTCAATTTGTTTAGAATATCAAAATAAATGCGGTTTCATTGTAGGAAGATTAGATAGGATTAGACATAGAAGTAAACTTATCCATTTTCTATTTCTACTATTTTAGGTGAATTGGATTGGATAAGTTTTCGTCATGTCTACTCATTCTAATCCCCACACAACTATTTGTACATTCAAAATATATTGAATTTGATGAGTTATCCAATCTCATTCACCAAACTGGAGCAAAATCTCTTAATCAATTTTGGCTTTAGTTAGTACATGTTAGTTCAACCATGTGATAAATCAAGTGATTTCCTAATGCAATAGTACTAAAAAATGGAAAATAGGTAGTGGTCCTTCCTTTGTCTAGTATATACCCAAAAAAAACATGAGGTAAATGTATAGACAAGTGGACACTCCATTTCTTCATTTTTCCTCTAAGTTCCTACCAAATGCGGATAAGTAGGCTGCTACGAAGACTTGGTTTCCTAATACCGCATGCAACGTATTGTTTCAAAATCAAGAAAGAACTAAAGTTTGAATAGTATTGCCTTTTAATAATTTCTTTTTATTTTTTTTAATACGATACGTTATTATTAATAGATGAAAATATCATACAATGTGAACAAGGTGCTGATAAGTGGCCTTATTAAAATTTTACTGGGATTTCAACTCGATCGAAGGAAAAATAGGACCATATACTAGAGAATGACTGTCCAATTAAGCAAACACGAATTTATTTATTTTAATTTGATACTTTATTAATAGATGAAAATATCGTACAACTGGAACAAGGTGCTGACAAGTGGCCTCATTAAAATTTTACTGGAATTTCAACTCGATCGAAGAAAAAATAAGACCATATACTAGAGATTGACTGTCCAATTAAGCAAACACCAAAAAGGCTAAGCATTATGGAGAATGATTATAAGTGTAAAATTATATGTTCAAATCTTATATATCTATATATGTATGGAGTTTTATACTAAATTGTTCCATCATTGTTTAACAACCAAACCTTGCCTCCGCATTATCGTAGGAATAATGATTAAATCCTAGTTTTAATATCAAAGTTTGATTAACAGGTTATGTTGCCATATTTAATATGTTTTATGTTTGGAAGCCACCATTACTGCTGGGCTCCGCAGGGTGGTGGAGGGGAGGGGGGGTTTCCTCTGGGCATTTGCACTCCAGGCTGAGGCGCTGGAGGTCCGTGGAGGCTTGGAAGCCTGCATTACTGCTGGGCTCTGCAGGGTCGTGGTGGAATCGGATTCACAGAGATTGGTGCAGTTGGTGCGAACACAAGGTCAAGAGGAATCCATCGCAAATATTTTACATGACATCCAGGTTCTTAGAGAGTCCTTGTTATTTTTTGATATTCAGTTTGCACCACGGGCTTTTAACAAGGCAGCGACTCATGCAATTGCTGCTCATGTGAATGTTCTGGGAGGGTACCATATTTGGTTGGATGTGGAACTAAATTGGCTTTTTAACCTTCTTACTGATGATGATGATGTTGATGTGTATATTCGTATTTAATAAAAAAAAAAAAAATGATCGCATTTTTTTTCCTTTTTTATTAATAAAAAGTACGATAAGCATAAATTTGAAATAAAATCATACAATAGAAATATTAAAATATTAACAGTACTTTTATTTCGGTCTCCGAAAAAAGAATATCGGACACCCTATATGAATTAATAACTCAAAATATTTTAAATAATCGCATTACTTAATATTTAGTTGTCGATAAAAAATAATTGTTATGTCTCTCATTTTTCATATCATAATAAAACAAAGAAAAAGATTTCATTATTGTAGTACTCAAAACAAAGAAAAAGATTAATTTCTTGAGATTCCTCAATTCCAAGTTCATTTCATGGGCTCTCTCTCTCTCTAGGTACGTTGTATTAGTTAGTTTGATTTGCTGGAGCTGGAGCTTGGAGCAGAATATTCTTCTTGTGTTTTAGAAAAATGAAGAAACAAAAAATAATAATATTCAAAGGTTGAATTGGAGAAATACTTTATTTGTGAATCCTCTGGAAAACCGAGGACAAGTACGAAAGGTGGTGGATCAGTTTCATGCACAGAACAAGGAGTAAAGAAAGAAACCTCCAAAATCAAAAGTCACGGACACGGGACACCTCATAATTTATAATGACGGGGGAAAACGACGTCGTGACATAGCAGCCTCGCTCCCGGAATTTAGGAGGCAGCAACCAAATACCATTACCATCTTCTCAAAATCTGTGTCCTGCCTTCACCTAAATCCTAGCTTTGTTGAAAACAATGGGGACCCATCTGCTTCTTAAAAATAATAAAATTATGGTGGGTTGTACCCTCCAAATCTCGAGCAAGGTTAATTTAATACTACTTTAATGTTATTTCATAATGTTTTTATGTATATATAAAAAATTACGGAGTTTGACATAATGCAGTAGAAATGAAAGTGATAATAAAAGATCATTATAAATAATATTGGGACCAGCCCAAAGGTTATACGTACAAGTATATGAGATCATCTCTAATAGTGGACTAAATTTAGACTAAAAGATAAAATTTAAGAATTTTGAGTTATAAAATCATCTCCAACAAGTGTCTTAAATTTGGACTAAAAGGCAAATGTTTGGTTATTGGGCTAAAAGGCCAGCCATAATTAAAAATCATCTCCAACAAGTGTCCTAAATCTGAATTAAAAGGCCAATGTTTGGTTATTGGGCTAAAACAAAATTTGTGGGGGCCTTGTGAAGAAACATAGCAACTTTTGCAGCAATTTTTTTTTTTTATAAGAAAACCATAATTCACTAATATAACGAGTTCATGTGGATGGGCAAAAACTTCGAATTTAGTGATAGGACTAGGTGTCTTCACTGTACCACGACTATGTGAAGGACTACGTGCAAGCACCATCACCACATGTCCCCGTACGAAGTCTAAGACAAGATTGACGCTATTTAACTAGTATAGAGCTAGCGCATGTGAACGATTACGTGGAGGACTGGTATGTGGTCTACAGACAGGTACACCAACGACTACCATATGGGCATACGAAACATTACATCATGCGCTAAGCCGGAAAACCCCTTGGTTGTAGCTTCTCAATCATATGTACTATGCTAAGTCGACATATCCCTCGACTGTAGCATCTCAATCATGGCTCGCGTGCTAGGCCGGCATAACCGTCAATAGTAGCACTTCAAACTGACTCACGTGCTAGGTCGACATAACCCTCGGCAATAGCACCTCAAATATGACTCACGTGATAGGTCGGCACAACCCTCGTCAGTAGCACCTCATACATGACTCACGTGTTAGGCCAACATAACCCTCGCAGTAACACCTCAATCGTCTAACACATTCTCTAGCGGTTATCGTAATCAACGTATTCGTCATTTTGTAACGATATCTCTTCGTAATTCTCGACTATCACCATAAGTATTGTGACTCACGATCACATATTGTAATATGTATCTCGGAATCAACCCTCGAGATCTAATACTATCATTACCAACCCTTAACGAATACACTAATTACATAGGGATTACAACCCTTAACTAAAATAATCAAACAATATCAGGCCTTAAAGCTAACCCCTGACATAGTCTATGATTCCTGGATCACAACCAAACATACAACTACACAATCCATCACACTACCCTAAACACATCACATTCACAATCAAGTATATATATATATATATATATATATATATATATATATATATTATGAGTTTAGGGAAAGAGGTCCACTCACAACACGTCGGGGAGAAGTCATCCGACAAGATCCACCTCACATGCTGACAAGACCCTTCTCGAATTTCATCTCGAAATCCGCAAAAAACCCTGCTCCCGTGTGACAGCTTTTAACCACAAAAGTTAATACATGAAATACCCTTAATCTTTGGAAACAATAAATAAACCTTACAGGGGTTCCAACAAAAACCTCCTCTGCACTTGATTGACTTCACCTACCTATCAGACGCAGGATAGCCTAGTAGTTCTCAAACTACCTGGGAGGACCGCCTCCGAAATAAAACAAGACAACTGACGTGCCACTCTCGTGTGAACCGTCAACCACCCGTCAATCAGGGTCACTGCCTACACCAACCCACTGACCCAGAAGACGAAGGTACTAGACTGGTTGAATTGAGTCTCACTAACTTACCCCGAGTCGTAACTTGATATCTCGGCTCATATTGAGCACCTTGAGTGGTAATTCGATATCCCGGCTCATCCTGAGCACCCCGAGTGGTAACTCGATATCCCAGCACATCTTGAGCACCTCGAGTGGTAACTTGCTATCGCGGCTCATCTTGAGCACCACGAGTGGTAACTCGACATTCTGGCTCAACATGAGCACCCTGAGTGGTAACTCGATATCTCGGCTCATCCTGAACACTCCGAGTGACAACTCGATATCCCAGCTCATCATGAGCACCTCGAGTGGTAACTCGCTATCACTGCTCATCCTGAGCACCACAAGTGATACCTCGATATCCCGGCTCATCATGAGCACCCTGAGTGGTAACTCGATATCCCGGCTCATCCTAAGTACCGCGAGTGGTAACTCGATATCCCGGTTCATCCCCAATCATAGCTCAATGTCCCGGCTCATCCAGAGAACCCCGAGTCGTAACTCGATATTCCGGGTCATCCTGAGCACCCCGAGTGGTAACACGATATCTAGGCTCATCTTGAGCACCCCGAGTGATAAGTTGATATCTCAGCTCATCCTCAGCACCCCGAGTGGTAACTCGATAACCCGACTTATCCCCAGCCGTAGCTCAATATCCCGGCTCTTCTTGAGCACCCCGAGTGGTAACTCGATATTTCGGCTCGTCCTGAGCACCCTGAGTGGTAACTTGATATCCAGGCTCATCTTGAGCACCCCGAGTGGTAACTCAATATCCTGGCTCATCCTGAGCACCCCGATTGGTAACTCGATATCCCGTCTCATCCTGAGCACCCCGAGTGGTAACTCGATATCCTGGCTTATCCTGAGCACCCCGAGTGGTAACATGATATCCCGGCTCATCTTGAGCACCCCGTGTAAGGACCCTTCCCGAATTTCACCTTGAAATTCGTGAAAAGCCCTTATCCCGTCTAACAGCTCTTCTTTCTCAAAATTTAATACCAAGAATACCCTTTATCCTTAAATAAATTTTTAGTAAACCTTACCGGTTTCTTGACAGAACCTCTGTACTTACTGACCACTCCTACCTGTCAGACGCAGGATAGTATACAGGTCAAAGACAAGACCTCGGAATAGTGGTGGTCCAAATAGGAACACCCTCTGATACCAAATGTCAGTAGGTCAGACACTGCTGACATCTCTACTGGAATACCACAAGACAACTGATTAGTCAGATATTTGTGAACCAACAATAATTCGTCACTCTGGGTCACTGCCCACACCAACCCACAGACCCGGATGACGAAGTATTTTCATAGGTTGATTAATCACATGACAATCATCGTCAAACCATATTAGAGTCGAAAATATCCTTGGCTATCATATCGTATCCTCTGCCGGAATAACATTCGGCTATCATATCACATCAATCGGCATAACCCTAGCCACCAGGGTATCCCTTGGGGTGTGCTAGTCCTGTATAACAACTCTCTACAAAATCACCTTTTATATTGGAGGTTCACCGGGTTCACCGTCTCAGCGGATCCTAGCCCCGGATCCTGGCCCCCCCTCAAATCGGTATTGTTTATTTTGGAGGTTCACCGGGTTCACCGTCTCAGCGGATCCTAGCCCAGGATCCTGGCCCCCCTTCAAATCCGTATTGTTTATTTTTGGAGGTTCACCGGGTTCACCGTCTCAGCGGATCCTAGTCCAGGATCCTGGCCCCCCCTCAAATCCGTATTGTTTATTTTTGGAGGTTCACCAGGTTCACCGTCTCAGCGGATCCTAGCCCCGGATCCTGGCCCCCCCTCAAATCCGTATTGTTTATTTTTGGAGGTTCACCGGGTTCATCATCTCAGCGGATCCTAGCCCCGGATCCTGGCCCCCCCTCAAATCCATATTGTTTACAAGAATCAAGCATTTTATAATCACAAATACGATTTAGCTCAAAATCATCGACTCTAATAATTTCCACATCAAAACAATATCAAAACCGAATCCAACAACCATGCCAATTCTCACAACACACTTTCACTGAATTATTGGAAAAACAAATGTCCAGCAGTCATTTATAAATTCCAGGAAATCATTACAACCATACACAACAGTATTTAAATAAAAGATATTTATACATGCATTACAATTTATAAAACAAAAGTCCACTCACATACATCATCCAACCCTTAATTCATGGACGCTCTAGCCCAAGGAACACATGCACAATAATGACCCAACTACCTTGACTTTCCGAGCTCAAAACCCGCTAATACGGTCAACTATTACCGCTGGGATTGCCCAAAATGACCTTTAAACGACGTCCGATCAACCTGAAACCTGTACCTACAGATTCGGAACGTCGAAAACTAGTTACCACGCGTCGCCGTGACCTCAGACTCAGCCCCACGGGCCGCCGGAAGGTCGGCACACGCATCCACGCGCCCTCACGCATCGGTCACGCGCCGGTCACGCGCCTGCTATAGTGTTCACGCGCCTGGATCGGTCCAACCCGGCCCGGCTCAACCTGACCCAGCCCAACTCGACCTGACCAATTCACTCGACCCGATCGGTTCACTCGACTAGACCGGTTCACTCAACCCAACCGGTTACCGGTGACTCACCGGAGAAGACGACCGGACGGCCATCGTCGGAGGCTGGCCGGAGAAGATGACCGGACAGCCACCTCCGCCGCCGTCTGGTTCTCCAGAAATTGCCATTTCCAGTCGATTTTCAAGGTTTTCTAACTTCTTCATTTCTTGACCGTTTTTCACGACCCACACATGTAAGTTCATCTACTTTTCACCAGGAATCCAAATATGAGGTCAAAGTTCCAAGATCATACCTGGTTTGGCCGAAAAATGGCCGAGAAGATTCGGTTCACCTCCCTCCTCCGTCCGTCGCCTACAGCGGTCCTCCCGCTCCAATAACTACCCCAAAATGCTCGTGGCGTCCCGGGGAAGAACCTCCTGACCTTGGTTTCAGTCGAATCGGATCGAAATCCACCCGATGAAAATGGGGTCTTCGATGTTCGCACGGGGAGGATTTCAGGTAGGATAGAGACTGAATGGACCAATCTCCCGAGGAAAGAGAAAAATATCTGCTATGTAGTTCCAACTTTTCTAAAATTACCAAACTGCCCCTGAAGCTTCTAGACCCGTAACGAACTCACCGGGTCTCCGTTTTTCGCGTGCCGCCTGTCTACGAACTCGTGAGTTCAAGACCTACGCAATGACCCAAGAAAAATTCCCAAAAGTACTGCCAGTCAAAAAGTGACTCCCGAACCCGTCCAAAATTGAGGGTAAAATTATCCAATTCTCAAAATAATTTAAATTCTGGTCCGGGTCGTTACACCCTGAGTGATAACTTGATATCCCGGGTCATCCTGAACACCCCGAGTGGTAACTCGATATCCTGGCTCATCTTCAGCACCCCGAGTGGTAACTTGATATCCCTGCTCATCCCCAGTCGTAGCTCAATATCCTGGCTCATCCTGAGAGTATGATGGAATCCTCCATGACATACCTCATATCATCCTGAGAGTATGATGGAATCCTCCATGACATACCTCATATCATCCTAAGAGTATGATGGAATCCTTCATGACATACCTCATATCATCTTGAGAGTATGATGGAATCCTCCATGACATACATCATATCATCCTGAGAGTATGATGGAATCCTCCAAGACATACCTCATATCATCATGAAAGTATGATGGAATCCTCCATAACATACCTCAAATCATCCTGAGAGTATGACGGAATCCTCCATAACATACCTCAAACCTCAACGATGTGGCAGAGAAAGACCCCTCGAACGCTAACATCGGAGAACCCCTCAACGATCTGGCGAAGACAAACCCACCAACGCCAGTCGGAGAAACCTCAACAATGTGGCGAAGAAAACACCCTCCATGCCAACATCGGAGAACCTCGTGGTATAACATACTACATAGAAATACACATGCCCGCAATCCCAAAAACCCAGTCCGTTCAACGTACATCCAAGTACCAACTCAAGGAAACCCTAGCCGCAAGGACCTTTTGACGTACCAATAACCCAACCCTCTTGACCTCCTGAGCCAAAACCTGCTTCGTGGTCATCCCTTACCGCTGGGATTACTAAAACGGGACTCTAAACGAACATCAACAGCCTCAAAATAGCCAAAATTTGATCCAGAATGTCCCAAAACCCTAGACACGCGTCGCTGTGGGTCGAGAAACAGTCCCACGCGCCAATAAGAGCTGGTAAAAGGTCGAACCACGCATCACGCGCCTGTCACGCGCCTCACTTGCCACCACGCATTGGCCACGTGCCCTCATGTACCGCCACATGTACCCCCACGCACCCTATACTATTCACGATGAAATATTCCGGCAAACATGACCGAAAATGCCGACGGAATAGGAATATTCTGTCCTAACTAACGACACTAGGTTTCCGTCATAATGTTGTCACACTTTGACGGAATATGCTAACGCTGTCATCATATTCCGTCAAACCCTGACGGCGTCAGTTGACCTAACAGTCAGTTAGGTCAACTGACTGTTGACTAGACGCTGACTGTGTTGCCACATGGCAGTTGAGTGAACTGCTGACTGCTCACCGCGTGGCACCACGTGGCTGCCAGGTGGCATGCCTCGTCAGCCACTGTAGGTCAAACCAGTCTACGGAGTTTGTCGGAGACGACAACTAGACCACCGACACAGCCGCAGTTGACGGTGGCCGGAATCTGGGTTCCCTCGTCGGAGCGCCAATAACAGCCGAAAGCCCAAGCTTCCCAGATTCCTCCAAACTCCTCCATTTTCTTCGATCCAAGTATGTAAAATCATCTAGTTCATCCCAGGAGTCTGAATCTAAGCTTAGAATTAGGAAAACATACCTCAATCGATCAGAATCCGACTGAGAAGTTTTGGTCCACCTCTCATCTTCCGTCTGCCATCTATGGCGATGCTCCCACCTCGATAATGACATCAAACTGCTCCTGGAGTCGAGGAGAAGAAATCCATGACCTTAGATTTGGTCGAATCGGTCCAGAAATGGGACGATGAAGGTGACGGGAATTTGGTGATCGCACGGGGAGAGAGAGAGTGTGTTGGGGTAGGAGAGAGAGAGGTTCTGAGCTGGGTTTGGGTAGAGTCCAAAAAGAGAGAAAAAATATCCCCCTATATTTTGGACTTTTTCGAAATCACCAAACTGCCCCTGAAGCTTCTAGACCCACAACTTTCTAATCGGGTCTCCGTTTTCCGCATGTCATCTTTCTACGAACTTGTGAGTTCGAGACCTTCGCAACGAGCCAAGAAAATTTCCCAAAGAACGGCCAATCAATAAGTGACTCCCGAACACTTCTAAAATCGAGGGTAAAATCATTCTTTCTTTAATTAAATTCTCAAATTAATTTAATTTTTGGTCCGGGTCATTACAATTTTTCCCCCTTAAAGGAATTACGTCCCCGAAATTCCCTTAACTCAGGTCAAAGAACCAACCTCCTGTTTCAAGTCCTTCGCGTCACCACCGACACGAAATGGGCCTCAGCTGCGATTCCCAATTGAACTTGTGTACTTTGCACATTTCACTGTTCCAGTCTCGACAACAAACCGTAGGCAAGAAAAACATCCAGGAGCTCTTCTGAAGGCACCAGAATCCGTTCAACCCGGAACATACCTCTGAGCCCGAGAGATCCACTACAGGGCCTACTCCCAACATGACTACAATTACTTCAAGTCATGATGTCACCTAACCGAATAGATCTCGAATTCTGGTGTCGGATAGGATCGCGTATACCAAGTGCAATCAGCGCCAACGATCTGGCGGAGGAAATGCCCTACCACGCTAGTCTCGGAGAAATCCCTCCACATATCCGAGTATCTCAATATATATATATATATATATATATATACGGGTCCTTGTAGGACGCATAAACAACCTCAACGATCTGGCAGAGAACTACCCTCCAACGCCAGTCGAAGAAAACCTCGACAAACACGTGATGGAAAATACCCTTCATCATGTGCCGGAGAAAAACCATGAGTCGTGTGGACAGCAATTCAGTGAAAACCAAAATTCATGTTTTGTTAAAATACTTGATGGGACCCACGAAAATCTGAATAATGAAAACATCCCGTGGTCCACAACCCTGCTTTGAAAACCCTCCACAAAGGAGCTTAAGAACCATAAAACCAACTTGGACACAAAATATCATAAACCTGACTCATCGCTCTCTGGATGGAATCCCGAGCCGTAGCTCGCCTCAATGATCTGGTGGAGAAATACCCTCGACGCTAGCATCGGAAAAAAACTTGACCCTCGAGGACAGTAATTCATATCCATGGTTTGAAATCCTTGTTTCTTAGCATATGCCAAATTCATTGAAAAATTGGGTTTAAACTCAAAATCATGGACTTGATCAAAATCCAAAATCAATCAATCCAAAAAGCCAAGCCAAAGCCCAAAACGTCATTTTCAAATAATTATTGAAAGCCACTGTCTAGTAAATAATTTAATAATATCCAGAATTTTGCCAAAGTAATATGTAATAAGCAATTATATCAAATATACGTTTATGCATGCATTATATGTAACGACCCGGACCAGAAATTAAATTATTTTGAGAATTGGACGATTTTACCCTCAATTTTGGACGAGTTCGGGAGTCACTTTTTGACTGGCAGTACTTTTGGGATTTTTTCTTGGGTCGTTACGTAGGTCTTGAACTCACGAGTTCGTAGACAGGTGGCACGCGGAAAACGGAGACCCGGTGAGTTCGTTACGGGTCTAGAAGCTTCAGGGGCAGTTTGGTAATTTTGGAAAAAGTAGGAACTATATAGGAGATATTTTTCTCTCTCCTCGGCAGATTGGTCCGTCTCTCTCCTACCCGAATCCTCCCCGTACGAACACCGAAGACCCCATTTTCATCGGAGGAATTTCGATCCGATTCGACCGAAACCAAGGTCGGGAGAATCTTCCCCGGGACCCCACGTGTATTTTGGGGTAGTTATTGGAGTGGGAGCACCGCCGTAGGCGACGGACGGAGGAGGGAGGGAACCGAATCTTCTCGGCCATTTTCCGGCCAAACCAGGTACGATCTCGGAACTTTGACCTCATATTTGGATTCCTGATGAAAAGTAGATGAATTTACATGTGTGGATCGTGAAAAATGGTTAAGAAATGAAGAACTTAGAAAACCTTGAAAATCGACCGGAAATGGCAATTTCCAGCGAACCAGACGGCGGCGGAGGTGGCGGTCCGGTCATGTTCTCCGGCCATCCTCCAGCGACGGCGACGGCCGTCCGGTCGTCTTTCCGACGAGTCACCGGGAACAGGTTGGGTTGAGTGAACCGATCGGGTTGAGTGAACCGGTTGGGTTGAGTGAACTGGTCAGGTCGAGTGAATCGGTCGGGTCGAGTTGAACCGGGTCAAGTTGACCCGGGCTGGGTTGGACCGGTCCAGGCGCGTGAACCCTGTAGCAGGCGCGTGACCGGCGCGTGTGCCGACCATCCGGCGGTGCGTGGCGGCGCGTGGGGTCGAGTCTGAGGTCACGACGGCGTGTGGTAACTAGTTTTTGACGTTACGAATCTGTTGGTACAGGTTTCAGGTTGATCGGACGTCGTTTAGAGGTCGTTTTAGGCAATTCCAGCGATAATGGTTGACCTTGAAGCGGATTTTGAACTCGGAAAGTCAAGGTAGTTGGGTTATTATTGTGCATGTATTCCTTGGGCTAGAGTGTCCATAAATTTTGGGTTGGATGATGTTTGTGAGTGGAATCCTTTCCTAAACTCATACCTATATGACTTATGTACGATTATGTGATGATTGGGATTTCAATTGAATGAGGATTGATTTAATTGTTTTAGTAGTATTTGATGTAATTATGTGTATGGTGATGAATGCTTGGTTGACTAATAATATATTTCAGTGAAAGTGAGTAGTATTTGATGTAATTATGTGTGTGGTGATGAATGCTTGGTTGACTAATAATATATTTCAGTGAAAGTGTGTTGTGAGAAATGGCATGGTTGTTGGATTCGATTTTGATATTGTTTTGACATGGAAATTATTAGAATCCATGAGTTTGAGCTAAAATCGTATTTGTGATTATAAAATACTTGATTCTTGGATACAATACGGTTTTGAGGGGGCCCAGGAGCCGGGGTAAGGATCCGCTGAGACGGAGAACCCAGTGAACCTCCAATATAAACAATACGGTTTTGAGGGGGCCCAGGAGCCGGGGTAAGGATCCGCTGAGACGGAGAACCCGGTGAACCTCCAATATAAACAATACGGTTTTTAGGGTTTTGAGGGGGCCCAGGAGCCGGGGCTAGGATCCGCAGTTGGCGGTGAACCTCCAAGATAAACATATTTGAGGTAAACTAGAATATGGGACTAGGATCCGCTGTTGGCGGTGAACCTTCAATATAATTGGTTACTATTTCTTCGACAAGCGTCGAGAGTTTTACTCCGTTGTTTCGTTAAGTGCTCCGACTCTGGCATCGAGGAGTTTGGGCTTCACCAGGTCGCGAGGCTATTTATGCATAGTACAGAGAGTTGTGATACAGGACTAGCACACCCCAAGGGATACCCTGGTGGCTAGGGATATGCCGACTGATGTGATATGATAGTTGAGGATATTTCCAGCTCTAATATGGGACGACGATTGTCATGTGATAAATCAGCCTATGGAAATACTTCGTCATCCGGGTCAGTGGGTTGGTGTGGGCGGTGACCCAGAGTGACGATTTATTGTTGGTTCACAAGTGGATGACTAGTCAGTTGTCTTGTGATATTCCAGTAGAGGTGTCAGCAGTGTCTGACCTACTGACATTTGGTGTCAGAAGGTATTCCTATTTGGACCACCACTATTCCGAGGTCTTGGCTTTGACCTGTATGCTATCCTGCGTCTGACAGGTAGGAGTGGTCAGTAAGTATAGAGGTTCTGTCGGGAACCCTGTAAGGTTTACTAAATATTGTTTTTGTAAGGATAAAGAGTATTCCTGGTATTTAATTATTGAGGTAAAAGAGCTGTCAGACGGGATAAGGGTTCTTCCCGAGTTTCGAGGGGAAATTCGGGAAGGGTCCTTACATTATACTTTACAAAACCAAAGTCCACTCACCAGCAACAGCGACGCCGACCTCACCCATGCATCTCATGATTTCCAACTCTCTGCCACCCTCAGTTCTAGGTCGCTGCAGAGACAAACATTCCAAAGGCATCTCACTGACAACAACCATTTGCACACAAGTGTGTAGTTTACAGGAAGTGAAACCTAGAGCTCTTATACCAAATTAACAGGACCCTTCCCGAATTTCGTCTCGAAATATGTGAAAATATATGCTCTCGTCTGACAGCTTTATACCACTAAAGTTAATACCTGAAATATCCTTAATCTTTGGAAACAATAAATAAACCTTATAAGGGTTCCAACAAAATCTCCTCAGTAGTTGAATAACTTCACCTACCTGTCAGACGCAGGATAGCCTAGTAGTTCACAAACTACCTCGGAGGCCCCCTCCGCAATAAAACAAGACAACTGACGTGTAACCCTCGTGTGAACTGTCAACCACCCGTCAATATGGGTCACTACCCACACCAACCCACTTACCCAAATGACGAAGGTACTAGACTTGGTTAAATTGAGACTCACTCACTTACCCCGAGTCGTAACTCGATATCCCGGCTCATATTGAGCACCCCGAGTGGTAACTCGATATCCCGGCTCATCCTGAGCACCCCGAGTGGTAACTCGATATCCCGGCTCATCCTGAGCACCCTGAGTGGTAACTCGATATCCTGGCTCATCCTAAGCACCCCGAGTGGTAACTCGATACCCCATCTCATCCTGAGTACCCCAAGTAGTAACTCGATATCCTAGCTTATCCTGAGCACCCCTAGTGGTAACTCGATATCTCCGCTCATCCTGAGCACCCCGAGTGGTAACTTGCTATTCCTGCTCATCCTGAGCACCCCAAGTGGTAACTCGATATCCCAGCTCATCTTGAGCCCCCCGAGTGATAACTCGATATCCCGGCTCATCCTGAGCACCCCGAAGTACAACTCGATATCCCTACTTATCCCCATCCATTGCTCAATATCCTGTCTCATCCTGAGTGTTTGATGGAATCCTCCATGATATACCTCATATCATCCTGAGAGTATGATGAAATCCTCTATGACATACCTCATATCATCCTGTGAGTATGATGGAATCCTCCATAACATTCCTCAAATCATCCTAAGAGTATGAGTGAATACTCCATAACATACCTCAAACATCAACGATGTGGTGGAGAAAGACCCCTCAAACGCCAACATCGAAGATCCCCTCAACGATCTGGCGGATAAAAACCCTCCAATTCCAGTCAGAGAATCCTCAACGATTTAGCGGAGAAAACACCCTCCACGCCAACATCGTAGAACCCCGTGGTATAACATACTACATAGAAATAAAAATACCACGCAATCCCGGAAACCCAGTCCGTTTAAAGTTTATCCAAGTACCAACTCAAGGAAACCCTAGCCCCAAGGAAACTTTGTCGTCCAAACTAACAGCATTAGGTTTCCATCATAAAGCCGTTATCTTTTGACGGAATATGCTAACGCAGTCAGAATATTCCGTCAAACCCTGACGGCGTCAGTTGACTGGACGCTGACTGTGTTGCCACGTGGCTCCACGTGGTAGCTGACTCAGCTGCTGACTGGTCACCATGTGGCACCACATGGATGCCATGTGGCATGCCACTGCAGGTCGAACCAGTCACCGGAGTTCGTCGGAGACGATGACCGGACCACCTCCACTGTTGCCGTCGAAGGTGGTCGAAATCTGGGTTACCTCACCGGAATTCACCATTAACTCTCGAAAGCCCATGCTTTCCAGATTCCTCCAAACTCCACCATCTTCTTTGATCCAAGTAAGTAAAATCATCTACTTATTCCCAGGAGTCCGAATCTAAGCTTAGAATTAGGAAAACATACCTCAATCGATTGAAATCCAGCCGAGAAGTTTTGGTCCACCTCTCCTCTTCCATCCGCCGTCTACTACGATGCTCCCACCTCGATAATGACATCAAACTGCTCGTGGAGTCGAGGAGAAGGCGTCCACGACCTTGGATTTGGTCGAATCAGTACAAAAATGGGACGATGAAGGTGAGCGGAATTGGGTGATCGCACGGGGAGAGAGAGAGAGAGTCTTCGGGTAGGAAAGAGAAAGTGTTCGGGTAGGAAAGAGAGAGGTTCTGGGTCGAGTCTGGGCAGAGTTCGAAAAGAGAGAAAAAATATCCCCCTAAATTTTGGACTTTTCCGAAATGATGAAACTGCCCTTGAAGATTCTAGACCCACAACTCTCTCATCGGGTCTCTATTTTTCGCGTGCCTCCTGTCTATGAACTCATGAGTTCAAGACCTATGCAATGACCCAAGAAAATTTTCCAAAAGCACTGCTAGTCAATCGAGGGTAAAAGCGTCCTTTCTTTAATTAAATTCTCAAATTAATTTAATTTTTGGTTCGGGTCGTTACATATGCACTTCTAGGTTCTCGCTTACAAACATCCCCTCGAGCTCCGTCTCAACTTGTGATATCCTTCATAGTCTCCACGACTGTAACGCTTACAAAAAGTGGTCATTAAGGTCAATAAACTATAATTTAAATCATCAAAACCGAATCCCTAACCCCCATGATCAACAACGCATACTTAATGTTTCTAACCTAACTTAGAATGCTCAAATTGGCCCTAAAATAACCTCAAAAAGACCCAAAACCTGCGAAAATATATTTGGAACGTCCAAAAACCCTAGACACGCATCACTGTATGTTGGGAATCGATCCCACGCGTCAGTGGAAGGCCGGTGACCTCTTCACATACCGTCACACACTGGCCAGGGGTTGAAAAACCCCTCTACTCGCTGGTAGGAGTTATGGACACCCGCCACATGCCGACCATGCGCTGTCACGCACTTGACTGTTGCATGTACTCACCGCACAGTAACGCCGTTATGACGCCGTTAACCTTTAACGGAATTGCCGTTAGCATGTTTTGTCAATTGTTGACGGCATCAGTCAACTTAACGACTTACTTATATGTTGACTAGGTTGCCACGTCAGCCATCGGACTGCCACTGATAGTCGGTAACCTCACCGGAGAAGACGACCAGACCGCCGTCGTTGGTGATCGAAAACTGCCATTAATGGCCGAAAATTTAAGCTTTTCTAAAAACTCCATTTCGCAACCATTTTTCACGATCTATTAGTCTAAATTCATCTACTCACTCCCAGGAATCCAAAAATGAAGTCGAAAGTTAAAAATCTTACTTGATTTGGCCGGAAAATGGTCGGGAAGTTTTAGTCAATTTTCAAACTTCGATCCGCCGCCTATGGTGGTCTTCCCGCCTCATAAATGGTACCAAAAGCCACATAAGGTTGAGAGGAAGAGGTTGGTGGTATTGGGTTGGCTCGAAACGGCCTGAAAAAATACCGATAAAGGTGGTGGGTGCATGGTCGCGCGGGAGGAGAGAGAAAGGGGTATGGACAATCAGGCAAAGAGAGAGAAAGTGCATTATTTATAGTTTTGGACTCTTTAAAAATTACCAATATGTTCTCATCGTTTCAGACCTGTAACTTCCTCATAAAAACTCCGATTTTTGAGTGCCACCTATCTACATACTCATGAGGTCGAGACCTACTTAACAGTACGAGAAAAACTTCCAAAAGTGTTCTCAGTCGAAAAGTGACTCCCGAACCCTCTGGTAACTCAGGGGCTAAATGGTTTTTTTGAAATTCAACTTCTAATTACGGCCCACTACATGTTGGGCCTTCACTAATAGCCCAGTGCCAACTTAGTCCAACTCAATACTTACCGGGTATTGAAGTAATCCATTAACTCGAGATGCATACAAGTGGCCTTGTAAAATAAAAGTACAACTGAGATGCATAAAAGTGGCCTCGTAAAAATTTTAGTAGGAATTTCAACTCAGTTAAGAAAAAAGAGTACCACACATCAAAAAAAAAATTTGTAGATAATTCAAATAAGCATTAACCAAATCTAACAACCACATTGGACCATCTTCCAGCCAAATAGACACCTCTGAAAAAAGCAAGGCATTTCTTGCTAAATAGCGAGTCACCTGATTACATTATTTATAATGAGCATTAATAGGGTTATTTCCCTAGTTGGGGTGAAAAAATCTTCAGGGGAACCATTGATCAACATAGAGAAAGAAACTGATGTAATACAATCCATTACAATTTTAATCCAATTAGCTGAGAAACCAAATCTAAATAGACAACTCTCAATGTAAGACCAATCTAAAAGGTCATAAGCTTTTTCCAAATCAATTTTAATAGCCATACTACAAGTCTTACCTTTTTTTTTATTTGGAAATCACTGAAAAGTTCGTGAGCTATAAGAATGTTATCAAAAATTGAACGTCCATGAGCAAAAGCACCTTGGTTAGGATAAATACATTGTTTCGGGATTGGCCTATGCCTATTGATGATTATTTTTGTGACTATTTTGTACGAAACATTACAAAGGCTAATAGGCCTAAAATGATTAGTAGTCTCTGGGTTTTCAACTATTGGAATCAACACAATGTTGGTATGATTCAGGTGTTTCAAAGAGTTACCATTAGTAATAACATCATTTACGTGCCTTAGATATGGTGTTTTACTTCATGCCAGTATTTGTGATAGAAGTAAAACTTTCAATAGAGCTTCTTGCAGGAGGGTTAGATTGAATGAATCTTTTCTTGAATTCTGAAACAAAGACATGACTTAAATTTTCTTCACAAGCATGCCACAGGCCAGAGGCATCCCTAATTTTAGCAATGAAGTTCCTTTTTGTGCGAATAGAGGCTTGGGTGTGGAAACACTTTGTATCCCTGTCTCCAAGCTAAAGCCAATTCGCCCTAGCTCTTTGGGCCTAGAAAGTTTCATCATTACAATGAAATTTATGCAAATCATCTTGTAATTCTGCTTCCTTAGTTATAAGGAAATGGGAGCTTGGATATTTCATGAGTTGGACTTGGATCTCCTCGAGCTCCAGCTGAAGATCCTAAACCTTTTTCAGTAAATTTCCAAATTTTGTTTTACTCCACATTTTGGCTAAGTGAGCTATGCTCATACACACTGTAGAGAACTATTGGCATGAATTACCAATTAGATAATTACTACACGCCTTCTTAACTAATGCCTCAAAGCCAGGCTGATTAAACCAAATAGCCTATAGTCTGAAGGCCTTCTGCTTTTTGGAATGAGGAAGTCTTGGAGAAAGGCATATAGCTCCATGGTATGATCCTTGAATAGGAAGGTTATGCAGGTTATCAAACACAATTGTGTTATCTTTGTAACCATTGGTCCACATAAACGGATTTACAATTGAAGGCAAAGAGATTAGGTTGTTTCTATTGATAAAATCAGCAAATCTGTTCATGTAAACTGAAGTAGTTTTTCTTCCACCAAATTTCTCTTCTGGATGTAAAATATTATTCAAATCCCCTAAAACTATCCAAGGATCATTGTTAGGATTGAGAAGGGAGATGGCATTCCAAATTGCAGCATGTTGTTCCTTTTGAGGTACCATATAAACACAAGTAGCCAACCAACTATTACCAGTAGTGTTATCAATAATTCTACAGTGTAAGAATCTAGGATGAGCAACTAGGATAGTAACATAAATAGTACTAGAAGTCCACATAAGCAACAAGCCTCCACATTCACCACTAGAAGGCATTGCATAGTGCCCATCGAAAGGAAATCTACTTGCAATTTTCTTAGTGTTAACTAGATTGGCTCTAGTGTTCAGCAAAGAAAAGAAATCTAGGGTCATTATTCTAATAAAAGTAAAGGATTGGCTCAAAAAAGCTTCCCGGGACACACCACGACAATTCCAACTTAGCATCTTCATGGATTAGGGGTTGCATTGGTCCCATCAGAGACCTCCATGTCCTCTCTAGTTCTCTTTCTTGGGGTTCTCCCCACATCTTCATTAAACATCATATGCACCATGGTACCAGGTGTAACAACCCGTCCCGATCCCACCGGCACGAATTGTTATGGTCGCCGGGTCCAACCCAGCGCAGCCCCTGGTGACGGCCTTGCCCACGTACACTAGCCCAAAGGTATTGTTAGTGAGGCCCCTGTCCAAATCCTTTAGCTGCAGCCTTTGAGGATCGAACCTAGGCCAAGCCTTTTTATTCCACTCAAGGTGGACACCTTTCACCAATTGAGCTATAATTGGTGAAAGGTGTCCACCTTGAGTGGAATAAAAAGGCTTGGCCTGGGTTCGATCCTCAAAGACTGCAGCTAGAGGATTTGGACAGGGGCCTCGCTAACAATACCTTTGGGCTGGTGTACGTGCGCAAGGCTGTCACCAGGGGCTGCACTGGGTGGGACCCGGTGGCCATAACAATTCTTGCCGGTGGGACCGGGACGGGTTGTTACACCAGGGCTCTCAAACCCATCTCCAAAGTATATCCTGCAAAGCCCCTGTAGCAGTAGGAATGGCATGAGCATCAACAAATTGATCTGCATCTTCATCATCCAAAGGTATAACAATAACCTCCTTAAGCTTTCTCCTTAGTATCGCTGGATTCACCAACCTTCTTCTTGCCTTTCATGGCCTCCAAATAACTCATTCCATCACGGACTTCACTAAACGAACCTCTGTCTCCTTTCTGAGCAGTAAGACCACCACGGCGACCACCTCCACGCCTTGTAACCCACATCCATCCTTCTTCCTCAGCACCGTCCTCCATACTTTCAGTGCTAACACTTTTCTGGTCTTCAATAGGCTCACTATGGGCTTTGGGGAAAACCATTAACACATCCACATGCACCAGTTGTTGCAGCTCTTCAGTTATGGGAGTGCCCTCAGGGAGGACAACAGGCTCCTCATTCATTCTTTCAACCATCAAGTAGTGGAGCTCATGGGACTTCACAGGGCACTGATTGAAGGCATGCTTTTTAGTGCCACAGTGAAAGTAGCACTCAAACAACCTCTCATAATTGAGGTATATCCTGGTAGCATCCTGCTCTCATTCCAACACTAAACACCGCTTTAGAAGCAACCTCATATCCAACTCCACACAAACCCTCGTAAAAAGGCATTTAGTACCAGCAAGCTCATAATCCATCTTGAAAAAGTTTCCAACAACAGAGACAACTTCTTCCAAAATACTCTCATCCCATAAATGCAATGGTAAGAAGGGAAATCTTACCCATGCTAGTAGTTTAGTGATATGGGCAGTGTTGGGGTTGAAGGTAGGCGTCCATTTCCTCATATGGAAAATAAGGCCCATCACGTACCAAGGTCTCTCGTTCCAAACATACACCAAATCCTCTTCTGTAGAGAACTCAATTTTGTACCAATGACTCCCCATGTGATCGATCTTAACATTCCTCTCAACTCCGACCTAGTTTGTTCTACAATGAGCTTGAAGAACTCTGATGTCGATAGCTTCTCCAAAGATTTTACCAACTAGGAAAAATCGAGTAAACCGACTGGAAAGGAGATCCTTTATCTCCTTACATATTTATTTCGTGCATGGACCCCTTTATTAGACACTTGAACAATATAGGTCAGAACCCTAAGAATCAGGTTGGGCTTCTATCTTCTCGTCATGGTATGCGAGTCTCTAATCTAGTTTTTGCTGATGATTGTTTGATCTTTGGAAAGACTACTACCACAGTTGCAAGAAATATTCTGAAAGTTCTAGACAACTTTGCTAAGGCATCAGAACAACATGTACCCTTTCATAAATCTTTATATTTTTCTCCTAATGTTTCCAAGTAGGTTAAAACTTCTATAGTTAATGTGCTCAATATCCAACATAAGGAAACTATTTGAAAGTATCTAGGGATTCGGAATATAGTGTTTTGGAAAGACCCTGTTAATTCAAGGGAATTAATCTTGAAAATTTAGCAAAAACTTGCAGGTTGGAAAAGAAATACATTGTCAAGAGCAGGTAAGCTAACCTTTCTGAAATCTAGCATCTCAATTGTTCCTAATCATGTGTTCTCTTGAAGAAAACCTCAAAGGAAATCAATAAAGAATGTAGAAATTTCTTCTGGGGGTCTCAATGTTTCAACCATGTAGCTTGGAAAGATGTATGTACGCCTATTGACAAAGGAGACCTTGGCTTAAGGTTGGTGGAGCACTTTAACTGTGATGCTCTTACCAAATTAGGCTGGAGAATTTTCACAGAAGAGAATAACTGGTGGGTGAAGATTATGAGAGCTAAATATTTGCGTCAAAAGAGTATCTCTACAAAGGTATTAGATGGACTGTTGGCAATGGAAAAAGTATTAGCTTCTGGGCATGTAATTGGGTGATGCCTTTCCCCTTGGCAAAACCGATTTCGCCTCAGAAGCGTAGCAACCTAGATTGGGGTCTAACTGTGGACAAGTGTATAAGAGATAATAAATGGGATATTCCTACTCTGGTGAAACTTCTCCCAATGGAAATTGTTCAGCTTGTTAAGGCTAATCCTTTGCCTTCTTTGGGAGATGTGGTTAGTGATCGGATGATCTGGGGTCCTGATCCCAAAGGAAATTTCTCGATCAGGTCTACCATGAAGCTGCTAAATGATAATGTTATTTCTCATCCTCAGGCAAAACTTCTAAAGAAAATGTGGAAGTTAAAGATTTCGTCGAAGGTGAAGATTTTTGGTTGGATGCTTATTAGACTAAGGCTCAACACAAGAGATAGTCTCAGTAGTTTCTTGCCAAATTGTGACTGCAATTGTGCTATCCGCGGTGCTCATATTGAGACTCTAGAGCACCTTTTCTGCAATTGTTTGTATGCGCAGTAGGTTTTGGCGACTTCTGATCAGGCAGTGAGACCCTTAAATGGTTCTTTGATCAATTGGTTGTCCTATTTGAACCATTTAGAGAAGTATACTATTTCCCATCTTAGTATATGCTTGATGACATATTGGAAAATCTGGGAGGCCAAAAATAAGGCTATATTGTCAAATGTGAGACCGCATTGCTCTAGAACAGTAACAGTTGCTAATATTGTTGGTTCCGGGTTCTTTGAACCCAATTTGAAGTCCAGTGTGGAGAATAGAAACCATTCCATCATTAAGTGGACTCCTCCAGACTCTGGTTGGTTCCAACTCAATTTTGATGGTTCAGTTAGAGATAATCTTGATGCAGCTGTAGGCTTTGTTGTTAGGGATACTCACGGTTTGCCAATTGTTGCTGGGGAAAAAAATGTGGGTAAAACTAATAGCTTGGTTGCTGAATGTTTAGCGTTATTGGAAGGTCTTAAGACAACATTCGATATGGGTTGTCATAACCTGGTAGTGGAAGGAGACTCTAAGACACTTATTGACTTTATTCTCTCCAAAATTGATCCTCCTTGGAGAATTAAGGGAATTGTTAGGACAATGAAGAAGTGGCAAAGGTGTTTTCAAGATATCAGTTTCTCTCATACTCTAAGGGAAGCTAATTTTGTTGTTGATGTCTTGGTTAATCTGGGGCAGCAGGATGCCTTAGACCAGATTTGGAGTAATGGTGCTCCTCCTTCTGCAGTTACGACTTGAAAATTTGACTTCTTTGGCTGTGGTTGTACTAGGGATTGTTCGCTCGACTGAGTTGTTTTATTTGTTCTTAAAAAAAAAAAACAGGATTATTTCAAAACATAATATCTATATATATTTGCTATTATTTCATAATTTTACCTTACAAATTAATATTAAAGTTCACCTATCTTCACAAAAATTATGAACATGCAATAATAACCTAATTTATAGAAAGACTTTCTTTTGGGAAAGTTTTAATAGTCTTTCTCATTATTTTAGATCTTCCAACACCTAGCTAGGTGAACCTAATGATAGGCTTTTATTAGTAAATAATTAACAATAATATTTCTTGTAATGATGGGCGCACAACTACATCATTAAGTATTCATAAACACTTGCATTATCTTAATCAAGTTGGGTTTCTTAAATTCTATCGAGTACAAGTCTTATATTTTATGACCTAACTTTTATTTTTAGGTGGCCTTTGAAGTTTGAACACAATGTGAATGTTAAGTTAGTTGAAGGCAACTAAACTTTTAATTAATCAACTTTATAATTAATTATCAAGTTAAGTGTAGACATACGTAGCGAGAAAGATATTATGCACATGCATGCAAGTTGCATGAATTTACTATAATGTGGGCTTGTACTATCCCTCATGACCTAGCTAGTTGTGGAAATCTCTTATTTTTGTTTACTCATGAGAGAAAAATATGTGAAGAAATGGAATTATACTAGCTAATTCATTTTCTCTTAAATGTTTATAGGTAACATTATAAAGAATCTTTTAAAAAGTAGTTTATATTCAAATTAATTATCTGATGCCTTTAAGATTAAGAATTACATTGGCCTTATTTCTATTCATCTTTCTAAGTCCTCGATTCTTGTTTTTTATCTTTTACTCGCCGAAGGATAAAGACAGAGTAATATCCATATACACGCTAGATATGAAAGTGAAAGAGGCAATTTTAAATGTAATACTCATTACTTCCCCTAACTATTGTATTTATAGAATTCACTTATACCATCAAGTTTTCTAACTTCTTCGTAGATCTATGCCAATGATAAATTAAGTCCACCCAATTGAATTTTCAGATCTGTTCATGCTTAATTAGTTTCTAATTAAGTAAGTAAACAAGTTATTAGGTATATATTTTCAGATATTAAAGGGTAATTTAATTAAGTTAGATATACTCCACAAGTACATATATATTTTTCATTTAAAGAATGATCGGTATAGTGTAAACTACTTTCAAAATTTTCAATTAGGGGTATTAAATATTTTCAATTATTCAAAACTTTTCAATATCCATTTTCATAATCTTTACTACCTCATTCAAAATTGGACTTATAAAACAAGATAAACTTGATGATAGGTCCCCAATGCAATATGTAAACCCTTTTAACCCCCTTTTTTTTTTATTGCGATTATACGTTTTAAATTTATTTTTCTTAACTTCAAATAATAATTTTGGATTAATCGCTTATAGTTTAGGATTTAGCTCTCAAGTTTTGAGTTTTGTCCCAAACTCATTCGAGGACCTAAGCTATAAGTCATAAGCTCTATTCACATTTTCCAAAGAGACAATCTAAAACCCTAAAATATGGATATTTTAACTCCGTTGTCCACTCACATCATAACGCATGTTAACTTTATAAATTAGAGAGTCAAAATATCAATTTTTCGTACCAAAATTCAAAGCACATATATAGACCTCTCAATGACGATCCATATTTCAAAATTATTTGAAAATCTACTTCAAGATTAGAAGCTCAAAAGAAAGCTGAGCTCTGAATTTAGTGTAAGTTACTCAAGAAGGTTGGGAATATACAACATGCATATTAAAAAAAAACAAAAAATATAGCATACGCGCGAAGAAGAGACCTGTGATTAAAATTTTTATCTGTTCTTCTTTTTCCTTTTTCTTTTTTATCGCAAGATAGAATCTAGTAAGTTTTTTTTAATATTTTATTATTATATATTCTTGTAATCAACTATATATCATAATAAATTGGCGTGACGCAGAAGAAGTTGGAAGACAAAGACTTTCCACCAGATTGCTGCTTATTGTCCACTGTGACTTGTTACTGATAAGATTAGTGGAATTTTCAGTATTAATATTAAATTTGAAAACACCTTCACGAAGTTCCATATCCCCCTAGTTTTGGAGTCTTCCTTAATTTTGTAGTGTTTAATAATATATAGTTTTGCATCTTTTCCTTTTTATCCAACTTGCTTCATTTATTAATAATTATTCTTAACCAAGGTCTTTAATTAACCTCCTTAATGGACCCTCATGGTTCAATTATGAGTAATATAATCGTGGCCCTCTTTTTTTTTTTTTTTTTTAATAAAATACGAAATTTTATTAATTAAATAAAAATATAAAGTAAAAATAAGTTAGATTGTAATAATTTAACGATAAATATGGATGAATACCTCTAGTGATCAAGTTCGATATCTGTTAAAACGATCTAGAGGTAATAACGCACATAAAAATATAACTTGAATTCACTAAGTACCATCAAGGTCATTACTGCATGAACAACTAATCTTTGCAATCCCACAAAAGAGAAAACCTAGCACAACCAATCTGAAATAATAGCCACTGAAATTATTTGCACAAAGCAAACAAAAAAGAAAAAAAAAATAACCTAACAAAAGGTACAAATGAGTCAGTTTTACTGTTGTCGTTGCTTATCAATTCCGTTAGTGCCGCTTTCACGGAATTCCGAAGACGACGAGAATATCATTCATCACCATATCGTAGATGTTTCAATTCATCGTGATTGACACCACAACACCAATAAAAGACCACAATGACTCAATTAAAACTCATCAGGGCGCATCATAAGTCAAAATCCTATTATATGGTTGATGTGAGGCAGCGTGATTATGAATTTATGATACCTGTAGGGTAAGTAGAAGGAGAGAGCCAAATGTGGCGTGCATGCAGAGGTTGGAATATGAAGAGTGAAGATATATACGAGGTGAAGTGCAGAGAGACTAGAGAGAGGAGAGAGCGCGTGGCGATTAGATTAGGGTGGCAGAACTGAGAAGAATATATGACAATGGTGATTTGGCGCATGTCCAATCACCCATGTGTGGTGGTCGATGATGTCAATTCCTTTTCAATTTTGGTTTCCCACAAGCCACATCCATCCACAGATCGCCATCCACACAGATATATTTGTATATCAGATTAGCTCCTGGTTTTTGGGAAGCTTCTTTTCTTTTCCCATTCAAACTTCTCAAAACCACCATTCACCAATTCCCCTAGTTTTAGTTTTGGGTAGGCTACGCCTAGGGCCAGTGGGCGCCTCATGTGTAACAGTAACATCCATATAGAATAGTGGCTAGGGTGGCCGAGTGCCCGGTGGCATCTGCTTCTTGCTTTTTATACGATGCATCAATTTTAAATAATGACAAAATAATTAATATAAATGTACATCATTTTCGAAATTCGTGTAACAGGTGCTCATGAACGGTGCTGCCATATTTGTGTGTCTCTAAATTCACATTTTTTTTCTGTTAAATTTATTTTTATTTATTAAATTTTAAAATAATCATGACTAGTTTACAAATATACCTATACAAGAGCAAGTTAATTAACTGTTTTCATAATTAAGTTGACGAAATAGAATGAGCTGAAATATGAAATATGTAGCAATATGAGACTCGATAAAAAACTAAGAGCAAACCAATAAATAAACCTTTCGTATTTGGTCGATAGAAATTAATTTTATCAAATGCAAATAATATATACGTTCGTATTTTCAACTAATGATCAACCTCATCAATTTATGCTCGCAATTATGAACGAATGACTAAATTCTTTGAAGTTAATCAAAAGGCTCTCCCTCGCCATCCAATTGCAAGGCCGACCAGTATATGGGTAACTATATGGCATATTCGTATTTTCCAAGAAAGGTTTTTTAACGAGATAGTCTCATGTGAAATCGACTTTTTCTAAATGGCTCATTTTTCTCATGTTGTTGGTTGTTTGTACAAATTGTATAGTTGGACCGTAGTTTATTTAATCTTTTATCTTATTTTTTTCGTTTCTTCATTTCTTGTGAACCTATTCAACCCGCCTATCTTTTATATATTGAGTCATTGTTCATACAATTCATAATTGAGTTCTAGATGAGCCTAATGTCTCTCTATTTATTTCGTAAAGTATTTGAATAAAAAATCTCTTTATAAAAAAAAAAAGGCCTAATTAGAATATAAAATGACAAGCATGTAAAAAATCGTTTCCAACTATGATATCCATTTAATTGCTAAATCCTAGCAAATGCAGCAACAACATCCACCGGTTGCTTATGGGAAACAAAAATACTAGAGACTCACTCTAAATGGAATACCCAAAAAAAAAAAAAAAAAAGCACCTTTCCGATAATATATAAAAGAAAATATATTTAATAATAAAAAAAAAACCTCAAGCTAGCCAAAAGATGGTGAGATAAGTCATCAACCAACCCAAAAGAGGACAAATCAATAACTCATAACGCTTTGGCCTTTACCGGAAAGCTGACGAGGAGGATGCACTAGAACACATCGAGGAAAAAGTTGTAATTTCTGAAACGCAATCACACGTGTCGGGCAGCGCGTAACAAGTGCAATATGTGGCATTCATGCAGATGTAAATAGCTTCCAACAACACATGAAGGGCACGATCACAGAGCGTGACCACCACGTTTCTGGTTTCAGAATGTCAGACGACTCCGCCCCCACGTTACGTGGAAAAACGTCACCTGATTTATCCCCCATCACAATTTTTGAACTCCTAAATTTTAGGAGGCCTTATTGGCAATTTCGCGAAACCGCTCTTTGGGTCTATGGGCGGTTCTTTTTGGTTTTGTCAAAAAAATATAACGTAGTATTGGGTAATTTTAAATGGATATTATTCTGAGTGTAACAATAAGGGCTTCTATATGTTGAAGAATATCCATATTAAGTCATAGTTACTTGCCACAATAAGACGGGCGCGTTACTCCAATCCTACCGAACGACTAACAAACAAGAACCGGTGTGAATCGATCACAAGATCTCCACCCACCAAACTACATGAGAGTAAACTTTTGTCACTAGGTCATCACCCTTGATGGTCTATGCGCGGTTCTCAACACAATCATTTTTGTTGATAATTATTATATGATATCTTTTTTAATAAAATAATTAGAAAAAAAAAATCTAAGCACACAATATTTGATTTTATTTGTATATAAAATTTGAGTTGTATTACAAAAAGAATAATGGTACATGTAGCAACTAAAAACTCACTTTTTGTATCCCATTTTATGTGGCGCATGATGTGTGAATCCATGTCATTATTTTAAATTATCTATCTCTAAATTAAAATTAAAATTAAAACAAAATCAAACATTAAAAAAAATTAAAATATAAAAATAAATAAAGTAGAAAAGAGATTTATCGTCTCCTTCCCGAAAGATTTAAGCCCAAAGAATTTCATAGAATCAAATCATCTCCTTTCCAGAAAATCATAAATCCTAAAATTCAATCGTTCTACTCTCATTTAACACTGAAAGTCCTGAGTACGATCTCGTTTTAATCTTCTCCAATTTATGGGAAGACGGTCGCGAATGTTAGCTCATTGACCTCGTTTTTCATCCCCCGACCTTCTTCCTGCTCTTCCTTGACCTGATTGCTATATGTTCCATGTTAGCTTCCTACACTTGTAAGTATTTTTTGCCTTAACCCTCTTATTCGTTCTTGTTTTCTCGCATAATTACTAGGCTTATTACTCAAAATGCTCCCCGAATTAGACATCGAGTCTCAATTTGCTATCCGAACGCAAAATCCTAACAATGTGATCCCCGAACCCCTCTTCTATCAGCTTCGTTGCACCAAAACTTACACTCCGTTACTAACTCTGTTTAGTATGCTTACATGGCAGCAAGTGATTGGATGTTATTTGAATTAGGTTATAAGTTATAATATTTATAAATTATAATTATTATTTTATAAATCTAAATATCCAACCCACGACGTCGTCGTCCCCAACCCACCGTCGTCGTCTCCAACCCACCGTCTTCCCCTTCCTGCATGCTCTCTTTGTTCGGTTCGACTCGGTGACGAAGCTCACTATTCTCTGCGATCAGAAATCGATCAGCCTAGAGGATAAGGCTTTGGTCCTAATCTCGATTCGTTGTAGGAGCCTCACCCGTCTCAATCTCTGTGGCTACCGCGAAATCACCGACCACGAAATAGTAGCTTTGGCGCAGAATTGTAAAGGATTGAAGAAGCTGTCGTGCATGTTAGGTGCCAAGGCCATGAACGTCGTCATCGAGCACTACAAGGCGCTGGAGGATAGGAGGGAGAGGTCGAGGTGGGTGACGGCGGAGAAGCAGAGAGGGACATGGTCGACCCATTCAACAATTGTCCCAAGCCCGACCCGACCCGCTTCGACTGTGGCAGAGGTCGACCCGCAGAGACGTAAAGAGGGATAACGGCTGGTTGATCGCCCACTTGGAGTTGGTCGAGTTCAAGAACGCAAACTCCTTTAGCCTCAATAGCCTCTTTAACTTCCTCCTCAATTTCGTGGTTCGATTGTCATCGGCATTGGAGGAGTCACGTGGTGCGTATGGCCCCAGATAAGGAGAAACTCACTCGTTGCAACCCTTTCGATTTCTCAATTGTAATTATGCTCCTCCTTACTCTGACTGTTGCTTACTTTGTCTTTGAAGTCTTTGAATTTGGTGGATTGGGTTCCAATTTTGGGTGCTAATTTGTGTAATTTTGTATTGTAGGAGTGGGAGAGTGATTTTTGGTGGTGTGATTTCTAATTCAGTTTGGGAATTTTGGGGGTGTGATGGTGTGATTTTGATTGGTTTTGGATGAATTAAGGTTGTTTTGATTTGATTTGATTTGATTTTGTTGTTTATGTGATTGTTGTAATGGTGGCCATGATTGTTGTTTGGAAATATGATAGAAGAAGAATAACCCAGATTCCATAACAATATTAGCCCAGAAGAAGAAGATTAAGAAGAGTGAAGAAGAAGAAGAAGAATTTTACAGGATAAAAAGAAGAAGTAGAAGAAAAATTTTAGATTAATTAACTTATCAAAAAAAAAATGTTTAGAATGAATAAAACATCTAATCTCTTGCTGCCACATAAGCATACTAAACAGAGTTAGTAACAGAGTGTAACTTTTGGTGCAATGGAGCTGACAGAAGGGGGGTTCGGAGAGCACATTGTTACGATTTCGCGTTCATGGAGCAAATTGAGACTCGATGTCTGATCCATGGAGCATTTTGAGAAATAAGCCTTATTACTATTGCATTCTAACTATTTGTGAATTGGTTTGTGAGAAAACAATTCAATATTTTAAGCACTCTTTGATTCTGCAGCTTGAAAGGTATCTCACCCCAAACAATATCAAAGATTGGGATCACATAAGATGCTTGGTTTGCCCAAAAATGGATTCGTATCCATACCAAGGGACTCCATTCAATGCCTTCCATAATATAAGAGCACTAACAATTTTGGAGCATCTTTTTAAGACTCCTTCTGGTCGCCGTTTGGTAATTGCCTCATGTTGCTTCTTGGAATTTCTACTTGACTTACTCCTAGTTTGTTTTTTCCAAAAATCGGAGACAATTAAAGCCAGGTCGTGCTCAGAACTTTCAGTTTTAAAGAAAAGAAAAGCGGTTGAGTTTCAAGGTTTATAATTTTTTGAAAAGGAGAAGATTTGATTCTATGAAATTATGAGAACCGGTTGAGTTTCAGGGTGGTCACATTCAGGGTTTCAAGAGATAATACCAATGTTAGAGAATGTGAAATTACATATATACAATGAATGATTTCATATAATTAATATCAAAATCTTTTCTCACAAAATTTCGCCAATTGCGCAAAGGAATAACAAAATTAAGAACAATATTAGTATTGAAATAGTAATTAAATGGAGATTGGGCATCGATAGCACATTGATCATATTTAGGCCCAAGCATATGGTCTAGGGCTTTGATCCTATCATGACTAAAATTAGAGTGCCAGCTCTGAAACACTGAAACAAAAAGGTTGTGTTCATTATGAGTGGGCTTTTATTTCTCAAGTTGAATGAGTTTCTTTAGAAAGTTGAATGAGTTTCATGACCCAAAAACTATAACAATTGTCCAGGAAGCGAAGACGATGTATATTTAATTTTTATTTTTTATCAAAATGAACCAAAAGAAATGATTAAATGTTTCTATTACTTCCAAGTTTCTATAGGTTGATGATTTAAAAAAGTCGATATAATATTTGCTTGTTGGGCTCTACGGACATAAGTATTTGTCTTTGTTTTTTGTTAGAGAAGGACCTTAACTGGGAAAAGCCCCCTAGCTAGGTCATTCACTTAGAAAGTTAGTATTAGGCCATTCAGTTACAAATTGTACATCCTTCTTAGCCTATAGCTGGCACCTGACACACCAAGGCGGATTTCCCAAAATCTTGACGACAAGGAGGAGCCTCAGACTCTTAGAACTCTGGCTGTAGGACTAGGTATAGGTATAGGCGTATAGGCTATGAGAGAGGTTAATTGTTGAAGATTGGGCCAAGAAAAATAAAATGCTTTTTACTTCAAATACTCATGAAATTACCTAAAAATCTCACTTAGTCCTTTTTTGAGTTACGAAGTTTCTCACTTAACCTCAAGTTTATCACTCTGTGTAATAAGTTTTCTCACATTACCTCATTTCCCTTCAAAACATTAAAGGGCTATGTTGACGTGACAAAATATTTTTGTAATTTATCTTATATTATTATTATATTTCTCCAATTAATTACTGCCAAGTGGCATCACCGTCCTCATCTCTCTTCCCTCTCACTTTTCTCTTTCTCCGCCACCACCATCTCTCTCCAATGGATGCTGCTTGGTGTGGTTAGCGGCATTGCACAACAATAATGGAAATTAATCTTATTGAAAGGGGCATTATAATTAGCTAGCATAATCAAAAACTTCACTAATAAAAAAGAAGCACATTGGAAAGTTGCACAATCTTACAATAACTTATAAGAAGTTGGGTATTTCCTCTATTACCAATTGTTTTTGGGATGAAACATCAACTTCCTTCATAATATCAGAGTGAGTTATCCCCCGCATGTGCTCTAGTTCACCAAATATGAGTTGTTCAAGTATTAGGCTTGAAAATTCGCCACACGTGATGAGACGTGTGAGAATGTGAAGGTACAAAAGTCCTAGATTGGAAAGTTACACAACCTAAAATCCCACATTGGAAAGTTGCACAACTTAAAATTCCACATTGGAAAATTGCACAACCTTCCAAAGGCTTATAAGGAATTAAGCATCTTCTCGATTGCTAATTATTTTTAGAATGGAACCTCAAACTTCCTTAAAAAAGAACGTAACTTATATTAACAAATCTAAAAAATAAATATTAAAAAATGTGTAGTTGAGAGTTGATAGGCTGATAGCTACAATTAGACAGTAATAACTTACTAAAAATACTTATTCATGGTACCTTAACACATATTCTCATGTCTCTATAAGAGACTTGCTTAAAATATATTTTCATATAAATAATTAGAGGCGATGCCAAGATTTCATAATAGGAGGCCTCATTCCAAATATCTTTGTGAAAAAAAATAAAAATTAAAGGGGCCTATAACAATTTAAAAAAAAAAAAAAAAAGGGGACCCATAACAAAAGTTTTTTGTTTTGTTTTTGATTGATTTACTAAAACTTCTTAATTGGTTATATTTTTATTCACTAGTTATTAAAATTATGGTTATCTGAAAATTCATTATTTGAAAGTTTTTCAAAGGCATTTCTTAGAGTTTTCTATTTTTATTTTTCAAAAAAAAAAGTATTGTTGTCATTATTTGTATAGATGCTGCCCACAATCAAGGTACACATTTCATCTTCTTTTTCTTTTCCTCTTCATATGTACACAATTGAATTCAGAAATGATAAGAAAAATGGAGGGAAAAGAAAATTAAATGATTCAAACGAACAATCTCAATTTCTTCAATGTAATCAACAAAATCAAGCACAAAATATCAAAAAATGAATAGAAGCACCACTCTTGTCACCTGCATACAAACACTAGGATCCAAATATGCACCACCAAACACAACCAAATAGAAGTTATTAACCAATTTAGCCATAACTCCAAAGACCAAACAATATTGTTAGAAAACATGCAACGTGCCTTCTGCAAGAGGGTTCTCCACAATTGTTCTGTGATTACTTGTGCTGTCTCAAAAATAGTGCGGTAACTCACTATTTCAATTTCACATAATCTAACAAATTGACCTCAAAAATCACCCAAAACCAAAGCCAGATTCGTCGTCATTCCTCAATTCTTCCAAAAAAGCAACATCCAAAACAATGAACCCATCAAACCTTATCCAATAATCTAACTTAACCATGAATGAATCAAAAACTAACACTTTACTCTAAACACCTAAACAAATTCAAACCCAAAAAAAATTCACCTGAACAAAGACCCAAAGGGAAAGTTAAATTCTTATTCCTGCTCAACCGACATACAAAACAATGAACCCATCAGACGTGAATATAGATTGACTGTAAATCGGTATAATATAACATCTCCATATTTGAATTACACAAAATGATAACTTGAAAACACAAAATGATTCTTTGACAAAATGATTCTCATATAGGTGTCATAATCATCAATAGAATGATGTTTCTGTTAATAGTAAAAACTAAATTGTGAATCTGTTGTTAATTTGAAACGATGCTGCTAATTGATAATAATATTATGCACCGGAACATATCTAGGAATATAATTGGGCTTCACAATCATACTGAACCCTGGATATTGAACATGTTACCATTCGGGGAGTAGATACTGATATGAATATGAGCATTGGAAATATGCTAATTGAAAATGACCTGGACCATGTTCCAAGTCCCGCTGAATGTCACCAAAAGAAAGTTTATAGTCTTATATATATATGTATATATATATATATAGGGTGGGTGAAGATTTACAAAAGATTTCAACAGATGAACAATCATATTTTACATATACCGCAGGAAGTTGTTTCCTCATCGGCACGGATTAATCTTATTAGAGGTGCGTCTTTGTAAACGCAAAAACAACAATGCATTGTAGCACAAGCGTCAGATCTACCAGTTTCATAAAAGTAAGCACCACATTTGAACCGACTCTGCCAAAAAAAATATATATTTATATATATAAACCGACAAATAAACACCAAAGATATATACAAAGATTTATATTGAGTCGGAATTAAAGCCTATACCGATGAGTAAAATCTAAAAATAACAAAAAGAGATTGTAATACTCACAATCTGAACCCAATACACCCAACTAATTCCCACAATACACCCAACAAATAGAGAAGAAAGACAAACTCTACAAACTGTGAGAGTTGGGCCACTTGGCAAACCTAGAGTGAAACAAATAGTGTATTTAGTTGAGATGAGGTGACTTTGAAAATTCCTAATTCACTAAATATTAGTGGGCCGAGCAATAAATCTAAAATATAGGCTTAATTTAAGTCAGTTCCAACACTTTAGATTTTTTAAAACTATATATGGGCTAACTAAATAAATTCTTCTTCCAATGTCTTACCCAAAATCTTGAACATGCAAATACAAAATGTCTTGATATTAAAATTAAATGATTCAAACGAACAATCGAAATTTCTTCATGTAATCAACAAAAATAACGCGATACCTCACTATTACAATTTCACATAATCTAACAAATTGACCCTCAAAAATACACATATACAAAAGAAATCCATAACAATAGCCAAACAAAAGAAAAGTTACGAAGAGACAATAACATGTCACCCTCCAACACATAGAGTGGTCACCAATCAACAATTAATCACAACAAACGAACCAAACAAACTCTTAAACCTTCGTCATGTGTGAAAGAAAGACTCATGGAAGAGTGATAAGAGTACACATACTTTTTCTCCCTCTTTGTTAACAGTGTCAAAAGCAAACTTCGTTTGTGGCTTGGAGTCTCCCTATTTTATTATAGCACGTTCCCAGAGGCATCTTCTTAGTCTTTGGCCAAGTCTTTTTAAAATCAAAGAAAAGGAAACCAACATTATAAATATTAGAAGCTTGGCTCTATATCATGTGCCAATTTACAAGCTACCTAGTTCATCACTTCATCATAGCTGCGCTGCACCTTTTGAAGAAACTCAATCTGTGAGTGTAGTTAGAATTCAAATTAATTATTTTCCTTGCTTGTTTTTGCTGTTGGATTCAGAGAAGCAGAGTTTGGCAGAGCACGGCAGCTGTGATGGTGGTGTACGATTGATTCAGCTTGCAATCTCAGGTGTGGTTTCTTTTCCTAAAACTCTAGCTGAAAATGATTGGTTAGGATCCTCTCTTCCTCTATTGTATTTGAACTGGAATTTTGGATGGAATTGATCTACAAATTTGTGTTAATTCACACCAAGTGTTTGATAAAATGCTTTAGAGAATTTTCAGTGTAAATTTTCAGTAGCGACTGATTTTTTCGTAATTTCATTATGATTGGAATTGAGTACATATACACACATCTCTTCACACTTCTTGGATTCGGTTAGAGTGATGACATTATGATCTTATTCTCACCAATCTTCTACACGTTCTATCCAGTTGTGTTATGACACATCATTCACCTTGCTCTCCAAGCAAACACACACACACACACAGTGTATTTTCAAGGAACTAGATAATGAGCCATATATGTTTTCAAAGCTTTGGGAGTGTAGTTTTTGTAGAATTTTACGGCTCATGATTTTAAATTTTCTAGAGGGAGTTACATCAGTTTTACCACCAGTAACTCAGTGCTGCCAATAAAACTGTTAATTTAAATGCGTCAACTTTAGGGATTAAACTGTACTTTCTCATTAAGAATTAGATAACGAGCCATATATGCTTAAAAAAATTTGAAAATCTAGTTTATGTAGAATTTTACATCTCATGATTTCGAGTTTTCTAGAGGGAATTACATTAATTTTACTACTAGTAACTCAATGCTGCCAATAAAACTGTTAATTCAAATGGGTCAACTTTAGGGATTAAACTGTACTTGCTCATTAAGAGCTAGATAATGAGTCATATATGCATGGAAAACTTTGGAAGTCTAGTTTATGTAGAATTTTACGGCTCATGATTTCGAGTTTTCTAGAGGGAATTACATTAGTTTTAGTACTAGTAACTCAGTGTTGGCCATAAAAATGTTAATGCAACTGGGTGAACTTTACGAATTAAACTGTAATTGTCCAGGAAGGACTAGATAATGAGCCATATATGCTTGGATAGGTCTGGAAGTCTAGTTTCTATAGAATTTTATGGCTCATAATTTCGAGTTTTCTAGAAAGAGTTCCATTAGTTTTAGTACCAGTAGCTCAGTGCCGTTAATAAAACTGTTAAAGCAAATGTGTCAATTTTACAGATTAAACTGTACATGCTCAGAAAGAACTAGGCCATGCTGGTAGTGTTACATCAGTTTTTTATATTGTGTTACATCAATTTTTGTACCAGTAACTAAGTGCTGAAATTGTTAGTGACTCTTGACAACTTCGCATCGCAAGTTACGAATCTTGGTAAGCAAGCTTTTGGATGATTCTTGGGCAGTTAAGGAGCACCAAAATCTTGTGTTAATTCTATTATTATTCAATTAAAGGCCACCCCCAAATCTCGTGTTAATTCAATTATTAAGAATTTATAACAATATGGTCAAAAAATTGAAGAAAATGGTGGTATGTGAACATTACATGAAGGTTTATCAGCTACCTAGGTATTAATGAAGAAAGAAAGAGGCGGGCACATGAGGAGGATATAGAGAAATATGGGTGGTGAAACTGAAGAAATTGTTAGTGACTCTTGACAAATTACTAGTTTTAAAAGTCATTTCAATTCATAGATTTGAACTTATGAATTTCCCTTGGATTTGGATCTAATCCAAATCGAAACCAAAAAATTCATCCAAACATAAGAATTTGGATTTAGAGAGCTCAAATCCAAGTCCAAATCCAAATTCATAGGTATTGAAAGGACCTTTAGGGAATTTAGCCAAAATGGCCACTAACCACAAAAAAAGTTTCAAAAATACCCACCTTTCTAAAAGCCACCAAAAAATAAACTTATCTTTAGCCTAATTGTCATTTTGCCCAAATATATGAGCAAAAAAAATTCTGTTAATTCCCACTTAGTTACTTCTACCCTCCCTCTCCATTCCCTACTCTCTCCCTCACCAACTTGATCTGGACTATGTGGAGAACACTCACAGTCAACCCAGATGAAGATGAAGGTAAAGATTATGAAGATGAAGATGAAGATGATGAAGATGATGAAGATGAAGATTAAAATCCAATTTCTAGTATTTGTTGTTGGGAACTAAATGCTAATCAAATCTTAATTAAGTGGCAAGTAATTTGGTACCAATTAGGAACTAAGGGGAAACTATTAAAAAAATTCAATTTAAATTCAAGATGAAGAGGTAGATGAAGATGAAATTAAACCCAATTTTTGGTATGTGTTATTGGAAACTAAACGGTAACTAAATGTTAACTAAGTGACAAGTGATTTTGTACTAATTGGGAAATAAAGGGAATGAATAAAAAAAATCAGTTTAAATTCAAAGTATTTGGGAAATTAATAACAAAACTCATCTTCATCTTCCTCTTTCTCTTCATATTCCTCTTCATGGTCATCTTTATCTTCATCTTCATCTTCATCTCCAACTTCCTCTTCCTCTTCCTCTTCATATTCATTTCATCTTCCTCTTCATCTTCATCTTCATCTGGGATTACAGTGAGTGTTGATCTTCACTCAATCCACTTAACTCATTCCAGATCAAGTTGGGGAGGGAGAGAGTGGGTAGAAGTAACTAATGGAGAATTAACTGAAATTTTTTTGCCTATATATTTCGGGGAAAATTGAAATTAGGAAAAAATGAGTTTATTTTTTATTGGCGTTTAGCAAAGTGGGTATTTTGGAACTTTTTTTGTTTGGTTAGTGGCCATTTTGGCTAAATTCTCAAAATAATATTCTCTATAGGGAGGTGATTTTGGCACTCCACAAAATAAGAAAACATTAAAATAGAAAAGTGGAGTACAACAAGTAATTTGTAGAGTGCCAAAATCATCACCCTATGGACAATACTTGCTTCGTTTCATCTATTCTATTCAGTGAATTTTTAATATATATATATATATATTTTTTTTTTATCAAGAATAATATATATCATTGTATATCATAAAGAATGGGTACAAACATACCATCAAAATCAAACTATGACAACAAGATTCACAAGCCAATACGGCAATACTAACGTGACAAAGCCGCACTAACAGCTAACAAACCCACATCATTGAAATGATGCAAAATTACAAATCAAGCCCACAAAACCCAAAACAACAAAAACCCTAACATTGCTTATAACCTTAAAGAAACTACCTCCACTAAAAGAAACAGTCGCCGTCGTCAAACCTATCACATATGGTCTTGAAGAACATATAGAGCATGACAGATATGAGGAAGACTTGATCTTCAGCGATCTAATTTCGCATAAAAGCGAATAAATGACCTAATTTCGCATAAAAGCGAATAAATGACCAAAAGTCCTAATTTAACTATTGTGATAAAAACCAATAGGAGATATTGCGGCAAACTCCTCCAACAGCAAGGTAGAACAAGATTTAGGGAAAAGTAAGAAATTTTAAAGGAAGATTTTGGGGAAGGGGATGGTTTGAAAAAATAGCAAAATAATATGATGGGAAACTCAAATCTGAATATGGCTCAGGCCATACAGTCACCACAAAGGGACTCTTATTAAGAAAAAGAAAAAAACGATTGAGCTTCTCTCTCCTCCCCCTTAGTTTTTTTTTTTGGGACTGAGATGAGAGAAAACAGAGGCAAGGATTTTTTTCTGAGATTTATATATGTACATATATGTGTGTTATAAATGATATTATTCATTTTCTAAATCCTATATTTAAGATCATATAACAAAACTATCTTAAATTATAGGGAAATTGTCCAAAATTCCTCGTTTGCCGAAAAAAAAACCCAAAATCCCTCATGTTTTTTTGCAACCAAAACAAGAAATTAAGAAAAGGTATTTGCATTTTTGGCCAAATTTATATATACCCTCCAAGGACTAATTTGTAATTTCCCATTTCTCTCTCTCTCCTCTCCTCTCCTATTTTCTCTCCTCTTTTCTCTGGGTCCGACTCTGACAGAAGGGAGACGTGCCAGAGGGCCTCTAAGCTCGCCAATCCGACCCCGACAACCTCAACATCGACGGAGAAAGTAAACCCATTCTTACCGGGCTCCAAGAAGGCCTTGAGTTTCTCGAACTTGGTCCGAACGAGGGCCTTGAATTTCTCGAACTGGGTCGTGGTATTTGAAGAATGGAGCGAGTGCCAGTAAGGTGGATTTTGTCGACTGACGAAGGTGAGGACGTCAGCGATGGCGAGAATTTGGTCGGTGTTGGGGTTTTTGGGTTCGAATTGGCGAGCTTGGAGGCCCTCTGGCTCGTCTCCCTTCTGTCGGAGTCGTACCATTTTGTCTCGGGTTTTCCCGTCGGGCCCTCTGGCTCGTCTCACCAAATATTGTGCTCGTAATCTGACCACTAAATAAACTGCACTTACCACAGAAGAATTAAGAATTAAAGACAAAAGTTAGGCCCTACCTAATAGAATCGTTTTGAAGCTTTTAGTTTTATATTTACAAATCAATGAATGAAATACCAAATTCCAGTACAGATTATGACTCGTGTTGTCGATTGCGGGAAAAAAAACAAAGTTCAAGATATAATATTTCAAATATAACCTTAATTTCAAGAAAGAAAATCCTTCCAAATTTGGGGAAAAAATAGGAAAAACAAAATTAAACAGGAGCTTAACCCTCAATTAGAACACACAGAATCTTCATTTTCATCTTCATATGTGTTTCTGGGTTTCGAAGTTAGTTACCGATTAGTTCCCACTTATATACCAGTTAGTGACCACTTAGTTGCATAACCAAAAACCCATAAACCCATGAACATGAAGATGATCTTCATCTGGGTTTCGAAATTAGTTACCGATTAGTTCCCACTTATATACCAGTTAGTGACCACTTAGTTACATAACCAGTAACCTAGAAACCCATGAACATAAAGATGATCTTCATCTGGGTTTCTGGGTTTCGAAGTTAGTTACTGATTAGTTCCCACTTATATACCAATTAGTGACCACTTAGTTATATAACCAGAAACCTAGAAATTCAGAAACCCATGAAGATGAAGATGAAGATGAAGAAAGAAGAGAAAAAAAAGGATGCAGAGGCAAAGGAAGAAGTCGAAGAGGAAGAAGACACAACCTTTCCCATCATCTTCATATGGAATTCTTCATCTTCATCTTCATCATCTTCATTACTTGTCTTCCTTCTTTGTAAAAATAAGAAGAGAGAAGACAGAGAGAAGAGAAGAGAGGAGAGGAGAGGAGAGGAGAGAGAGAAAGAGAGAAATAGGAAATTGCAAATTAGTCCTTGCACCACAGCAAGATCCAAGTTGCCCGGAGAAAGGACATCATCGAGCAACCGTAGGGATTCGTCGAGCAACGCTGAAAATGGCGAATCTCCGTCGGACAATTTCCGTCGGGCTTTGATATTAGTCGACGACAACAATGTATTCGTCGAGCAACTTTATCTTGGCCGGCGGACTAGTTCGTCGCTGAAGTCTTCGTCGAGCAACCTAAAAGTCAACAACATATTACTGACGTACAATGTATGTCATGTAACATTATTGTATTCGTCGGGTAACTATTTAAATATCCGTCGGGTAAGTTATTACATATCCGTCGGGTAATTTTATACACAGCCGTCGGGTAACTTTATAGACATCCGTCGGGTAACGTGTTACATGTTCATCGGATAACGCGTTCTTATCCGTCGGATAACGGTTTACGTATCCGTCGGGTAAAAAAAATAAAATTTTCAAACCTTAATATTTGATATTTGGTGATTGATAGAGAAAAATGATTTGATTGGTAGTGAAAATGGTGATGAGATGATAATGTTAAGTAGAGAAAGAGAGTGAGTGAGTGAGAGATTGAGAGAGAGATCAGAGAAGTGCTGAAGCAGAGAGGAGGAAGAAGAAGAAGAAGAAGAAGAAAAGAGAGAGTCTCGGGTATTTAGTGTGTTTAGACCTTTGCCCGACGAACCACATTCGCCGAGCAACGTTTAATGATCCGTCGGGCAATAAAGAGTCAACGCCAAATGTTACTCGACGACGATTATTCGTCGTTGTATATACTATTACTCGACGAGGGGTACATATCGTCGGGTAACACCTTCCAATTTTGCGCACCAACGGCATGCCCTTCCCGCCAAAAGGTTACCCGGCGAGTATGCTTATCCGTTGGGCAACATTTGATTACCCGGCGAGTATGCTTTCGTCGGGCAAGATCTTTTCGGGCCAGACAAAATTTCTTGTAATGTTGGCGGGTATATATAGGTTGGGCCAAAAATACAAATACTCCTTTTTAATTTCTTGTTTTGGTTGCAAAAAAAAAAGAGGGATTTTGGGTTTTTTTTGGGCAAAGGAGGGATTATGGACATTAAAAAATCACAACCTAAAATGTGTAGAAGAAAAATTCTAAAAATAAGTGGAGTGAAACGTACTAATTTTTTTTGTCAAAGAGTGAAACGTAATATAGGGTTTGGTAGTTGGGAAAAATGAAAAACTATACGTTTAGGTGGTACACGATGCATTTTACTTTTAATTGCTGATTTATTTATATTATGCATGCACATTCGTACAAAGAAGAAAAAACACAGTTTTTTCTCATCCTTAAATGAGTAGCTTTGGGTTCTCTACGTGCACTGCATAGTCGGAGTTCACAAAGGTTGCACACTGCTGCAGCCTTGAAAGATTAATGTAGCAACTCAATATATCAGTGAGTATAGGTAGATAATTTAGACTTGATTTGTTTCATGTTGTTTTTTTATTTTCTTGCTTGCTTGCTTTCGCATATATAATCACCTTAATTAGCAGATTGAAGTCATCGAACATGGCAGCTAAAGTTGTACGCACTGGTGGTGTCATTGCGAATCTTGAACCTCTTAACCTAGAAAACTATGAAGAATGGAGTTTTCGGGTTAAGACCTACTTGTTAGCCGAAAATCTTTGGGACTTTGAGGAAGCCAACAATGAAGCTCCCCAACAAGAAGGTGGTGATCGATGAAGCTGAATTTAAGGCTAGGAGGCAGAATAATGCCAAGGCCTTGTATGCAACCCAGGCTTCTTATGGGGATGATACTTATCCTTTTATTCACTGTACTACTGAGGCCAAAGATGCCTGGATTACTTTGGCCCAAAATTTCAATAAGCCAGCTGAAGCGGCAATAATCGAAGGTACATCATAGATTGAAAATTCAAATAAAATTTTAGTAGGCTATCTTAGGTACCCTAGTTCTTGTATGATCTGTTCAATTATCAGTAAATAACTTATTTTTTCGGAAAAAAAGAAATAACTGATCAATGGTAACATGAACATTCCCATTTTCAGACGAAAGATCTGTCATTCTGGCATATCCAACAACAAATAATAATGATGCTGGAGTAGAGGATCAGTTGGCAATTGAAGAAGGGCACATTGAAGGTATAAACACGTGGACATCTTTCATAATTTTTTTATGAAAACCTTCTACGTACAGCATTTGTTAGAACAAAACCCAACGTACGTATTGTGAAAGTTAGGCCTTCCATAGTAATTAGGCTGGAAAATTTGAGTTTGATTCTTATTTATAAGAATCAAACTTCTACACTAGATCGGAAAATTTGAGTGTACATAATAGGGTTGATTCTTATTTATAAGAGCAATATATTGCTCTCATGAGTTTGATTACTATTGTGGTGAGTCATATTATTTAATGGAGAGAGAAAGAAAGAGAAACAATAATAAAAATGTAAAGACCAATTAAAATAAGTTGGATCCCACAATTAATGCATAAAACTCACCTATAATACACTAATTAGCGTAGAATTAGTGTTATAGGAATTAGGAATTATACTCAAATGACCTAATTCTTATATATGAGAATCAAACTCACATGAATTACTCTGGAAGACCTTAAGAAAAGAGTAACAAAACTATATATGGTTCATATTTATTTGAGGAAAAAAAGCTGTCGTTTGAGTGTAATTAATTCATTCCTTATATATAATGCTAGAGGCACCAACTTAAATTCCAAATTTTAATTACCAACTGATGTGGCACATGAGATGGCAATACATGTCATAAGCCACTTCACTTATTTTATTTATCAAAAATAAAATATAAAATTTACTCAATATTTAGACCTAATCGAGTATCGTTTTACCACTCAGCCTTCCATCCCCGTCACTCATCAAGACAGAGTAATCTGAGAAACAACCTGCTAGCACATCCACAACTACATCATCCCTTCCTTGAGAGGGAGGAGTCAAAAGGTTTTGATACCTGGCAGCCAATACTGAGCTTTTCATTGCTTGATTGATAGCCACCCAACCCAATATAGTATTGATCTAAATTAGACGCAATTGCAAATCGGCTTTTATTTGCAATTCCAGTCTACGGTAGCCATTATACCCAGATAATCATGGTGGTGTTCAGAGAAAATATTTTTTTTAAAGCAATTTTTCTGATCGGTCGAAGAATTACATCCAAATCTAAGTTGGGAAGATTTTAAACTAATTGATGAAAAAAGTCCATTTCAAAGACAAATTGAAATCATATCAAGTAATTGAAGAACAAATGAACATCTATAATTCTCAGATTTTTCATATTAACCACACCATCTGACGCCGGTATGATGGTGATGCTATGTTGGTGGAGCGGCGGTAATCGGGTTACGAGTTACGATACTATTAAACTACTTTAAACTTATTTAGTGTGAATGGTAAAATAATTATCAAAAACCTTTATATAATCTGATGAAGTGGCAAATGACATATATTACCATCTCATGTGTCATATAAATTGGTAAATAAAAAATTGAGATTTACGTTGGTGCCCGTAGCACCACTCTTAACAAAATAAATTGGCCCATAATATTTATTCACACAATTAATTAATATCCACAATTTAATAAGATCATTAATTTAATATTAGTTAATTAATAAATTCATACTAATTTATGACTTAATAAATAATATTTTTAATAGAAAAGTTTATGCAAACCATGAAACCAAAACTTTAGCGCCAATTAATACTCTACAGGCTTGTGATATTCCTATTCACATGATATGTGGGAGGTTTAGAATTTGACTCTCATAAAGGGAGCATTCGATATCCAATGTGTATATTATAATCTCCCTCTCCTATATCATTGTATCAAAAAAAAAAAAAAAAAAAACCTTAGCTTAAGGGGTCTAGCTAAACCAAAAAAAAAAAAAAAATACCTTAGCTAAACCATATCATTCTATAAAAAAAAAACATATCATTGTATAAAAAAAAAACGAAAACCTTAGCTAAAGGGGTCTAACTCATTTGATAAGAGCCTTGACTTCCAGACCAATAGTCTTATGTTCGAACGTACGGCATCAAAAAATTCCCCCTTCCTTTAGAATAAAATATCATTTTTTAGAACTAGAGTAGAATATCATTGTTTAGAACTAGAGAAGAATTTCCTTGTATAAAAAAAATTATAAAAAAAAACCAAAACTTTAAACCTAAACTGCAAACTCTACAACTTAGTACTACGGTATAGTGATATTCCTTTTCACTCGTTGTGTTTAGAGGGTCTCGGGTGGTCTAGTGGTATTACTCTCTACTCTTTGTGTTTAGAAGGTCTCAGGTGGTCTAGTGGTATTCATCTCTATTCGTTGTGTGATAGAGGGTCTTGAGTTCGACTCCAATAAAATGCAATGTTGACATCCAATGTGTATAATGTGATGCATGCCCATCCCCAAATATAATTGTACGAAAACTAAAAACCCCCTTTACCCTAAATCCCTTAAACTCTAACTACTTTTAGTGAACCATGCATCATATTTTTGGTACATTTAAAATACTGAACGGTCTCAAATTTAATTATTATTTTTTTTGTAAAAGTTATTTATAAATAATGATGTAGCTAGTGAATGATGATTTCGATAACATGTTCAAAATTTTGTTTTTATCAAAGTAAAAAGGGAATGCAAAAATTATCAAATTAATTGAAGAACCGAAAATGTAATTATAAATTATTAGTTGTTGGCCATTGGACCAACTTTAAAATCTGAACCGTATGACTTTGCTCTAAGTTCATATAGAGCTTTTTTTAACACCCATTAGATATATAACACATTCATAAAATAAACACTTAGGCATGTAGGAGATGAAGAGAGCAATCCCCCTACCGACATGAAGGCCGTCTACCAAGATTTCGTGGATAAAATACAAATTGATTGGAATGCTGCAATGGAGCTTCATGACCGAGATCCCAATCTAATGAACGAAACACTTCCAAATAGTGTAACAGCTCTGCACTTAATTTGTGATTGGACATCAAAAAAGAGAGTGCGCGCGCATTGCAAAAGAGTTGGTGGATTTAATGCCAGCAGATGGCTTGGAAGTACGAACTGCTGATGAGGGTTACACGTACAGCTATGTACGTATTTCATCTTAACATTCCTTCCAAAAGCCATCGATTTAGTTGAATGCATGTTCAACAAGAACAATAAAATACTTAATTACTAGTACTCCTCCTTCTTGCTATCCTCCCTATGCAACTCCACTCCTCGTTGCTCAATCTCATTTGCTCAGGTATGTATGTATGTTACATCTCGATCACAAGTGCCATTTGGATTTTGCTAACCCATAATTTTCCACCTCAGCAATCTCCTTATATATTGTTTTCCAGCAATTTTGAATTGTATTGCAGTTATGGGTTTATTTCGAGGATTAATTGTCACTTTTGGTAATAAGTCGAAAGGAAGATAAAGGCACCTTCTTGAGGAAACAAATTTGTAAATTAGGGCACGTGTCTTACTTAGAAATTATAATATGCAGTAAAAGTGCATTTCATTTTAATACACATAATAAACATCTATTTTTTTATACTAAGTGATGTGACAGTATTTAAATTTTTGTTTAAATTTGCTTGCATTTCCAACAAATGAAAAACGACTACATCACACTTAATATGAAATTTAATATAAAAACTTATAACACTGAGAAGAAAAATATATGAAAACTTGAAACACCTATAATTTTTTATTTTTATTTTACAACTAATATAATCAGGGTGTTAATTTTCTAATCAACATTGTTGCAGACATTGTTACACTTCGAAATAGAATGTCGTCAAGAAAAAGTTTATAATTTTGTGAATCGTCTTACTGAACACTTTCACGTTGAAAAAGTAATATTAGGATCTGGAGATGGCCTTGGAAATAATATGTTGCATATAGTAGGAAAGTTTTCGGCGTCGACACCAATTCATCATATTTGAGGTGCAGCTTTGCAAATGAAAAGAGTTACAATAATGGTTCGACGAGGTACAGATTGTTGTAGGTCCTACAATTCTTGAAGCTGTAAATAAAGAGCGTATCACACCTCGTGAATTAGTTACATTTACATAGACAAAATGGGGTTAATATATATATATATATATTTTTTTTTGTTAGATAAATAGTAATATTAAAAAAAAAGGAGCTACAAATTTAAAAAAAGTATACTACTCCAGGAGAAAATAAGAACTACCGTAAGTACATCCACAAACAACCCTATAAACAAATAGTACAATACTCAACCTGAATCAAAATTATGACCCAAAATAATTCTAAAGAACTAAACAAATTGAGTGTAAAAGGAACACGAAAAGAGACCCCAAATTGAGGGTGAATTTTAAATTTGATGCACTTAACTTTTGATAAGGTGGACCAATGGGTACTCCACAACTCAACAAGATGAGATTTTAAATCTAAATCCGGAGCACTTGTTTTTCTCATTTTCTCATCCACCAGACTAGGATGATCGATATTACTTTTTACTTTTGATAACATCCAACGGAGGATAAAGGCTCCTTCCTGAATCCTCTGGGTAGGGCTTCTAATAATAGCTTTCTTAAGACAAGACAAGAAATTTGCAACTTTTACCACATATTCTAACTTAGAAGCTATAATATGTGGTAAAAGTTCATTTTTGAGGTACACGCTGATCTATTCCTATCAATTGTTTTGTATACATAACAACAATGATATAGATATTAAACTTTTATGTCAAGTTAGATGAACTTAATAATTTTAAGGGAAAACTGTTGTCGTCGTCCATGAATTTTACACTAATTTTAGTTATGGTTCATAAATTTTATTATTAGTAGCTAGCAGACGTCTCTGAACTATGCTTAAATGTGCATTGACAATCTTTCCGTTAAAATTCTTAATTATTTCTACTAAAAATAAGGGTAAAATTGTCTTTTCAATTTGTTTATAAGGATAAAATAAGGATAAACTTTGGGATTCATTTTTATTGAGTAGAAGGAATTGTATAAACACACTTGAAAAGATAATTTTACCCTTATTTTTAATAGAAATAGTTAAGAATTTTAACGGAAATACTATCAATGCACATTTAGGCACAGTTCAGGGACGTCTGATACTAATAATAAAATTTATGAATCATAACTAAAATTAGTGTAAAGCAAGGTGGTCAGCCAGTGTGTTTGCCTTCCTCCTCACAAATCGGAACATAACCGGGTTTAGCTCCTGGGCCAACACACGGGTATCATTTAGAACCGGGCCCATTGCAGAAAGATCCTCGCGAGTATGAGATAAAGTGGAAATGGCCATTAGGAAGTCCCCTTCGACTATCACATAACGGCAACCCAGTTGCGCAGCGAGTTGCACCCCAGAGCCCTTCAAATATCAGAGCCATGCCAAAGAAACGAAAAAAACACAATTATTGCACTTGCATTCATTTCATTCCAAAAAAAAAAAACGAGAAATACATAAAAACACAAGTTCAAAACCTAAACACCCTTGACCTTGAGGGAGTGAAAGAATCCATACCAAGAAGAGGTTCCTTGCTTGGTCGCACGATCGTGAGGTTAGAAGTCAGCTTAAGGGACGCATCCAATATTTATTATTCCATTCAGGCCAGTAGGTGGCCTGGTGGTGGCACGCCTACGCAATCATTCAAAGAAGGACTAAAATTCCATCTATTGGCTTGATCCGTCAAATCGAGGGAAACACATATATTTCAATTATGTCTTTCACTCTCGTTGATTTCCTTTGGTTTAATTTAAATACATGTCTTATGTTTTTGCACTTTAATTCCGTACTTGCGTTTTAATTATTTATCTTATTATGCAATTTAATTCACGTTCTCTTATCTCAATTATTTATCTTTCATGTAATTTAATTTCTGCACTTTCCTTTCAGTTATTGACTTTATACAATTTAATTTCCTGTTATTGTCTTTTCAATTCTATTTACTTTCAATCACTTTAATTTATACGCTTTTGGTTTTAATTTATTTAAATTATTTGCACTCGCTTTAATTTTAATTGCAATTACGTTTTCTTCATTTTAATTTCTTTTTCAATCTTCACTTTACCTTCACATCAATTGGTTGTTCATTTAAAGCCTTGACCCCGAGGTAGTGAAAGAACCTAGGCCAAGAGAAGGTTCCTTACTTGGTCGAGCAATCACTTTGTTAGAAGTTAGATTCACGGACGCATCCCACATTTCATCACAGTCACATTCCATTCAAGCCAATTCGTGGCTTGGTGGTGGCACGCCTGTGCACTTTATGGAAGAAGGACCAAAATCCCTTCGCTGATAGTCATCCGGCCGAAAAAGCGAAACAGTAACATTATTTAATATGAAAATGAAGTATATAATTTCAGGATCATTTGATAACTATTCGTTTCTGATTTCAATTTTTACTTTTTGTGCATGAAACATGTAGAAAGTATACATAGGAGATCATGTGAAAGGTAAGGGAGGGTGTCATGTCTGGTTGGATGTCGAACCAAATTGGATGTTCAATCTTCTCGTTAAGTATATGTTAGTGTTTTTATTCGCATTTAATTCAAGAAATATGTTTTTTAATAATATATATATATATATATATATATATATATATATATATATATATAAACTTTTATGTGGATCTTTTGACTGGACGAAAGTTAAATCTTTTATCATGCGTTCGACTTTTATTTTGGAAGATGAAGGTTGTACGAGTTCACATGAGTCTGATACTAGTAACATTAGTAAAATTGAAAATGCATTTAAAAACCTTGAATTAAAAAGACTGTCTCACAAAGTAAACCCAACAAGTTTTACCAAAAATTGGTATAATAGGCCAACACCTCCAGACATTCAACATGAAGAAAGAATCTTTCAGAATCAATTTACAGTATCTGCTGATAAACTATATGAATGGAATATAGATAGTTTATCTGAACAAGAAATATTAAATAAATTACAGCATATGTCAATGGTCGCTAATAGTTATGTTACCAATCATAATCTCAGTCAACTAGAGATCCTTGATCTCTTTATTACCGGATTTTCTGGAACCCTTCGTGCTTGGTGGGAAAAACAACTCACTGAACATCCACGACAGGAAATTATACATTTTGTCCTTCACGATGAGGAAGGCCTCCCTGTCTTTGATGAAAGAATTGGGGCAGGAGTTCCTAATGCAGTTAACACTTTACTACTCATAATAATTGAACATTTCATAGGAACCCCAAGCAATGTCACTACACATATTCATGATCAACTCAGTAATCTAAGATCTCCAACATTAAGTGACTTTAGGTGGTATAAATATGTCTTTATATCCAGAGTAATGCTACGAGAAGATAGTAACCAATCATTCTGGAAAGAGAAATTTATTAATGGTCTGCCAAATCTATTTGCCCATAAAATCAGACAAGTCCTCAGTAATGAACAAGGTCAAATTGATTATGATAAACTCACTTATGGAAACATGGTCAGCGTCATCCAACAAGAAGGCTTAAAAATGTGCATTGACATGAAATTAAGTACATAAATTAATAATGATAAAAGAAAAGCAAAATATGAACTAGGAAATTTCTGTGAGCAATATGGCTTACCTCCTATTCCACCTTCACGCAAACACAAGCATATTTCTGACAGGAAAAATAGAGACGGTAATCAAAAATATTATAAACCATATAAAACTTACAAACCTTATAAAAAACACAAATTCCAGATTGATAAATTTTATGAGAAAATAAGATCAAGAAAAAATTGGTCACCCAAACCACGCACAGACTAACACAAAGCCAAATGCTATAAGTGTCAAAAGCCTAGTCATTTTGCAAATAACTGCCCAGTAAAAAACAAGATTAACCAGTTAAAAATTGATAATGAAGAAAAAGAAGACTTAATCGTGTCTTAGAATTAAGAAATATTGACTCCAGTGAAGAAATCCTTTCAGAATCAGAATCTAGTAATTACACATCTACTGAAGACGAAATGTCTAGTTCCACTCGAATCAAAATAGGCTGCCAAGATAATTATTGTAAAACAATCAATATCCTTACCAAACAAGAAGAACAAGAAGAATTACTAATAGATCTAATTGGGAAAATTGAGAACCCAGATTTAAAGTCAGAATACTTAAAAAAGTTAAGACGAGTCATTCTCCGAAATGAACAAGAACAAGATCAAGTTAAAAAACCATCCGGCAAAATAAGTCTTACAACAACATTAGAACGATTCAACAAAGTAAAAAAAGAAGTAATCATCCAAGATCTACAATATGAGGTCAACAAAATTAAAGACGATATCAAACAGTTAAAATTTACAAGTCAAGAGTTACAAATTGAAAATCAAGAAATCAAAACTCAGTCAATCAATACGAGTAATCTGGATGCTGAACCATCTCACCATGAAGACGAACGAGACCACAGTCATGATAATGTTTTAAATCTTATACAACAAATTCATATTAAAAAATGGTACATCACAGTAAGATTAGTCATCCAAGATTTTGAATTAACAACCATAACCCTTGTTGATTCAGGTGCTGACTTGAACTGCCTTCAGGAAGGATTAGTCCCAACAAAGTATTATATTAAATCAACCCAATCTTTAAAATCTGCGAATGGTAGTAAAGTGGAACTAAAATATGAAATCCCAAAAGCCCATATTTACCAAGATAATGTCTGTTTTAAAACACCCTTTGTCTTAATAAAAAATATAAGTGATCAAATGATTATAGGCCTCCCATTCATCACATTATTATACCCTTTCACAACAGATTATGAGTCGATAACCACTTACCCAATGCATCAAAAAGTCACATTCAAATTTCTGGTTAACCTTACAATCCAAACCATAAAAGCTTTTCAAAAAGATTCTATATCACAAACAATCAATTTAATTAATTGTAAAACCCAACAGTTATCTTTTCTTAAAGAAGAAATCAAATTTAAAAGAATTACCGAACAATTAAGCCAAGAAACTCTTCAATCTAAAATACAAGAGTTTGAAGCAACTATTAAAAGTAAAATCTGTACTGATCTCCCCAACGCTTTTTGGCATTAAAGGTTTCAGTGAAGCTAAAATACCTACTAAAGCAAGGCCGATACAAATGAGTCAAGAAATCGTGGAATTTTGCAACAAAGAAATTAATGAACTTCTCAGTAAAGGAATAATTAGGAAAAGTAAATCCCCATGGTCATGCGATGCATTCTATGTCCAAAAGCAAGCCGAACTCGAGAGAGGAGTCCCCAGATTAGTCATCAATTACAAGCCTCTTAATTCCATTCTTGAGTGGATTCGTTACCCGATCCCTAATAAAAAAGAACTAGTTAACCGTTTAGGAAATGCCGACGTCTTTTCAAAATTTGATAGAAAAGTGGATTTTGGAAAATCCAGATTCATGAGAATGATAGGTATAAAACTGCCTTTGTCACCTCATTTGGTCATTACGAATGGAATGTAATGTCATTTAGCCTTAAGAACGCACCTAGTGAATTCCAAAACATCATGAACGAAATATTCAACCCATACAGTGAATTTTCAATAGTATACATTGATGATGTTCTTATTTTCTCTCAGTCCATAAAACAACATTGGAAACATCTCAGTAAATTCCTAGAAATTATCCAGAAAAATGGTTTGGTTGTCTCCGCATCAAAAGTCTAGTTATTTCAAACCCAAATAAGGTTCCTTGGTTTCAATATATTCCAATCCACAGTTAAACCAATAAATCGTGTCATTGAATTTGCTGACAAATTTCCAGATGAAATTCTTGACAAAAGTCAACTTCAAATGTTTCTAGGTTCCCTCAATTATGTTTCTGATTTTTATCAAGATCTACGAAAGCAATGTAAGCCTTTATTCGATCATCTCCAGAGCAATCCTCCTGCCTGGACAGCTACTCATACGAACATAGTCAAACAAATCAAACAACATGTCAAGACTCTTCCTTGTCTTGGTATTCCTTCTGCCAATTCTTTGAAAATTGTTGAAACTGATACTTCTGACATTGGTTATGGAGGCATCCTCAAGCAAAGAGTTACCCCACATCAACCAGAACAAATTGTCCGCTTCCATTCCAGCATTTGGAACCAATCCCAGAAAAATTATAGTACTATTAAAAAAGAAATTTTATCCATAGTTTTATGCATATCAAAATTTCAAGATGATTTATTAAACCAAAACTTTTTAGTCAGAGTCGATTGCAAAAGCGCAAAGCAAGTTCTTGAAAAAGATGTTCAAAATGTTCCATCTAAACAAATTTTTGCCAGATGGAAAGCCATTTTAAGCATTTTTTTTTTTATTTTGAAATAGAATATTTGAGAGGAAGTGATAATTGTATTCCAGATTTCTTAACTACAGAATTCTTGCAGAGTAAGCATGTCTGATAAAGCTCCAGACAAGCAGTCAACCCGGAGGCTCCCTGCCTCTTTAGCACCAGTCAAACAGGAGTCTTTCACTCTTTCATCCTTGGTCCCCTACCCTAGTCATTCATCCATTCCTATCAGGAACCAGTACTCAGCCCTTGGATCCACCTTGGACCAAATGAGGCCTAATTATCTGTTAGCCCTGGTTTCCAGTTATGATCCTTTTCAATCTCTAGTAGAACCCTAGTCAAGCCCAGTCCCTTTTTCCCCATCTTTCCAATATATTCCCAAAGACCCTAGTCACAATCTTTTTTTCATTGAACCATCCCTCAGTCAACTAAAAGCCCACGAAGTAATTGCCAAAAGTATCTATCCCCCCAACTGGCACTTTGCACCAAGTCACCCAAAAAAGTCAATCAAGTTTTACATTGAGATCCTCCTCCATACTGCCTCTATCCACCTTAAGCCAATCAATGACAAAAATAACCCCAGTATAGTTCTTTATCATTCCATTTACAATTTGAAAGTAGTCAGCCTGTCTAAATGGAAACGTCCTCCCTATGACAGACAGGAACTTCCGAATTCTGACACTCCATTTACATATTTTGATTACATTGATGCCTAGAGTAAAGTTTTTCTCCACCAAACTGAGACCTTCAGTCACTCATGGTTTATCAACTTTGACAGTAAATTCAAGGGATCCTTTCCCAAATGGTTCTTGAAATGGTGGTCTGATTTTGGACCCATGCTCAGGCTCCTACCTCCTCCTCTCCAGGACACAGTCAAATTTTTCAATGAACGACATCCATTCAGTGAAGCAGATAGAGAATTCCCACTTCTATTACATTTCATGGCCAAATACAAAGTGCCGTGGATTCTTAAGTGGCGATATGAGATATGCCAAGATATACTAGTACGCCACTTCTCAGTCAAATGGTGGGATAAATTCAACCATGATCGCATCATTTCCCAGGTTCATCAAGAATTTTCAGTCACAAAGTCAACAGTCAAGAAAGAGCCTACAGTACAACCTTCAAAGTCCATCGCTTCTTCCTCCTCCACACTATCTCTGGAAGACAAGTCACTTGCCGAGTTAAAAGAAATGGTCTGAATGCTCATGATTCGTGCTACACAGTTAGGCGAAGAAAGTGCAGATTCTGAAGATAATAAAAGCCCTACACAGTCATCCTCATCAAGCAGTCACTGGTCAACCTCTTCCTCCCCCTTGGGAAATCAAGCTGCTACTGATCACCCATCATCTAGTAAAAAGTTGTCATCCAGTAAACAATATTTTCCCTCCCAAGAAAAGAAGAAGATTATTTGGTCCGATTTCCAAGATAGTCAAGATCCTTTTGAGCCTTATGATCTCAGTGAGCTCTGAAGCTTCAGTTCAAGTCTCGTGCTGCTACAGTCAACCAGTCACTATTCACCAATAGTTTCAGTCTCGTGCTACTACAGTATCCTGACAAAGTAGTATTCATGAACAGTGATGCCACGTCCTCTTTTGACAAATTGGTCTTCTGCCACAGTAAACGACGAATTTACTTTCGATCACAGTAAATTACAATCATTCATGTCATGGTGCCTCTGCCTATATAAAGAGAGCCCATTCTTCATTTCAAAAAACTAGAATTTCATACTCTTTTCTCTACTTAGTTTTCATATATGGTTTTGAGATTTCTAAGTTTTCAGAAGACCTCCAGTAAAGCTCGTCTTAGTTATTTCTCATGTAAGATTTCAAAGTTTCAAATCAGTAAAACAAAGTTATTTCAGCCATCTATGATTTTAAGCATAAGCAATTTACAAATCATTTTCTTATTCATATTTATAATTATTTTCCATATCATTTACATTCTCTCATGCTATTTAAATTATTACCTTATTCCTCAAATTTTTGAGATAATTCGCTCCCTTACTCTGGATTTAATTGACATTTGGAATCATTCACACCAGTAACTGCTTCCGTCCCCCTTTTGGTATTAGAGCCATAAGCGTTGAGATCTTATTTCTGTTTAGTTAACTCTTCTGCCCAAGTGGTTGGATATCTTTGTCTATCTTAATTCTGCTAGTATCGTTTATTCTGTTTATTCATATTGCTCTCATAATCTATTGTTCTATCTTTTCTCCAAACAGTAAGTCTGGGCCCAAACAATAAGTCCCTGGGAGAGGCTTGAGCTGGTGGTGCATGAGCGGAGACGAGTGAACGACAGTAGGTTCTAAGGTAATTATGAATTTAATAGATAAGCGTTGTTAGTCTGATTACAGTATTTAGGATACCTAAAACTTTGGAAAAATGAGTCGGCTATTCAAATCTAATTCTTCAACTAGCTCTAGATCTAGTTTGACAAATTTAACAAAAATTCCAGACATAGTCAATGAAGAACAAGTAACATATGATGCTAGTGAAGAAGTAAACTTCCATGACTGAAATATACCCAAAATTCCATCCAGTGAAATTTATAAGAAAAAATGGTCAATTTCCTCATTTAAAAGTGAACATCATGTTAAGACAGTAGAACAAGTTTATGCTTTAAGTAAAGAACATGAAACTTGTCAATTGTTTAATGATGAGTCCTTATGAAAACACAGAAAAGATGGTCATAACTTCTTACATATCGGCTTAGTCCAAGTCGCAGTTAAACCCCTAACAAGATTAGGTCTTAATGCTTCGGTATTATTATGTCTCCGAGATGCAAGATTCACTAATTTTGGTGATAGCACTCTTGGAATGATTGAGTCAAGTTTGTGTAATGGACTAATCCACTTTGATTGTTATCCAGATTTCACAATAAGTCTCTATGATCCCCATGTCTTAAAAGCTTTAACATTAAATATTAAAACTTCAGGATATCATGTGCTTGAAGGTAGTCAACCCTTAGCTTTAATATTCCGAATTTATTATAAAACCTCAGGTACAAACATGAATTTCCAAGCTCTTAATAAAAGTCCAAAAGATCAAACTTTACTCATACAAAGTAACCAAGGAAACTCAAGAATCCGAGTCCCCCAGACGATCAGTTGGTCGGATGTCAATCTCCCGGCTGAATGGTCATTAGTCAATGAAAATCAACCGCTTAATATACAACGAAACTTTACAAATTTTGATGATATTCAACAATACTTAGATGGCACAGTCAAAATAAAATTTGATAGTCAAAGACCCAAGTCTAGTGTCCAACTTAGAGACATCGAAGATACTTCCTCTTCTGCAAAAGTTGACCCTACCAGGCATTCTTTTGCTGGGTCTGCTTCTACCATGACTGAGTCCACAAGAGATCAGGACATCAACCAGGAATTAAAAAACTTAAAGTTAAAAGGTGTCCAAACTAAGTCTCAACTTAGCTACGGTACTTATAAAGAACCAACTTCACCAACCCAGTCAGACTTTGAAGTCCATTCTCAATTGTTAACAATGACGAAACCATTTCAAATTAATTGGAAAATACTAAATCAAGATATTGAGTCAATTAACAACATTGATAGCAGAAATACTTTCCGCCAAAGATTTAATCCCCAAGAAAAAGAAAATTTATTTCAACATTGGGAACATTTAATGAAACAAACCCAAACTAATTTATATTTCTTTGATTTTGTTGATAAACATTACCAAGAAGTTAATAACTTAAACGTCATTACTAAGGAACATTGGACAAAGGAAGATTCAACCCAAGTCACATCTAGTCATCCTCCTCCCGAAACAATCATCATCAACGTCAATCAAGCCAAAGTTGTAGCATCTCCATTTAAAATTGCCATACAAGAAACAGGTCAAGATTTAAAAAAATTAATCGAACAAAACAATTATACAAATCAAAGTCTCATAACCTTAGGACAACAATTAGATAAAATTGAAACAAAAATTGATAAATTAGTACTTGACAAAAAAAGCCCAAAACCCAAAAGACGTTCTCCGGAAGTAAAACTGGATTACTATATATATATATATATATATATATATATATATATATATATATATATAAAGGCAGCAAACTACCATCAATGGTACATGTATAGATGTCCAAAACCCGGAAAAGGAGAGTGATCAAAGGCATCATCATCATCTCATTTGCTCAGGTATGTATGTTACATCTCGATCACAAGTGCCATTTGGATTTTGCTAACCCATAATTTTCCACGTCAGCAATCTGCTTATCTATTAACAAAAACTTTTGTTTTCCAGCAATTTTGAATTGTATTGCAGTTATGGGTTTATTCCGAGGATTAATTGCCACGATTCTCCTTAAACTTTTGGGTATAATTAAATGGGACAGTTTTTAGTCACCGTAATTTGAGGAGGAACAATTTTGATCACCGTAGTTTCAATTTTATCATTCTGATCACTGTATTTTACTCCGTTACCAAATTGAATCACTTAACCAACTTCCATTAAATATATTGGGCATTTTAGAACTTTTGCTCCTAAAATTTACAAAATAATGAAGTGGTGGCACATAAAGATAGTGGAGAATTGGAAGGATTTGAAGCTCCACTGTTCTTAGCAACAGAACGAGGGCAGGTGGAGTATCTTGCTCGTTTATGTATAGCAAATAGAAGTTTTGTATCCATCGATTGCACGTCGTAAAAAATAAATAAATTATAATCTTATGAATCGTCTTATTGAATGCTTTCAAGTTGAAAAAGTAGTAGTAGGATCCGGAGATGACCTTGGAAATGATATGTTGCATACGGTAGGAAGATTTTCGGCATTGACACAAATTCATCCTATTCGAGGTGCAATTTAGCAAATCCAAAGAGAATTACAATGGTTCGAGGAGGTACAAAGTGTTACAGATCCTACAATTATTGAAGTTGTAAATAAAAAGAGTATGACATCACGTGAACTAGTTACACTTGCATAGACAAAAAAAAGGTGAATTTATATATATATTTTTTGTTAGGTAAATAGTGTTAGACATCAGATTTTAAGAAGGAAAGAAGGAGAAGTCTTTTGTTATTCTGTAAAAGAATGGAGGAGATGAACAAGACAATCTTTATTGCTTATTAACCTTCACATATTACAGCATTTAGCTATTTATAGCTTTGTAGTTGATTACTTAGAGATCAAGTAAGTCTCTTAACTAATATAACACTTTCCTAACTGTTCTAACACACTTAACAACTTTTCATAGCTGTCCTAACTACCCTAACAAACTTAACAGAACTCATAGCTGTCCAGCACCTATAATACAGCTAAGACATAGCTGTTTATGGACAGCAGGGAGGCATACCAGCTAGGCGCAGCACACCAGCATGGACAGCAGCTAGGCGCAGTATATCAGCATGGACAGCAGGAGGTGAGGCGCTTCTTAGGCGTAGTGAGGCGCACATAGGCGCAGTCATCTAACATGCAGGCGTAGTGGCGCAATCATAGGCGCACATGCAGGCGTAGTGGCGCAACATAGGCGCAGTGCAGGCGCAGTGGCGCAACATAGGCGCAGTGCAGGCGCAGTCATCTAACATCCCCTCTCAAGCTGATGATGGAGAGGCCCCGAGCATCAGATTGGAAGAATGTAAATAGAAAAGATCATCTGCTAAAGCTTTAGTGAAGATGTCGGCCACCTGATCACCTGAAGACACATGTTGAACATCCAAGTCACCACGAACCACACGCTCACGAACAAAGTGGTAATCAATCTCAATATGCTTAGCACGAGAATGAAAGATGGGATTGGCACAGAGACTTGTGGCTGAAGTACTATCACAGTAAATCAAAGGAGGTTTTAACAAAGGGATGTGAAGAGCACATAATAACTGACGAATCCAGGCAACTTCAGCAGCGGTAATAGCAAGGGCTCGATATTCAGACTCAGTACTAGATCGGGAAACCGTGGTTTGCTTCTTGGACATCCAAGAGATAGGATTATTACCAAGATAGACAACGACACCAATAGTAGAACGACGATCAGTCGGATCTCCAGCCCAATCTGCATCAGTATAGGCAATGAGGTCTAAAGAGCCAGCAGATAAGGAGATGCCCTGATGCTGAGTACGTTTAAGATATCGAAGGATGCGCTTGACAGCCATAAAATGAGACTCAGATGGTGAGTGCATGTACTGACAAACCTGATTAACAGAGAAAACAATATCGGGTCTGGTGAAGGTCAAGTACTGTAATGCACCAACAATGCTCCGATAGTTGGAAGGATTACCATACAAAGAGCCATCATTTTTCTTAAGTCGGGATCCAGGTACACTAGGAGTATCAATAGGCTTGCAGTCCAGCATTGAAGTTTTAGTGAGTAAGTCATGAATGTACTTGGATTGAGAAACAAACAAACCATTGGAAGTATATTGGATCTGTAACCCCAAGAAGAAGTGAAGATCTCCAAGGTTTTTGATGTCGAATTCTGCAGTGAGAGAAGCCGTGACCTCTGATATTGCAACAATATTACTACCAGTGAGGATGATATCATCCACATATAACAGAAGAATAACAACTGCAGAAGATGTTTGCTTGACAAAAAGAGAGGCATCAGCCCAAGTAGTTTGAAAGCCTAGCTCAGAAAGAAAGCTAGTAAACTTATCATTCCAGGCTCGAGGAGCTTGCTTGAGGCCATAGAGAGATTTTTGCAGTTTGCACACATGATCAGGATGGCATGAATCTTCAAAACCAGGAGGTTGTGTCATATATACTTCTTCCTTAAGTTCCCCATGCAAGAATGCATTTTTAACATCAAGCTGTTTAAGAGGCCATTGAAAATGAGCTGCTAATGCTAAAACTAATCTGACAGTAGTAGTTTTGACCACTGGACTGAATGTCTCACCATAATCAAGACCTTCTTCCTGACTGAAACCTTTTGCTACAAGCCGAGCCTTATGTCTAGCAATAGTGCCATCTGAATTTTTCTTGATTCTGTAAACCCATTTGCAACCTACCAAGTTTTTGGAAGTAGGAAGAGGAACTAAACACCAAGTGTCTTGTCCATACAAGGCATTCATTTCATCCTCCATTGCTTGCTGCCACACAGGAGAGGAAGAAGCTGATTTGAAGGATACTGGTTCAACTTGAGCAAGATCAACCTCAGATGATAGAACATGAGTGGAGTGAAGAGCCTTTTGCTTGAAAATACCACTCTTGGACCTAGTTTGCATATGATGCATATTTACCCCAGAGATGGGTAACACCACTTCCAAGCATTGAGGATGAAAGTCATCATCAGTGGTGCTACTAGGATGAGCAAGTGAAGGGTCAGGGGGAGAAGAGGCTTCCAAGAAGTCAGGGGCAGTATCAGTCGATGTTTGATCAGAAGGTGATCCATTTGTGACATCATTTTGAGCAGGTTCAAGTGAATGCTGATCAATGTCAAGCTCAGGACTAGAACATTCAGGGAAAAAAGAGGACTGAGTAACAGGAGACTGTGTAAATGTTGAAGGTATGGAGGAAGGAGGAGACATGTTATCTGAGACGTCTAAGACAGAAGAAGCAGATGAAGGACACTGAGATTTAAGGAGCAAAGAAGAAAAAGGAAACTGAAGCTCATCAAACAACACATGTCTAGACACAAAGGTTTTTTTAAACACTAGATCATGACAGATGAAACCTTTGTATTTTTCTGCATACCCTAAGAAAACACACTTTTTTGTTTTAGGTTGAAGTTTAGTAGAGTTATAAGGTTTTAATAGTGGAAAGCAAGCACATCCAAAAACTTTTAGATGAGTAAGAACTGGAAGTTTGGAAAATAAGGATTCAAAAGGAGATTTCATTTTCAACAGAACACATGGCATTCTATTTATAAGGTAGGTTGAAGTAGCACAAGCATAGAACCAAAAATGAGCTGGTAAGGAGGCTGTTTGAAGAATGGTGATTGTTGTCTCAAGGATGTGTCTGTGCTTTCTTTCTGCTAGACCATTTTGTTCAGGTGTATAGGGGCAAGACCTGTGATGAGCAATTCCTTTGAGAGCCAAAAAGGTCTGAAATTTTTGACTAATATACTCACCACCTCCATCACTTTGAAGAACTTTGATTGAAACAGAAAATTGGTTTAGAATGTAAGTATGAAAAAGAACAAAGATAGAAAGAACCTCAGATTTATTTTTCATTGGAAAAATCCAAGTATATCGTGTACACTCATCTACAAAATTGACATAGTATCTAAACCCTTCACCAGAGATAATAGGTGAAGGACCCCATACATCAGAATGAAGTACTGCAAAAGGAATAAGAGATTTGGAACTAGAGACAGGAAAAGACTGTTTTGACAATTTTCCTTCTAGACAAGATTCACAAATAGCAGGAGTTGAATCTTTAGAAACAGAAATGCTAGCCTTGTGTAATGCAGCAGACACAATCTGGTTTGAAGGATGTCCTAATCTTCTGTGCCACAGTTGAGTATGAGTAAGTTTTCCAAGAAGAGCAAAAGGGGATGAATTCTGAGGAACATTAAAAGCTTTATTTGAAGAACAACTGAAAGGAAGAGGATACAAGCCATTCTTACTCAGTCCTTGGAAGAGTGTGACACCTGTGGTTCTATCCTGAATTAGAAAAGAAGACTCAGTACAAGAGAAGGAACAATGGTTATCTCTGCACAACTTATTGACAGATAACAAGTGTGTTGAGATATGAGGAACATGAAGAACTTCATTTAAAAGAAAACAGTGAGGTGTGGGATTAGTAGTCTCAAGAAAAGAGTGACCAGCATGAGCTATTTTCAAACCTGAACCACCTGCTGTAGTAATGATGTCTTCAGAGGAGGAAGGATTTGGCCTTTGAACTTGAGATAAATCAGAAGTCATATGAGCTGTGGCTCCAGTGTCTGCAATCCAGTACTCTTGCTGCTGAGCAGGATGTGTTATCTGTGTATTCATAGCAGTTAGATTGGCTGGAGGAGAGGATCCTTGATAAGAATAGTTCTCCTTGTGATAACAGTTCATGGCTGAGTGACCAGGTTTCCAGCATATCTGGCAAGGCTCACTGATTGGTGATGGTTGATTCAGATGTCGATGATAACAATCTGCAGCTATATGTCCCTTCTTCTCACAAATTTGACAGATTGGTGGTGGCTGATAATAGTTCTGAGTTGATGCACTAGGAACACCAGGTGCTGAGGAGTAACTAGAACCTCCCTTATTTCCATTATTCCAAAATTTTGAATTATTGTTCCCACCATTGCCACTATTTCCATAGTTGGGATACCACTTACCTTTGTTCTTGCCTTTGCTGACATTGCCTCTGTACCCATTATTGAAGTTGTTGGTGGAACATCCACTGTTTTGGCCATAACCTCCAATGTAACCAAACTGCTGAAAATTATCAGACAGCTGCTGAACATTTTGAGAGGTATTACTGGGTTTCACAATGTTAGACATGTTATTGAAAGTAGGTGCACCAGATGAGTTTGTGACTTCATGATCAGACCTTAACTGAGTACCATCATTAGTAGCTGAAAAAGCAGAAAGGAAAGATGGATGCTCAGAGGATTGATCGATGATTGTTTCTTCAGCCAAAAGTTGAGACCTGAAATCCTTGAGACTGATAGAATTCTCTCTTCCACGAATGACACATCGAAAGGTATTATATTCAGTAGGCAGACCTCTTAATGCAAGAATAACAACATCCTCATCTTCAAAACGGACATTACATGATTCCAAGAGATCTCTAGCAACCTTAATTCTTTGCAAGTATTGAGTCATATTTTCTGAGCCTTTCTTAACATTTTGAAGATCAGTTTTCATCTGAAAGATAGAGGCTTTAGTAGAAGAGGCAAACCTGTCTCTCAGGTTGGTCCACATTTCTTGAGCACTTTTGCAACCAATAACACAGGAAATGGCAGATGTGGAGAGAGTTGAAGTAATGAGTTGCATCAGTGCTTGATCGTGCATCCTCCATATGAGGTAAGCATCAGAGGGTGGATCCTCAGGACCCAATTCAGAGATAGAGCGAGGAGGACATTTCTTTGTGCCATTGACAAACTCAAAAATGCCATTTGCATTGAGAAGAAGTTCCATCTGGAAGTTCCAGGTGATGAAGTTGTGATCATCAAGTTTGACAGTGACTGCATTTCCGATTGTTGGAATAAGAGAAGCAATCGGTGATTGCAAGATTTGAAGTTGAGCAGCTGTAACCATGGTGAGTAATCTATTAAGGAATGTAATACGGCAGGAACCACTTTCTTTTGAGAGGTTCTGAGAAGGAATTATGAAGAAGGAGCAGAAACAACTTTCTTTTGAGAAGTTCTAAGAAGGAATTGTGAAGAAGAAGCATAAACAACTTTCTTTTGAGAGGTTCTGTGGAGATTTGCAGCGGAAGCAAAGGTAGAAGATCGATCACTCATAAATGGGGTTAACCATATATCATGAGGCAAGCTCTGATACCATGTTAGACATCAGATTTTAAGAAGGAAAGAAGGAGAAGTCTTTTGTTATTCTGTAAAAGAATGGAGGAGATGAACAAGACAATCTTTATTGCTTATTAACCTTCACATATTACAGCATTTAGCTATTTATAGCTTTGTAGTTGATTACTTAGAGATCAAGTAAGTCTCTTAACTAATATAACAATTTCCTAACTGTTCTAACACACTTAACAGCTTTTCATAGCTGTCCTAACTACCCTAACAAACTTAACAGAACTCATAGATGTCCAGCACCTATAATACAGCTAAGACATAGCTGTTTATGGACAGCAGGGAGGCATACCAGCTAGGCGCAGCACACCAGCATGGACAGCAGCTAGGCGCAGTATATCAGCATGGACAACAGGAGGTGAGGCGCTTCTTAGGCGTAGTGAGGCGCACATAGGCGCAGTCATCTAACATGCAGGCGTAGTGGCGCAATCATAGGCGCACATGCAGGCGTAGTGGCGCAACATAGGCGCAGTGCAGGCGCAGTGGCGCAACATAGGCGCAGTGCAGGCGCAGTCATCTAACAAATAGTAACTTTAGCTCTATATTTTTTAATAGACCCGCAAAAGAGACCCCCAATTGAGGGTAAATTTATATTTTAAATAGCTCTATCATTGATCTTAATGAATTCTCACATGTGCATTAAAAGAGAGGCAAGATTTTAAATTTGATGCACCTAAGTGTTGATAAGGTGGACCAATGGATACTCCGATCCACAACACAACAAGATGAGATTTTAAATCTAAATCGATCTGGAGCACTCGTTTTTCTCATTTCCTCATTCACAAGACTAGGATGATAATATTTTTCACTTTTGATAAGATCCTTGTTTTTCTGAATTCGTATATTCGCAACAAATAAAAAATAACTACATCACGTACTTTGGTATAAATTTAATATAAAAATTTGATAGGACTACCATTTATGATTTCACAGACAAGGACAAAAAAAAAATTGAGAATCTTTAGTCTTTGGCCAAGTCAATTTTCTTGCTCTATAAATGTATGCTCACATATTAGTGGGAAGTTACAAGCTAGCTAGCAACATATGTAGCTGCTACAGGCTTCTGAAGATTGCCCCAACTCAATCTGTGAGTATTGATTTTCATGTTTGGGTTCATTTCCTTGCGTCACCTTAATTAAATTGGCAGGTTGAAAATGGCCGCTACTGGTGGTGTCACTACTGATAATCTTAGAGTTACTCTTCAACTTAATAATTATGAAGATTGGAGTTTTCGGGTTAAGACTTATTTGTTGGCTGAAGATCTTTGGGACCTTGTGGAAGCCACTAATGAAGCTCCTAAAGAAGATGGTGAGGAAGATGAATTATTTAAGGCTTGGAAGAAGAAAAATGCCAAGGCCTTATATGCAATCCACAATTCTTGCGGGGACGCCACTTATCCTCTGATACGTGGCATCACCACGGCAAAGGATGCCTGGAATATTTTGGATGAAAATTTGAATAGGCCAGTTGATCATGAAGCATCAAACACCACGGCTGATGAACCGTCAAAAACCAAAGGTACGTATGTGAGTATGTATCTCATTGTCAAAATATATAAGGAATAAAAAGATCTAAGCGCATAAGAGTTCCATTTTCAGATACGAGATCTGTTCTTGAGGCGTATTCAAACTCAGAGCATAATGATGCTGGAGTAGAAAATCAGTTGGCAATTGAAGAAGGCCGCGCTCAAGGTATTATGTTTCGGTTCAAATTAAAGAGGGAAATGTTATTAGCGCTATAAAAAAGTTATCCTGCATTCCATGATCTTCTTTTAACCATTTTTAACTTATTTAAATGTCTGATGATTTTTTTAGAGTAGCAATAAGGGTTGTAAAATCTAAAAAAAACTACACTTAATAACACAATTATAACAAAATTTGCATAGAAGGAGAATCAAAATTTTCCAATAACCAAGAACAAACTTTTTTTAATATTGTGATTTTAATTATTTGCCTCCTAAAGTAACCAAGGGTAATTAAATTGTCATGTAGAAATTCACTTTTAATTGTACTTATTTCCCGTTAACGAAATTAAGGTATTGCATGTGGTTTAACGGTTAGGATTTGGGGTTTTTGAAAATTTTGGGGATGGGGGGATAGGGATGGGATGTTTGAATAGGGATGGTATGGAAGAGCTTAAGTATGCTTAGGATTTAGTTCTCGAGTTTTAGGTGAAGCCCAAACTTACGGGTTAACTTGAGGCATAAACAACTAATTAACTTCATTTTTTTAATTTAGGAGTATTGTTGGAATTTTAAATTTAAATACTTTGTGTTGTTCTTATTTATTAAGATTTTGACCTAGTGCCTTTGCATATAAAAAACATCGGCATGCAGAGCATGAAGAGGGCAATGCCCCCGCCGACACCAAGTCCCTCTACGCACTTTTCGCATTTTACATATTCAAAGATGACTGGAATACTGCAATGGAACTTCATAAGCAACATCCCCATTTACTGAACGAAACACTTTCAAACGGTGCAACAGTTCTTCAAGCCGTGATCGTGAATGTTCAGTGGAGGGGGTCAAAAAGGGTGCGCATAGCAAAACAGTTGGTGCAGTTAATGCCACCCGAAAGTTTGGAAGTACAAACCACCGATCAAGATAAATACACAGCTATTTATTTAATCTTTCTATATCTTCCAGACGCCGTTGATTTGGTGGAGTGCATGTATAAAAGGAACCCCAACATACTTAATAGTCCTCCCCCTCCTTCCAATCCTGTAGATTTGACTCCCCTTCTTGCAGCTCAGGGTTTGTATTTTGGGGAAAAAATGGCGAAATATCTCTACTCTGTCACTCCACATCAAACTCTATGTGTTACCAGTGCAGCTCAACTTATTTCCGATGGTTTCAGACTTACAAGATTTGGTAAGATATTCTACTAGTTTCAGACATGACCATCTTTCAATTATGACATCATTTGATGACTATTCCATTGTTAGTTTTCAGTTTTTCTCTTTTTATGTTTAAAATATGAAAAAATGAGTTATGAGTAACGATGCAAGAGGGATAAAGTATTTTTAGTTTTGGATTTTAGTTTCAATTAATTTCTAGCGTGCTATCAGTTTCCATTGATGATGTGTTACTATTTTTTTCGGCATCCAATCTTCTTAATTTATCTTAGGCTATATATGTTTGGATGAGAAACTTTAAAATACTGAGGATTTAGATAAAATTAGTTAAAACTGAGGAATTTTAAATTAAGTACCAAGGAATATATTTGCAAATGATAAGATGCAAAGCATTAGGGATTTGTAATTGTAAATAACATCTATCAGGGTATTACTTTGAAAATCTGTTGTTTAGGGGTTTTGTTATGCTCATTTGGTGCATGTTCTTCCTTTCTAGATACTCAATTAGCTACTTACAAGCACTCAATTCAAATGTTTAGAATGCCTTGAGGATAATGCTAGCGATACCAAATTTGTACGTAAAACACACACTAATACATGTAGGATCCACTAACACCAATAGAGCCCTTTTGTATTAATGTTTGGTTGACAAATATGGTCTCTCTAATATTTTCCATGCTTTTTTATTACCAATATAGCCTAGATCCCTTGATATTTTGAAGTTTTTTATCCAAACATACCTTATCGTATTTCTTTTTGTTACAAATCATTTATTCCCTTACACATAATAATTTATTTTTTTACTCAATCTGCTATAGATATTGCATGGGATCTAATTCAGCGTTACCCAAATTTAGCTTTAGCTAAAGACTACGATGGGGTAACCCCTTTAGCGGCATTGGGTGGTATGCGCTCTGCATTCTTAAGTGGAAGCCAACTAAAATTCTGGGAAAAATGGATTTATGATGGTTAGTATACTACTTTAAAAAAATTATCTTTTCTTTATGATCAATTGTTGTACGTACATGTTTATTAATTGGAATATAATTGTATGTATATATATATATATATAGCTGGTTTGGCGCTGGATTGGATTAGACTTGATATATAACTCATCAAATTTAATGCATTTTAAATATAAAAATAAATTAATGTATTTTCATCATAAGAGGATTAGAGGGAGTAGATATAGAAGGAGAAAATGTAAATTTCCACTTTTATTTCTAATCCTATAATTCTTTTAAAATAAAACCACATCTAATTTTATTTTCAAAATACATTTAATTTTATGAATTATCCAATTCAATCCGGCTCACTAAACGTGCCATATATTTAATTTGTGATTGTGGTATGTGGGCCCTTTTTTCGTGTCTCCATCGTGAGCCCTTCAAATCTCAGAGCCATGCCAAAGAAAAATCTTTTGGAAAAATCTTGCTTCAAAACAGTAGTTGCATGTGATTCGAATAATACTGATTATTGGGCTTCTCTTCTTGTCTTGATATATAGGTATTTATATAAAACCTTCCCCAACCATCAATTGACATGGCGGATGTCCAAACCCCCAAAAATAATCAAAGGCATCGTCTCATTTGTAAAGGTATATATAATATATGTATCCATCTTAAATATAATTAATTATAATTAAGTTGCTATAACAAAAACCAAACGACATTTGAAGTCTGGCAACTAAGCGACGGCCTCGTCGATCCATGGTTAGACAGCAAGATTAATAATCTTACATGCATCTTAATTATAATTAATTAGCTTTGTATCTATACCTAACTAAGAGCTCTTATTTTCCAGCAATTTGGATTTGGAATGGAGTTGTGCGTTCATTATGCGGACTAGTCGTGATCAATCTCTCTATACTTTTAGGTATCCTACTTCACTATTTGATATTCTTTAATTCTCTTTCTTAATCGTGAGTTCTTTTTTAAAATATTATGTTATAATTAACTTCATTTTTGTTTTCAATATTGTCATCCTCAGGACAATTCAATAGAACACATAAATTGAAATTCATCCACGTCCGCATTCTGGAATTTCTACCTATTATGTGCGAAGTGACGAAAGATATGACTGTCGATGAAATATTGGAAGCCTTTCGAGAAGCACTATTCCTAGCAATTGAAAAAGGGCATGTGGAGTATCTTGCTCATTTATGCAAGGCAAATGCAGGCTTTTTAGCTATCAATAATAAAAACTGCCAGAGCATCCTTCAATTTGCCATAGAATGTCGTCAAGAGAAAGTTTATGATTTTAACTATCACCTCATCGAACGCTTCCGAAAATTAATTGTAGGACAAATAGATAACTTTGGAAATAATGTGCTACATACGGTAGGAAGGTTTACGGCATCAGCACAAATTAATGATATCCGAGGTGCAACTTTGCAAATGCAAAGAGAACTACAATGGTTCAAGGAGGTGGAGAGTGTCGTAGGTTCTGCAGCTCTTTATGCTACAAATGGCGATGGTATGACACCACGTGAATTATTCACAAAGAACCACAAGGAATTAGTGAAAGAGGGAGAAAAGTCGATGAAAGGGACATCAGAATCTTCAACAGTTGTAGGTGCTCTTATTGTTACAATGATGTTTGCAGCAGCATTCACAGTTCCTGGTGGAAATAATGGAGATACAGGTCTTCCTATATTCTTAAGGGAAAAGGTATTCACAGTTTTTATTATTTCAGATGCTATATCACTCTTTTCGTCTACAACTTCTGTGATAATATTTCTGGGAATCCTTACATCACGGTTTGCAGAAGATGATTTCTTCAAATCATTCCCCAGGAAAATGATATTTGGCGTTTTCACCCTTGTTGTAGCTATCGTCACTATGATGATGGCTTTTTTACGTGCCCTATACATTTTACTTCATGGAAACTTATTCATTGTTATTCCAGTTTTTTTGTTGTCCGTTGTCCCAATTGCCTCATATATGTGGATGCAGTTTCCATTTCTAGTTGAGATCTTCAATTCTACTTATAGAGAAGTCATTTTTCAGAAGAAGGTCAAAACTAATTTGGATTAAATAATCGATCCTCTGTTACTCATGCTATCTTCTGGTTTTGTTACACTCTGTGAAATCTTGTAACGAAGGACTATGTATATACGTGTGCTTGGATCCATAATAAAACTAAATTTCAATATCCATCATTCTTTAGTTTTTGGATGGGTTGGTTGTGGATTTTTTGGATGAATGTTGATAGAAATAGGGTGGATTTGTCTGAAATCTCAAGAACAAGATATTAATGTGTGAAAAGGACCCAACATTTTTTAAGTGGTGGGGTAATTCAACAAGAAGATATAAATTTTAGATCTAAAGGCCAACCACACAAAAGGAGGTTAAATTAAGGCTAGCTAAATCCAGTTCTTCTTGACTCTGCTTTTTGCTAATTATTAATGTGTAATATTCTGAATCTTCATTACTAATGGAATCGAAATTATCTTTGGATTTTTTCTAGCCATGAGTTCCCATATGGCATGACACAAGCACTCTTGGGTGGGCTGGACAATTCCATCAAATTTCAAAAAAATTTCTTTCCAAAAGTCCGAAAACACATAAAAATATAAGTTCAAAGTCTAAACACGCTTGACCTCGAGAGAGTGAAAGAATCCAGACTAAGAGGAGGTTTCTTGCTAGGTCGCATAATCGTAAGGTTAGAAATCAGCCTAAAAGACGCACTCAAAAATCATCATTCCATTCAGGCCATTTGGTAGCCTAGTGGAGACACGCCTACGAATTCAATCAAAGAAGTACCAAAATCCCTTAATCGGCTTGATCCGTCAAATCAAGGGAAACAACTTTATAAAATCTTTCAAACGTGACTATGTATGTGTGTGTGTGTGCTTGGATCCATAATAAAATTGAATTTCAATATCCATCATTCTCGTAGTGAATTTGTAATTTGAGTTAGTTATTTGATTTTGCTCACCTCTTATTGATTTGATGCATACACTTGATTTGTTTTCCTCTTAATTTTGCCATATGTAAAATTAATTAATTCATGATTGCCTTTTATATTTAATTATGAGCAAATTACAGTACTTTAGTACTTTGTGTTTACATCAAATTTTAGGGCCGATTTGGATGAGTATGGATTTGGATTTGGGTTTCTAAATTCAAATTCAGTTGTTTGTAAATTCAAATTCAGTTGTTTCTAAATTCAAATTAGTACCTTGTGTCTACCTTTCCCTCAAAAGACCCAGTCCAATTAGCTCCTCATTTGTGCGAATTTTGGCTCGAAAGAATCGGCCAAAACAAGGTTAAAATGAAGGAATTTCAAATCTCTAAGAAAATAATTAGTTTTCCAAACAATGAGATTTCAAATCCCTTCATTTGAAATCCGAATCCAAATCCAAATCTTTGATCCCAAACGAAGCCTTAGAGTTATACCTTATTTTTGAAATTTACTTACCCTGAAATCATTATAACTTGGCAACTTGACTCTACCGTTAAATATGCTGTTAAAAAATCTGTTAAGGGAGGATGTATCAATTGTGGAACCTACTTTTTAAACTCATTCAACCCGTCCAACTCCAAACCAGCGGCTGAGTGCTGAGAGAGACAGAAACCTCCCAACTCCCTCTCTGGTTTTCTACCTACACGATATTGACTAACCCAAACCGATTCTTTCCCCCCCACCGACGTGCCCAACACCGAACCCATAAACCTACCATCAATTGACCCCCCAAAACGACAAAACCGAAATCAAAGCATCTTCATTGCGTTATAATTGTGTTTTGAATTTGCAGAGAGGGAGGAAGAAGGAGAAGGAAGAGTGGAATAAAATAATTTAATTTATTCTTAATTTGAATTTATTGTTATTATTTTATTTACATGTCAAAAAATAAATTTAAAAAATAAGTCCCATAAGCGGTATATTATCGCTTAACAGATTTTTAATGCAATAATTAACGGTTGAATTAAATTATAACGTTTTAATGAATCTAAACTACATAAATAGAACTTTTAAAATATCAAATATAACTTTAAAATTTATTATAAAACATAAAATAATAAAATATAATTTAATCTTTAATTATTTCTCAAGAGTGAGAAAAATAACTTAATAATCTACAAAATTTCACTCTTCTTAATAAATATTAATTGTCAATCTTAAGTTGTAACATATTCCTCTTTCTTAAACTATTAAGTCTCCATCTTTCTTGTAATTCTTCTGAAAAAAAAATGTCAGCAAAAATGTTAATAAATGAATGGGTTGGTGGTGGTGGACTTTTTGGATGAATGTTGATAGGAAATAGGGTACGTGGATTATTTGTCTGAAATCTAAAGAACAAGATATTAATGTGTGAAAGAGATCCAACATTTTTAACGTGTGAAAGAGATACAACAAGAAGTCGAGCACACAAAAAGAGGATAAATTAAGACTAGCTAGCTCCAGTTCCAGTTCTTCTTCACTCCACTTCATGCTAATTAGTAAGGCTATCCTCCAATAATTGATGGAAAGCACTCGAACTTTGTACCAAAATCATGTGCGTGCTTTTTTATAAGATAAAATACATTATTGTTAATTGATGATGAATTAATAATAGAATGAGAAAAATAAAAATAACAATTCAAAGCAAGAGATTTGTGTGACTAATACGACATATGGCCTAATCTCTAGAGAAATCTAGCTTTGGACGGTTGAATTGGGGAGTACAAATATTTGATGGCATGAAGATTCATGTAAGGTCGATGGTGCGTATTGGAATTAAGATATTTCAAAGTTTAGATTTTCCACATTATCGATTTTAATATAAACTACGAATAAAAAATAGTAACATTATTTATTATTAAAATAAAGTATAGAATTTTAGGGTATTTTGTTAGCCATTCTGCTTTTGATTTTAATTTTAATTTTTTGTGCATGAAACATATAATAAGTACAACACAGAGGAGAGAAAGAAGTGATGATGAAAAGTGGTGGTATGGGAAGGAAGAGATAAAGAACGAAGAAGGAAAAAAAAAACTAGAAAGTGAAACTTAATTACAAAATATTGGTTTAGATTTTTAATTGTGTTTTCATCTATTTATTTTTTCTTCTACATTTGTTCTGTGTCTCTTATACCATATCATTTCTCCACCATTCTTCATCCCCTCATTTCTTCATATTTCAAGCATTAAAAGTGAAAATAAAAGACATAATGCTTATCAAACGCCCCTTAATTTTTCTATTATTCTCCAATCAACAATTATTCAAAATTTTAACTAGTGTTTTTCAGAAATGACCCGGTTTGTCCCTTTGGTATTCTATATATGCGCATTCTTACATAAACCAATGCGCTTATTTCTACATGAACCAATTTTTGGTATTGTTTGTTCATCTTTCTCTGAGGAAGAAGAAAAACTAATAAACTTGAATCAGGGATATCGATTCGAAATCATGTATCATGTTTATACATACATAACAGCCTATGGCTCAGGGAAGCCACCTGCTCTAGCATATTCTATTAAAAACAAATAAAAACATTTCCGTGTTATGTCCAAATAAATCTTGAAAAAGAAATAGATAAGATTTGTCCATATTGTATTTAAAAAAAATTCTTCGTTTTTCGTCATCAATGGAATTCCCCTTTTAATAAAGCTTAGGGTTGTTATTGCGCTTTCTTGTTCCCTTGTGTGATTATGATGGTTGAAGGGCAAGTGGCTCTTCCTTCAAAAGCTCTAACACCCAACATTCAATTTAATAAAGAAGTTCATAGAGCAAAAGGGTATTTTTTTATCATGTTTTACTCATTCTTATGTATATATCGTGTTGTATTTTATTGATCAATGTGTGATCTTTTGAATCTTCATTACTAATGCAATCGAAGTAATCTTTGGATTTTTTTCTAGCCACAAATTCTCATATGGCATGACATAAGCACTCTTAGGTGGGCACAAATCTTTGAGAAGGGGCCCAATCTCGTATTTGGTTGAAAAAAACCTATATTACTTAAGCGACGCAATAAAAAAAATACCCAAAAAAAGTTAACAATTCAAATAAAACGATAAAAAATAATATGTAAGTTAATATATGCTCTAAAGTTGAAAATATCATAAGAATTATCAAAGTTCTATCAAAACATTTACCGACGAAGTTAAAGCTGTTTTGAATGAAGTTATTTAGGAATAGATGCAAACGTTTTCTATTTCAGAAAAGAGGATAAAGAAAGTGATTACTTTGAATCTTCCTCAATATTCTTAATTTGAACGGACGACTTATGCCTTTCCATAGGGTTAATTACTCTATCCATTATGTTAAAAGGACTTGTTTAATTCAATTCTTCAATAAAGCTACTATAAGAAAGTATATTATAAGTATTGACAACGTGAGAAAATATCAGAAAAAAATAAACGTTTTTTTTTTAACATTACGACATAGAAGAAATTAAGAAAATGTGCCACTTAGTACTACGGTCTAATAGAATTCCTCTCCAGGCATTATATGGAGGTTTCCATCGAGTTTGACTTTAGTAAAGGATGAGTTTGACACGCAATGTATATAATGTAATTTCTCTCCCTTATATCCTTATATCAATTTGAAAGTATTTTTATAAAAGGCCATATAAAAATGTTTTAAATTTAAAGCAATACAATCACTAGAATATTCCTAATCAATTAGTAATAGAATTGTATGTATTATATATATCTTAACATAATTCGTAAAAATAAGAGCGGAAAATCCAACAGGAAATTCTAACCGTTCGTAGGAATGGTATGTATAAGCTGTAAAGGTATACATAATCCTTTTTGTATGTAATGCTACACCATGATATATTCAAAATGTGAACAAGAACTTTACCAAGATCAAAATGTCGGTGTTGTTCAACGAATGGGACGTTGGTGTCCCACGCTTTGAGACGGTGTTGGTAAGAAGGTTGAAATCAAATACAGAGTGCTATATTTTTTAAGAGACCCAACTTTTTTATATGATAGAGTAGTGACACATTTATTAAATTTTTATATCAAATGTAATGTAATAATATTTAATTTATGGTCTGTTTAAGCTTATTTTTAACCACAATAAACAAAAAAATAACAATTTTCTTAATATACTTAATATAAAAACATCGTAATAGACCAACAATTTTCTTTCAATATGGGCACGTACACCAAATTTCTTAAGGTGGGGCAACACAATAACCAAAAGATATCAACTTTTTGACCTGAAGGTAAATGTGAATCACGGGAGAAGCATAAAATAAGGCACACAAATAGTAAGTAGATTCGATTTGTAAACCAAATTTTAAACTACATCTTTGACACAAATTAAATTCTATGTGAAGATTATCTATTAACTAATAGGAATTTGAAATTTGTTGAGAACATTTTATGACCAAGGGTATAAACCATACTCTGAATGGAGATTAGCCTCTTCTTTCAAGTATAAGGACACTTTGTTGTATTTATCCAAAAAAATTACCTATTAAATGTAATTTATAAATACAATTACCTAAATATATTAGAGGTATAATCTGTAAATATAATTTCGCTAGGATTACTTATTAAAACTCCTTCCTGAATCTTCTAACTAATTAATTAATTAAGTGAGGCTGCGCTCTAAGAACTGATGGACAACACAACACTCGCAAATTCTACAACACGTGTTTTCATAAAAAGACAATATATTACTGTGAGGTCCAAGTGATCCATCAATAAATTAAGAAACCTAAATAGTACATTTACACGTCACTAATGAGACGTCATCAAGCACGTGAGTATTATTGAAATCATTTATTTATTTTGATATACACAGTGAACAACTGCATGTTGAACAGAGACCCTATTTTTTAATTGTCGAAATAAGATTATATACAAACGAAGACAAAATAGCTAGCCCTATATATATGCGGAAGTATTGTTGGCATGAATTTAACTACAAGCTAGCTCATAGCTGATGCATGCAGAAAGCTTTTGAAGAAGATTGCCGCAACTTAACCTAATCTCTGAGTATTATGGAATAATTAATTTATTTCTTTTCGTGTTCTTAAGTTTACATTATTTTTTGTCAAGGTAGGTTATAAATTATAATTGAATTGGCATGCAGATTGGACATTCCCATGGCAGCTACTATGAAGAATGGTGTGATTTGCAATCTTGAACCTCTTAACTCTGTTAATTATGAAGATTGGAGCTTACGGGTTAAGACCTACTTGTTGGCTGAAGATCTTTGGGACCTTATCGAATCCACCGATGAACCTCCTAAACCAGAAGCTGAAGTATCATTTAAGGCTTGGAGGAAGAATGATGCCAAGGCGTTATATGCAATCCAGGCTTCTTGCGGAGATGCTACTTATCCTTTCATCCGGGGAATCACTAGGGCCAAAGATGCCTGGGATATTTTGGCTAAAAAATTGAATGCGCCAGTTGATCATGAAGCATCAACCACCACAGCCAGTGAACAATCAAAAACCAAAGGTAGCTACGTCCGTAAGTGTATATATACTCATTGTCACAATATATAAGCTAAGCGCATAGGAATTCCATTTTCAGATACGAGATCTGTTGTTGAGGCGTATCCAAACTCAAAGCATAATGATGCTGGAGTAGAAAATCAGTTGGCAATTGAAGAAGGCCGCGCTCAAGGTAATATGTGTATCGATATTCAAATTAAAGAGGAAACTATTATTAGCATTCGAAAAGAGATCTCATGCACTTCCCATCTTCTTTTAAATCAACGTTTCACTAATTTAAAGTGCATGATGGTTTTTTAAGAGTAGAAATATCCACAATATCCGTAAAATTTCCGTCGATATATCCATATTTTGAGTCTCGACATTAAAATAAGAGGGGAAGAAATATCCGCGATATTTCCGTGAATATACCTGTATTTTAAGATTCTTGGTATAAAAATAGGGGGGAAGAAAAATCTCTCCTCAATTTTCATGATATAGGTATTAGTTTTATGTAAATATTATTGGGTGCTTAAGTTTTTTCTAAAATTTCATTCAAAATTTTCAAGTTTTGGACTAAATTTCCAACATTTTTTTATTGAGCGTGAACGATATCAATATCGAAATATCCATTGATATTTTCATAAATATTTAACTGTCAATATTCCGTGAAAAACAATATTTTCATCCTTAATTAGGACACAATTTAAACAAGATTTACATAAAAGGACAATCCAATTTTTTTCTTACAACCAAGGAGAAACTCTTTTTTTTTTTTTAAATTGTGAATTACTTGTTTGTCCCTAAAGTAACACCAAGGATTAAATTGTCATATAGAAATCCACTTTTCTAGAATTGTGATTTTACTTATTTTCCATTAACGAAATCAAATATTGTATGTGGTGTAATTGTTTAGAATTTGGGGTTGTTGAAGGTTTTGGGATGAGGATGGGATGTTTGAGTAGGGGTGGTGTGGGAGAGCTTAATTATGGGTTAGAGTTTAGTCTTCGAATTTTGAGTGAAGCCCAAACTTGTCGGTTAACTTGAGGCACAATGATTAACTCGATATTATTTTAGCTTATATAAGTATTGTTAAAATTTTAAATTTAAATACTTTGAGTTGTCTTTAATTATTTGTTAAGATTTTGACCTAATGTCCTTCCATGTAAAAAACTTCCGCATGCAGAGCATGAAGAAAGCAATGCCCCCGCCGATACCAAGTCCCTCTACAAAATTTTCGTCGAAAACATATTAAAAGATGACAGGAATGCTGCAATGGAACTTCATAAAAAATATTCCAATTTACTGAACGAAACACTTCCAAACGGCGGAACAGCTCTTCATGCCGTGATCGTGAATGTTCAGTGGAGGGCGTCAAAGAGGGTGCGCATAGCAAAACAGTTGGTGCAGTTAATGCCACCCAAAAGCTTGGAAGTACAAACCACTGATGAAGATAAATCCACAGCGATTTATTTAATCCTTCTATATCTTCCTGACGCCGTCGATTTGGTGGATTGCATGTATAAAAGGAACTCCAACATACTTAATAGTCCTCCCCCTTCTTCCGCTCATGAATATTTGACTCCACTTCTTGCAGCTCAGGGTTTGGATTTTGGGGAAAATATGGCGAAATATCTTTACTTTGTCACTCAACGTCATGAAACACTATGTGTTACCAGTGCAGCTCAACTTATCTCCGATGGTTTCAGACTTAAAAGATTTGGTAAGATATTCTACTAGACATGTCCAATCTTTCATTTATGACACCGTTTGATGACTATTTCGTTGTTAGTTTTCAATTTTTCACTTTTTATGTTTAAAATATGAGAAAATGAGTTATTATTAAAGATACTAGAAGGATATAGTAAGTAAAAGAGATGAAGAACAATAGGACTTTCAATTTTAGATTTTAGTTTCGGTTAATTTCTAGCGGGCTATCAGTTTTCATTGATGATGTGTTACTATTTCTTTCGGTATCCAATCTTCTTAATTTTTCTCAAGCTATGTTTGGATGAGAAAGTTTAATTAACTACCACGGATTTAAACAAAAATAGTTAGAACTGAAGAACTTTAAAGTACCAAAGAATTTGAAAATGATTAAATGCAATGCATTAGGGATTTGTACTTGTAAGTAAAACCTATCAAGGTGTTACTTTAAAAATCCCGTGTTTAGTGGTTTTGCTATGCTCATTTGGTGCACACGCATCCTTTCTAGTTACTCAATTAGTTACGTACAAGCACTCAATTTAATTATTTAGAATTCCTTTATGACAATGCTAGAGAGACCACATTTATAAAACACATACTAATACATGTAGGACTCACCAACAGTAGGGTCCTACATTTATTAGTGTGTGATTTACAAATATGGTCTCCCTACATTTTCCATGCCTTTATTACTTGCATAACCTAAATCTCTGAATACTTTGAAGTTCTTAATCTAAACATACCTTAGGATATTTCTTTTTGTTAGAAATCCTTTTTTCCCTACAGATATAATAATTTTTTTTCTGAATCTGCTATAGATATTGCATGGGATCTAATACAGCGTTACCCAAATTTAGCCTTAGCTAAAAAGTACGATGGGGTAACCCCTTTAGCTGCATTGGCTGGTATGCGGTCTGTATTCTTAAGTGGAAGCCGACTAAAATTCTGGGAAAAATGGATTTATGACGGTTAGTATACTAATTTGTATTTAATTTCTCTTCATAGTAATTAAGTATATTGTTCAAATCAATCATATCCTGATATCTCATTCATATTCAGCATTAATTTGATACTCCATCTTTAACAATTATTCTTAAAGGCAATTCTCTGTTCTTTATGATCAATTGATGTACATACATGTTTGTTGTTGGTATTTATATAATTGTTTATGTGTGTGCATATATATATATATATAGTTGGTTTGTTGAGTGATTCGATTGGGTACTCATCTAATTCAATGCATTTTAAATATAAAAATATATGTACATATTTTTATTACAGGAGGATTAGAGGAAGTAGATATAGAAAGAGAAAATGAATGTTTCCTTCTATATATGTCTAATTTTATCTAATCCTTCTATAATAAAACCACTTTTATTTTTACTTTTAAAATATATTAAATTTCTTGAGTTATTCAATTCAATTCACTCATCAAACGTTTCATATATTGAATTTGTGATTGTGGTATGTGGGCCCTTTTATTGTGTTTAGGGTTTAGGAAAAATCTTGCTTCAAAACAGTAGTTGCATGTGATTCGAATAATATGATTATTGGGCTTCTCTTCTTATCTTGATATATAGGCATTCATATAAAACCTTCCCCAACCATCAATGACATGGCGGATGTCCAAAACCCGAAAAATGACGAGATTAATAATCAAAGGCATCGTCTCATTTGTACAGGTATATATAATATATGTATCCATCTTAATTACATGCATGTTAATTACAAGTGCCATTTGGTTAGTTAACTATAATTAATTAGCATTGTATCTACCTAACTAAGAGCTCTTATTTCCCAGCAATTTGGAATGGAGTTGTGCATGCCTTCATTATGCGGACAATTCAATCTATGTTTTTAGCAGGTATACAAGTTATTAACTACTTGATATTCTTTAATTATCTTTCTTAATCGTGAGTTCTTTCTAAAATATGATGTTATAATTAACTTCATTTATGTTTTTAATATTGTTATATATCCTCAGGACAATTCAAGAGAATATATAGATTGAAATTCATCCATGTCCGCATTCTTGAATTTCTACGTATCATGTGTAAATTGACGAAAGATATGAGTGCTAATGAAATATTGGAAGGTTTTCAAGAAGCAATATTCCTTGCAATTGAAAAAGGGCATGTGGAGTATCTTGCTCATTTGTGCGAGGCAAATGTAGGCTTTTTTGAAATCAATAATAAAAATCGTCAGAACATGCTGCATGTTGCCATAGAATGTCGTCAAGAGAAAGTTTATGATCTTATCAATCGGCTCATTGGACGTTTCCGAATTAGAAGATTAATAGTAGGACTTATTGATGAGTCTGGAAATAATGTGCTACATACGGTAGGAAGTTTTACGGCATTGGCACAAATTAATAACATTCGAGGTGCAGCTTTGCAAATGCAAAGAGAACTACAATGGTTCAAGGAGGTGGAGAGTGTTGTAAATCCTGCAGCTCTTGATGCTACAAATGGCGATGGTATGACACCACGTGAATTATTCACAAAGAACCACAAGAAATTAGTGAAAGAAGGAGAAAAGTCGATGAAAGGGACATCAGAATCTTCAACAGTTGTAGGTGCTCTTATTGGTACAATGATGTTTGCTGCAGCATTCACAGTTCCTGGTGGAAATAAAGGAGATACAGGCCTTCCTATATTCTTAAGGGAAAAGGTATTCACAGTTTTTATTATTTCAGATGCTATATCACTCTTTTCGTCTACAACTTCTGTGATAATATTTCTGGGAATCCTTACATCACGGTTTGCAGAAGATGATTTCCTCAAATCATTGCCCAGGAAAATGATATTTGGCCTTTTCACCCTTTTTGTAGCTATCGTCACTATGATGATGGCTTTTTTATGCGCCCTATACATTTTACTTCATGGAAACTTATTCATTGTTATTCCAGTTGTTTTGTTGTCCACTGTCCCAATTGCCTCATATATGTGGATGCAGTTTCCCTTTCTAGTTGAGATCTTCAATTCTACTTATAGAGAAGTCATTTTTCAGATGAAGGTCAAAACTAATTTGGATTAAATAATCCTCTGTTACTCATGCTGTCTTCTGGCTTTGTTACACTTTGTGAAATCTTGTAAACGAAAGACTATATATATATATATGTACATGTGTGCTTGGATCCATAATAAAACTGAATTTCAATATCCATCATTCTTTAGTTTTTGGATGGGTTGTTTGTGGATTTTTTGGATGAATGTTGATAGAAATAGGGTGGATTTGTCTGAAATCTGAAGAACAAGATATTAATGTCTGAAAGAGACCCAACATTATTTAAGTGGTGGGGTAATACAACAAGAAGAGATAGATTTTAGATCTAAAGGCCGACCACTCAAAAGGAGGATAAATTAAGGCTACCTAAATCCAGTTCTTCTTGACTCTCTCTGCAAGAAATGAGAAATTGCCCAGACTCACATTCCTCGGGCTTAATTGTCGGCGACGAAAGTTCATTGGGCAAACTTCGTCGGCCCTCCGCCGTCGTGCATGATCTTTCCCAAGGAAAAAACGATTTTGACGGGCAACATCCACCTTAGCCTGACAACAATATTTGTCGGAAAAAATTCGTCACGCAAACATAAAAAGTCAACGGTAGCTTTGCCCGACGAACACGAAAGTTTGTCGGGCAAAAGATGACCAGACTCGGTTTTGCGCCACCGAATTAGTTTCAATACTTAGTAACGTCCCACCGAAATTTGTGGATCTTGCCGACGAACACAAAGGTTCGTCGGGCAATGTTCTACCCAATTATGGCAACTTGCCCTACGAATATGAAAGTTTCGTCGGGCAAAGTTTTGAATTAATTTTTTTTAAATAATATATATAATTAATAATAGAAATGTAATTAAAAATAAATATAAAAAGAAAAATATAATTAAAATAAATGAAACGAACCTGTATGGCCACTTGCAAGGTCGACTTAAGGTTCGTGATGGTGCTCCGCATTTTCGAGAACTCCTGGCTCTGCTCGACGCCTCCCTGAGAAGAACTTGAAGCGCTACTCCCGAGATCCTGACAAAACGCATCTCCTACACCCCGAATGATCGACCCCGGATGCCGCCCTAGCTTGTGGTCCAGGATCTCCATCGACCTAGCAGGATCCGGTAGCTACTGCTCCAACGAGATGGAGGCAGCTGGTGCAACAGCTCAGCCTGTATACGATCGATGTCTTCCTCCACCCCGCTCTACAAATTCCAATACATAATAATTATAAATTTAATTATGGAAATTGAATCGTAACATTTAATATGCAAAAAGATATACTTACGTAAATTGCGTCAACCACCTCGTTGCCATGGCTTGCATTGACTAGCCCCTAGACCTCCACCTCCGTCCACAACGAACCTTGCGCTCGTCGTTCCTCGTGTAGGAACGCAAGAGATCGCGAGCCCCTGTAGTGGTGAATTTCTTCTCCCCACGGTTTTTTTGTTGGTCGTCGATTTCCGCTGTTCATTAGTAAAAATAATAATTATATTCAAATTGCGTTAAAAGCAGATATAACTTATCCAATAATTGGTCGGGAGCACGTACCAGATAAGCCTCGTCTTGGAAATGGGTGGATAACCAGTCCCACTCGGCCAACCGAGACACCTCCAACAACTCGCTTGGAAGATTCGAAAGGACTTCCTTCGGGGTATTCCAGCTCTGGAAATCTAGTTTGGGATACAAATATTTGATGGCATGGCCCATTCATGTAAGGTGGATGGTGCGTATTGAAATTATGGTATTTAAAAGTTTAGATTTTTTTTATCGATTTTAATATTCATTACGAATGAAAAATAGTAACATTATTTAATATCAAAATAAAGTACAGAATTTTAGGGTCGTTTATTAACAATTTCGCTTTTGATTTTAGTTTTTACTTTTTGTGCATGAAACATGTCGAAAGTATACATTAGAGAGAAAGTGAAACTTAAAAAGATAAGGAAGAGATAAGGAACAAAGAATGAAAAAAAAAAAAACCTAAAAAGTGAAACTTACAAAATATAAGTTTTGATTTTTATGTTTTCAACTAACTATTTTTTCTTCTACATTTGTTCTAGGTCTCTTATACCATATCATTTCTCCACCATTTTCTCATATTTCAAGCATCAAAAGTGAAAACGGAAAACAGAAAACAAAATGCTTATCAAACACCCCTTAATTTTTTTATTATTCTCCATCAACAATTATTTCAACATTTTAGCTAGTGTTTGTTATAAGTGACCCGGTTTGGCCCTTTGGTATTCTATATATACGCATTCTTACGTAAACCAATGAGCTTATTTTTACGTGAACCAATTTTTGGTATTGTTTGACTGTCTTTCTCCGAGGAAGAGGTGAACCTAATCAATTTACATTCGGGATATCTATTCGAAATCATGTATTATGTTTAAACATACATAATAGCCTATGGCTCAAGGAAGCCACATTGAAAGTTGTATATCAGGCCTACACGCACAAAGACGTCTCTCACACAATCAACAGTCGCAGATTGTGACTAGTCATGCCGAGAAATAGCAAGAAAAACACAAGCAGTGCACACACAGTCAACACAATCTCACACGCTCCCTACAAAAACACTTCACAGCAGTGACACCCTATGCACTCAGAAGCTCCATCAATGTAGGTAGTCCTGTGCTAGTTCTAAGTGAGATGGTGTATGCAAAAACAACAAGAATTCTCAATCATTTCATATCAGATGATTTATGCAATATATGAATAACATGTTGCAGTAACACAAAGCACTTGTAACAGATGCAAAGCATCATAAGCCAACACAGAAAAAACTAAAAGAACACTCAAAGCTTGATACCCAGAAACCTTCCTCAAGGTGAAAACTGGGGGTTGATCTGCTGACCAGACAATCCACTAAGTTCAATATTCAATACAAGATAAAACCTAGCTCAATCTCTAAGAACTAAATCTAGAGGCAGCCATACCTTGGGCAATATCAAACTCCTTCAATAACAGTGCTCCGATTGTAAATCACCATCCATTATAGGACCCTTCCTGAATTTCCCCTCGAAACTCGGGAAAAATCCTGCTCCCGTTTGAAAACTTAATAAAATTCCCAAAATACCCTTAAGCCCTTGCAAATAATTATGAGAATTCTGTCAAAAATCTGGCAGAATCTTCCCTTAAGGACTGGTTAACCGTCTTCCACTTGTCGGACTAAGGATCAGATAACACTCCAAATGTCAACAACATAAGCATCCAACGATGTAACCACAATTTTACACTCAGTCGAAAAGACTTATCAAAGCATCTAGGTAGGATAAGTAAATATAGAAATAAATATCCTACTTGATAGTGTAGGTAAACGTGCAGCTGAAAATTTTATGCCTCCGCCTCTGGATATGCCGACGTCAACTCAACAGCCTGGAGGAGATTTAAAACACGAAAAGTGTGACTGGACAAAAATAATCATTTAAAACCATTTTTGAGGAAAACGTACATTTTCCCCCTCCACGACTGAAACAATGCATGCATAATATAAATTCATTTTCACACAAATCTATAACGATAAACCGAAAACTTATCGAAAAATCCATTTTGAATTAAAACACCAGGTGAGACCCACGAAAATCCGAATAATGAAACATTTCGTGGTCCACAACCCTGCTTTGAAAACCCTCCTCAAAGGAGTTTAAAATCATGTAACCCGACCAAGACACAAAATATATCAAACCATATCCCACTGCTTTCGAATGAAATCTCGAGCCGTAGCTCGATACCCTCCACACACCCGATATACCTCGAGTTGTGCAGAACCCTGTACTACATCGACAACCTCAATGACTTGGTGGAGAAAATACCCCTCAACACCAGCGTTGGAGAACCCTCAACGATCCGGCGGAGAAACCCCCTCGGCGCCAGTCGGAGATAACCTTGACCCTCGGGGACAGTAAATCAGTGAAACCAAATCCATGTTTCTTGGCCTAAGCCAAATTCATTGAAAAATCGGGTCTATGCCCAAATCCAAGGAAATCACAAATCCGGGTCTACACCCAAAAATCATCGACTCAAACGGAACCCGAAATCTATCAAGTCAAAACTATTTAATAACAGAGTCCATAAAACCAGGCCACAACCCAAAACATCATTTCCACTGTAATATTGAAAACCCGTGTCCAGTAATACATATTAGCACAATTTCTAAATTTCAGAAATTTACCAAACAATACGTAACAATATATAATTCAATTATACCTTTATGCATGCATTATAATTTATAAACCAAAGTCCACTCACCGATAGCTCAATCCCGAGTCGTACGCTCTTCTGAAGTTACCGGAGCAGTATCGCCTATCAAAAGTAACAATTGGGATTACTAACGATAGTTAAACACCATACATTTAGACTCCCTAAACCACAAGAAGTCCGATCGCGTCCCACTAAAACGCAGCCACTTTGGACGCCCATAACTATCCCTAAACGATGTCCGATTAATCCGAAACCTGCGCCAAAAAGTCCGAAACGTCGAAACCTTGTTGGCATGCATTTCTGTGACCCAATAATCGATCCCACGCACCGCCACGCGCCGGCTACAGTACCTCACACGCCTGACTTAGTGCTGACTCAGCGCTGACTCGGCTGCCAGGTGGCACCCACGTGGCTACCAGGTGGCATCCACGTGGTTTCTAGGTGGCATCCACGTGGCTGCTAGGCGGCATGCCACGCCAGCCCCTCTGACTGACCCAGTCACTGGAGTCTAACCGGAGACTCACCGAGGAAGACGACTGGGCCACCGTACGCCGCCATCCTCCGTTGCAGGAAAACTCCATTACCGGCCGACCTTGAACTTTTCCTAACTTCCTCAAAATTCAACCGTTTTCACGAATCTCTAAATCCATCTATTCGAACCCAGAAATTCAGAAATGAACTCTAAAAATGAAACCCATACCTGTGTTGGCCGGAAAATCGATCGAAAGGGTTTGGTTTTCCTTTCCTAGGTTCAGTGTCTCCCGCGGCTGTTTCCTTCAACGGTTAGTATGGTTTTGATCGCGAGAATGAGGGGAATCTGATGGATTGAATCAAATCGGCCAAAGTTTCCTTGAATTGGACTTCAATTTCAAAGGTATTTGGGTTCGGTGTGGGTTCAGTCGATGTCACGGGTTTGATGTGCAGAGATAGAGATAAACTAAAAAAGTCCTCGTGAAGTCTGGGTGAAATAGCTACCCAGGGCAAATTATCAAAATGCCCTTGAACAGTCCAGACCGACCACTCGCTTACCTGGACTCCGTTTTCCACATGCCGCCTATCTACGAACTCGTGAGTCCGAGTCCTACACCACAGTACCCGATAAAACCGTCAAATGTGTCTCCACACAAAATTGACTTTCGAACCCCCTTTAAAACCAAGGGTAATTTCGTCATTTTCCAAATTACTTTACGAAAATTTACGAATTAAATTTCCAAGTCGTTACAATCCACATCAACACCATTCTCCATTGATGATTCTCACGAGGTCAACAACTCAATGGCAGCGTCCTTACTCTTCATTGACTTGGCACCCAAATGTATGAATGGAAATCTTGATGATAAATCTCAATCCAAGTTCATCAAGTCATGATACTTGATGAACCCAGAAGAGTGGCTTCAATGAAAAATAATAATTTGGGGATGAAAACAAAATAAGATTCAATCTGAGTTCATCAAGCCATGGACCTTGAAGAACACATATGAATTCAAGAACCCAGAAAATTACCCAAAAACAGATTTCAAAACCAAGTTTGAGAAATCAACAAACGGTATTTCAAGGATCATTTATTGAACTAAAATAAATTTATCAAAACCAGTTTTCACTCAGCAATCTTCCCAAGAAAATGAGTTTTGGAATGCCATTATGAAAACCCATAAATCGCAACAGACCCTAATGAAATATCAGCTACCTTCACTTGAAGCTTCCCAAAAATCTATTCGAGAACCTAGCAGGGATTCTTGCTAGTCATATCTCAGAAATTTCACAAACTCACAAGTTCAGTCATTATTTATACATCTTTTAGATGCAACTTAATGCCCTTTTACTTGTCTTTTGAGTACTTAAGTGCCATCAATAGTAGAAAGTGAGGCATTTTGTGAGACTTGTGCAGAGTTGGAAAGATAGGGATATTCTGAGAAGAATGCTAAAAGAATGGCTCAATTTGGAGTTATGATGAAGAAGTTATCCTCTATTCGATATCAGGCCCTAAATCATGTCTTGATTTGAAGCCATGCGCCCTATTTAGGGTCAGGATCAAGAACCTCAAATCAAGCCATATGGGTCCTAGAATCATGTTTAAGGACCAGCAGATCCAGTCCAAGGTGAGCCAAGGTTCGTGCCAAGACGTGTCCCTGACATGTCTCAAAGACATCCCATATGCGCCCTAATCTGAACCCTGGACGAGTCCCAGATCAGTCCGTCAGAGCTCTCAGCAGAGTCCCCGGTGTGTCCCCTGATGCTTACTTAACCCAGAATCAAGGTGCCCTAATCGAGCCCAATGCATGTCCTAAAAATGTCCTTGGACGTGCCATTGAGATATCCCATCGAAGCCCTAGCCATGGCCTTGTGTGTCCTGCTGCGCCCTAAAATGAGGCCTTAGGAGTGCCAAATTTGGAACTTGGTGCCCAGACCGGTTGAAAAGGTGGCTAGCTGTTCAAGAATGTTCAAGACACCGTGGAAGCTTCCAGAATCAGCCTTGCCACACAAGAAAGATCCTTTCTTGCATCACTAGCACGCGGCCTCGCCTGTGTCCCTGCCAGACTAGGAAACCTGTTTTAGCGTCTAATTAAGGGTCTTTTGGAGTTTGTAAATCAGTTTTAAATTCCTAGTTTTTAGGGGAATCCCTAGGGGTATTTAAATTAAGTTTTAACTCCCGTTGAGGGTTCCAACCCCTTATAGCCGCATAGTTTTCAATTTTAGACAGTTTGTGCGTTTTTACTTTTGTTCGTGCTTTTGGAAGATGAGCTTAGCACAGAGATTGGAGGAGAGTGCTTGGACGTGTCCTTGGCTTGCCATTGCTTTCAGTGTTTTCTTTTCTTCCCTTTATTCTTTAATTTTTAATCATGACTTATTCTATTGTTTTCAATATATAAGATGCGTGAGTAGTCTTCATAGAACTAGGGCTACTTGAAGCCCTAGCCATGTAGTTTGTTGACTTGATTTTGGACCTTGGTTTACTTTGTTATGAATACTGAATATGGTTGTGATTACTGTGCGTAATGAACTTAGTTTATTTTTATGAGTTTAGTCATCTTATTTGCATAATCTATAGGTGAATGATTGCTTGATTGATTGACTATCTTCTTGTGATTGTTTGGCACCAACGGTAGTAGCTTTACATCTTACTTGTAATCCAACTCATGAAAACCTAGGACTGCACATCACTTTTCTAGGGGTAGTGCGATTGCTAAGATTTCCTTTCATGCTTAATGCGTTCTTTGAATAGTTGTGGTAGTGAGCCGGGAACGCTTGCTACATAGGAACTAAGTTACAGCTTAGTTGGTGAAAGGTGTCCTCCTTTAGAGGAATAAAAGGGCTTGGTCCAGGGTTCGAATCCTCATGAGGCTACAGCAGGGGGATTTCGGAGGGGGGCCAGGCTAACAATACCTTTGGACTGCGCTGGGAGGATTCCCGACATCCATAACGAGGCGGCTTTCTGAGGATTCGGGGTCGGTCGTTACACCAATTCCCATCTCCACAAGCATCCCCACCATTATCACCTCCAATGGCTAAGGAACATGTCCTTGCCAACCCTGCATCAAAGCTTCTAAAGGAGTATGCTACTCCTCATGTCTCTGAGGATCAGTATTGTTTTCCCACCTGGAAAACTTTGAGCATAAGTCAGGGACCATACACATGCTCCCTAAATTCCATGGACTTTCAAAAGAGGATCCTCATCTACATATTATGGAGTTTGTGGAGGTCTACTCTACATTGAGCATAAACGGCATGACTGTGGTCGAAATCAGAGACTCTTTCACTTCAGTCTCAAGGACAAAGGAAAGGCGTGGTTCCATTTCTTGGCCCCTGCGTCTATCTGATCTTGGAGAGACTTATCTTCCAAGTTCCTCACTCAGTCTTATCCAGTGTCGAAGACTAATAAACTTAAGAGTGAGATCATGGCCCCACGTCAGGCTGAAGACGAGTCCTTCTATGAATTCTGGGAACGGTTCAATAAGTTGATTCAGTCGTGTCCCCACCATAACATCGATGATTGTCATCTGATGTTGTATTTCTACGGAGGTTTGAAGACTAGTGATAGGGTCACGGTGAATTCTCAATCCAAGGGAGTTCTAGATGGCACAACCGAGGAGGATAGAGCGGCCTTTCAGAATATTGCTCAAATGGAGAAGCAATTCAGCTATCAGGGTCATCAACCTCAAACCCTTGGTGGAGCAAGCAAGGACAAAGATGACACCATTGCTCAACTCACATAAATGGTAATTGTGCAATGACAAGGCAAAAGGAGTACAAGTATGTGATGTATGCTCGATTCAAGGACATGGATCCCTGGATTGCCCAATGGTGGAAGAAGCCAACATGGTTGGCAGGTTCAATGACAGATCAAGGCCCTGGAATGATCCGTATTCCAACACCTACAAATCCAGGTGGAGAAATCATCCCAACTTCAGGTGGGGCAACAATCAGAACATTCAGAACCACATGCCCGGCGCCAAAAACTTGTTGGTAAAATTAAAGAGCAAGAAATATGCAATTCAATTCTAACAGTTATAAAATCCTTGCAAGTGCACAAATCGATAAGAATAGTATAGTAGCACAGCAAGAGTCGATCCCTCGAGGACTTGTATCAACGTTATGACCACTTTAGTTCAGATTTGTTAACTTAAATAAAAACGCACACACACACACACGCAGGGGGGTTTATGATGTGAGAACTGAAATTTAAAGACAAGTAAAATAAAATACAGAAAATAACAATGCAAGAATTAACAGTTGATTGATTATTAACTAAGGCGAATTAAGGCTTACTATCCACTCTAACCAATTATAGCTCTTAACCAGATTTCCTTGACCTAATTACTATTCATTTTCTGAATTAGGTGCCCGTGCCTAGGACCTGGCGTTGGTTCACTAGACACATCTTATTCCCTCTTACTTAGCATGTTCTAAACAGGGCATATGCCTAGAACGTCTATCACCTACCTTTTAAGATGATGCATGAAGTTTAAAGAGAATTTAATGACACCACAATAGCCTAGCAAAGTGACATGCAATCCTAGGTCGTTATGAGTTAAGATTACAAGTAAGAATACTGTCGATGCTCCAAATCACAAGATGATATGACGGTCACTCAAGCAATTACATCTATAATTATATGCAAACAAGGTAGATAATCTTATAGGCATAAATTAAGGTCATTAAGCATAGTAATCCAACTTATTCAGCATGCATAGCAATCATAATCAAGAGCCAGAAATCCAATCAACAACCTAACATGGCTAGGGCTTCAAGCAGACCTAATCCTAACGACTACTCACACATAACTGATATTGAAACAAATATAATTGAATTCATAAGTAAATTTCAATAATGAAAATAAGGGTACATAAGATATTGTGAAGAACAAGTGCATCAGAAGACACGGCAGAGCCTTCTTCTCCAAGCTCCACGTCCAACACACTCTACTTCGAGAAGAACCAAGCTTTAACGTAAAACTCTAAAAAACCAAAATACTATTTGCGGCTAAGGTGTCTCTGTATCTCCCAAAAACGCCTCTAGCTAATTATCTCCTCCCCTAAAACACTGAACAAAGGCTCCCTTTTATAGACAAAGGGAAAACCTTGTCCTATAAGGATTGGTAAAACCTTATTCTATAAGGATAGGTAAAACCATGTCCTATAAGGATAGGGAAAGTTATTGTACTTTTAATTAATTAAAAAGTCCTTAAAATATATTAGAACCAATCAGAACATAGTTGGGAGTGTGAATGCAAGCTGGCAAGTGGTCCGAACTTGGCTTTTGGACTGTCTTCGTAATCAGGATCTGGGACTGCGCTTTTGAAGCACATAATAAGTATAGTAGAAGCGCACCTTCGTTCAGGCTTGGCGCAAATGTTGTTAGGCTTAGCATAGAGGGAGAACCTCTGATCTACCGCTGGCGGAACAGGGACCCCCGGCTTAGGCGCACATCTTGGCTCGGATGGGAGTTCTTGGGACATGTCCTCGATCTGCCTTGGTGCGACCTTGGCACTTCTAGGACTTGACCTTGATGTCATGAAACACAGGTTTGAGACCCGGAGGGCCTGATATGAGGTACTTGGCCAGTGGCCCAAAATAGGCGCACTGGCGCACTCAGGACTCCGTTCAGGACCTGATATTGAAATGAGGATATCTCCTTCATCTGGACTCCGATTTGAGTCATTCTTTTTGCGTTCTTTCCAGATTTTACCTATCTTTCTAACTCTGCACAAGTCTCATAAGATTGATCATTTTCTACTATTGATGGCACGAAATCATTCAAAAGACATGTAAGAGAGGCATATAAAGACATCAAAATGATGCATAAATAACGACTGATCAAATACCCCCAAACCTATCTTTTGCTAGTCCCTGAGCAAAACAAATGCTAACAAAATGAAAAGACTCGATTTTAGTTAAGATAGAACATTTAAACCCCTAGGTTCACCTAGTAGGAGGAGTTTTGTCTCATGAGGGTTATAACAGCACGATACCCACAAACGTTTTACTTAAACAAAAAGATGCTAGATATAGTACTCTTAACAAGCTAATAAGAATCAAAGTAAGTAGACATGCTTTGCAGAACTAAAAGGAATGCCATAGCCGTGAGTGTCATGTGAAGGTGTACGTGTATAAATGCCAATATTTTCAGGTGATCAAGTTTGAAAACAACTTCATCTAAGTGCCCTAGAAAGATTTCGCCTCGACTCTAATCCTCACTAGGCAACTCTCAATTCGCACAAGAATCCTAGGCTTACACTCTTTTCAAGCGTATGTGATGAGTTTATGTTATGAAATTCAAATTTAATCACATATGAGTAACAATGAAGAATAGAACTTTATGGAAATAAAGATCTCATGAAAGGAATTGAACTTTAAGAACATAGATACGTACCTTAATTCTCAGCATGATTGTCCATAAGATCAGTTAGGTCTTCCTTTTTAGGTTGTAATGGGGCTAAGCTTTGGGGTTTAGCAAGGAATGATGGGATTCAAAGAACCTGAGCTGTGCCAAGGCATGAGAAGTCATGACTTGAACTTGGAATTTCTGAACTGAATCCTTTCTTAAGGCCCACGGCATTGTGCTTTCTTGATGACTTATTTTGAGGCTCTTGTGGCTTATTTTGAGGCTCTTGGCTCACTTGGCTGAATTTACTTTGTTTTTCACTTATTTTTTCCTTCTTTTTCTCAACGTTTCTTTCTTTCTTTTGATTTGAATGTTTTTTTTCTGTTCTTTGAATTGAGTTTGAACCAAGATCATGCAATGATTTCCTCAAACTTTCGTGCAGCTTGCAACTTGTAAAGCTTTTCTTTACTTTTGAACCTTAAATTGACGCCAAAGTCCTTTGAATTGGGCAACATCTTCTTTCACCTCTTATTCTTACCATGAATCTCATGTATGGCAACCTTAGCACAAACTGAGGTTATAGGGTATGACTGTGATGAATGGCTAAGTATTTCGATTAGGTTATACTTTGGGTTATGAAAGAAAAGGTTGAGTGTTTGGCTTCAAAATTGGCTTAGGGAGCATGCAATAGGGTAGGATCAAGCCTTTAGAGGTTAAAGCATACATAGCCTACATCACTTCTGATGGCAAACCACACATTAAATCAAGAGTATCTAAATGATGTTAGTTCTTTAAAATTCAATGCAAATATGATGTAATGAGATCAACAATTAAGAACAAAAGTGATGAGTGTTTAAAAGTAGAAACAAGTATATCCCTCAGAAAGAATGGCAATTAGCCTCAAAAATCTCACAAGGTAGTCTCCACTAATTTTCTAAGGTTCACTCAAATTCAGTTATTTCGTTCACTTAATCAATTGGTGAAAGGTGTCCTCCTTGAGAGGAATAAAAGGGCTTGGTCCTGAGTTCGAAACCCAAAGGCTGCAGACTGGGGGATTAGAATGGACAAGCCTACAATACCTTGAGTGCTGGGAGGGACCCCTTGTGTGGGTGAACCAGGGGCTTCGCTTTGGGAGGATTCCCGGTGGCCATAACGTATCGGTGGCTTCCTAGGGACCCCTTGTGGTGGGAGACGGAGGGCCGGTCGTTACAGCATGACTCTTAGTAAAGCAAAGATAGTTAACTTAGCATATACATTCCTATTAACAAGTTATCATACTAATCACAAGCAGAAATTTAAATGTCCTGGCCGTGTATGCCAAACCTACTTGTTTCTATATGCAAAATTTTAAATCCACACCCCCAAACCTAAACTGAACATTGTCCTCAATGTGATAAGTAGTAAGCATGACAACAGTAGAAAGGTTTGAGAGATATAACGGGCAGAAAATAGCAAAGGAAAAAGAGAAATACAAACCAGGGCCAGGCTGCCTCCTAGGAGCGCTTTATTTAACGTCTAGGCAAGACGGGGTTGTCATTCTAGGAGCTGGGTGCATGCGGAGTTGCAGGGTTAACTGCGCTTGGATTAGAGAGGTCCTTGAAGTTTTGAGGCGGTGGCCATTTACCTTGAACGGATCCTGCCGTTCCGGGTGCTGGATTTCAACTGCACCATGAGGAAAAACGTTAGTAATAATAAATGGTCCAGTCCATCTTGAACGCAGCTTACCTGGCATTAGTCTGAGCCGGGAGTCGAAGAGGAGGACTTCCTGTCCGATGTGAAAGTCCTTGGGCTGAATGCGCCTGTCGTGGAAAGCTTTGGTATTTTCCTTGTAGATACGAGCACTGTCAAAGGCCTCGTTTCGCAACTCCTCTAATTCACTTAGCTGAAGCTTCCTATGTATTCCAGCATCATCGAAGTTCATGTTCATATGCTTAATAGCCCAGAATGCTTTATGCTCCAATTCCACTGGCAGGTGGCAGCCTTTTCCAAAAACAAGCCGGAAGGGAGACATGCCAATCGGGGTCTTGTATGCGGTCCAATAGGCCCACAGCGCATCATTCAATTTGCTGGACCAATCTTTGCGGTTAGGATTTACCGTTTTTTCCAATATGGCCTTTACTTCCCGATTGGACACTTCCGCTTGGCCACTCGTTTGAGGGTGATACAGTGTTGAGACCTTGCGGGTGACGCCATACTTCTTCATTAGGGCTGCAAACGAATGATTGCAGAAGTGTGCCCCCCCGTCACTGATGATTGCCCCATCACTGATGATTGCAGAACTCTGCAAAAAACGCACCACTACTTTGGCGTCGTTAGTTTTGGTGGGAATTGCTTCCACCCATTTGGAGACATAATCAACTGCAAGCAGAATATAAAGATTGCCAAAGGAATTCGGAAAAAGGCCCCATAAAATCAATGCCCCATACGTCGAAGATTTCGACCACAAGAATAGGGTGTAATGGCATTTGATTTTGAGGGCCGATGTTACCTAGGCGTTGGCAGCGGTCACAAGTGAGTACAAATTCGTGTGCATCCTTGAAAAGTGTGGGCCAATAGAGTCCACTTTGTAGTACCTTGAGGGCTGTTTTCTTAGCTCCAAAATGGCCCCCACATGCCAAGCTATGGCAAAATGTCAAGACGGATTTCATCTCGTCTTCGGGGATGCAGCGCCGAATGATTTGGTCTGGACAATGCTTCCATAGGTACGGCTCATCCCATATGAAGTACTTAGCTTGTTTAGCCAGCTTGTCCTTTTGGTACCTGTTTAAAGATGAAGGAATTTGCTTAGTGACAAGGTAATTAATGAGATCGGCATACCATGGATCAATAGCTTGGATTGCGAAGAGCTGTTCGTCAGGAAAGGTCTCGAGGAGGGGCAATTGATCGGCCTCTTCATTGGAACTGTGAAACAATCGGCTCATATGGTCAGCGACCACGTTTTCGCTGCCCTTCTTGTCTCTGATTTCAAGGTCGAATTCCTGGAGCAGTAGCATCCAACGTAGCAACCTTGGCTTGACATCCTTTTTAGTGAGCAAATACTTCAAGGCAGCATGATCCGTGTATACTATGACCTTGGTTTGAATTAGATATGAGCGGAACTTCTCAAGGGCAAAGATAACAGCAAGGAGCTCCTTCTCGGTGGTGGAGTAGTTCAGCTGGGCATCATTCAGGGTTCGACTTGCGTAGTAAATGACATGAGGGAGCTTGTCAACACGCTATCCCAAAACCGCTCCTTTGGCGAAGTCCGAGGCATCACACATTAGTTCGAATGGTAAGTCCCAATTCGGTGGCACGATGATGGGTGATGCCGTGAGCTTTGCCTTGAGTGTGTTGAATGCCTCACGGCATCCCTTAGTGAAGTCAAATGTGGCGTCCTTGGCTAGAAGATCACACAAAGGTCTTGTGATTTTCGAGAAATCTTTGATGAATCTGCGGTAAAAGCCAGCATGCCCTAAGAACGATCGAACCTCTTTGACTGTTGTGGGGTACGGCAGCCTCTCTACTATGTCTAACATTGCTTTGTCCACTTCTATGTCTCGGCTAGAGATCACATGACCCAAGACAATTCCCTGTTGTACTATGAAATGGCACTTTTCCCAGTTTGGCACTAAGTTGCTTTCTCTGCACCGTTCCAGTACTCAGGTTAGGTTAACTAAGCACAGTTCGAATGAATGTCCAAACACCAAGAAGTCGTCCATGAATACTTCAATTATATCTTCCACCATATCGGAGAAGATGCTCATCATGCAACGCTGAAAGGTAGCTGGGGCATTGCACAATCCAAACGGCATTCTTCTGTATGCAAAAGTACCATATGGGCATGTGAATGTTGTTTTTTCTTGATCTTCGGGTGCAATAGCAATCTGATTGTATCCTGAGTAGCCGTCCAAGAAGAAATAGTGGGAGTGTCCAGCCAGGCGCTCGAGCATTTGATCAATGAAGGGAAAAGGAAAGTGGTCCTTGCGTGTGGTTATATTTAGCTTTCGATAGTCAATGAACACTCTCCATCCTGTTTGAATCCGTTGAGGTACAAGCTCATCCTGCTCGTTTTTAACCACTGTGATCCCACTTTTCTTTGGCACGACCTGGACTGGGCTCACCCACTTGGAGTCACTAATTGGATAGATGATTCCAACGTCCAGAAGCTTTAGGACTTCTTTCTTCACGACCTCCTTCAAAGGTGGATGCAATCGCCTCTGCGCCTCCCGTGATGGTTTGGAGTCTTCCTCCAACAGTATCCGATGCATGCATTTTGTGGACTTATGCCTTTGATGTCAGCTATTGTCCATCCAATTGCCGTTTGATTGACCTTAAGGACGTGAACCAATACCTTTTCCTCTTTCGTACTTAGGGTAGACGCAATGATGACTGGAAGGGTTTGATTGTCGCCCAAATATGCATACTTTAAGTGCTCGGGCAAGGACTTCAGCTCGAGTTCAGGAGCCTTTATGATGGACGGCAGGGTTTTCTGACTTGTGAGTGGTAACGCTTCGAAGGGAGGCCTGTGGAATGGGAGGGATGGCATGATGTCAAGGGCTCGTACCTCTTCGATCACGCTATCTGTAAGTGAATCCACTGTGTGTGGGTTACTAGTAACGGCCTTCTCAAGGTCATCCATCATGCAAGACTGAGCAATTGTCTCCCGTAGCAGTAAGTCCATTGTGTTTAACGGAAAAACTACAATAGGCTCGGCAGGGTACTAGATGGTGTCATGGATGGAGAATGTCCGAAGCTGGTCCAAGAACTTGATGGAGACCTGGCCCTTTCTGACATCGATGAGGCACTCGGCTGTGGCTAGTAAGGGCCTTCCGAAGATGAGGGGAGGTTCCTCACTTTTGTCAATTTTGTCCATTCTTAGTACGTAGAAGTCTGCAGGGATGCATGTATCTCCGATTTGTACCAGTACGTCCTCAAGAACCCCCATTAGGTTGGTTACAGAAGCGTTATCCAATCTGACACATAGGTGCGTGGGTTTGAGTGCGCCTAGGTTGAGTGACCTGTAAATGTGGAATGGCATGATGTTCACTGATGCTCCCGTGTCGCAAAGGCAATGTTCGAATATTTTTGACTGAATGACACATGGAAGGGATGGCAGCCCATGATCATTGGCCTTAAGGGGCATGCACAAAAGGGCAGCTGTGCAGGCCTTAGGGATGTCAATGGTGTTCGTGGAGCTAAAACCACGCTTTCTTGCAACTAAGTCCTTGATCAGCTTTGCAAAGATAGGCATGTGCTTGACAATTTTATGGAAAGGCAATGTGATCTGAAGCTTCTGCAACATGCTGATGATCTCTTCCTCAAAGTCCTCCATTTGCTTATTCCTGTTTTGGAACCTGCGAGGAAATGGATAATCAACATTATTAGCTAACTCAAAAGTGACTTTTTTAGAATTGGAATTCTGAGGTTTAGAGTTAGAAGTATTCGAGTGCTGCGACTTGGGCTTAGGAGCAGGTTGCATGCCAGCTGTGGCCGAAGTAGGCGCAGTGTCAGGTCCTCCTTGCGGTAGGGCACTTGGTGACTCGTTGGACTGGTTCTGTGCCAGAGGTGTTGGCCGTGGCATGTTTTGCGGCGCGCCTTGGTCGGTGATCCTTGGCCGAGTAGGTTGAGCCTCAGTTTCAGGTCCTATGAGGGTGGCATATGTGGGGTCTTGAAGTGGTGTTTCCCTCTCCAGTGTGATGGCATTAGCTGTAGGATTGTGAAATCCTTTCGGATTTACCAGGACTTGACTCGGTAGCTTGCCCTGCTCTCGCTGATTTAGTTGGTTCGCCACCTGTCCCATTTGACGCTCCAAGTTTGCAATTGCATTTTTCATGTCTCCCGTCTGACTCTGGCTATCGTGCATGAATTTTATGAATTGAGCATGCTGTTGAGTCAGGATATGGAGGGAGTCATCAAGAGACTTGCTTCCGCCATTCTGATTTGAGGAAGGACCGTGATAGTTCCCCTGAGGGCCTGCGGCTTGCTACTCAAATCCAGGAGGTGGCAAGGGATTTGCGGCTGCTTGATTGTTGCTCCAATGGAAATTTGGATGATTTTTCCACCCCGGATTGTAAGTGTTGGAATATAGGTCATTCCGGGGTCGAGAATTGCCATTGAACCCTCCAGCAAAGTTGGCATCTTCCACAACCGGGCAGTCTTGGGATTTGTGGCCTTGAATTGAACATACCTCGTATATGTGAACTTCTTTGGCTTTCTCGCTACACAACTGTTTCACCATTGCCGTGAGCTGAGCAACGGCGTCATCTTTGTATTTGGCGGATGCATCACCCGTAGCTCTAGAGGAGGGACCCCTGTAGCTGAACTGTTTTTCCCTTTGAGCAATGTTCTCAAAGGCGGTCCTTGCTTCCTCGGCTGTGCCTTCTAGAATCCCTTGGGATTGAGAGTCCACCATTGTCCGATCGCTAGTCTTCAGGCCTCCATAGAAGTATAGCATAAGATGATGGGCAGCAATATGGTGGTGGGGGAACGCCCGTAGCATCTAATTGAACCGCTCCCAAAACTCGTAGAAAGACTCCTCCATGTTTTGCTGTGGGTTCATGATCTTGGACTTTAACTCATTTGTCTTTTCCACGGGAAAGTACTGTGTTAAGAATTTGGATGTCAAGTCCCTCCAAGAGTGAATGGAAGCCGGCGCCAGTGAATGAAACCATGTCTTGGCGCGATCCTTGAGACTGAAGTGAAAGAGCCGCATGCGGATTTCAGATTTCGTCATACCATTTATGCGCAGTGTTGAACAAACCTCAACAAATTCCTTGATATGAAAGTGCGGGTCCTCGCCAGCAAGGCCGTGGAATGTGGGCAACATGTGAATTGTCCCTGACTGCAAAATCCTTAAGGCACCGTGGGGCTTGCGGTACTAGGCCACGTTCCAGGCCCTGCTTTTCTCTGTGGTCCGCCATCCTCCTTGGGCTTGGTGGCGGGGAGCCGTGGACGGAAGAAGCTTGCGATGATGGTCCACTTGATGACCCGTGCACTGAACCTTGGAATGACATACACGGGTACCTAACAAAAAGAAAAACTAAGTTACAAATCTAAACTTGGATGGCCACCGTTGAGGGACAAGTCCCCGGCAACGGGGCCAAAAACTTGTTGGAGAATTAAAGAGCAAGAAATATGCAATTCAATTCTAACAGTTATAAAATCTTTGCAAGTGCACAAATCGATAAGAATAGTATAGTAGCACAGCAAGAGTCGATCCCTCGAGGACCTGTATCAACGTTATGACCACTTTAGTTATGATTTATTAACATAGTGAAAACACACACACACACACACGCAGGGGGGGTTTATGATGTGAGAACTGAAATTTAAAGACAAGCAAAATAAAATGCAGAAAATAACAATGCAAGAATTAACAGTTGATTGATTATTAACTAAGGCGAATTAAGGCTTACTATCCACTCTAACCAATTATAGCTCTTAACCAGATTTCCTTGACCTAATTACTATGCATTTTCTGAATTAGGTGCCCGTGCCTAGGACCTGGAGTTGGTTCACTAGACATATCTTATTCCCTCTTACTTAGCATGTTCTAAACAGGGCATATGCCTAGAACGTCTATCACCTACCTTTTAATATGATGCATGAAGTTTAAAGAGAATTTAATGACACCACATTAGCCTAGCAAAGTGACATGCAATCCTAGGTCGTTATGAGTTAAGATTACAAGTAAGAATACTTTCGATGCTCCAAATCACAAGATGATATGACGGTCACTCAAGCAATTACATCTATAATTATATGCAAACAAGGTAGCTAATCTTATAGGCATAAATTAAGGTCATTAAGCATAGTAATCCAACTTATTCAGCATGCATAGCAATCATAATCAAGAGCCAGAAATCCAATCAACATGCTAACATGGCTAGGGCTTCAAGCATACCTAATCCTAATGACTACTCACACATAACTGAAATTGAAACAAATATAATTGAATTCATAAGTAAATTGCAATAATGAAAATAAGGGTACAGAAGATATTGTGAAGAACAGGTGCAGCAGAAGACACGGCAGAGCCTTCTTCTCCAAGCTCCACGTCCAACACACTCTACTTCGGGAAGAACCAAGCTTTAACGTAAAACTCTAAAAAACCAAAATACTATTTGCGGCTCAGGTCTCTGTTTTTCCAGAAACAAAAACGGAACCCTCTCTCTCTCTCTTCTCTCTGCCTTTCTTTGCCTGATTCTAATTCCCCCAAAACACTGAACAAAGGCTCCTTTTTTATAGACAAAGGGAAAACCTTGTTCTATAAGGATTGGTAAAACCATATTCTATAAGGATTGGTAAAACCATGTCCTATAAGGATAGGGAAAGTTATTGTACTTTTAATTAATTAAAAAGTCCTTAAATCTATTAGAACCAATCAGAGCACGGTTGGGAGTGTGTATGCAAGTTGGCAAGTGGGAACGCAAGCTGGCCAAACTTGGATTTTGGACTGTCTTCGTAATCAGGATCTGGGACTGCGCTTTTGAAGCACATCATGAGTATAGTAGAAGTGCATCTTAGATCAGGCTTGGCGCAAATGTTGTCAGGCTTAGCGTAGACGGAGAACCTCTGATCCACCGCTGGCGGAACAGGGACCACGGGCTTAGGCGCACATCTGGGCTCGAATGGGAGTTCTTGGGACATGTCCTCGACCTGCCATGGCGCGACCTTGGCACTTCTAGGACCTGACCTTGATGTCATGACACACAGGTTTGAGACCCAGAGGGCCTGATATGAGGTACTTGGCTAGTGTCCCAAAATAGGCGTACTGGCGCACTCAGGACCCCGTTCAGGACCTGATATTGAAATGAGGACATCTCCTTCATCTGGACTCCGATTTGAGTTATTCTTTTTGCGTTCTTTCCAGATTTTACCTATCTTTCTAACTTTTCACAAGTCTCACAAGATTGATTATTTTCTACTATTGATGGCACGAAATCATTCAAAAGACATGTAAGAGAGGCATATAAAGACATCAAAATGATGCATAAATAACGACTGATCAGATGACACCATTGCTCAACTCACATAAATGGTAATTGTGCAATGACAAGGCAAAAGGAGTACAAGTATGTGATGTATGCTCGATTCAAGGACATGGATCCCTGGATTGCCCAATGGTGGAAGAAGCCAACATGGTTGGCAGGTTCAATGACAGATCAAGGCCCCGGAATGATCCATATTCGAACACCTACAATTCCGGGTGGAGAAATCATCCCAACTTCAGGTGGGGCAACAATCAGAACATTCAGAACCACATGCCACCACCTGGATTCCAAAATCAGGTAGTGGCTGCCCCATCCCCTATTCAAGCACAACATCATGCCCTTCAGGCCTCGGGGGGAAAATCGTCGGAAGAGATGATGATGGCCACTCAGAGCATGGTGCAAGCACTCGTTCAAAACACCACTGCTCACCAACAGAAGACTGATCAAGCCATCTCTGCGTTGGAGAATAAAATGGGGCAGATTTCAAATCAGTTGAATCAAAGAGAGCCAGGTGGGCTGCCCAATCATGTCATGGTCAATCCAAAGGGTTTCCAGAACCCTACGGCCAATGAAGGACCAGCAGGTTTGGAGAAAGAAACTTCAGATCACGCTGCCCTTCTAGAAATTGATCAAACACATGCCAATTTTTGCCAATCTCATCAAGGACTTGGTAGCTGGGAAACGAGGTTTTAGTTCAAGTGACATCATAGACGTCCCCAAGGCTTGTTCTGCTGCACTTCTGCGCATGCCTCTCAAGGCCAATGATCCTGGGCCTCCATCACTTCCTTGTGTCATTCAGTCAAAACGGTTTGATCATTTTTTATGTGACACGAGAGCATATGTGAATATAATGCCATTCCATATCTATAAATCTCTCAACTTAGGAGAACTTAAACCTACTCACTTATGTGTTAGATTAGAGAATGCTTCTGTTACTAATCTAATTGGTGTACTTGAGGATGTGATTGTGCAGATTGGTGATACATGCATACTAGCTTATTTCTATATTCTTAAGATGGATAGGGTTGATCAGAATGAGGATCCACCTTTGATTTTTGGCAGGCCCCTATTAGCCACGGCTGAATGCATGATAGATGTTAAAAATGGCCAAGTCTCAATGCCGTGCCACAAGTTCCCTAGAACAGGTAGTCGTTTGAGGACCTACCCCTCACAGCCCAGCAACAAACCAAGCCATCCAACACCCAAGCTCTTGAGCTTGAGTTGAAACCATTGCCAGAGCATATGAAATTTGCTTATCTAGGTAAGAACCAAACTCTTCCGGTTATTATTGCTTCTAACTTAAAGTGTTATGGAGGAAGATGAGTTGGTGTAGGTTTTGAGAGCCAATCAATCAACTATAGGATGGACAATAGTAGACATCAAGGGAATTTGTCTTTCAAAGTGTATGCACAAAATTATGCTAGAAGAGGATGCCAAGCTATCTAGAGTGGCCCAGAGGAGACTGCACTCGCCAATGAACGAGGTTGTGAAGAAGGAGGTGCTCAAACTGTTGGATGTGGGAATCATGTACCCAATCTTTGATTCCAAATGGGTGAGTCTTGTTCAGGTGGTTTCAAAGAAAATTGGGATAATCGTGGTTAGAAACGAGCATGATGAGCTAGTGCCCCAACGAGTTTAGACAGGGGGGAGAGTATGTGTAGACTATAGGAAGCTAAATTCTAATACTCGAAAAGATCACTTTCATTTACCCTTTATTGATCAAATGTTTGAGAGACTTGCAGGGCATTCTCATTACAATTTTCTAGATCGATATTCAAGTTATAACCAGATTGAAATAGACTCAGAGGACTAGGAAAAGACCACGTTCACATGCCCCTATGGCACTTTTGCATATAGGAGGATGCCTTTTGGCCTATGCAATGCCCCCGCTACTTTCTAGCGTTGCATGATGAGTATTTTCTCAGACATGGTTGAAGATATCATTGAGGTTTTCTTTGCTGCTTTTTCTGTATTTCGTCATTCATTTAAACTTTGTTTATCTAATTTGTATCGAGTGTGGAAAGATGCAAGGAGAGCAATTTTGGTGCTGAACTGGGAAAAGTGCCATTTTATGGTACAACAGGGGATTGTCCTGGGCCATGTGATTTCCTCACGTGGCATTGAGGTGGATAAAGATAAACTGGATATTCTGGATAGGCTTCCCTACCGAACAACTATCAAGGAGATTAGATCCTTCTTGGGACACGCAGGCTTCTACAGGACGTTCATAAAAAATTTCTCAAAGATCACCAGACCCCTGCGCAACCTTTTGGCCAAGGATGTCGTGTTCAATTTCACCAAGGAATGCCATGAGGCATTCAACACTCTCAAAGCAAAGTTCACAGCCTCACCCATCATCATGCCTCCAAACTGGGACTTGCCATTTGAGTTGATGTGTGATGCTTCCAACTATGATGTTGGAGCTATCCTAGGGCAAATAGTGAATAAGATGCCTCATGTCATCTACTATGCAAGCAGGACACTCAATGATGCACACTTGAACTATTCGACAACAGAGAATGAGCTCTTAGCCGTTATTTTCACTTTAGAAAAATTTCGATATTATTTGATTCAAACTAAAGAGATTATTTATGCTGATCATGCAGCTCTAAAGTTCCTCCTCACCAAAAAGGATGCCAACCCCAAATTACTGCGTTGGATGCTCCTCCTGCAAGAGTTTGACCTGGAAATTCGAGACAAGAAGGGTAGTGAAAACGTGGTGGCAGACCATCTAAGTTGACTAGTCCACGGGTCCACTGAAGAAGCTGATAATCTGCAACTTCTTGAAACTTTCCCTGATGAACAACTCTTTGTTTTGAATGCTATTGATCCTTGGTATACTGATATTATTAACTAATTAGCTGCTAAACGTATTCCTTTTTCTTTGAACATATTTCAGAAGGATAAGCTTGTTAAACAAGCTAAGTACTACGTTTGGGATGAACCATACCTCTGGAAACAATTCTCAGATCATATTATTAGAATATGCATTCCAAAAATTGAGATGGAGTCCGTGTTGCATTTCTGCCATGGTTTGGCGTGTGGAGGGCACTTTGGTGCCAAGAAGACTGGGCTTAAGGTCCTACATAGTGGCTTCTATTGGCCTACCCTTTTCAAAGACGCACATGAGTTTGTACTCACTTGTGACAGGTGCCTAAAACGAGGTAACATAAGCCCTAGAAACCAAATGCCATTACACCCTATTCTTGTTGTCGAAATATTTGATGTGTGGGGCATTGATTTCATGGGCCCATTCCCAAACTCTCATGGTTTCATTTACATTTTACTTGTTGTGGACTATGTCTCAAAGTGGGTGGAAGCCACCCCTAATCGTACTAATGTTTCCAAAGTAGTTGTGAGTTTTATTCATAACCATATCTTAGAACGCTTTGGAGCACCTCGAGCCATCATCAGTGATGGAGGCACTCACTTCTGCAATCGTTCGTTTGAGGCTCTGATGAGAAAGTATGACGTCACACAGAGAGTTTCCACACCATACCACCCTCAAACCAGTGGACAAGTAGAAATATCAAATAGAGAGGTGAAGGCCATCTTACCCCAAGAGGAAGGATTGGTCTCAACGTTTGAATGATGCCTTGTGGGCTTACATGACAACATATAGGACACCTATTGGCATGTCACCCTTTAGGTTAGTCTTTGGAAAAGGATGTCATCTCCCAGTTGAGATAGAGCACAAAGCATTTTGGGCCATTAAGAAGGCCAATAAGGACTTGGATGAAAAGGGGAATCAGAAGAAGCTTCAACTTAGTGAATTGGAGGAGCTCAGAAACGAGGCTTATGAGAGCTCCTGCATATACAAGGAGAAAACAAAGGCTTTCCATGATCAACACATCCAACGGAAGTAATTTCAGATAGGTCAAAAAGTTCTACTATTCAGGTCCCGTCTACAACTATTTCCAAGTAAGCTTCGTTCCAAATGGTCTGGACCCTTCTTTGTTACTAATGTATTCCCTCATGGTGTAGTAGAGCTTCAAAACCCAAAACGGCAAGACATGTTCAAGGTGAATGGCCACTGCCTAAACCTTACATCGAGGCTTTTACTGAGCGAGCCATGAGTTCCCAGGACTTAGGCGCCCCAGCCTCGTCTTGCCCAGACATTAAAAAAAGTGCTGCTAGGAGGCAACCTAGCGCTGGTTTGTATCTCACTCTCATTTTCTTGTTTCTGCGCCTATCACTTCACTAAACTTTAATTTTGTTTTGTCTTGCTTATTCTCAAACATTGTGGACAATGTTTAGATTAGGTTTGGGGGATGTGGATCAAAACTTTGGTACATATAGAAATAAATAGGTTTGGGGGTATACACGGCCAGATTTTAAGTTTTTTTTTTCTTCAGTTTCTGTTTTTCAATTGTTTAGTTAGTTTAAGTTGATAGTTTTTGTTGTTGTTAGTAACTAGTGCTTTAATGGGTTAATAAGAGTGTACATGCCAAGTTAACTACGTTTTTTTTGCTAAGAGTCACGCCATATGCAGTTTGTAGCTTGCCATACACTTCACAATGCCATATCTTAGATGATTAGGTGAGCAAAATGACTCAATGAAAGTGAACTTTACAAAATTAATGGTGACTACCGTGTGAGAACTTGAGCCTTAATGCCATTCTTTCGGAGTGATTCAAATTGTTTATACTCTTTAAACACTCTTCACTTTGTTCATAAATGTTGATCTCATTACATCATATTTGCATTGGAGTTTAAAGACCTAACAATATATAAATGTGCATGGTTTGAAGTGTGGTTTGCCATAAGAAGTGAAGTAGGCTATGCGTGTTTAACCTCTGAAGGCCCTTTCCAACCCTAATGTGTGCTCCTTAAGCCATTTTGAATCCAAATACTTAGGTTTTCTTTCATCACCCTAAGCGTATCCTACCCAATGAAACAACCAACCAAATTGGCCATGCCCTATAGCTCAGGTGGTGACAGGGCAGTGCCAAATGAAGTACATGACTTTAATGAGGAAAGAGAACCTGCATTGCTTATGACTCAAGTCACTAGCCACTGGTACACACCACGCCACACTGCGCCACAGGTTAGCGTAGGACATGTCCCAGGACATGACCCTGGGCGTGCTCACAGAGATGCTAGAACTTGCGCCAAATTGTGAAAATCTACGCCGAGATGCGCCACACTGCGCCAAGATGCGCCAGGCTCAAGGATGTCAATAAATCACATCATTGCATGATATTGAGTTAGTTCAAGAAAAGAAAGAAAGAAAAAAAATAAATAAAGCAAATTGAAAGAAAAGTGCTGAACTAACTCAAGTGAGCCAATGAGATTCAAAAATCAAAGATTAGCATCAAGTCAATAATTCAAGTCAGTTTGAGGCCATTTAATGCCAAATTACCGTGGGGTTCTAAAAGATCAAAGAAGGACACATTCCAAGTCATGATATTCCATGCGTTGTACCATCTGAGTTCTTTAAATTCCAAACTCTTCTTTCTTAAGCCAATCAGCCTAGCCCCATTGCAACCTAATGTGAAGACCTAACTGATCTTTTGGCCAGCCATGCTAAGGACTAAGGTAAGTTTCTATGTTCTTAAGATTCAATTCCATTCTTGAGATCTTAATTCTAGAAAGTGTTGTTTATCATTGAATATTCATATGTGATTATATCTTGATTCCCATTATATAACTTCATCACATATGCTTGATATGAGTGTAAGCCTAGGATTCTAGAGTGAATTGAGAGATATCAAGGGAGCATTAAAGTCGAGGTGAAATCTTTCTGGAGCACTTAAATGAAGTTGTTTTTTAGCATGATTGTTTGAGATTGTGTGATTCCCACTTTACATATGACTCTTATTGCTATGGCATGATCTTTTAGTTATGAATGATGTGTTCATTTACTTTGTTTCTTATCATCTTGTTCAAAGCATTGTTTCTGGCAACTAGGTTATCTAAGTAAAGTGTTTGTGGGTAGCATAACTGGCAAACCCTCAGGAGAAAACACTCCTCCTTCTAGGGACTCCTAGGGGTTCGAATGATCTATCCTTAATTAAGATCGAGTCTTTTCATTCTATTGAGTTCTGCTTTCCCTTTTTTTGCTCAGGGACTTGCAAAAGATAGGTTTGGGGGTATTTGTTCAGTCATTATTTATACATCTTTTAGATGCTACTTAATGCCCTTTTACTTGTCTTTTGAGTACTTATGTGCCATCAATAGTAGAAAGTGACGCATTTTGTGAGACTTGTGCATAGTTGGAATATTCTAAGAAGAATGCAAAAGAATGGCTCAATTTGGAGTTATGATGAAGAAGTTATCCTCTATTCAATATCGGGCCCTAAATCATGTCTTGATTTGAAGCCATGTGCCCTATTTAGGGCCAAGATCAAGAACCTCAAATCAAGCCATTCGGGGTCCTAGAATCATGTTTGAGGACCAGTAGATCAAGTCCAAGGTGAGTCGAGGTTCATGTCAAGACGTGTCCCTGACATGTCTCAAAGACATCCCAGCTGCGCCCTAATCCGAACGCTAGACGAGTCCTAGATGAGTCCTTCAGAGATCTCAACAGAGTCCCAGGCGTGTCCCCTGATGCGTACTTAGCCCAAAATCAAGGTGCCCTAATCGAGCCCAAGGCATGTCCTAGACATGTCCTCGAACGTGCCATTGAGACATCCCATCGAAGCCCTAGCCATGGCCTTGTGTGTCCTGCTGGGCCCTAAAAGGAGGCCCTAGGAGTGCCATATTAGGAACTTGGTGCCCAGACGGGTTCAAAAGGTGTCTATCTATTCAAGAAAGTTCAAGACACCCGTGGAAGCTTCCAGAATCAGCCTTGCCACACAAGAAAGATCCTTTCTTGCATCATTAGCCCGCGACCCAGCCTGTGGCCTAGCTCGTGCCCCTGCTAGACTAGGAAACCTATTTTAGCGTTTAATTAAGGGTCTTTTGGTCTTTGTAATTCAGTTTTAAATTCCTAGTTTTTAAGGGAAGCCCTAAGGGTATTTAAATTAAGTTTTAACGCCAGTTGAGGGTTCCAACCCTTTGTAGATGCATAGTTTTCATTTTTAGACATTTGCGCGTTTTTACTTCTATTCATGCTTTTGGAAGATGAGCTTAACACAGACAGTGGAGGAGAGTGCTTGGACGAGTCCTTGGCTTGCCATTGCTTTTAGTGTTTTCTTTTCTTCCCTTTCATCTTTAATTTGTAATCATGACTTATTCTATTGTTTTCAATAAGATGCGTGAGTTTTTTTTCAATAAGACGTGAGCTGGGAATTTAAATACCCTTAGTTCTATGAAGAACTAGGGCTGCATGAAGCCCTAGCCATGTAGTTTGTTAACTTGATTTTGGCCCTTGGTTTACATTGTTATGAATACTAACTATGGTTGTGATTATTGTGCGTAATGATCTTATTTTATGTTTATGAGTTTAGTCATCTTATTTACATAATCTATTGGTGAATGATTGCTTGATTGATTGACTATCTTCTTGTGACTGTTTGGCACCAACGGTAGTGGTTTTACATCTTACTTGTAATCCAACTCATGAAAACCTAGGACTGCACATCACTTTTCTAGGGGTAGTGTGATTGCTCAGATTTCCTTTCATGCTTAATGCATTCTTTGAATAGTTGTGGTAGTGAGCTGGGAACGCCTGCTACATAGGAACGAAGAAGGAAATAAAATGTGGGAATTGATCTTGAGTGGACCTTTGTACGGGCATAAGATTCACTTAATTCATAGTAATGGAACCTTGGAAATCTTGTTAACAACTTGTAATGGTTAGTGGTGGATAGTTCGCCTTAGTTTGACTTAATACCTATTTTTAATCAAAATCAACCTTGCTGCCTAATTTGTTTCTTTCACTTTAAGTTTCTGTTTTACTTTCTGTATTCTCAATTCCAAAAGCATCAATCCCCCCCTAGCCGTGAGTCTTGTGTGTGTTTGTTCAGAGTCTTTTGTGTTTTCTTGTGTCACAAGTTACTGTCATAAGTAGTGTTTAGGTGTCTTGAGGTATCTAACTCGTGCGAGTCTTACTTTCATGTTTGGATGTCTTCTTCATTGTTGTTTATTGAGTCTTAATTGAGTTATTTGAGTCTAAGTTTTAATTGGATTTAACGATGATACATAGTCCTTGTGGGATCGATCCTTGCTTTCTGTTATACTGTCTTAGTTGACTTATACACTTGCAATGTTTTAATTGTTAAGAATAGATTATATTATCTTGTTCTCTATATTTACCAACATCACACACACCACGTGAAAGAACCGAATCACGCTAATGTATCCCAAGATTGTTAAGGTCCAAAATGCACACTTTGAAAGCACAAATCAAAGATGTGACTTAAAAACCCTTAGGTAAAAAGAAATACACTCAGTGAAAAACGTTTTAACAGATGATGGTAAAAACTTAAAAACGACGACTAGTCATCCAGCGGTTTTGAAAAACCTTTTAACATATGATAGTAATAATTTTAAAACAACGACTAGTCATCCAACGTTTTTAGAAAATACTTTCAACTGGTGCAGAAATATGCTTATGAAAGGCAATATACCTTCATTCTCACAGCTTCAACCATCTTCAAGATAAAACATCAACATGATTTAGAACATGAGATATTAGACATGATTCTCAAGTTCATTTTCTTTAAAATTTAAAGACCCAGTCCTAAGAATATTACATCTACGCCGAATGTGGCCAAGTGGCCCACAATGATGACATGTAGGAATGAATCTCTTAGTTCTAGAAAATGATGCAGCTTTTGAGAGACAATGTCACGGCAGATTGAGATTGAATTCCAGGAACATTGAGAGTTTTCAACTAGTTGAAGTGGAGATAAGTATTTCGACTCATTCAAATTTTTTTTGACATATATAGTTATAGTTTTTAAACTTGCTCTAGCAAACCCAAGTCCACTCTTATCCCCATGCAACTTCCCCATTCCAAGCATTTTATCAATTTTTTCTGCTCCTATGGTCAGTTGGATTATCTTCTCATTTGCTACATTCAGTTGACACAACAAACTTTTGTTGGACTCTTAGACAATGTGATTAGTAGTAGTTAAGTCATTTACATGATTTTCAAGTTCATTTTTTAAGATACTCAAACTATCCAACTCAACTTCTAATGGCTCAATTGTGTCACTCAACTCCTTTGCAGTTTCCTTTAAATCTTTATTTTCCTTTTCAAGATATGTGACTTTCCTTTGAAATAATACATTACTCTCTTTAATCTTACAAGTCTTATTGAAAAGTAAGTCATACTTTTCACACAAACCATTATATTATTCAGCATCATATGATTGGTCATCTTCATCATACAACTGATCATCATCACAAGACTCTGTTTTTCCTTCATTTCATTTGAGAATCTCATTAGGAATAGAGTCACAAATTGACATAGCAAGAGCAACAAGACATGTTTCTTCTTCAGAGGAAGACGAGAACACAAATGATTCATCACTATCACTTCACTTGAAAATTCAATTTGACTTTGCCCATATTCTTATAGCCTTTCTTACTGTTGTTTGCACACTTAGCGGCTATGTGACCTAACCCACTACAAGTGAAGCACCTGATGGAGTCCCTATTTCCCTTGTTGCCCTTAATCCCTTAGAACCTATTAGTTTTTCTTTCATTTTGCCTTCAATCTTTCCTTTACTCTTGAACTTTTTAGACTGACTACCACTAGCCCGTGCATCTTCACATTTTTCCTTAAGAATTCTTCTGAATTTTTTGGCTAAAAGAGCAATTTGATGTTCAACACTTTGGGAAGAGTCAAGAATCATATCAGGATCAATATGAGCAGATTGTAAGACAATGGTTTTTCCCTTTTTGGAGTCCAGATTTTCCATGTCCATTTCCATTTCAAATGTCATTAGTTTACCCACCAACTTCGACAACCTAATCTCTTTTAAGTTTTGAGCTTGCATTATTACAATTTTCTTAGGTCTGAATATGTTGGTAAGACTCTAAGGATCTTTTGGACAATGGTCAGTTCAGCAATCGGTTCTCGAAGACTAACACATACATTAGTTATAGACTCAGGCCTTTCAAAAAATTCTGAAAAGGTTTCAAACTCACTCATCCTGATTTTTTCAAACTTTTCTAAAGCCATTTTTGGTTTGAGATCTCGGACTTGAGCATCTCCTTCATGTACAATTCTTAGCTTATCCCAGGCTTGTTTTACTGTTGTGCAATTCCTAATATGTGAAAATTGTGACATGGACAAGGCAATGACAATTGCATGAGCCTTCTTGTTAGAGGGTGAAGCAAGAGCTCCTTGAGTCCTATCTGACCGTGGTTTACTTACTGCTTCACCATCTACAATTTTCCTACGTCACCTTCACTCAATGGTAAGATAATCATATGCATCAAGAAAAATTTCGAATTTTTCTTTCCAAGAAGCATAATTTGTACCATCAAGAAAGGAGGAGCATTACAAGAGATTTTGTCACCTTCCGTTACTTACTTTGGCCGGACACCAACAATGAACTCAAGGAACAACTCTATGTTTATCTAAAGTTGGCTCTGATACCAACTGAAAGTTGTCTATCAGGCCTACATGCACAAAGACGTCACTCACACAATAGACAGTCGCAGATTGTGACTAGTTATGCCGAGAAATAGCAAGCAAAACACAAGCAGTGCACACACAATCACACACGCTCCCTGCAAAAATACTTCACATCAATGACACCCTATGCACTCAGAAGCTCCATCAATGTAGGCAGCCTTTGCTAGTTCTAAGTGAGATGGTGTGTGCAAAAACAACAAGAATTCTCAATCATTTCATATCAGATGAATTATGCAATATATGAATAACATGTTACAGTCACATAAAGAACTTAGAACAGATTCGAAGCATCATAAGACAACACAACAAAAACTAAAAGACCAATCAAAGCTTGATACCCAGAAACCTTCCTCAAGGTGAAAACAAGGGGTCGATCCGCTGACCAGGCAATCCACTAAGTTCAATATTCAATACAAGATAAAACCTTGCTCAATCTCTAATAACTAAATCTAGAGGCAACCATGCCTTGTGCAATATCAAACTCCTTCAATAACAGTGCTTCGATTGTAAATCACCATCCATAACAGCACCGTTCTCCATTGATGATTCTCATGAGGTCAACAACTCAAATGGCAGCGTCCTTGCTCTACCTTGACTTGGCACCCAAATGACCCAAATGTATGAATGGAAATTTTGATGATAAATTTGAATCCAAGTTCATCGAGTCATGATATTTGATGAACCCAGAAGAGTGGCTCTAATGAAAAATAATAATTAGGGATGAAAACAAAATAAGATTCAATCTGAGTTCATCAAGCCATGAACCTTGAAGAGAACATAGATGAATTCAAGAACCTAGAAAATTACCCAAAAACATATTTCAAAACCAAGTTTGAGAAATCAACAAACGGCATTTCAAGAATCATTTGTTGAACTAAAACAACTTTATAAAAACCATTTTTTCACTCAGAGATCTTCTCAAGAAAACCATTTTGGAAAGCCAGTATGAAAACCCAGAAATCGCTGCAGACCCCATTTAAATCTCAGCTACCTTCGGTTGAAGTTCTCAGTTGGATTTTCCCAAAAACCCAGAAATCTCCATGAGAACCTATCAGGGAGTCTAGCTAGTCATCTCTCAGCAATTTCACAAACTCACACACATCACGTGAAAGAACCGAATCACGCTGATGTATCCCAAAATTGTTAACATCTAAGACACACACTTTGACAACACATATCAAAGATGTGGCTTAAAAGCCCTTAGGTAAAAAGAAACACACTCAGTGAAAAACTTTTTAAAAGCTGATGGTAAGAACTTAAAAACGACGACTGGTCATCCGGCGTTTTTGAAAAACTTTTTAACAGCATATAGTAATAGCTTAAAAATAACGACTGGTCATCCAACGTTTTTAGAAAATACTTTCCACCGGTGCATAAATATGCTTATGAAATGCAATATACCTTCATACTTTCAACTGCATTCTCACAGCTTCAACCATCTTCAGGATAAAACACCATCCGGACCTAGAGATGCTAACTTCCTAGATTGAGCTAAGGTACATAGTAAGAAAGTTTACAATGACAAGCAAAGCCAATTACAATGACATGCCTAATACAAAGAACTAACACACATGCTCTAGCATATTCTATCAAAAACAAATAAGATTTGTCCTTATTGTATCAATGGAATTCTTATATTAATTAATAAAGCTTATGAGTTGCTATTGCGCATCTCGTTCCCTTGTATGATGATGATGGTTTACGGGCAAGTGTACTCTTCTCCACGAGCTCTAACACCGAATATTCACTTTAATAAAGAAGTTCATAGAGTGAATAAGATTCTTTACTTGTTTTATTCGTTCTTATATATGTTGTGTTCTATTTGATTGATCAATATATGATAGTCTGAATCTTCGTTACTAGTGGAATCGAAATTATCTTTGGATTTTTTCTAGCCATGAGTTCCCATATGGCATGACATAAGCACTCTTGGATGGGCTGGACCATTCCATCAAAATCCGAAATTTTTTCTTTCCAAAAGTCCGAAAACACATAAAAATACAAGTTCAAAGCCTAAACACGCTTGACCTCTTGGGAGTGAAAGAATCCAAACCAAGAGAAGGTTCATTGCTTGGTATCGTAAGGTTAGAAATCAGCCTAAGGGACGCACCCAACAATCATCATTCCATTCAGGCCATTTGGTGGCCTGGTGGTGGCACGCCTACACATTCACTCAAAGAAGGACCAAAATCCCTTATATCGGCATGATCCGTCAAATCGAGGGAAACAACTTTATGAAATCTTTTAAACGAGACTATGTATATATATGTGTGCTTGGATCCATAATAAAATTGAATTTCAATATCCTTTATTCTTTAGTTTTTTTTTTAGTAGTGAATTTGTAATATTAGTTAATTATTTGTTTTTGCTCATCTCTTATTCATTTGATGCTTACACTTAATTTGTTTTCCTCTTAAAATTTTGCCATATGTAAAATCAATTAATCCATGATTGCCTTTTATATTTAATTATGAGAAAATTTAACTTTAGTACCTTGTGTTTACACAAGGTATTTGAGTATGGATTTGGGCTTCCAAATTCAAATTCAGCTATTTGGATTTGGGCTTTAGTACCTAGGATGAGTATGGATTTGGATTTATATTTGGGCTTCCAAATTCAAATACAAATCTAGATGTTTTGATAAAGATTTATTCAATTGATTTGGATTCAGACCAAATCCATAAGGGATTTGAGAAGCTTAAGGTTGAGGATTTCAAATTCTTTTTACTGCTAGTCATTTGGGTGGATTTGGTTCTCTAGCATTGACAAACCCTGACCCGGTAAGTCCACAAGGACACAAAAAACGAGGCATGCTGGCGGACATCCAAACGGTGACGTCCAGATGACGAAGCCAAAATATTAAAATGGTGAGTTTTAGGAGGTCGTGTGAAACGTAACTAGTAAAAAGCCAATTAGCAATTTACAGCGACAACAGAAGTTCAGAGCATAATACACAACTTTGATGATCATAAAGTTTAATAATTACCTGAGTTATCCCGATTAACGGATGGTCAAACCCAAAGACAACGGTGTGAAAGTCAGAGCATCAACTACGAACTCCTCCTCGATAAGCGTGAAGTACAACTAGGACCTAAGGGGTACAAAAACTGAAGGGTGAGTGAGCCTTACATGTTATTTCAGTGTAAAATAGCAAGTTAAAAAGATAATTTAACCCCTCAGTTTGAAAAGAAATTCAAGGAATACCAACAAAGCATAAACAATGAACATGCACGTTCCACGAGTAATAATTATAATATAACAAGTAGTCAAAAGATCATCCCGAGGCAATAAGTGTTGAACTTATAACCCACTATTTATTATGTTCTTGAGTCGCTTGAGTCATGCACACATGACAGGCTGAGTATCTACGGTTCGCTCGTGTACCTCGACCACGTGAAAGCTAGGTGCTAAGCACCGTCATCTCATGTCCCCTAGAGCTCGGGGACAAGATGGTGCTATTTAACTAGTATTCGAGCAAGCGTGGGTTATCAATCACGTGGAGGCTGGCTTGTGGCCAACAAATGGGTACTAAGATATCGACGACTTTTATGTGGGTACTACACAGCTCATGTGTAACGCGCGTACAACATAGTACTTATAGTGACAAATCACAATCAATTTCAATCAAGTCATGTTTGAGAATACGTTATGACAACCATAGTCAACAAGTCATGCTCGGGAATTCTATCATACCAAGCAATGAGGAATTCTATCATACCAACCATAGTCACAAATGCATCTCGGGAAGCAAATGTAAGCACGAGCAATTCCATAATAGTAAACACATATTAACATCTAAGCAATCATGCCCGATGGTATAATTGTCACTACTAAAAGTCTTAACTAGTAATTGCAGTCATACTAGAAAACATAACATCCCCATAATAGAATGTGAACTAACTATCATCTGCCATCATGTTCCAGCATCAAAGTTCACCACTCATAGTCAAACAAGTCAAACTTGGAATTTAAGTATAACTACTCATGCATTCAATGATGTAACATAGAAAACGTGCAAGTCAAAACCAATGATAAAACCAAGTTTGAGAAAGAGTTCCACTCACTAATTAGTCGGGGAATTGAAATCACCCGACATGTCAAGCCAACGAAGCACCAAGCCGTCACATCCCTAATCAAAGCCAACCACAAAGTTTACTAACTAATTCAAAGAGAAAGCTAAAGGAAACCCCTCTTCGGTTATCCAAAATCGAACTAAAACAATTTTCAATGAACTAAGAATGTGATTAGACAATCTGAAACGTCCCGAAATTAGGCCCACGCGCCGTCGTAGGCTGGAAAACAGCATCACGCGCTGCCACGCACCGGTTGAAGGTCTGGAAGTGACCTTATACACTGCCACGTGTCGGCCGGAGGTGGCACGTGCCATCACTCGCGCTTATGTGCCTGCTGAGTGTGTTGCCACGCGGATGCCACGTGGCTCCCACGTGGCTGACCGGTGGCACCCACGTGGCTCCACGTGGCTAATATGTGGTGCCCACGTGGCTCGATGTGGCGTCCACGTATTAGTCACGTGACTTCCACGTATGTTGCAGACTAGTGACCAGTGCCGTCGTACACGGTCGTCGTCGTCGTAAGTGGTTGCCAGATTCTGGAAATCTCTCATGGAAATTTTTTACGAACTCCGATTTCGACCTCACATCCACCCGTCGACTCGAAACTCAACAAGGAGTCCAGAAATCTACCTCATGAAGTTTGATTGCAACCCAAAACTCTCGAAATCGACTGGAAACTCCACGGTGCACCGAAAATCTCCAATTTTCCGACTAACTCCTTCGTCATCCAAACCTCCACCAAAAACACAAGCAATGGGGTTAGAAACAGAGCCCATAATGCGATGATTCTAGTGGTGGAAGCTTTAAGACACGAGCTTACCTCGGTAAGCCGGAATCCTCGTCAAAAGCTCCGCCCTCCGCCGGACTCCCAAGCTTCTCTCGTTGGGAATCTAAGTTAAAAACTACATGCAATGGCTGAATTAGCACGCTCTCGAAGAGAAGAATCAAATGGTGTGGGTTTGGGCTCGAAACGTCACCTGGTTTACTCGGAAATTGCCGTAAAATCCAGGAGCTCCGCGGCACTACGTTTTTCGGCGACCTTGACCGCTGTCATACCTAGCCGAGAACCAACATGCAATCAACCCTAAACGAAGCTCTCGACTAAGCTAAGACAATGGTTAAATTCCAAAAGGCTTGAACTTATCTAGTTTGTTCGCAATCTCGCTGAGAAGCCTATGCCTCCGATGTCGATTTTCAGCTTCGAACTCAAGCTGCGGTGACCTCCTCAACTCGGGGCTCAGTCCATCGAGTTCGCGGTGAGGAGACTAAAAGGATGGGTGTGGTCTCGGGTCCTAGTTCGAAGCTTTAATATTATGGGTTTTTGTGTTCTTTGATGGCGGTGAACCGAGGAGAGGGATGAGTCTTAGAGAGAGAGATGTGAGTTGTTTGCATAAGTTCTTGCAAGGAGCTTTAAGATGGGTGCTGGTTTTCTCTAATGGATGATGGCGTAAAGGTGCTTCGCAGGTGGTGGTGGAGTCTGATTCTACTCACGGGTCGAGAGAGAGGAGAAGAGGAGTTGGGTTTGATGTTGATGATCTGTTTGTCTGCTTGTCCAGAGGGAGAAAAGAGAAAAGAAGTGTTTAAGTTGGGATTTTGGGCTTAGCAAGTAATTGGGCTTGGTTCTTAACTGGCCCCAAATAAAATTGGGCTAAAAGAAACACACCCATTCCATCTAATCTAAATGTTCAAGGCCCGAAAACAAATCCTCGTAGGGCAAATTGATAAATTGATGCTTCCAATTTCGCGTTTTCGGATTGGGATGTAACAAGCATCCCTTGGCAAACATAAAATATATGTTTTTCATCTTCCTTTTTTTTTTTCTTCTTTGTATTTTTTCATCCTTTCATTTTTCACATATATTTTTTTTACCCTTATATTTTTTTTCCTACTCTTTTTTTTCATCTTTTGTTTTTGTTTCATCCATATTTTTTCTGTTCTTTTAATTTCTTAGTTTTTTTTCCACCTTTCTTGATTTTTCATAATTTATTTTTATCCGTCTTTGTTCCCATTCTCTTTTCCCCTATGTCAGCTCTCATTTCTCTCTTCTCCACCTTTGCCGCTCATCTATCTCATCCTCTTTTACCACCATTATTTCTCTCTCCTCTTTCTCTGACCGCCCAATCTCTCTCCATTATTCGGCATACGCTCAGTCCATCCAATCTCTATATGGGTGATAAAGATTCAGGTAATGTTAAAAACTACCAATTTCTTCAATTTGCTTTACCATAGTATTATAATTGAATTAATACAAGATTTGGGTGGCCCTTAATTGAACAATAATTAAATGAACAAAAAAATTTGGTGCTCATTATGTGACGTGTAACATCCCGACCCGAAAAATCTCAATTTAAATTAGTTTTAGAACTGTTTGACCAAATCGCCCATATAAGAGAAATTTGAGTTTTTTTTGCATGACATCCATTTAAATTGAGTTTTCAATTCTCTTTTTAGTACCATTAGATCTATGAACGTGTGGTGCCAACTGCGAGCAATTTTGACTTAAAACGAAGAAGTTATGAAAGTTTGAAGTTGTAGTGGCAATTTCGTAATTTCAGAAAACTAGGAACAAAGTTTCTATATCCCTCTCTAGATTTTCGTGAAAACTGACCACCCAAATTTGGATGGCCATATCTTCGCCATTCGGCCCCCCATTGCTGCCATTCTTGGACCAAAACGTTTATCTCTTCAAGCCCTACATTTCCCTCAAAAGACATAGTCCAATTAGCTCCTAATTTATGTGAATTTTGGCTAGAAAGAGCCAGCCAAAATAAGGTTAAAATGAAGGAATTTCAAATCTCTAAGAAAATAATTAGTTTTCCAAACAATGAGATTTCAAATAAAGAGATTTCAAATTAAGGTATTTGAAATCTGAATCCAAATCCAAATCTTTGTTCCCAAATGGAGACTTAGAGTTATACCTTCCATTTCAAATGTTGCATTTACGTACCCTGAAATCATTAGAACGTGACAACTTAGCTCCAAAATCTATTAAGTGAGGATGTGTCACTTGTGGAACCTACTTTTTAAACATATTTTTTATCAAGTAGAAAAAATAAAAATAATAAAATTAAAAATAATTTAATTTTTTTTGTATTTCTTTCTTCCTTCTTCTTCATCCCTCCCTGCAAATTCAATACACAATTATAACCTAATCACACTAATGCGTTGGTTTCGATTTTGTTGCCGCTTTGGGGGTCGATGGATGGTTAGTTTATGGGTTCGGTATCGAGCTCGTCAATCTTGGGTTCCATTATCCAAGTCCCCATTTTCTATCTCTAATTGGTCTCTGGCCCATAAGTCCATAGGCTTGTGAGGTCTGCTAGGCCCCTTGAAGAAAAATTAGGCCTAGCTAGGCCCGAAAATTAGTGGGCTAGGCTTGGATTTAGGTGTTTAAACTCGAAATAGCCATAGGCCCGGTCCTGACCATCCATGTAAGCCCGGCCCGTATGCCCAAATATATAAACATATTATTAATTTTTTTTCCTGAAAAACATATTATTAATTTAATTAGACATTTAAAAACCAAATCCATTTTTTTTGAGACAACCCACACTATATGAAGATTTTTTAACTCTTTTAACTCACATTCAACCCATCTAACTCCAAACCAGCGGGTGAGTGCTGAGAGAGACAGAAACCTCCCAACTCCCTCTCTGGCTTTCTACCTACACGCTATTGACTAACCCAAACCGATTCTTCCTCTCCCCCCTCCTCTCCTCCCATCCCCCAACCACCGACGAGCCCAACACCGAACCAAAAACAACAAAACCGAAACCAAAACATCTTCATTGCGTTATAACTGTGTTTTGAATTTGCAGAGAGGGAGTAAGAAGGAGAAGGAAGAGAGGAATAAAATAATTTAATTTATTCTTAATTTTTAATTTTTTATTAATTTTTTATTTACATGTCAAAAAATAAATTTTAAAAGTAGATCCCATAAGTGACATATTATCACTTAATAGATTTTTTAATAGTATAATTAACGGTTGAGCTAAATCGTCACGTTTTAATGACTTCATGGTGCATAAATACGACTTTTAAAATGTTAAATATAACTTTAAAATTTAAAATAAAATACAAAGTATTAAAGTATAATTTACTCTTTAATTATTTCTTATGAGTGAGAAAAATAATTTAATAATCTACAAAATTTCACTCTTCTTATTAAATATTAATTGTCAATCTTAACTTGTAAGATATTCCTCTTTGTTAAACTATTAACTCTCCATCTTTCTTGTAATTCTTCTGAAAAAAAGTGTCAGCAACAATGTTTATAAATGAATTGGTTGGTGGTTGTGGACTTGTTGGATGAATATTGATAGAAATAGGGTACGTGGATTATTTTTCTGAAATCTAAAGAACAAGGTATTAATGTGTGAAAGAGATCCAACATTTTTAAAGTGAGAAAATAGAGTCAATGAGCTGTATATTCTTAATTAAACTCAGTTCACTAATTAGATTCATAGTAACATTCTTAGTCTATATATATATATATATATATATATATATATATATATATATATAACTTTCCTATTGAAATAATATACAAGATAATTCTCACCCAATCTGATATGGTATCAGAGCAGTCGATCATGACTGTCTCTTGCACTAACCCTAGAAATCATTACTATGCCCTAGCCACACCACTACCTTCAGTCGCATAAACATTCCCGCATAAACCCTAGAAACCGAAGACTTCCGCTCACCACTACCTTCCCACAAACGGCACCACGCCGCCCCACTACCTCCGCACCACCACTTCAGTCTGACCCAAACACCACATAACAGCAGCCATACTTGCATCCATAACCACAGCCGGCCAGCACCACCTCACCTTCATCGAGCCGAACACCACATAACGAACAACACCACCTCACCATCACCGAGCCAAACACCACATAACGAACAACACCACCTCACCATCACTGGACCAACACCACATAACGACTGCACCGGATTGGACTGAACAACACCACCTCACCATCACCGACCGGACTGAGACCCCAACTCGTCGAACCTCACCGTTCCGTCCCAGACCACACACTCACCGACCCCACCGTTCCGTCCCAGACTCAACCTCACCGGTCGCCACCAGACTCAACCTCACCAGTCGCCACCTTCGAGGTTCGCATGCGGGTGTGTCATCCACTGCGACTTCGTGAAACCTTCCGTAGAGAGAAATAAAAAAAATAAAAAATAAAAAGACAAAACCCCTCGTCCGCAGCCAAAACCTTCCACAGCCAAAACCTTCCACAACCAAAACCTTTCGCGGCAACACCTTTCCGCAGCTAAACTCTTCCGCAGAAACCAACCCTTCCGCGGCAAAATCCCTCCCACGGTAAAAACACTACCGCAACAAAAATCATGGCTTACGTTGTGGGACCGGTAACCAACGATCAATCCTTGGTATCCGGGACACAGATTGTCACGTTGTAGAGTGACACCTCTAATTTCTCTGCCGGTATCAAACTGGATGAGAATAATTATTCTCTGTGGCATCAAATCATAGAGATGAAGATAGTTGGGCGACAAAAACATGGTCACCTGACTGGTGATATTGCCCAGCTTGCAGCCACATATCCCATATTCAATAAATGGCGTGCATTGGATTGCCAGGTCAATAGCTGGTTATTCGACGCCATGCAACCTAATCAGATTAACCGGTTTATCCGCTATGACACAGCAAAACAAGTCTGGGATGCAATCAAGCAAACCTATTCAGATGGTGCGGATGAGGCCAAAATTTATGACCTTCACCGAATGTCCTTCACAATGAAGCAGATTGGGGCATCAGTTGTCAAATATTATAGTGAGCTCACTGAGATTTTTCAAGAGCTTGATCAATTAAGTCCCAGCACCATGGAGCATCCAAAAGATATTGAAACTCAGCGCAGAGAGATTGATCGTCTCCGAGTGTATAAATTTCTTGCAGGTTTAGACAATAATTTTGATCAAATCCGAGGAGAGATTTTGAGGATGGAGCCTAAGCCAGAACTTGAGGCAGCATATGCACATATCAAACGAGAGAGTAACCAACAGGGAACCATGTCTGCCGCTGGTGTACCCTCTGACGCCACGGCCTTGTCTGCTGCCAGGTCCAACACTCTCGACCGACCACCCACAGTGTCAACCCTACTCGTGCCCGGGCTCCAATGAAGTGTACCAAATGTGGTTTAGATAACCACACAATTAAGGGTTGTTATGAGATCATTGGTTATCCAAAAGGATGGGTCCACAAAGGGCACAAGAAGGATTTGCACAGAGCCTCGTTTGCATCCGCTCAGTCATCCTAGGGGACCGCATCCGAACCTCCATCAGGTGCATCTGGCTCCACGGCCTTGGCCACCTCAGGTACCTCTTGCACATATTCCCTTACATGTAATAGATCATGGATTATTGACACTGGCGCTACTGATCACATGACAACTAGTTTCACTGGTTTGCACTCTACCAAACCCTCAACCCAAACACATATTACCAGTGCCAACGGAACCACCTCCCAAGTCATGGGGGAGGGATCCTTATCTCTTACACCCTCATTAAGTCTAGCTCAAGTCTTAGTTTTCCCGTCTCTCGACTATGACTTGTTATCTGTTCCTCAGATTATTGATTCCCTTAATTGTACCGTGCGTTTTTTGCCATTGTATTGTCTATTTCAGGATCTTCTCACCAGGGCCGTGATTGGATGTGGTACTAGGAGGGGAAAGTTGTATTATCTGGACTTGACAGCTGATAGTAGTACGAGATTGAGTCACGCACATCATGTGAGCGGCGATGAGTCCATCAGGATAAAGAAAATTTGGATTTGGCATCGACATTTAGGGCATGCTTCTTTTGGCTATCTGAAACTTCTTTTCTAGATTTGTTTTCCCAGTTTCATGAATCAGACTTTCATTGTGAAACTTGCATTTTTGCGAAAAGCCATCGTATTTCTTACCCATTAAGATTGAATAAAAGCTCTATGCCATTCATGATTGTCCATTATGATGTTTGGGACCATCACGAGTTCCCACTATTAGTGGTTTTAATTGGTTTGTGACATTTATTGATGATTGTACCTGGATGACCTGGGTCTTTCACCTACACCAGAAAAGTGACGTCACCGCCAAATTCAAGCTCTTTTATCAATACGTTGCTACTCAGTTTGACAAGAAAATCATGACCCTTCGGTCTGACAATGGAGGTGAATACATCAACCATGATCTACATCTGTTTTTCGGCCACCATGGTATTGTTCATCAAACCACATTCGCCTATACACCACAACAGAATGGTGTCGCGGAGCGCAAGAATCGACATCTCTTGGAGGTTGTTCGTGCCTCTTTATTTGAGGCCCACATGCCGCATCATTTTTGGGGGGAGGCTCTTTGTTATGCGGCTTACCTCATCAATCGAACACCTTCCAGCACTCTTCAGTATCAAACCCCATTTCAGACATTGACTACTCTCCTCAACATGCCATCCGCACCAAATCTCGAACCCCGTCTCTTTGGTTGTGTTGCGTATGTTCAAGTGTATCCACATCAGCGTGGCAAGCTTGATCTGTGTGCATGGCGTTGTGTCTTTGTGGGTTATTCTGCCACTCAGAAGGGCTATAAGTGTTTCCATCCTCCCACTCAGACCATGCACGTTACCGCCGATGTGACCTTCAACGAGAGTGAGTTCTATTACTCAGGGGGAGTCACTGAGCATCCTCTGTAGGGGGAGAGCTCTATCTTTTCCGAAGATACTCAGATAGTCCAAATTCAACACCATTCATCCGAGCAGTCAGTATCTGAGGTGCAACAAGCTCTAGAGTCCCTCGATACTCCTGATACTGGTTCATATAATTCCCCCTCAACAACTCCTACTACAGTACCATCACCACTCATCCAATCAGGTCATGAAGATTTCCCATAGGTAACTGAACATTCGAACTCTATCTCAAGCACCTTACCTGCGTCAAGTTATACAGGTTATAAGTTACCCCCACGCACGACTAGAGGGATTCCTAGCCAACAGTATGACCCTGACCCTAAAGCAACAGTTAAATACCCTATTGCTAATCATGTGTCCCTACATAGGCTGTCTCCGTCATGTGCATCATTTGTGTGTCAATTATCCACTGTATCTGTTCCAAGTAATGTGCAGGAAGCTCTGAAAGATCCCAAGTGGACACAAGCGATGAATGATGAAATGGAGGCTCTCCAGAAGAATTCCACTTGGGAGATGACTACCTTTCCGCTAGGGAAGAGAACAGTGGGTTGTAGATGGATACATACAGTAAATTTCAAGGCCGATGGCACCATTGAACGATACAAAGCAAGACTGGTGGTGAAAGGTTACACTCAGACTTATAGGATTGACTATGGGGAGACCTTTGCCCCTGTAGCCAAGATCAACACAATTCGGGTACTTATTTCTCTGGCAGCCAACCTAGACTGACCATTACACCAATTTTATGTCAAAAATGCCTTCATGCATGGCGACTTAGAAGAAGAAGTCTATATGGATTCTCCTCCAGGATGCAAGATGGGGCCCAATACGGGCAACATGGTTTGTAAACTGAGGAAGTCCCTTTATGGATTGAAGCAATCACCCAGAGCATGGTTTGGAAAGTTCATCCAATCAATGAAGGACTTTGGATACAAACAAAGTAACTCAGATCATACTCTGTTCTTGAAACATAATAAAGGTAAAGTCACTGCCCTTATTGTATATGTTGATGATATGGTAGTTACCGGGAATGACCCAGAAGAAAAGGTAGCGTTGCAGCACCACTTGGCAAGTGAGTTTGAAATGAAAGATCTTGGTGCTCTGAAATATTTCTTAGGGATCGAAGTGGAGCGTTCAGACCAAGGAATATTTCTATCACAACGGAAATATATCCTTGACATTTTAACTGACACTGGAATGCTAGCCAGCAAACCAGCAGATACGCCAATGGAGTTGAATCATCAGCTTGGTGAATATCCTGATCAGGTACCCACCAACAAAGAAAGATATCAACGCCTGGTGGGTAAGCTAATCTATCTAGGACACACTAGACCTGATATTGTATATTCCGTAAGTGTGGTGAGTCAGTTCATGCATGCACCAAGTGAAGCCCACATGTATGAGGTAAACCGAATTCTGAGATACTTGAAGTCAGCTCCTGAAGAGGATTGATGTTCTCACGACATGGTCATCTAGATGTTGGGGGTCACACTGATGCAGACTGTGCGAGTTCTGTTACTGACATGCGATCAACGTCTGGATACTTTACCATTGTGGGAGGCAATCTAGTGTCTTGGCGAAGTAAAAAATAGAAAGTAGTGTCAAGATCAAGTGCTGATGCAGAATATCGAGGTATGGCACAAGGAGTATGTGAGCTGCTCTGGATAAGGAATTTGTTGGGGGAATTGGGGTTAAAACCCAATCATGCAATGCAACTGAATTGTGACAACAAAGGCGCGATAGACATCGCACATAATCCAGTGCAACATGATAGAATCAAGCATGTTGAAGTTGACAGACATGTCATTAAGGAGAAACTCGAGGCAAATATCATTGAGATATCATTTGTTAAATCTGAAGATCAACTTGCAAATGTCCTCACTAAAGCAGTCACAGGCAGAGTATTCCACAGCTCACTTAGCAAGTTGGGCATTGACGACATACATGCTCCAACTTGAAGGGGAGTGTCAATGAGCTGTATATTCCTAATTAAACTCAATCCACTAATTAGGCCCATAGTAACAATTCCTAGTCACTGTATATATATATAACTTCCCTATTGTTATACAATTAAAAATAATATAAGAGAATTCTCACTAAATCTAAGAACATCCTCACCGGCATCGGCGAGAAATTGGAGCCATCCGAATTCGACAAGTGGATCCGAGAGGTCAATGTACGGAAATAATTTGTGGAAGTAATTTGGAGGTAATGCATGTTTTCATTTCTTATTTTGATGTTATGACAAATATTAGGTGATCAATTGAATTGTAGTTGGATTTTGTTTGTGATGAATTGGATTTTGCTGGGTTTGGGGTAGTTGGGTTTTGCTGGGTTTGCCAGCGATAAAGATGAAGATGTTTGATCAAAAACCAATTTTGTGGTTTAATTTTTTAAAATTTAGTGTATTTTTTTATTTGTGTTTATTTTATCATTTTCTAGCTTATGTTGAGGTCAAATCAGCATAACAAATTTGACCAAAAGATGCCACCTAAATATTTAACAGTTTGACTAACTGATTGACTAACGACAGTACTTAGATGATGTATTTTGATAGTTTGGGTACCTAAATGAAATTTTTCATAGTTTAGGTATGAACTTGAAATGACCCCTATAATTTGGGGGATTTTATGTAATTTGTCTATACTATTATATACATATATATATATATATATATATATATATATATATATATATATATATATAACAAATATCACTTTACAATTTAAGATTTTGGAGTCTTTCTCATAATGGACCACGAAATTTCAATTTCGTCATTTATCTCCATGTGTTTCTAAGATCAAATCAATTTACTCAATGAGTCACTTTCACTATTAAATCAAGAGCAAATTACACTTTAGTACCCTCACATTTACACTAAATTTCACAGTTATACCTAACTTATCAAAATTTACATTTTAGTACCCTGAACTCTTTAAAACGTTTCACTTTTGTCCCAATGACACATTTTTGGGCTGAATTTCTTTTAGTTGATGATGTGACGCATGTGTAGACCCCACAAAAATAAATTTCACGGTGACTGTAGGCATAATTACTTAATTAGCTCTTGGTTATCTATCACTTAGTATTTCGGCTGGTGATGTTAGGCATGAGATAACCAATGACTAATTATGTAATTTTGCCTCAAAGTCACCGTGAAATTTGTTTTTATGGGACCCCACATGCGTCACGTCATCAACCTATAGAAATTCAGCCAAAAAATGTGTCATTGGGACAAAGGTGAAACGTTTTAAAGAGTTAAGGGTACTAAAATGCAAATTTTAAAAAGTTAGGTATAACTCTGAAATTTAGTGTAAATGTGAGGGTACTAAAGTGTAATTTGCTCTTAAATCAACTAGTTGAAAGATGATGTGGCATGATTGAGGTCCATTTCCACTAAGGACATTTTTGGTATTAAAGAACAATAAAAAAAAACTCCACCAACAGTCGGCTAGATTTGTGGAATGAGGTATGATTTAAGGTCATCTCCAATCATGGGTTAAAAAGCCAAATTGTAGGAAAATTTGGTAAAACTGGTCTTCAACCATAAGAGTAAGGGCCATGGACAAATTTTGATCAAGGACCAAGGGTCAAATATTTTCTCAAATTTGTCCAAAAATTTAAGAAATTTCCTATTTCCTAAATATAAAGTGGGGCCTAATCTTTTTTATAATTGGTTGCCAACCACTTGCACTCAATGTTTTAATTCTTATCGAATATCTAGACATTTAATCGCATGGTGACACATGACACTTGAATATTTTCTCACAAAATTTTTCATGTTCCATATAACCACTATATAATCCAAAATTTAGATATTCACTCACGTATTGACACGAGTCACGTAAAAATCTTATCACAAAATTACTTTGCCCATTTCAAATCTTATCTCACAATTATTTTCCGATAAGAATTTATTTTGTTCAAAAATGTTATATTAGTTTAATTAAATTATCTTTAAATTTAAAACATATAGAATAGTGATAAAATATTGAAATAGTAATGATATAGCTCTAAATGGTTAGAGATGATAAAATATAGCCTTGTATTATTTATTAAAAAACTATTATTTTTTATGGCTAAATTTTGGCATAGCCCTCAAATTATAGGAAATTGTTGGAGATGGCCTAAGGATTTAAAATTAATTTCAATTAGATGAATTAGCAGACTTGCAGGCATTAAATGATGATATAACATGATTGAGGTCCATTTCCACTTGGGGCATTTTTGGTATTAACGAACAATAAAAAAAAATCCCACCAACAATCGGCTAGATTTGTGAAATGAGATAAGACTTAAGGATCTAAATTTAATTTCAATTAGATGAATTAGCAGACTTGCAGGCACTAATATGGCTTGCCCTCAATTTAAATATTGGCTTTTTGCCGCGATTGGTTATCACTTTTGGCTTGGAAGTGTTGTACTCTTGAAAATTTCTTGTGGAAGGTGAACTTCTTAGCATGAAGATATCTTATGCTAGGTTTCTTCAAGTGAGACGTGTGTTATATTTTATGTTTTTGTCTGATGTTTTTTTTTTCCTCGAGTTTTTGTTGGGTGAAATGAGAGATTGTTGTATAAAAAAATTGGGTACATTTGACAAGGGTCTTTTCGAATGATTGCTGGGTAAAGAGAGTAAATAATTATATTTTTCAAATTTGTTGGGTATATAAAGTTTTCTGGGTAAAAAGAATTAAAAATTGGGCATAAATAAATTTTTTTATATTGTTCTTTAATACCAAAAATATTCGTGGTTACAGTCGAGGTTCGGCCGACTTGTAGTTGGCCACTATGGCCTGCTTGAGAAGTTGGAATACCAAATGTCTGGGTCGACATTGGGAGTGTTCCAACCATATTTCTTCTTCTCCGCCCGACTAGTAAATTGGACGGCTGAACTTCTTGGTCGTTTCTAGGATTCGCCCTAGTGCCAACGACCATACAATGTCGAAACCTAGTGTGTCCCGCCGGGCGTGCCAAAATATGCTTCCCTCAATTTGACAGATCAAGCCGATAAAAGGGATTTTGGTCCTTCTTTGAATGATTGCGTAGGCGTACCACCACCAGGCCACCAACTGGCCTGAATGGAATGATAAATGTTGGATGCGTCCCTTAGGCTGACTTCTAACCTCACGATTGTGCGACCAAGCAAGGAACCTCTTCTTGGTCTGAATTCTTTCACTCCCTCAAGGTCAAGGGTGTTTAGGCTTTGAACTTGTGTTTTTATGTATTTTCGTTTTTTTTTTAATGAAATGAATGCAAGTGCAATAATTAAGTTGAAAAAGAAGATTAACTATGTTTAAGAAAATTAACTATATTTAAAGAAATTCAACTGGAACGTAAATGCAATAAACTAGAACTTAAAATAAACGCAATAATTAAACTTAATAGAGAAAAACAATAAATTAACACTAATAAAGCGAATAATAAAGCGATTAAATATACGGAATTGAAATAAACTCGAATTGAAATAACGATTAAATAAAAATAAACTTGAATGTAAAACAAGGTAATTGAAAGTGCTTTGAATAATAAACTTACGCTAAAAATCGAAGAACTTGGCTACACTAAAGCTTGAATGAAAACTTAGGCAAGGAATTTAAGGACTTGGCTATGCTAAGGCTGAATGTAAAATCTAGTCTAGGATTTGAAAGGTGCAAGGTAAAGAGTAAGTTTGTGTGTTGATGTGGATGTCCTTTTCTCTTCTTCACCTTGGCTATTTATAGGGTTCAACCAACCCTCAAATTGGCCATGCTTGGCCTCCACTCTTCTAACTTGAAAAACCTTCCTTGTTGAGCCACCCGAATATCTCAAGGCTTGATTGATTGTCTAATTGGAATTGTCACTAAAATATTGCCTTGTTGAACCACTTGAATCTCTCAAGGCTTGATTGATTGTCTGATTAATTGTTTGATTGATGCTAAGTGACTTGATTGAGATTCAATCAAAAACCTTCTCTCTTGGGAAGATTCTAGGTTGGCATTATGTTGGCTTGATTTACATCCTATTCCGGATTCTTGACAACTCGAGTCCGGTGTGGGTTGATAAGCACTCGGCCGGCATCCTCAATCTTTTGAGCCTGACTTGGGTTGAAAACTGTACTTAGGAACTTAGTTAAGCCGAAAGTTAAAGAATCCAACTTGGTAAAATGGAACTTTACAATCAAATTAATTGGGCCACTAGTCGGCCACTATTTTTATTTCTTGGTCCTAAGACCATTTAATTTGAGCCACGTCCATATGGTTCATTATCACAACCCATATCACACTCTATTAACTCGTAACTAGGTCATATATATACTTGGAGTGGGAATGGCTAGCCATGGCCAAACATTTGGAATTATAAAAACCACTCTCTGGCCGAAAACTTGGTCAGCAAAATTGACCAAATTCAGCCGAAATAGAACTTCAAAGCCACCGCTCTCCAACAGCCTTGGCCCAAAATATCAACACCCATAAGTATATATATGTATCTTTCCGGCCATCACACTCTCTACTTTTCTAAATATATACATAACTTTTGGGTTGCCATCATCCTAGGGAAAAAGTCCTTTCCCACTTGACTTATCCAACTTCACTCACATCCGTCCACCAAAGAGAGAAATCTCTCTTTCTCCGTCTCATAGCTAATTATATACATATATATTATCTTTTTGGCTGACACCATCTCAAGAAAAGAAGAAAACTTCCTTTTCCCAATAACAAGAGAGAGAGATGTTTTAAATATATATATATCCTCACCTTCAGCCGACCCTCTCCATTTTCAGCCAACCCATTTTCGGCCGACTTTGGCATTAATCTTCAGCCAACTTCTACTTCACCATGGCCTTATTTTTCAGCAGAAAGCCACCCCATCTTGGCCTCAATTTTCAGCCTCCTTTGGCTTGAACTTTCAGTCAACTTTGGCTTTATTTTTCAGCCAATCTCTTCTTCAACCCATCCACCCATCATCCATGTTAGAAATAGTGAGTGATTGAGATTGGTTTTTAATCACCACCAAACAATATGGTAACTAGGGCTCGAAAAATAAAAACTAGGCTAAGGATTACATTGTGCTACTCTTAGGATAGAATTGAAGGATAATAAAAGACAAGTTGTGTGTTGTGTTGGAGATGTCTCCCTTCTTTATCAAAGCTTCATATTTATTGGGGCTTAGGTGCACCCTAACTTGAAACATAATTAGTTAGCAAAATGACTTCCTTGTGTAGAGATGATTGTTGACTTTCTCCGATTTGCATCAATCAACACTATTTCGGTCCAAATTAGCTTCAATCCCATAAATCTTGAATGTTATTGATGAGACATGATTTGATCTTCTTTCCATGTTGATCTTTTCCAATTTGATATGATATTTGATTTGATTATCTTCCATCTCTCAATCCAAACATATGAACATTTGACTTTGATTATAAATTGTTTCTTTGTCGGGCTTTCACTATTTGTAGAAAGTCTTCTTACATATGTATTTTCCCTAATTGGATGTATGATTGACCTATGGCCGTAACTAATCTTTTCAATTATTCGGCTGAGTCTGTCACTTTGGATTTCTAGCCGTAATTCGACCTTTAACCCTATTTGGGCCCAAACTAACTCATCGTTGGGTCTTGGGATTTGATAAGGTCGGATTACAACCTGACTCAAAAATAGTTACTATTTTTCATTCGTAATGAATTAGAATCGATAAAAAAAATCTAAACTTTGAAATACCGTAATTTCAATACGCACCATTTACCTTATATGAATCTGCCATGTCATCAAATATTTATACTCCCCATATGTCTTGTTAGTCACATAAATATCTTGCTTTGAATTGTTATATTTTATTTCTCTCATTCTATTCTTTTTTTTTTTTGAAAAGATTTCTCTCATTCTATTATTGATTTCTCATCAATTATCAATAATGTATTTTATCTTATAAAAAAAGCAAATGCATGATTCTGGTAGAAGTTCGTGTGCATTCCATCAATTATTGGAGGATAGCCTAGCCTTAATAATTAGCAACAAGCAGAGTGAAGAAGAACTGGAGCTAGCTACCCTTAAAATTTATCCTCCTTTTGTGTGGTCGGGCTTTAGATAAAAAATCTATTTCTTCTTGTTGTGTTACCTCACTTTAAAAATGTTGATTCGCTTTCACACTTTAATATCTTGTTCTTCAGAATTCATATAAATTTTACAAGAGAGAGAGGAATATCTTACATGTTAAGATTTCAGATAAACATTTTTGTTGACAATTTTTTCAGAAGAATTACAAGAAAGAGAGGAATATCTTATAAGTTAAGATTGACAAGTAATATTCGTTAGGAAGTGTATTAAATTTCGTTATTAAGTTATTTTTCTAATTAAATATAAAAGGTAATCATGAATTAATTGATTTGACATATGGCAAAATTTTAAGAGGAAAACAAGTGCATGCATCGAATCAATACCTAACTCAAATTAAAAATTCATTACGGAAAAGAAAATGATGGATATTGAAATTCAATTTTATTTTGGATCCAGGAACACGTATACATGGTCTTTCGTTTACAAAGATTTCACAAAGTGTAACAAAACAGAAGATAGCATGAGTAACAGAGAGGATTAGTCAATCCAACTTATTTTTTACCTTCTTATTCTCAAAAATGACTTCTCTGTAAGTAGAATTGAAGATCTCAATAAGAAAGGGAAACTGCATCCACATATATGAGGCAATTGGGACAGCGGACAACAAAACAACTGGAATAACAATGAATAAGTTTCCATGAAGTAAAATGTATAGGGCACATGAAAAAGCCATCATCATAGTGACGATAGCTACAAAAAGGGTGAAAAGGCCAAATATCATTTTTCTGGGCAATGATCTGAGGAAATCAACTTCTGCATAACGTGATGTAAGGATTCCCAGAAATATTATCGCAGAAGTTGTAGACGAAAAGAGTGATATAGCATCTGAAATAATAAAAACTGTGAATACCTTTTCCCTTAAGAATATAGGAAGACCTGTATCTCCATTATTTCCACCAGGAACTGTGAATGCTGCAGCAAACATCATTGTAACAATAAGAGCACCTACAACTGTTGAAGATTCTGATGTCCCTTTCATCGACTTTTCTCCCTCTTTCACTAATTCCTTGTGGTTATTTGTGAATAATTCACGTGGTGTCATACCATTGCCATTTAAAGCATGAAGAGCTGCAGGATTTACAACACTCTCCACCTCCTTGAACCATTGTAATTCTCTTTGCATTTGCAAAGTTGCACCTCGAATATCATTAATTTGTGCCAATGTCGTATACCTTCCTACCGTATGTAGTACATTATTTCCAAAGTTATCTTTATGTCCTAACATTACTTTTCCAATTTGGCTGCGTTTAATGTGGCGATAGGTATTATAAACTTTCTCTCGGCGACATTCTATGGCAAATTGAAGCATGCTCTGGCGGTGGTTATTTTTTATAGCTAAAATGTTTTCATTTGCCTTGCATAAATGATCAAGATACTCCACATGCCCTTTTTCAATTGCTAGGAATAGTGCTTCTCGAAAGTCTTCAAATATTTCATCGTGACTCATATCTTTAGTCACTTCGCACATGATATGTAGAAATTTAAGAATGCTGTCATGGTTGAGTTTCAATTTATATATTCTATTGAATTGTCCTGAGGATGACAATATAGAAACAAAGATGAAGTTAATTATAGCATCATATTTTAAAAGAGAACTCGCAATTAAGAAACATAATTAAAGAATATTAAATAGTTAACTCGTATACCTAAAAGTATGGAGAGATTGATTACGACTAGTCCGCATAATGAACGCTGATCTCCATTCCAATTCCAAATTGCTGGCAAATAAGAGCTCGAAGTTAGGTAGATACAATGCTAATTAATTATAATTAACATGTATGTAAGATGGTTACATATATATACCTTTACAAAGACGATGCATTCGATTATTAATCTCGTCATTTTCTGGCTTTTGGACATCTATACATATATATCAAGATAAGAAGAGAAGCCCAATAGTCAGTATTATTCGAATCAAACTACTGTTTTGAAGCAAGATTTTTCCAAAAAATTTTCTTCGCATGGCTCTCTGATACTTGAAGGGCTCAAGATGGAAACACAAAAAAAGGGCCCCCATACCACAATCACGAATTAAATGTAGAGTAAAATAAATTATTGATCACTATGGCTCTGCTCAAAAATAATTTTTCAATTTTGCAATTTTACTGTATTTTTGCTAACTAACAAATTAAGTCAGAACCAATTAAATGAGGATATTTTAGACGTTTTATTTCAAGAAATTAAAAAATAATAAATAAACAAACTGTATCTTAACCATCCTCGGCCGCTGGCTCTTTCCTCCCCCTTTTTCTTCCTCCTCCTCCCTTTTTGGCCCCCTCCCCAGACTGATTTGGATTTTTTTTTTTGCACAGAATTTGCAGTCATGCTCATAAAAAAGTATAGAAAAGGCCCGTAATTATAGAAAAGGTCTCTCTCTCTCTCTCTCTCTCTCTCTCTCTCTCTCTCTATTGTATTGATCTTTTTGGCTTGTACAGCTGAATGTGTGGAGGGCTCATGGTGATAATCCAGTGGTTAACTGTCAATTACCAGATATAGCTATGAGAGCTGAAAGCTTGTTCGTAGGAGTACCAGAGCTCGGGGGAAGCCGTAGAAGAATAGGATGAGTGGGGCCTTGCCTTTCTCGGCTATGTGTGTGTTTATGCCATTCACTGGTATTGTTGTATGTTGTATGCTCTCCGTCTCATTTCCATGGATATGGATGAATGATGCATTATTTTAGATCTCTCTAAGTTGTCTCTTTAATTTCTCTCTTTCTGTATTGTTTCATTGATATTGGGTTTTGGTACTTGGGTGTGCATAATCAAGGTTCTTTTTCTTTTTTATAAAAAAGTTTCTTCAAGTAAAAGGTCTAAAATATCCTTGACTAATTGATTATATAACTTAATTTGCTAGCTAACAAAAGTAAAATAACCAAAATTATAAAATTAAAACTATAGTGATTAAATTTGTTTTTTTAGCAAAATTACAGTGACCAAATTTGTAATATGATCTTTAGTATGATTAGATGCAAGCTTTGTACTATTAAATTCAAGCATACTAAGGCTAACATCTCCACTCGTAGAATGTGCCTCTATAGACTAGGTTGTCTATTTGTTTGCCTCCTAGCTAGTGAGTTGTGCTAGGCTTATCCCTGTTGACCAAATTTTTTACTTAACAAAAAAATATATATTCACAAAGGTTTCGGTTTATCTTCATATTCTAGGGCAAATTTTAATTTACACCTTAGGGGGTCATTTTCAAAATGAATTACGAGATTTTAATTTCATCATTTTACTCCATATGGTTTTAATATGACATCAATTTACTTCATTTGTCAATTTCAATGTTAAATCAAGAGTTAAGGGATGATATGACATAGTTGATGTCTATTTCCATTAGGGGTATTTTTGGTATTGAGAACAATATAAAAAGAGGTATTAAAATTTTTTTTTTTGCATTTTTGGTAATTGACCATATGTGTTCAAATTAGTATTAAAGGTAAATATAGAATTGGTACGTACTAATTGTTAGGCATCAGACTTTTACAAAAGAAAGAGGAGATATGAACAAGACAATCTTTATTGCTTAGAATCACACTTTTCATTGCAACATTTTGTTAGCTATTTATAGCTTGTAGTTGATTACTTAGAGATCAAGTAAGTCTCTCAATTAATATAACAGTTTCCTAACTGCTCTAACAAACTTAACAGCATACCATAGCTGTCCTAACTGCCCTAACAATCTAACATCACACACAGCTATCTAGCACCTATAATGCAGCTAAGACATAGCTGTCATGGACAGTAGTGAAGCCGCAGGCGTGCAGAAGTGAGGCGCATTATAGGCGCATCATAGGCGCAGTACAGTCATGGCACAGGCGCGGCATACCAGCTAGGTGCGGCACAACATGAAGGCGCATTATAGTCATCTAACACTAATTTGTACAAATTTTGGTCAATTTACCAAAAATGGAAAAAAGAAAAAAAACGTTTTAATGCCTTTTTTTTTTTATTGTTCTTAATAGGAAAAAAAACCCTAATGGAAATGGACATCAACCCATATCATCACTTAACTCTTGATTTAAGATTGAAATTGACAAATAGAGTAAATTGATGTCATCTCAAAACCACATGGAGCAAAATGATGAAATTGAAACCTCGTGGTCCATTTTGAAAGTGACCCCTAAACTTTAGAGTGTAAATTAATGTTTGTCCTATATTCTACTTTTATTTTATTTTATTAATGTTAGTATTTATACTATGCATGTGACACTTTTACACATTTAACTGTTCTATAGATCGATGATGTTAACAAAATTGGAAAATTGAAAGAATATAAAGAGTAAAGTGAGTCACTTTGATTTCATTTGGCATTATAAAATTAACGTTTGAGTCTAGAGGGAAAACAAAAATTAAGACTAAAATAAATATGAGATGTAAGGAGTACGTACATGTATATTGGTCAAAATTTAATATAAAGAGAAATTAAATAGAAAGAAATGCTAACCTTCATATATCCACTGTTCCCAGAATTTGAGCCGACTGTCACTTAAGAATGCATAACGCAAACCAGCCAACACATATACGGGAGTTTCCTTATTGTGGTCTTTAGCAATAGCCAAACTTGGACAACGCTGAATTAAATCCCATGCAATATCTATTCATTGTACATTGAGTGAAAGAATAATATCGTTAATTATAAGGGCATGGTAAAACTCGATCTACTTTGTATCAAAAATAAAAAATAAAACTCTACTACTTTGTTGACCTAGCTATGACCGATCTTCCATTCTGTAAAGGATAATTTGCTAGCTACTTCAAAATTTTGCACTTTAGTAGTCTCTTTAAATTTAGTTAGTTTTGAAATAAAACTTGGATTAATAAAAGATATTGCTAAGAAATAAAATAAAAATTTTAGAAAAAAAAAAAAAAACTTATGATGTCCATTTTGAAAGTAACTTAGTCATTAAGATTGATATAATAAATAATTTGAAGAGAATGAAAAAGAAGTGGATCTTAAAATTTGATTACTAATTTTGAAAACACGTATACTACTGTTGCATGTGTATTAAAATTATGGTATAACTTACCAAATCTTTGAAGTTTGAAAGCATCAGAGATTAGTTGAGAAGCATCCGCAAAACTTAGAGTGTCGGTAACAGAAAAGAGATACTTAGCCATGTTTTCGCCGAATTCCAAAGAATGAGCCAGGAGAAGTGGAGTCATAAAAGTATCCACGGTAGAAGGGGGAGGACTAGTAAGTATGTTCTTGTTCTTTTTATACATGCATTCAACTAAATCCACGGCTTCTGGAAGGTATTGCAGGATAGCAAAAATAGCGGTCAAACGTCGATCAAAGGCTGCTACTTCCAAACTCTCTGGTGTCATTATACCCACCAACCTTTTTGCTGTGTCCACCCTCTCTTTCATTGTCCAGTTTTCATTCATGATTACTGGATGAAGAGCTGTCCCCTTATTCTGTAGAATAGTTTGGCTGCCTAAATTGGGATATCGCTCATGAAGCTCCATTGCAGATTTCCGATCATCATTTAATATGTGATACGTGAAAGCTTGGTAGGCATTCATGGTTATATCTTCACCTGAAAAGGAGGAATTATCAACCTTCTTACTTTACACAAAAATAGCATTTGTACGTACGTTATATATACCTGTACTACCGCCTTCTTCAATTCCCAAATTCACTACAAGAATATCGCAGTAGCCCGACTAAATTTCGCCCGACGGACAATATCTCGCGGGGTAAGGTCCTATTGCCCGACGGACATTTACAGTCGCCGAGTAACAAGTTGGCGGGAAGAAAAAACCGTTGGCGCGCAAAATTAGACATTGTTACCCGACGATGTGGACTACCTGTCGGGTAACAGGGTAAACAACGACAACCAATCGCCGTCGGGTAATATTAGACGTTGACTCTTTATGGCCCGACGAATCATTTAATATTACCCTGCGAATACTGTTCGTCCGGCAACTGTCTAAACACTCTAAATACCAGAGTCTGTTTTTTTTCTTCTTTCTTCTTCTTCCTCCTCTCTGCTTCTCATCCTTCTCTATGCTCTCTATCTCTCCCTCTCACTCATTCACTCTCTTTATATACCTATTATTATCATCTCATCACCATTTTCATTACCAACAAATCCTTTTTCTCTATCAATCATCAAATATCAAATATTAAGGTATGAAATTTTTATTTTTTTGAAATTTTTATTTTTGAATAGGAATTAATTATGTGTTGTGTTGTAGAAATTTTGTAGTTAATTTGAAGGAATACTTGTGAAAAGGTATGTGTGTTTACCTCTCAAATTAATTTTGTTAAGAATGTTGGATATAATTATGTTAGGAAATTTTGTATTTATTGTGGAAAATGTGTAGAAATTTTTTAGAATTTTTGGAAATTAGAAATTAGAAAATTTGTTAGGAAAATATGAAAATAGAAAATATGTTATGAAATTAGGAAAATAGAAAATATGTTATGAAATTAGGAAAAAAGAAAATATGTTAGGAAATTAGGAAATTTTGTTGTAAAATAGGAAAATTAAAAATATGTAATGAAATGATTGAAATTAGAAAATATATTTGGAAATTAAGAAAATGTTAGGAAATTAGGGAAATATAAAATATGTTAGGAAAATAAGGAAATAGAAAATATGTTAGGAAATTAGAAAATGAGAAAACATTTTAGGAAAATAGGAAAAAAAATATGTAATGAAATTATTAAAATTCGATATTATGTTTGGAAATTAGAAAATATGTTAGGAAAATAGGGAAATAGAAAATATGTACAGAAATTATAAAATTTAAAACTGTGTTTTATGCATATTTTATATATGTTTGTATTTTTGAATTTGTAGTGATATTTTTTTAAAAACGCTTTATTTAGTTCCGACGGAGTGAAATACATTCATATTTCATAACCGTTTATGCGAAGTTAATCGAGTTGATTAACTTCGTATAATGAAATTCAATGAAAAACTTTAGGCCCGTCTGAGAGTCAGTAAATCCGATTAATTGACTGACTCTTGAATTGTCCATATATTCGGACAGTTTGGGGGTGCGCAACTATGTGTTGTGTAGTTGGCAGTCTACGTGGTTAGGTTTCGATTGTGGGAAATTCGGTTTGTATCCCCTCAATGTTCTTCGAATGCATACTAGATATTTGTTTATAATATCTACGTCGTGCATTTGGGGAATTGTAGGGAGATGCTGCCGAAATTTCCCTCGATCTGAACTTAGCCTCGTAGGTCGCAAACTACACAGCACAGAACGTGCACTCTCGAATGGGATAGGGCCAAATAACCGGAGGAATAAGGAGAAGAGTTGATTTTGATTTTAACTTGTTCTATTTACTGGGCAATGTTAACTGAATTACTTATGTTGATTCTATGTTGTGAAAGTAGGCCCAATGGACAGAGGGTGGATGCAAATGTTTGATAGATCTTCTTATCAATATTTGGATGGGATCGACAACTTCATTGCCTTTGCACGTAGTCATTGCAGTGATACAAGACGTGTCAGGTGTCCGTGCCGTAAATGTAATAATTGCGTTTGGATGTCGTTGAATGAGGTCCAAACTCATCTGGAATGGAATGGGATCGTACACAACTACACTAATTGGATCTATCACGGTGAAGAAATATTTTTTGCATCGACATCTTCGGTTCCCGGGACCAGTAGGGAGGAAAGTGGTTTGGATGGGCCATGTGATAATGATCCAGTCGTTGAGTTATTAACCGATGCTTTTCCTCCGGCATCGGATGATATAGAACATGATGCACCAAGGTTGCAATCGGAAGACTCTGATCTCCATTATGAGAGATTGTTGAAAGAAGCTCAGCGTGAATTGTACCCCGGTTGTAAATCATTTTCCGTTCTAGGGGCAGTTGTGGAGTTGATGCACATGAAAGTTGAGTATAATCAAACGAACAAGCATTTTGATCACATGTTGGACATCCAAATGCTCCCTGAAGACAACTGTCTGCCAAAAGATCATTATAGCTCGAAGAAGTTGTTGAAGGGGCTTGGTTTAGGGTATATCAAGATCCATGCATGCAAGAACAACTGTGTTTTGTTTTACGGTGAATTCGAGCAGCTTGACAAATGTCCCGTGTGCAATGAACCTAGGTTTCAAAAAGAACAAGATTCCTAACAAGGTGTTGCGTTATTTTCCACTGAAGCCAAGGTTACAAAGATTCTACATGTCATCTCACACAGGCCGTGATATGAGGTGGCACAAGGATGAACGCATTGATGATGATGTACTGAGGCATCCGGCGGATGGAGAGGCTTGGAAGGAATTTGATAATATGTATCCCGAGTTTGCTGCAGAGCCAAGAAATGTCAGATTAGGGCTCGCTACTGACGGGTTTAATCCGTTTGGGAGTTTTGAAAAGCCCTATAGCACTTGGCCGGTTGTTATGGTTCCGTATAACTTGCCTCCTTGGAGATGCATGAAGAAAGAATTTACAATCCTCAGTACGTTGATACCGGGGCCCAAATCGCCGAGTAATTCCATCGATGTGTATTTGCGGCCATTGATTGACGAGCTCGTGGATTTGTGGGAAAATGGTGTCCTAACATACGACAAGTGCATTGTAGAAATGTTCACCCTACGAGTGGCCGTAATGTGGACAATTAATGATTTTCCTACCTATGGTATGTTATCGGGATGGAGCACCAAGGGCTATCTTGCTTGCCCGACATGTGGACCAGACACAACGTCCTTTTGGCACGCATTTAAGGTATGCTACTTGGGTGCGAGAAGGTTTCTGCCCTGGGATCACCGATGGCGAATGCAATATGACTCATTTGATGGTAAATCAGAGTTAAGAGGTCGACTAAGGGAGAGGTGCGGTGATGAGATATTATCCAAACTCAATAGTATACATGAGTTAGTGACAAGAGGATCGAAACCAGTCGAACAGGAAAATTGGACGAAAAAAAGCATATTCTTCCGGTTGCCATATTGGTCGAAATTGAAAATCAGACACATCGCCGATCCTATGCACATCGAGAAGAATGTTGCTGAGAGTGTTCTGGGAACGACTTTACCCATTGAAGGAAAGTCAAAGGACACAAAAAAAACTCGTATGGGCATGAAAGAAATGGGGATTCGGCCTAATTTGTGGCCAAAAGTCGTCAATGGCAAATACATCATGGCTCATCCAAGTTATACATTTACGCCGAAAAATAAGAAAAAATTCCTAAAGTGGTTGCAAGTTGGGAAATTTCCCGACGGGTACGCCGGAAACATATCCCGGAGTGTTAGCACGGACGGTGGGACCATTTCTGGTATGAAGAGCCATGACTATCATGTTTTGCTACAACGACTCATTCCGATTGGTATTCGACCCTTATTGGAGGCTGGTGTTGTTGAGACGATATTTTATTTGTCTCAATTCTTCCAGATATTATGTGTCAGGTCGTTGGTTAAGGCGGACCTTAAAGCAATTAACGAGGATATTGTGTACATCATGTGTCGGCTTGAGCAAATATATCCACCTGAATTCTTTGATGTAATGGTGCACCTACTAATACATCTGCCGGATGAGGCAAAGCTAGCTGGCCCGGTGCATTATCGTTGGATGTACCCCATCGAGAGGTATAACTTATGTAACAACCCGGAATTTCAATTATTGGATTTAAGTAAATTATTTATGTAAAATGACGATTTTACCCTTGGTCGGTAAAGGGCATGGAAGTCAAATTTTGTTTCGAGACACTTTTGGTGGTGTTTTGGATACCGTTGCGTAGGTCTCGAACTCACGAGTTCGTAGACAGGCGGCACGCGAAAAACGGAGTTCGTGGACTGAAGTTATGGGTCTAGATGTGCAAGGGCATTTTAGTAATTTTGTTTTGGGAGAAGATATTTTAACCCAATCATTGTCTCATCTTCATTTCACTTTCATCTTCATCTCATTATCATTTCATTCTCATCTCTCTCTAAAACATACACAAACCATCGAACGTGTGTGCGACTTTCACACCAAAAACCCATAAATTCCAAGTTTGATTCAAGGCTCCAACTTTCAGTTTTGATCAACTAATCGTATTCTACTCCTTCCCACGATCACAACCGTACCAACCATCGAAGGAGAGGACCACGGGGGAAGCCGAACCGAGAATAGGAAGTTTCGGACCTTCCGATTGATTTTCCGGCTAGCACAGGTACGTGTTTGCGGTTTTGAGGTCATATTTGGATTTCTGGGTTCGAGTAGATAGATTTAGACATAAAATTTGTGAAAAATGGTTGAGTTTTGAGGAAGTTAGGAAAGCTTGAAGTTTCGGCCGGAAATGGAGGATTCCGGCGAAACCAGACGGCGACGACGGCGACTGCCGGTCATCTTCTCCGGCCAGCCTCCGGCGACGGTGACGGCAGTCCGGTCGTCTTCTCCGGCGAGTCACCGGTGATCGGTCGGGTCGAGTTGAACCGGTCGGGTTGAGTCGGACCGGTCAGGTCGAGTTAGACCGGGTCAGGCCGAGTTGGACCGGGTTGGACCGGTCCAGGAGCGTGGGTACTGTAGCAGGCACATGACCGGCGCGTGAGGGCGCTTTGCGGCCCGTGGGCGCATGTTCCGACCTTCTCTCGGTGCGTGACGGCGCGTGGGGCCGAGTCTGAGGTCACGGTGACGCGTGACAAGTAGTTTTTGACGTTTCGGACCTGTTGGCGTAGGTTTTGAGTCGATCGGACGTCGTTTAGAGGTTGTTTCGGACGTTTTAAAGTTGCTGCGTTTTTTAGGCCAGCATAGTTAGACTTCCGGGGTTTAGGGGGTTTATATTTAAGGTTCTTATTATTAGCTGGTAATCCCGATTATTAATTTGGACAGGCGATACTGCTCTAGGAACTTCAGGGGAGCGTACAGTTCGGGATTGAGCTTGCTTCAACAGGTTTGAGAGTGGACTTTTGGTTTATAAACTATAATGCATGCATAAATGTATCTTTGATTTTAATACTGTTATGTATGGGTGCAATGAATTTCTGGATTTTAGAAATGATGCTGGACACATGTTTTCCAATATTTCAGTTAAAGTGTGTTTTGAGAAATGGCCTGGTTTTTGTACTTGATTTTGATATCGTTTTGAAGTGGTAACTATTTGAGTATGTGATTTGGGTTGAGACCCGTAATTATGATTTTATTAATTTTGGCCATAAAAATGATATTGCAAAGAATTTGTCTTAGGCCGAGAAAGAAATATTTCAAAGTATGGATTTGGTTCACTGGTTCCCGTCCCGATGGTTACTGTTGCTCTGACCGGTGTTGAGGGGCCTTGCTCCGCTAGTTGTTGAGGGTTCGGACCTTGGTGTTGAGGGGCCTTGCTCCGCCAGGTCGCGAAGCTATCTATGCATAGTACAGATTGTACATATTGTACAGAGAATTGTTGTACAGATTTTAACACATCTCAAGGGATACCCTGGTGTGTTGTTGTGGATATGTCGGGAACAGTGAATTTGAGATATTATGCGTCCAGATGGAATTAAATGAATTTGAGATATTATGTGTCCAGATTGATTTAAATGATTTTAAACTCTTTTGAAGAGAGTTTTCAAACCAAACTTTGGATCACGAGGTATTTTCATTATACAGATTTCATGTAAGTCCAACTAAGTGGTTTTAAAGAGAAATGGAAATTTTGGTGATTTACATATAATGTTTTAGTATCATAAATTGTTTTATGTTATGCATGCATGATTTTATAAATGGAGGGGAAGAAAGTTATTTTCTCGAAAAGGAATTTATAAATGATTATTTTTGTTCACTCACAACTTTTGTGTTTAAACCCCCTTCAGGCAGTTGAGTAGAGTTGACGTGAACACTGATCTCGAGGCAAAGACATTAGTACTTCGACTGCGCGGTGTAATTATATTTGAGTAGGATATCTAAATTTTACTCTTGATCCTACTTAGACGCTCTGATATTATATTGTATTGATTGGTCATTAATTACGGGAATTATTGAGTGCTTGAATCCCTTGTCTGACAAGTGGAAGTATTTATTGTTATTATATTTGGTAAGGATTGAAGGGTATTTTGGGAACCTTTTCTTAGGTTGTCAGACGGGATTAGGGTTCTTCCCGGGTTTCGAGGGGAAATTCGGGACGGGTCTTGACAGGATCAGGGTTCTTCCCGGGTTTCGAGGGGAAATTCGGGACGGGTCCTGACAACTTATCCCTGCTATTTGATAATATTTCCTTACTATCATGTATAATCTGTGAGTCTTAATGTAAATTTCCTTGCAGAATGTTAGGTACGTATAAGCGGTACGTGCGGAACAAGACACGTCCCGAAGGCTCCATAGCCGAGGCGTACATTGCAAAGGAGGCACTCACATTTTGTGCAATGTACCTTTGAAATGTTGAAACTTCCTTCAATAGGGCGTCTCGCAACGACGATGGTGGTCAACGTCCCGAGACCCTATCCGTATTTGCCCAACCCGCACGACCATTCGGCACTGGTCCAATCTCGGAGCCGTTCATCAATACTGATATGGAGGTGGCTCATTGGTTCATTCTCAACAACTGTGATGAAGTCAGGCCTTTCCACGACCATCACGAGTCATTGATGAAGGCCCAATTTCCTTCTAATTGGGAAGAAATGGACAAACAACTATTTCCACGTTGGTTTTCCCAGCATGTAAGTCAAATATTTTATTCCCAAAGTTCTTAAATTATTTTAAGCTTACCTATTTCGTTTTTTGTGTGTATCTTACCAGATGGCATAGCTGAAAGATGTCAACTCGCCAAATTTCAATAAAGAATTAATGCACCTTGCCATTGGCCCATTTCGAGGAGAAACGTACGCTGGTTGTCACGTTAACGGAGTAAAGTTCTTGTGCACAGAACGAGACGACAAGTTGTCTACGCAAAATAGCGGGGTCTTCGTGCCGGGGGATGGGGAAAATGCTGAGATGGGTTTCTACGGCAAATTTTTAACTGTGGTTAAGGTGTTATACGCCGATCGCAAGGAAGTCATCTTGTTCAAGTGTCATTGGTTTAATATGAACCCAAGTATCCCAGGAAGTGTCATCAAAGATCAGTTATATACTTCTATAAACACAAACACCCGGTGGTTTGAGAGTGATCCCTACATCCTCGCTAGTACGGCGAAACAAGTATTCTATGTGGATGATCCAAAAGCTGGTGGTGGATGGAGAGTAGCCGAGATGGTGAATCACATAAACATTTGGGACTTGGATAATCGATACCATGAAGAAGATGGGGAAATAAATGATGACCAAATCATTTATCAGGTAGATTCATCGACATCCACCCAAAACGTGGATGGAGTTCGGACCAATGACATCATAACACCAATTGCGATTGATGAAATTTTTATTGATCTGGGGGAATTAGAACAAATTGAAAGTGATTTGGAGGAATCAAGTACTGTACACATGTCGGATGACGAGCGTGATTGGGAGGGGGAAAGCGAATCCGAATGAAGCGTTGTAATTTCAAAATTTCATTCATATATGAAATATCCATCTTCAAATCAATAAATTTTATTTTTATGTATGTTGTATGATTTCACTGAAAAAATAGTTTTTTTACTTTCTTAAAGTGAGGAAACCATACATGCCCTCCACAAAATACGCAACTTCAAACTAAATGAAGGTGGCAGATTTAGTACAATATTTTGATGAAAAGTCAATTTTTACTCTTTAAAACCAAACTTTCATATTAACCTAATAAGATACAACAATTTAGTACAACAGATGTTACACGACGGATAATTTATCGGTTACCCGATGACAGAATCGTTAACATAACCCGACGGTTACGTATGAATCGTCGTCGGGTCTGATTTATTTAATTAAATTTACAATTTTATTAGACATGTTACCCGACGGAATATGTCTGGTTTACCCGACGACAGACTCAGTAAGGTTACCCGACGGATATATAAGAAGGTTCGTCGGGTCGGATTTAGTTGATTAAATTTTCAATCTGTTACCCGACGGATAATGTATGGGTTACCCGATGGAGATATTTTCACATTCGTCGGGTTGGATTTAGAGTGTTAAATTTACAATTTTATTGTAACTGTTACCCGACGGATAATGTATAGGTTACCCAACGACCAACTCCGTATACATACCCGACAGAGATATATGAATCTCCATCGGGTCAGATTTACTTGATTAAATATACAATTTTTATTACACATCTATTTACCATATTAAAAACTTTACAATTTTTTTTTACAAAAATTTTCAAAAACTTCAAAATTGAAACTGACCGATCTAACCGTCCACATTTATGGTCGGTACCCAAAGATCATCTGCGAAAAAAATTTTCCAATTGGAAATCCCGGGATTAGGTAACGGTACGCGACGATTCAACTGTTACAGAACGTTTCATCACGATCGGAAGGCTTGAAATCCTCAAAACCTCAAGAGTTTTGACGGGCGACATCTAGCCACGTAAAACCACATAGTGAACGGTTAGATCGCTTAAATTCATTCGTTTGAATATCAATAGAACCAAAAATTCAAAAAATGTATTGAAGTTTCCTTCAAGAGTTTAACCTCCTTGGGCGATATGCTTGTTTTCCGATTTTCAAAAACTTAAAAATTGAAACTGACCGATCTAACCGTCCACGTTTATGGTCGGTACCCAAAGATCATCTGCGAGAAAAATTTCCCCAATTGGAAATCCCGGGATTAGGTAACGGTGCGCGACGATTCAACGGTTACAGAACGTTTCATCACGATCGGAAGGCTTGAAATCCTCAAAACCTCAAGATTTTTGACGGGCGACATCTAGCCACGTAAAACCACATAGTGAACGGTTAGATCGCTCAAATTCATTCATTTGAATATCAATAGAACCAAAAATTCAAAAAATGTATTGAAGTTTCTTTCAAGAGTTTAACCTCCTTGGGCGATATGCTTGTTTTCCGATTTTCAAAAACTTAAAAATTGAAACTGACCGATCTAACCGTCTACATTTATGGTCGGTACCCATAGATCATATGCGAGAAAAATTTCCCCAATTGGAAATCCTGGGATTAGGTAACGGTGCGCGACGATTCAACGGTTACATAACGTTTCATCATGATCGGAAAGCTTGAAATCCTCAAAACCTCAAGATTTTTGACGGGCGACATCTAGCCACGTAAAACCACATAGTGAACGGTTAGATTGCTCAAATTCATTCGTTTGAATATCAATAGAACCAAAAATTCAAAAAATGTATTGAAGTTTCCTTCAAGAGTTTAACCTCCTTGGGCGATATGCTTGTTTTCCAATTTTCAAAAACTTAGAAATTGAAACTAACCGATCTATCCGTCCACATTTATGGTCGGTACCCATAGATCATCTGCGAGAAAAATTTCCCCAATTGGAAATCCCGGGATTAGGTAACGGTGTACGACGATTCAACGGTTACACAACGTTTCTTCACGATCGGACGTTTTGAAATCCCCAAAACATCACAATAATGATAGATGGGGTTTTAGGCATATAAAACCAAACTTTAAACGGTCCTGATGTTGCATATATTTTCGCCGGACTTGGTTTTCGGATTAATTCCAAAAACGGCATCAGGAAAGTCATGTCCGACGGATATTTCAACATTTCCGTCGGGTAACGTCAATTAATCGTCCAGTGTTTGAAAATTTCAATTTTCCGCCTAATTTTTTACGAAATCTCAAATTTGCCGCTTGGTGTTACCCGACGAATCATTAACATTTCCGTCGGGTAAACTCAAGATATCGTCCAATTTTTTGAAATTTTCAATTTTCCGCGTAATTTTCCGCGAAATATCAAATTTACCGCTTTGTTTTCCCCGACGAATGTGTTACAGTTGCCCGACGGGTCCGCCCGACTTAATTTTCGCGGATTCTCAAGAGTCCCGCGTTTTGTTGCCCGAGGGAGTATAAAGGTATAACCCGAGGGATATTCGACAATCATCTTTACCCGACGGGTGGAATTACTGTTACCCGACAGACGACATACCTAATATTCCGTATTTCGATGATAATGTTGCCCGACGGGGTGTTAAACGTTACCCGACGCGTTTATTTAATTGTTACCCGACGGGTTGTGAAACGTTACCCGACGCATGAAACATTTTTCTTATGCCCGACGGGTCATTAAAGTGTTAACCGACGGACGTACCCGTCGGGCAATACCAATCAGATACATAAATCAGACCGAGACTTCTTCTTCTTCCTTCTTCTTCATTTTCTAGATTTCTTTCTGCTTTGGTTTTTCTTAAGTTTTGCTTGAAGCGCCACTTGCATCTACCTCTCCCTCAAGCAGTCAAGGACGCCTTGCATCTTCCACTTGCATTTCTTATCAGCTCCGCTCTCCCAAACAGTCAAGGACACTGTTTATGTCCACGGAGGTTTGCCGTCACAGCCGCTCCCCTCACTGAGGTTTGCCGTCGCCGCCGCTCTCCTTGTTAATGTTAATGTTAATTTTGATATATTGTTTATTGTTAATTTGGATATATTGGTTTATTGGTTTATTGTTTATTGTTAATTTGGATATATTGGTTTATTGTTTATTTGTTTATATTGGTTTATATTGGATATATTGGTTTATTGTTAATTTTGATTTGAAAAATGAATTTATGAAATTGGATATTGTTATTGTTAATGATTATGTATATATTTATGTTTGGATATATATATTTTTTAAGGTATATATAATAGTTGAAGATTTGTTGAAATTTTGATGTTTGGTATAATGTTGAAATTGATATAATGGTATGATTTTGTATATGGTATTTATGTGAAATGTATGAATTTTGGGTATTTGAATTTTAAAAACAATTATGGGAAATTTTGATATGGTGTAGTATAAGTGGATTTTGGAATTATGTGTTTTATAAATTTTTAATTTGTGAATTTTTGGATTTGGATATTATTAGTATATGTTGGGATTAATATGTAAGTTTGATTTTGGTCCCGAAATTTGGATTTAGGAATTTAGGTATAATGTTGTCAATTTTGAGTTTAGTACGCTTGAATTAATTAATTAGTTGTTTAAGTTTAAGTTTAATTTTCGTTTGTGTTGGATTTATTTTAAAAAATTAGAATCTGATGGTTTTAGTTTTTAGATACCAATTTACTAATTATTACTAAAAAAAATTGATGCTTTATTTATTTATGTTTATTGGGTTTATAAAATGTTGGTTAATTTTAAATGTTATTTTATTTTTATTTTTTGAAATTAATATTTAATATTTAATATTAAAAATGTTTGCTTTCTTTTTTATTTAATTAAAAGTATGTTCTTTAATTTTAAATTAATTCATTTATATGTGTTATTGTAGATGTCGCATCGCACCTTAATCACATCTAGGACTCGCCCTTGCCCGGATCCTGTTGATGGTCATGAGCCGGAGGAGGCAGCCCCTGACTCAGTTGCCTCAACAGCGGCGTCGGTTCATGCACCCCTGTCAGTCTATCAACGACCGGGTGCTCGATCGGCTCGTAGACAGCATAGCAAGAAACGGGGGGAACCCGTACTGACCCCCGGCCCTCACAGGATGACGTCGGAGGAGACGAAATGGGGCCTAATATCGGAGCACTCCCTAAGGGTAAGTTTATTATTTTGTTTATTTAACCAATCGTTTTTATTTTCTACTCATTTTATTTATCAATGTTCATCGAATTTGCAGGTAAGTCAGTGAATGTGCACGGGATCAACCGAGGTTTAACATCCCATCGTATTTGTAGGACGACAAATGCAAAGATATTGGTGGTATACGTGCCACGCCTCCGGTCCGCGCCGGTCAAAATTCACAGCCTCCTAATTCATGACATTGGTGCGATTCTTCGCACCAAGCCACTATTGATGGGGGAAACTTTCTGAACCCAAACCGCAGAGGAGATCTCGCGTTGTTGGGGAGAGTTATCGGTATGTTTTTTTTCCCATTTTTAACATTAATTTCATATTTTTTAATTATTTTTTTAACTTTAATATTTGATTGTAGATCAATTTTGAGTTCGACTTGGAGAACGTCGAGCTCAGTAGGTACCTGTCCCAACACTGGCAGTTACGGTACGCTGACTGGAACTTGTGGACTTGGCCTTCTCTGGAGGAAGCTCGGGCAAATCCTCCGGAGGAGTTAGACAGGCCGAAACTGCCAGGGTGGTTGTGGTTGTGCGACCATTTCATGTCACCCACTTATCTGGTACGTATTATCTTCTAATTAATTAAATTATTTAATTTTTATGTTATTTTCCATTTTCAAATCTAATTTTTGGTTTTACGAATGAACAGCGGAAATCGATTGTCAACACATCGAACTGGGGGGCAAAGAAATTCAACCACCACGGGGGGTCACGATCCTTATCGGCCCGGCAAGAGGATCGGTGCATCGCCGGGTCGATGTTCCCAGAGGTGGATGCCTGGGGGCAGGTGTATGCTGGACGGGGGGACAAAGATGCTGATCGAATTCACGTAAGTTTATTTCCTTCTAATTAAACATTTTTTCTTAATTTCATAATTATTTTTCTAATTAATATTTATTCGAATTTGTAGGATGCGATGGTGCAAGACGTCCAACAGACACAAGCTGAGCTCACCCAACAGCATCCAGATGTGCCTTTGCATCAACAGCTCCCTAATGTCGACATGTTGATCGCTATTCTGGAGCGACGACTAGGGAGGCACCCAAGGAGGGTCGTTCGGGGAGCGGGCGACGAGATTGTGCGGGATGTCTCGACTCTATCGTCGTCTTCATCTCGGGTAGGCTCCCAGGAGACGTCGGATCGTATGAGAAATCTCGAGGCCGAAAATACTATGATCAAAGCCCAATACGCGGAGATTCAAGCCCAAAACCAACATATCAAGAGCACCCTTGACAACATCCTTCAACGTTTGGGTGATCGTGGATTGGATGATATTTTCTCACCGCCCAACCAACCGCCCCCTCAGGATCCCGGCTATTTTGACAACTCTACTAATTCTTAGAGTATATATAAAGTATTTTTATACTCTTAATGATGTCCAAAAATTACATTATTTTTTTAATATTAATTTAATTTTATTTTTATTCTTTATATTAATTTTTAATTAAATTTTTTATTGTTTATTATTTAATTTAATATTTTATTTTCAATATAAATAGGAGGTTGCCCCACGAATTCTGTACATGTTACCCGACGAATTGTAACAATACACGCGACGAATGGGGGACATGTTACCCGACGACATATAAAACTATTACCGACGAATGAGTTAAATCTTACACGACAGATATTCAAACTATACCCGACGATTGAGTGACATGTTACCCGATGGATGTGTAAAACGTTACCCGACGGTTGTTTATCATGTTACCCGATGCGTGTATATAACAGTGCCCGACGACTATAATTAACCTTACCCGACGGTGTTTCTTAACGTTACCCGACGGGTATATATGACTTTACCCGACGGCATATAAACCTCCCCGACGTATGTTTAATAGATTACCCGACAGATAAGGAAGACCTTACCCGACGCTCTTATGAGGTTGACTTTATGTTGCTCGACGAAGATATCAGCGACGAACTTTACCGCCGGACATTATTTAATTGCTCGACGAGGTCACTGTGCTCGTCGAGTAAACTAAAAGCCCGACAGCGGTAGCCCGACGCCTATTGCCCGACAGAGATTCGATGTTGTATATGTTACTCGACGGATGATTTACGTGGCTCGACGAACTATTTTTGCCGGGCAACTTCTAATTTCTTGTAGTGACTCCACCATCACCAAGAATTAGGACACGATACGCGCTATAAACTCTTCGATCTGAAAAATAAAATTTTACAAAAAATATAAAAAAAAACCTATGGAAAGATAATGGGTACTTATGATACAATCCATTCCAGAAAATTAAATTCAGAAATTTAAAATTACTTAAATACCCCTGTAAGACTTTTAACAAAACTACAAATAAACATGCATGTAATAAAGTCACTATCTAATTTTAAGGGGTGTATTGAATTCGGATTTGTACAGATAATTGTAGAGTTTTTTTAAAGTGGTTTAGTTTTACTATTTTATTGATTTTCATAAATTTTTACATAGTTAATAACGAAATTATATAGAGTTACGTGACAGAGCTTTGCAGAGACTTAGTGAGTTTTATATATTGTGAATGAGTTTTACAGAAAATGATATTAAATTATATAATTTGATATATATTTTTTTGAAGAATTTTATAATCAAATCCTAATTTGTTTTTACCAAAAATTCTCTAATTAAAAAAAATCTAATAATATAAAAATAATTACAAAAATCTAAAACTTCTAACGATTTAAGAGATTGATACAGCCGTTAGGCATTCTGCATGCTTTTGAATTTTTTTTTTATTCATTGTTATTTTTTATTTTTTATTTTTTTCTTCAAACAGTAAATTAATTCTTGTAAAATTTGTTTTATTTAATTACTTATAATTCCTATAGAGAATAATATATGATAATAAATATCGGTAAGAGACTTGAATTTTATTGAGTTTATTGAAAAATATAAAAATTACAAATTATATTTTAAGCCTTGTCGGTAGGAATCCGAGGGGATGATGCTAGACAACACATAAACTTTGCTAAAGCATAATTTATACTAAAATGTTTGTCAAACTCCATTAAACTCTTCTATTTAATGAAGTATAAAATATTCATTGATATTTTGAATACGCCTAAATTTTTATGGAGTTATGAAATGTGAATACATATCAACTTTTAATGATTTTATAAATCTTCTCAAAAAATCTTAATTGAATACATCTAAATTTTTAGAGGTATTTAAATTTTATGAAAGTCTCAATTGAATACACCACCTTAGTTATAGTACTTGGTAAGATGTAGGATGGGCTGACTTTTATTAGAAGTCTAAATGCAAGGTAGTTGAAAAAATATATATTTTTAAGAATTTTTTTTTTTTACTTTCCTCCTTCATGTCAATAATTTTTTAGATTTATCATTCTAAATTTGCATTGAAGGACAAAAATTTCAAATACTCTGTCATGTCACTCTCTTTATCTTTTATTATTAATTTAGATAACTAAATCTCACAATTTAAGGAATTCAAATTATGAAAATTAATCTTAGAATATTAAAATTTTCAATTAATAAATCAAATAATGAATAAAAAATAAAAAATTTAAGAATGCAAAATATATTATACCCATATTCATCAAGAAAAAAATTGTACCCATATTTTCCTAAGGCATCTCTATTATTATAAAGTCATGAGGGTTAAAAGACTTCACCAAAATTTCCTTACAAAAATACATATCCATTAATAATCTTTGTATATAATAAATAAGGATAAAATAGTAAAATTAAATATTTAAATTAAAATTAAAATAAAAAAAATAAAAATTTTAGTAGAGGAGTGGATAGTTACTTAAACAATAATTATTTTTTATCGTTTTATTTTTTTAATTTTATTTTCATTTCTCCTTATTTATTAAAAATTATAAAAATAAATTCAAAATAAAAATAATTAATATACACACAATTAGCATGTACATAAATCTAGTACATATTTAAATATGCCCATCTTCATCAAAAAGGTACCCATATTGAAAAAGGTACCCACGTTACTCCGTTTAAAAAAAATAAGAACCCATTTTACTCTATAAAAAAAAGATACTCTCTTAAAATAAAAAGAGTATCCTTATTACTATAATAAAAAAGCACATATATTACAATAATAAAAAAATACTCATACTTATCATAGGCATTACAAAACTACCCATGAACAAAGTATTAAAAAACAAAATTCATCAATTGAATTTCGGGCTTTAAAAAAATTGTATCCTATATAAATATTTTTTTTCCTTTATTAATTAGTTCAATTGTAAATTAATATTAGATTTAATGAGTTCATATAGGTTGATAAAATTTAAGAGTTAATTTTGAATGATAATTAGTTCCTTAAATTAAGATGTTTAAGTTACATTAAAATTTATTTTCAATCCGATAATACAAAAAATTGGCATAAAAAAATTAAGAACAATTTGGTATCATTTTGCAAAATGATTTTTAAAATATTATTTTGAAAAACAAAAACAAGAAATAAGATTTTTCATTTACAATATTTGTAATGTTATTTTTTAGATTTCACCATTGTACACGATGAATAAACCTGACGATATATATATATGCCTCTTGTGTTTGGCTACAGAGGAAATAGTGAGGTGTAAAGTTTTTTTATACCTCAAATGTCGTGTATTATTAAATGTCTTCTTACATTATCCTGCATTGTTGAATTCGTCAAAATTTTGTTAAAATTGTTAATGTGGCATAAGCGGAATTCTGCATTTCCTCCCACGTGTCCAAAAACGAATCAAAGAAAAGCCAAGTATTTATGAGGCCCCTACTGACTAGTATAGTCCATTATAAAAGGATATTACCTTATAATTTCTTTTTCTTTTTCAATTTTTTTATCCAATTAATTTTTTTTTCTTCACTTCTCTATAGTCATGAATTCCTGTTAGTTCATAGCTTTTGTTTATTGTTTCTAAGATTTTTTTTTTGGTAAAGATTTCTAAGACTTTTTTGGGAGAAAGCTATATGGTACTCAAAACTGCATAAAAAATAAAAATAAATAAATAAATAAATTCAAGAATAACAAAAATTAAACATCCAAAAAGAAAACAGTAATAGCATTTGCAGAGAAGATATATGATGGCTAGCGCCTAGCGGTGAGGAAGCGAGCGTTTCGAGTGGATGATGGCTACTTAAGATACGTTCCACATGTTATGAAATAAGTGGACGATAGAGTTCAAATTCTATTTTTAGAGTATAATATCAATAAATATTCATTAATACTATTATGAACGGGATGTATAATGTACGGTACCCTGTAATAATTTCTCATAGTTAATGCTTTCTTTTGCTTTTTAATTCTCTTCCATTGCTTTTCTGAGGGCTGATGTTAATTCATCAGGCCCAAACGGGACCCTCATTGATCGAAAAATTATTAGACAGTAACGTCTCATAGCCAAATAGAGCATTCAGTTCACATGTTTTATATGAATGGATGACATGGTTAAAATTTCCTAATTTTTAGTATAATATCAATAAATATTCACTTATATACGACGATACCATATAATAATCTCTCGATCCATTATCAGCTCTATATTGGGTGGATATGAGACAAATCCTATATACGTGGGTGTATATGAGACAAATCCTGTATATGAGACGGTACTGCATGTTATGAAATGGATATGAGACAAATCCTACATATGTGGGTGTATGTGGTAGTGGTGTACCTGTGCTGATTGATTCATGATAAGCTGGTTTATTTAACTTTTCAGAAAAAATACGCCATGCATCTTTGGCCGTTGAGATGCTCTTGATGAAAGAATAAGTAGTAACCCCGCAAGAAGCCTGGATTACATATAAGGCCTTGGCATTGCTCTTCCTCCAAGCCTTGGATTCAGCTTCATGGCCATCTTCTTGTTTAGGAGCTTCATTGCTGGCTTCCACAAAGTCCCAAAGATCTTTGGCCAGTAAGTAGGTCTTAACCCGAAAACTCCAATCGTCATAGTTTTCAAGGTTAAGAGCTTCAAGATTCGGAATTACCCCATGAGTAGTAGGAGTGGCTGCCATGTCCAATCTGCATGCCAATTTATATGTGAATCGAGCATGAGTATATATATATATGTGAAAACAAGCAAACGTGAAACATTTTTTATTTTATTTTTTTGGTAATGAAACAACTTATTAAGTGTAACTAAATTATACTCACAGAGATATATTGAGTTGAGGCAATCTTCAAACGGCACACAAATACTCAGAGATATTGAGTTTGGGACAATCTAGACAAGGCTGCTCTGAGCTAGCTACGTAGCTTGTTAATTCCCACCAATATATATAGAGCTAGTACGTCCATAACCATGCATGCTTCTGTTCTATTGATAAAAAGTAATGCATTTATTTTATGTTATTTTATTTGCATTACAATGGACAGATAGAGACGTGACAATATGTGTTCGTTCCTTTATCTTTCATTTTTAAAGCTATATTCTCTTGTTCTGGTTTTGTTTCCATAGCTGTATCCAAAAGAAAAAGAACAAAAAAAAAAAAGGAAAAGAAAGGTTATTTCCTTATTCAATACAATTGTCCGACTTGGTCGATCAAAAGGGTACGTATTTATTTATTTATTAAAGAAATGGTTCCTGTTCTTTTTCCTTTTTTAAAGTAATGGTAAAGATTATATTTACATTATGTTATAAATTTTTGCATTTTAATATCATTTATAGAACATTGACATAAACAAAAAATTAAAACTTTGTGATTTTTTCAATGTCTCTCTCCCATCTTTCACTCTAATTGGATCCGTGTTCATTGTGAAGAGACGGGTAGAGATAGAAGAAAACTATCAAATCCAATCAACTTAAAATAGTAGTATTAAAAAGGGTAAGTTTTCTTTTATGTGCAATCCTATCTAATCTTCCTACAATGAAATCGTATCATATTTTACATGCAAAATACATTGAATTTGAAGAGTTATCTAATTCAATCAAATTCCGCTCACCAAACATGACTACTAGTTATTGTCTTTCATCTTTTGTCCTCTTCATCTCTTCTTGATTCCAAGACAAACTTCCTGTAGAAAATGTTTATTATATCTTGGAATCTAAAATCAATATACCTTTTGCAGTTGCTTGCGCTGTATCATCAGAAAAAAGAAAATCCTTGCGCCTCGACATTTTGGAAGATGAGATAGACATGTGAGAGATATATAGAGAGAAGAAGATGAAGGATTTTTCTGTGTATGAGTAATATTTGGGAGATGTGCGTTTATTATCATTTTTATTTAATTATATAAACCTTTGTCAATGTCGATAATTAATGTCAAATAAAATCTTAGTCATTAAAAGTGTATGGATCTAATTTATCAAATAAAAAGAAAAGTGTATAGATCTAATGGCTTAAATTGTGTGTTAAATGTGTGTCAAAATACATGTGTGTCTTACAATCTTATCCCAAAATAGAATCAAGGAACGCATATATTTACATTTTTTTTGGGCCTTTAGATTTAATGGGGTGTATTCAAAATGTGATTTTAAATCATTTTAATAGAATTTGAAATTTATGTGCATTCAATTCGAATTTCAAAAGAATCTATAAAAACGTAGGTGTAGAAACTCAAATCGCAAAACTCTCTCTTCTCTCTCTTGCGAACCAAAACCAATAAACCCAACCCTAGCCGCCGGCCCTAGCTATGGCTGGGGTCGATGGCAGCCCCTTCCTTTCCTCCTCTCCTCCTTCTTGTCTTCTCCTTCCAATTTCTTCTCCTCCTGATTGATGCTTTTCTACTGCTGGCCCAGCTTGGCTGAGCCCTTGGTGGTTTGGGAGATGGTGATGTGGGTTGCTACCTGCCACTGCGGTGGCCCACCTGGCGTCGCGATCCGTTGTGGATCTATGCTTGGTGGCTGACCCAGATCTTGGCCCGTGACCTTATCCTTGTGACGGAGGCTTGGCTACGCTAGTGGTGGTGCGTTCATGGTATCCTATTTTTGTGGCGGTGTTTTGGATGCTATGGTGGCTCTGGCTCGCAAGTGATGTTGCGGCTGCGGCTAGGGCGTTGCTAGAGAAGCAGTGTTGCGATGCGGCGGTGGGTTATTGTCATTGAAGCGGATACGGCGTTGCTTGGGGCGGCGATGTTGTGGCTACGATGATGCTTGATCTTGGTCTACTGCGACAGCTAGTTGCTTCGACGGTGGTGATTCCTCCTCCTATGCTTCTGGGATGCTTCTAGAACTGCATTGGGGCTGCAAACGGTGGCTGCGCTGTGGCTAAGAGGGCGGCTACAGCAACGGCCACGACTGCAGTTGCGACTGCGGCTAGAACGACAGACTCGTTGGCGGCTTGGGTGTGGTGAGGATGGTATCCACTGTATGTGGATGCGTGTGGCTCCCTAGTGGCTAGGGTTTATTTTTTGGGCTGATATGGTATTGGGCTTTGGGTTGGTTCTCTCTTATTGGGTTGGGCCTTTGTTTGTTCACTCTCTAACCTTCTATTTGGGCTTGGGGTTGGGCTTGAACTTTTGTTTGGATCTTAGTTGTTGCTAGATTCTGGTTAAACCTTGGGCTTTTGTGTATAAGTTTATTAGTGGGTGCACGGTGCACCTTAGGTTTCTTGCTTTTCCCAGGGAATGCTCCTTGTAAACTTATAATTGTCATATTTTTTGAATGATACTATTGACCTATAAAAAAAACGTAGGTGTATTCAATTCAGGTCTTGAGGATTTCTTTTAAATCCTGTGAAAATTTGAGTTTATTCAATTGCTATTTTAAATGATTGTATACAAATTTAGGTGTATTCAAAAAATTAAAGATTTTGTATGATTTAATAAATTTGTGGATGTTAAGGTTAGAATTACCCATACCAAGCTCCATCAACAATCCACACCTCTCCCCTAGAAATTTCAATTGATTTGAAAAATAAAAAATTCGTCCCATGACTACACATTTTCTTTGTTTACGGTGATTAAGTGATGTTAGTACACAATTATAACCTAATCACACCGACCCTTTGGTTTCGATTTTGTTGTCTCTTTGGGGGTTGATGGATGGTAAGTTTATGGGTTCGGTATCGGGCTCGTCAATCTTGGGTATCATTATCTGAGTCCCCAATTTCTATCTCTAATTTGTCTCTGGCCTAGAAGCTCATATGCTTGTGGGGCCTTGCTAGGCCCGTTGAAGAAAATCCAAACCCGACTAGGCCCAAAAAATAGTGGGCTAGGCTTGGCTAGGTGTTTAAACTCGAAATAGCCCATAGATCCAATCCGATAAAGCCGAATTGAGCCATGCATGTAAGTCCGGCCTATAAGCCCAAATATATAAACATATTATTAATTTAATTAGACATTTAAAAACCAAATCCATTTTTTTTTTGGTGAGATCCCACACTATATGTAGACTTTTTAACTCTTTTAACTCTCATTCAACCCGTCCAACTCCAAACCAGCGGCTGAGTGCTGAGAGCGACAGAAACCTCCCAACTCCCTCTCTGGTTTTCTTCCTACACGATATTGACTAACCCAAACCGATTCTTTCCCCCCCACCGACGTGCCCAACACCGAACCCATAAACCTACCATCAATTGACCCCCCAAAACGACAAAACCGAAATCAAAGCATCTTCATTGCGTTATAATTGTGTTTTGAATTTGCAAAGAGGGAGGAAGAAGGAGAAGGAAGAGTGGAATAAAATAATTTAATTTATTCTTAATTTGAATTAATTGTTATTATTTTATTTACATGTCAAAAAATAAATTTAAAAAATAGGTCTCATAAACGGCACATTATCGCTTAACAAATTATTTAATAGAATAATTAACGGTTGAATTAAATTGTCACGTTTTAATGATTTAATAGTACATAAATACAACTTTTAAAATGTCAACTATAATTTTGAAATTTACTATAAAATACAAAGTAATAAAGTGTAATTTTCTCTTTAATTATTTCTCAAGAGTGAGAAAAATAACTTAATAATCTACAAAATTTCACTCTTCTTAATAAATATTAATTGTGAATCTTAAGTTGTAACATATTCCTCTTTCTTAATTGTGGACTTTTTGGATGAATGTTGATAGGAAAAAGGGTATGTGGATTATTTGTCTGAAATATAAAGAACAAGATATTAATGTGTGAAAGAGATCCAATATTTTTGAAGTGAGGCAATACAACAAGAAGAGATATATTTTAGGTAATACAACAAGAAGAGATATATTTTAGATCCAATGGTGGAGGATAAATTAAGAAGAGATAAATGAAAAACATAACACTTATCAAACGCCCCTTTATTTTTTCTATTATTCATCAACAAATATTTGAAAATTTTAGCTAGTGTTATTTAGAAATGACCCCGTTTGGCCTTTTGGTATTCTATATATTACGTAAACCAGTGCGCTTATTTCTATGTGAACCAATTTATGATATTGTTTGTCGTCTTTCTCCGTGGAAGAGGCGAAACTAATAAACTTGAATTCGGGATATCTATTCGAAATCATGTATCATGTTTAAACATACATAACAACATATGGCTCAAGGAAGCTACATGCTCTAGAACGAAGTTATTTAGGAACCAAGGACTTTGAATCTTCCTCACTATTCTTAATTTGAACAAACGACTTACACCTTTCGATGGGTTTAATTACTCCACCCACTGTGCAAAAAGGACTTGTTTAATTCAATTCCTGAATAAAGCCACGATAAGTAAGTTATTATTATCATTATTAAAAACGTGAGAAAATATCAGAAACGCAAGAAATATTTTTTTTTGTTTTAACAGTACATAGAAGAAATTAAGAAAATGCGCAACTTAGTACTACGGTCTTGTAGTATTCATCTTCACATATTATGTGGGAGGTCTCGAATTCGACTCTCGTAAAGGGCAAAGTCAATACGCAATATCTATAATGTAATCCCCTCCCCAATATCATTTTAACAATTTAAAAAAAAAAAAATTAAGAAAATGCCATATAAAATTATTTTAAATTTAAAACAATGCAATCATTAGATTAATGTTCCTAATCAATTATTAATGGAGAGGAATACCACCAATTTCAAGTTGAGTAGGGGCTTCCACTGGAACATTAAGAGAAAACATGAATAGGTTGCTAGTCAAGAGACTAGGGGGAAAACCCGTACTAAAATAGAATATTGTGAAGCCAATGCTCTAGAAGGTAACAATTCGGGAAGGAAAATGGTGCGTGGCTGGCAAAGATGGAAAGTCAACCAAAGAATTGGGAAGAACATCAAGGCGTAGAATCCAAAGACAATATGAAGCTTACATGCATGCCCAAAAGAACTTGGAGGCAATTCTTTCCGAGAATGAGAAAGAGCCAAAACCCCTCCCGATACCAAGAAAGAATCAAAAAGTCCTCCCGAGAAGAACTTGAAGAAGAAAAGAATTGTGATCAACGAGTTGAAAACCGTATCTCTACCAGACTCCATCTCGAAAACCTCTTCTAAGATAAGAAGCCGAATGTGTTTAGCAGCTTCGCCCAAGAAGATATACCCAACAAGCGGATAGATATTTATATTAAATATAATGTAATAATATCTACTCAAAAAATATACTGTAATTGTTGAAATGGAAAAAATGTACAATTATATTGTATTTGTTTTATATTTATATTTATATAAATGTAAATAAAAAAAATAAAAATAAAAGGAAAAGAAGGGAAGTGAATCAAATCAATTTACTTGTGATCTGGGAGGAAATGAGGGAAAGAAAATATTTTGTGCAAGGCAAATGGCTGATCTGATTGACACCCAAAAATCAGGGAGACCAAGTTAGTAAATGGAGTCTCAATTGATTAGTTGACTTGGGTTCATTCGCCTATAAAAGGAGGAGCTTGGAAAAGAAAAAAGGCAGAGAAGAGAAGCAGAGAGAACGGGAGAGAAGAAGAGCGGCAGCAGAGAAGAACGGTTGAGAATAGAAGCAGAGACAAAGTAAGAAAGAAGAGAACGGGAAAGACGAGAGCGGCAGCAGCAGAAGACTCATAAGGTAAAAACGCAATCTCTTGCTTTGATCTTCTAAGTTTCACTAATGTGGTTTCATGAGTGGAGCAGTTTCAATCAAATCCAAACATCTCAATCAAATCCAAACATCAAAGACATGGATGCCACTGCATCTGAATCAACTTCGGTCCGGAGACGGACCGAATGTTGGACTGCCATTCTAGAACGCATTCAGTTTGAAGCTACTCGATCTCTCGAGCGCTCAGTTAATGCCGGTCAATAAGCTCACCGTCTCCACTTCGCCAAATCTGTTCCTGAGTCAGTAAAAAACAGATTTTTCTGTGCTGAGGCGTCCGATGTGGCTGTGCCAAGGAAAGAGATTTTCTTTGCACCGTCGGTTCGTGATCAGCAAAAAAAAATGACGAAGCCCTCAACCTTGTACACACACACCAAAAGAAAAGAAGATCAGCCGCTGGTCTGACGACTCGATGGATGCATCAAGCAGCAAAAGAGAAAAATAAATGATGGCTGTGTGCCTTGAGCAAATCAAGGTGCTTGGCTGTACCACTTGGTGCGTTCGTCGGCAGCAGAATGAGAGGGACAGAAGAGATTCTGTTCCTTCAAAAATCTTCACCGCCAAAGGGATGCGGGTGGCTGGCACTGAACTCTCTTGGCGACAAATCACACCTCTACGCAATTGGTTGCAGCTGCAATTCAAGCAAAGAAATCAGAACCCACTGACTCAAACAAGAAAAAGCCAAAGTTCTGCAAAGAATAAAAAAACAACCAAAAAAGAAACAACAAGAAAGAGCATCGAAGAAATATAGCGGGGTAGGGCCGTGCTCTTGGAACAGGTTCCGTGACTCCAAGAAACCAGAAAGAACCAATCAAAGAATAAATGGCAATGAGGAAGCACGGTGAAATCACTCACCCAAGTCGGTGGGTAGCCTAATTCAAACAAAATTGAATTAAAGTTGAAAGGGCAGAAGTGCTCGGTCTTCTCTGCTTCTACGCCAATGTTGGAGCGGTCAATTGCGTCGTTGTTGTCTCGCGAGGCTCCACAAACAAGTAGCTAAAGGGTACCTAATAAACTGAGATGAAAGTCCGAGGCTTTGGTACCAATAAACTCAAATCTGCAGTTAAAATAAAATCTGCAGTAAAGAAAGGAAACAAGAAAGAACAAAGAGCAATCCACATGCAGAATAAGACGAGGATCACCTCTTCAATTTGTTGTCACCCAAGATACACATGGGGAGAGGACAAAGGAAGGAGGTGGCAGCCGAAGTTCTGAGTAGAAAAAGGATGAGAAGAGCAGAATTAGAAAGGCCAAAACCACCGAAAAGAAGAGGAAAAGTTCAATCTCCGATGTATCGGTTTCGACGGCGAGTCGCAAGAAAATGAGATGCGAATTGGGTGAATAAATCTTGCACAAAAATGGGTACTTCGTCGACTTCACCTGCGCAGAAACAAGAGAAGACGGCATCGAGGGTTAATCACCTGTGTGGGCAAACATTAAAAATAAAGAGATGAAACTGAGTTGCACTTGCGCATCAGGAGAGAAGAAAAGAGAAGAAGAAAAATAAGAAGAAAAGTAGGAGTGAAAGACCTCCAATTGACCCACGCCAATTTCTCAAGACAAGAAGAAAGCAAGGCTTTCGGTTTGGGAACGCAGTCGAGAGAAGTTCCTCGTTGCCCTTTGGAACAGATCGACCACGCATGGCCGCATAAAGGAGAACCGAGTGGTGCCCTTGTCCTTAAGGCCTTAGGGCTCTGTTTCCAAGTCAGCCCAAAGGAGTTTTCCTGGTGCAGTTTATAACTCTTAGCGACATATAAAAATACGGCCCAAGCCTGAAACAAATGGACATTACCACACAATCGGATCGGCATCCCGATTGACCAAGACTCGGGCATAGTGTACTCACACCACGTAAATTTTAGGATAAATTACATAAAAATATTTAAATTATAAGGGTAATTTCAAATTCATACGTTACCAAAACTATCAAAACACATCATCTTAATATCCAATGTTAGCAATTTGTTAAAAAAATTTGTTAAATGTCCAAGTGACACTTGTGGGCCTTTTTTTAATGCTGACATGAATTCAATTAAAATTTTTAATAAAACCTTAAAAAATAGGCAAAAAAAATAAAAAATTCTTTATTAAAAAAAAAAAAATTAGATAAATAAAACATTAAGGGCTTGGTTTATGAACTGAGAGAAAACCCAAAGATGAGTTTCAGAGTCGCAGATCTTGAATTCTCATTTGCAGTTGATGCTCGGTCTGTGATTCAAGATAGAGAGAGCGAGACCGAGTCAAAAAACTCAACTCGGAGACAATCCAAGTGGAATCGAAGACCCGTTGTTGGGTTCGACGGCTGGTAGTGATGATGATGAAATCGATGATAAAGTTTTGGATGGCCTAGGTTTCAAATGATAAAGTTTTGGATATCTTATTAACTTGTCAATTGTGGTTCCGTGAATTATTAGCTTTTGGATGAATTTATTATATTTGTTTGGACTTTTCTTGTAGCTGCTCCATCTACCGCTTCGGTGCCAGATCTTGACAAAGTTGATTTCTTGAAGCTTCAAAATGGCAGGTAACAAATTATAACATCACAAAATGTTCCCGAAATTAAAAATTATCAAACTATCTGGGAACATGAAACCTTATGGAGTTATTGATCTGATATGAATTTTTTTGTGGACTGATGTTTATGCACACAATGATATTCGAGGTGTTGATGTTGGTGGGGTTGAAGGAGAACCATTGAGTCTAACTGAACATAGTAGGTCGATATAGAAAAGGTAAATTTCATTCTATATCTAATTCAATCAAATCATCCTTCAATAAAACCGCATCCATTTCAATCAAATCATCTTACATTTGAAGAATTATCCAATTCAATCCATTCCTGCTCACCAAAACTTGCCATATATATGGTTGATCTTTTTTTTTCCTTTGTTGTTTAAGTAACATGAGTTATACTTTCCCTTTAGGGCCTTGTATCAATGACCAAAACAATGCCCTGAAGGCCGCCTACGCAGCTGTATTACACACTAAATGATAAGTGGAACGATGCAATGGAGCTTCATCGCCGGTACCCCAATTTAATGAAGGACACACTTGAAAATGGGCGTGACGGCTCTTCATTGTGTGCTCATGAATGTTATGTGGACATCGAAAAAGAGGTGGACATTGCAACAAAATTGGTGGGGATGCTGGCGGCGGAGAGCTTGGAAGCTCGAATGGTGGAAGAAAATTGCTCAGCCATTTATTTGATCTTAACATTCCTTCCAGAAGCCATCGATTTAGTTAAGTGCATGTACAAAAAGAACGAAAATATTGTCACTAGTACGCTCCTCCTCCAATTTTGTCTTCTTTGTATACCCCACGTCTCTGAGCTCATTGTTTGGAGTTTGGTGGGGAAATGGCGAAATACTCTATTCTGTCACTCCACCTGAAACGCTAAAAGTACCCCTTGCGGCTCAGCTTATTACTGAGGGTTGCAAGCATCAAAGATTTGGTAAGCTATTCGTTGATTTCAAATATTACCACTAATTACCAGATGGTTAAAATATTAGTCTGGTTTGCTTTTACGTCTAGTGTTCGAATCTCACTAACATATACCCCATTGTGGCTTGCCACCAGAGAACGTAAGGGGTGCCCCTGGTATGATATCCACTTCATGTGCACTCCAGGACTCCATAAAGACAGAAATTAGTCCATACCTATGGGTAAAGATAGATATGTCTAAGTTTTAGGCATCAAATAATGAATGTGAAATGAATTAATTACATGCACTCACTAAGTACTCAAAATGTAATATCTCGATGATTTTTATAATTATTATATATTTTTATCTCCATCAGCCCTCAAATCTTCTTGGAAGTTGAATTTTGTTACTGTCAAAATTTTTTTCCGTGCCCTGATTAATCTTTCACTCAATTTACTATGTAGATATTGCATTGGATTTAATTCGGAATTATCCAAATTTGGCGATTGCTAAAGATTATGATGGGAAAACTCCTTTGAATGTATTAGCTGGTATACGTGCTTTATTCTTAAGTGGAAGTCGACTCAGAATTTGGGAACGATGGTTGTATGACGGTTAGTGCCTTCACACTGCTTTGAATTTTATTAAATTCAAATTTATATCTCATATTAAGTTATATATATATATGGCAGGTATTCATATATACAGCCTACTCCTCCCATGAAAGGTGCAAGTATAGATGTCTCCCAAAACCCAGAAAATGACCAGAGTAATCAAAGGAATCATCATCTCATCAGCTCAGACATGTGAGTGTCTATATATATATATATATGTATAGCAAAATAGACAGCAAAATAGATAAATAACTATATATATATATACTCCGTTGAATAGATAGCAAAATATTGAGTTCGGCATATTTCAAATGAATGAGGGATGAGATGTAAATTTAAATAGCAAGATAAAATATATACAATATGATGAATGACAAATAATATGAATAAGAAAATAATTAGTGCTTGACTTTGAGGATGAAAAATAAATGATAAATATATATTGTTTAAAACCATGATATGCAATTTAAATATTGAAACAAATGGAATAAGATTTTATTTGAAATCTTACTTGAATGCAAGTGATTACATCTGGAGAGACCAATTGAAGGAAATAGGATACATGAATATCATAATGATTGATATCTCAAGTATGCTAAATCGATCTTTTGAAGCCTCTATTAACTGAGAGAATTGAGAGAGTTTGAAATCAAAATTGAATGCTGAAAATATGCTCTCCCTTGACTGAAGGAGATGCATTCTTAAATAAACATAGGGGGTCGACATGACCGAGTTGATTGCGGAGATGAGTTTTCTTGACTCTGGCATTATTGGATGCCGAGTTGATTGCAGAGTGAATTGCAGAGATGATTTGTCTTGAGGCTAGCATTATTGAATGCCATGAGTGATTTACGGATTTTCCTGTTTTGACTTTTACTAATAAATAGTAAAAAATCACTATTTATAAATAGTAATTTATCTGATAGAATGATTAATTATTTGTCAAAACCCAAATCGTATGAGTCATAGGAATCTTGGAAATCTTTCCATCGTAACTTCTGCAAAGAGGATAATTTTGGTTGACTGGATGAAGATGCTGCTGAGGAGTTGGGAGAGTCCGGTTCATCTGGAATCTGTTCCTCTTCATTTTTCATCTGACTTGCTTGTAACATGAGCTGTATGGCTAGCTCCTAGATTTCTGATTTGGATTTTCCCTCAATAGAGAGAGATGATGAAGATGCTCCTGATCCTGTTAGCTTTTTTTATTTTTTGACCGGAGGAAATTCTTTGTTAACCATTTGGACAATTCGATCGATGTCAATCTTATCCAACCATTTTGTGTGGAATAATCTGACGACAATATCTGATTCAATTTTGTATTCCCATTTAACTATCCATGGAGCTTTGTACTTTGCCATGAATTGCAATAGGATTGCATGAGCATTGTTTTTTGGGTAGATTGTGTTGAAATATTTGATTGTTCTCATGAAGTTGATTGGGAATGACTTCCCATGTGGGGCCGTGAGTGGTGTGAAAATGTCATTTTGATGCAGGAAGATTTTGTACCATAATGATTGACCAACCAAGAGTGAGTGAAAATGTCATTTTGATGCAGGAAGATTTTGTACCATGCATCGATATAATCATAGTAACTGTATGGGATTTCTTCGTTTGATTTGGGGAAATATTTGAAGTTATAGGGTTTGGTTCCCCATTCTTGTTAATTGATGACTTGTAGGATGTAAATGGAATGGTAAATCAATTTTGGGGGGTCATTTTTGTCATAAGTGGTCATAATCTTGATAGATTCTGTGTGAAAAAGGATAGTTGTGTAATACTGGAGGTTCTTGGTAGGATGATTGGGGGCATAATGAAAATTGGGTGGAAAATAGGCTTTGACTAATTGTGAGGGTGATTTAAGATGGTTGAAACACTCTTCGATGTAAAAGAGTGCATGACTGGTATTTTCGGGAAAATAAGGTGATGATTGGGGTTTATAATGAGTAACTGGTTGGCCAAAGGGCCAGAAGTTTTAATGTTTAAAGGTATTGCTTTTAACATATAAGGATCACTCAAACTTACTGTGAGATCTAGAAAACAGTCAAAATGAATCGGACCGTTGCACAAGCTTGATTCGATGATGCTGAGTATACTATCATTGAAGTTAGTAAATCGAGCATCTCGCAGACACAACATAATAGAGGCCTTAAGACTTCTTCTAGTTAATGGTTTTACAGCTACTTGGATACAACCAATATGAATGTAATTGTGACCATTTTTTCGATGTTTTTTAATTGATTCAAGATTAAATAATTGGCATGATTCATGTTCATTACTTATAGCATGAACTTGTTTTTGGAACCGGCCTCTCCCAACTCCTCAGCAGCATCATCATCCAGTCAACCAAAATTATCCCCTTTGCAGAAGTTACAATGAAAAGATTTCCAGGATTCCCAAGACCCATATGATTTGGGTTTTGACGGATAATTAATCATTCTATCAGACAAGTTACTATTCATAAATAGTGATTTTTTACTATTTATTAGTAAAAGTCAAAACAGGAAAATCCGTGAATCACTCAAGGCATTCAATAATGCCAGCCTCAAGACAAATCATCTCTGCAATCAAGACAAATCATCTCCGCAATTCACTCTATAAAAGAGAGTAGATTAGTCGTCGGTTAGGAGTGAGCACTGGTGTGGTGCCAGCTTAAAGGCTCTCTGACACCCAAGTCAGTATGTTGGTTTGTGTATGTATGAGGTAAGTGGTAAATAGTGGTTTTGACAGAGTAACGATAAATAGTGAATCTTAGTTACTTTTTTTTGGAAATGTGCCTCCTTTTATATTGATGTTTGAGGGAGACTTGATGAATAGTTTCGATGTAGGATAAATGCACTTCTGTTGTGGTGCTGACACGTGGAATCCGGATGGATGGTGGAGATGTGTCCACGTGTTAGTCAGTGGTTGTCCCTTGTTAGGGTTGATTGGTTGTGTGGGCTTTGGCCCATGTGGTATTTGAGCTTGTAGAGTTAGCGTTGGGCCTTGTTTGTTGGACTTTGGGCTTGAGGTATGCGGCCCATTGAGTTTGGTCCAATATGGTGTCAACAGAAGTCCCCCAAGTTCTTGACTGAGGTGGAATTTCTTGGTTGGGGACTTGTCTTGTTTTCCAGACTCGATGGGGAGATATACCTCTAGTCCCCCAAGTCCCCCAATCGAGGGAGAGCACCGAGTGGATAATCGGTATGTCCTGTGTGGATTGATGTGGTCGTACAGTTGATGCCGAAAATGGCACGAGATCGAGAAGACTACGAATAAACATCAAGACACAAGCATGTACGTGATTCACCCGAATCGGGCTACGTCCACGGGACTAACTTTCTGGATATTATTATTGATAATATTTGTGTTACATATGTATTGTCTTAGAGCCATTGAGAGAGTAAAAGAGAGTGTGACCTCTTAAATAAACAAAGGCTAGGGTTTCCTTTAGATTGTGGGCTTCATATTGGGCTTAGGCTGGGCCCAAGTGAGGGTGAAATCTCACACTAACAGTTGTCCACCAAGTTTTCAGTCAAGATAGTGTCTTGGCTGGGGACTTGTAACAACGGTCCAAGTACGGGCCGAACTAAGTAATTGCTAATCTGGCTCGAAACTCGACATGAAGCGTCACTCAGTATGAGGTAATACCAAACTAGAGGCTATGCTCATCGCGAAGTTACTCGGCAAGGGGAGACACTCGTTGCTAGACTGCTAGGCTAGAGGCGGTTGCTCTGTGCGAGGCTGCTCAGCTAGAGGTGATCGCTCATTGCGAGAATGTCGGCTAGAGGCGGTCACTCTATGCGAGGCGGCTTGGCTAGAGGTATCGCCCATTGCAAAGGAACTCGGCTAGAGGCATTGCTCATTGCGAGTATTAGCTCATCACGAGTAGGCATTCGGTGTGAGTTACAGAAGGGCACGTGGGTGCAAGCGTTGCCAAGGGCAAAATAGACTAATTGATTAGCCCGATCGACATTTGATGACTCGGTCATTCCTGATAATAGGATATAACTTTATCGATTAATAATCGAATAAATATTGTTAATCCCCACATATTATATAATAATTTGACTATGCGCGTAGGCTGATCACAAGTTAACAAAATGTGAAGAAGCATTAAGCAATAGGCATGGTACAATGGTAATAAAATAATATGAATAATGTAAAGTGTGATGGTAGCCCTCAAATATTCATGTGATCAAAATCACTAATAAATAAAACATTAAATGACAAAAGTAATTAAGTGCACTAGTGCACTGTGTGTTGTGCGCATGCATTTCAGCATAACCCAGTGAACACCACACCTATGCTGAACCATCCTCCAAAGAGAAGCAGATAAGTCACACTCAAAGAAAATGTGGGAGTGAGATTCCAAAAACTGGTTGCACAACACACAAACAGGGTTGAAGGAACCACCCAAAAAATATAACCTATCCATAGTGGCCAGCTTGCATTTAGCAGCTAACCAGAGAATGAAGCTAGTCCTGGGGATGTAACCTTTGAATCAAACAAGAGAAGACCAAGGGGAAGGGGGGCTAGTAGGGTTAAAGAAAACCCACGTAGACCTAGTAGAAAAACTACCACTAACCTCAGCATTCCAATAGAAGGAATCAGGCTTGGAGGAGGCAGGAATAGAAGAGGCCACTGCTTGAAGGATGCGCACAGTGGGAGAAGGAGGGGAAGGCCAAGCCCAAACTGAGCTGGAGATTACCTTATTCAGCAAAGCATACCTTTGAATCCCCGACGCAGCAATGCCACTATCAATTACATAGTCAGCAAAGGGCCCTTGCCCAGTCCAGTTGTCACACTATAGGAAGATCTTGTTACCATTTGTTACCATTTCCAAAAATAACTGAGATGAGGGGCCTCACAAGATGCCTGATCTTAAGCAGCTTCCTCCAATTCCAAGAACAAGATGAAGGGGGAGTAATACACCAGAAACACTTGTCATGAATGAAATGGCTTCTAGCCCAGTTAACCCAGAGATTGTTCTGATTCCCAGAGAACAAGTTCAAAATGTGCCTTGCCATAAGGGCAACATTCCAAAGTGGAGGCTTCGAATCCCCAGCCCCCCTTCTTCCTTAGGCTTGCACACTTCACTCCAAGCCATTTTGGCATGGTAATTACCCTCTAACTTTCCCGACCAGAGAAACCAGCGAAGCCTTTACTCAACAGCTCTAAAAATCTTTTTAGGGATAAATAGATGTGCCGACAAAAAGACATGTATGCTACAAAGAACTGAGGTGATGAGCTGGTGGCGATCGCTAAAAGACAGAGACCGGTGTTCCCAACCTCCAATCCGTCTTTCCACGGATTCAATGTGAGGCCTACAATTGGAATAACAAAGCTTCGTTGTAATCAAAGGTACCACAAGGTACCGGAAAGGGGTAGACCCTTCGCTAAATCCCAAACAGCCCTTAATGGAAACCGCCTCTTCCAAACCATCACCTGCAATAAAAGTACTGCACTTAGCAGGGATAGGGTGTAGCCCAGAGAGGTCAGAAAAGAAAGTCAACCCGTCCTTCAAAACATTGGAAGATTCCACACTAGCGTGGAAGAACACTAGTAGATCATCAACAAAGGCTAGATGAGTAAGATGAACTTCCCCACAACGCCAATGATGACAGAAACAGGTAGAAGCTGCCACTTTAGTATTAATGATTTGAGAAAAGATTTCCATAGCAATAATGAATAAATAGGGGGAGATGGGGTCACCTTGCCTCAAGCCATAGCCACCAACGAAGAAACTCGCCAATTCATCATTCACAGCAATAGAGTACCAAGTAGACGAAATGCAAGTTTCAATCCATTGAACCAACCTAGGATGGAAATTGAAAGCAATTAAGGCCTTAAGGAGAAAGCTCCAATCCAAGGTATCATAGGCCTTCATAATATCCACCTTAGCGATGCATCTAGGGCTCCCCCCGCTCCAGATGGTAACCCCGCATAAGTTCTTGCACCAGCAAAATATTGTCCCCAATTCTCCTACCACTCACAAAAGCCGACTGATTAGCACTAATAACGGAGGGAAGAATCCCAACAATACGATTAGCAATAAACTTCGAAATAATCTTATACAAAGTATTGCAGCAAGAAATAGAACGAAAATCTGCCATGGAAGAGGGGTTAGGGATTTTAGGCACCAGGTTAATGATAGTAGTATTAATCTGCCTTAGAAGATGGGCAGCGATGAAGAAATCCTTAATATCAGCAGTGATCAATGAGCCCACAATATCCCAAGTGCGTTGGAAGAAGAAGGCATTGAAACCATCTGGCCCCGGGGCCTTATTAGGGTTAAAGCATAAAACATACCTCCCGGATTTCCTCGTAAGAGGGCATGTTAACCATAACTTCCGAGTCCACAGTGGAAATAGGGCAAGAGACCAGCCCACTAAGATCCTCATTGATTACTTCACCAGCACTCCCAAACAAACCTTGAAAATAACCCACAGCTTCAGCTTTGATATCACTTTCATCTGAAGTAGAATCACCATTAGCCTTAATGATGGTGCTAATCTGGTTCCTATTAGCCCGTTTTTTCACTGAGTTATGAAAAAATGCAGTATTCAGATCCCCTTCAGCCATCCACAATAGTCTAGATTTTTGTTTGAAAAAGCTTTCCTCATTACAGTGACAAATAGAATGATTCTTTAGCAGCAACCTCTCCAAAGTAACCAAAGAAGGGTCATTTGGAGAAGTACTCAACCTCAACTGACACTCCTCAAGAGTCGCCTTAGCCATAATCGCTGCATTTATTACATCAGCATTGGGCCTCCGGTTGAGCCGCTTAATGCTAGCCGTAATGAGCCTAAGCTTGCAAGCCACCTGAAACTGAAGAGTACCAGAGATATGCGTAGCAAAGGCATGACAGACAACATCCAGAAACTCACCATGATCAGCAATGAAATTAAAAAACTTGAATGGAGACCGCCAATTAGCTCGATTCACACCCAGGCCAACCACTCCCGAACACTGATAAGAGGACCCAGGATCCAAGAACTAAACAGAGCAGCTAGGACAGGCAGATAACCACTCACCATTCGCCAAAATACGGTCCAAATTTCGGTTGACTAGGTCCCCCCACTATATTGGTGATTGCTCCATGTGAAGTGGAGACCAGAGTACTACAAATCATCCAACCCCGAGTCCACCAAACAATCTTCAAACTCCTTAATAGCAGAGGACCGCCCATCATTAGAGCCCTCACTATCCTCCAAGGGCCTAGTAATATTAAAATCCCCAAGAACAGCCCAAGGACTGGAGCTAATAGAAGAAGCAAATCCAGCAAGATTACTCCCAGAGGGTACTCCTAACCAAATCATCATTGGCACCATACACAAAAGAAAGGAAGAAGGAGTGATCAGAGTTGATTAAGGTCACTAGGTAGTGAATCAATTGAGCATTAGTACTTCAAATTCAAACATTGATCTGCCTTGGATTCCAGCCCACCCAAATCCTACCATTAGGGTGGTACCCATAATTATTACCAAACTCCCACTTTGGAAGCATAGACCAAGAGATGGCCAAGAACTTAGGTTCTCGAACTCTGGTTTCAACAAGCCCAAAAATACCAATATTATTTGCCCCAACAAAACTACGGACCTCACGCTGACGGTCTAGATCATTCAAGCCATGAACATTCCAACATGCTGCCTTAATCATGGAAATTGGGATTCAAAAGTACCCTTGAGAGCTTACCCACAAAATCAGCCTTAGACTTCTTCTTAGCTTTACTTTTCTTCTTCTTAGGCACAGAGGACAAAGGCGGATCTGCTCCAGGACTCAAAGCCTTTTCTTTGGCATTCAAGAGAAGATCCACACAAGCCTTCGACAAACGCCCACCACCAGGCAAATCTTGCGAAACCATCACAATCTCAGTCGTTGCCGAAGAATGGGAAGAGGTGCAATGCTCCCGCGAGGCCGCAAGGGGAGACTCTAGGATAGGACTGAGATTAATTTGAATTTAGGCTTGGGGTTGAGTTTGGGAAATGGACGAACCGATAATTGAAGAGGGAGAGAAGTTTGCTGCCATGTATGTGGTTTGTGTAGCAGATTGTGGTGAGATAGGATGGTTAAAGTGACACATGGCTGGGATCGGTGAGATGGGAGGGATAGGAGGGATAAGGGGAGACATCGCACTGCCTTTGCCACATGGTCGGGTAATTCTTTTGAACCCTAAGTCGTCGACTGCAGTTTAATAATGGGCTCATTTAACCCAAAACAAACTATGGGCCCAACAACAGGGGGAATTCAAGGCCCGCCGTTCGCAGCGTCGTCATTAAAGGCCACGGGAGAAATCTGAATGGGGGCTTTCGGGGCTAATGGGAATGCAGGTTGAAAGTGCCCAAATGATTTACCCTTTGAGCAAATTCTAGGCCTACATTCATACTCTACCCTCACCTCCTCAACATGGGGTAATTCACCCTCTTCTTCGGGATGCACCAATAAGTCGAAGGAATCAATGAGATTGTCCGAAGCATCAATTTCAACACAAATTCTCATAAAAGCAATCCCCTTCTTCGATTCCGTTAGCAGATCGACATGCAAAGGCCGACCAACCGCACTTGCAATATGTTCAAACCCATCATGGTTCCAATGTTCAAAAGGAACATTGAAAAATTTAACCCACACTGGAACTTTTGTATGAGCATTTTTAGAGAGAACCATTCCAACTCGCCATCTAGAAAGAAATAACATTTGCCCCAAAAGATGCCAAGGGCCCGAGTGTAGAATTGAAAGGCAAGATGCCTCATCCACAAATTTGAAGTAATAGAAACCCCTCTCATTAGCTAAAACTTCAAGAAAACCTCGTTTAGACCATAATCTTCTAGCCAAGGAGCTCACAACAGAGAAGGGTAAGTGTTTATCAATAAAATAGCCAACTAAACAAAAATTCCAATCCAAGGCTGCCACAACAGCTGCAGCCTAGGGAGGACAAACAAATTTTCTCCCATTAATAATCTTGGGTTGACAAAAAGTAAGTTTCTTTATTGGGCCCCGGGAACCACCCACTTCCTTCACAGCGTCACAATAACTTACTTTTGGGCCACAATCCTGAGGCACACCCACATTACCCACGAGACTAAGAAGAGAAGCATTAGACAAATCAGAGAGAATACCTTTACCCATTGGATCCAAGTCCAAGGAGCAATCTTCTAGGACGGAATGAGGCTGCACGCTAGCCCCCAAATCAGCACATTTAACTGCCTCTAGAATAGGGCCATCGGAAGCCACATCCACAACGAAATCGCCTCCGGCCACCGACAATGGAAAACTAGCATCCAGCCCAGGAAGCAACTCAGACAATCCAGCACTGTCAACCACAGAAGACACATCACCATTCATAATAATGGCGTTGAGAATTTTCCCATTAACCAGCCGGGAGCCATATTTGAGATTGACCAAGATGGGGGAAGGGTTGCGGAGAGCTAAATAGGTTGGGGAAAATTAATGTAACTCAGGCAAAGGTTTAGGAGGGAGGAGGCCCCCCAAGGGAGTTAAAGGCCTTGGGGAGAAGGCAAAAGAACCAAGAGGCCTGGGGAAGATGGGATGAGCATCAGACGCAAGGGGAGGAAAGGGATTTGGGCTGAGGAGGGATGGGTCAGGATCGATGGCCAAGGAGGAGGTTCCGGGTAACATGGCCTGGGGAGGAAAAAGGGTTGTATTTAATTCAGCCTATAATCTATTCAACCTCATGTTTCTAGGTTTATGGCTGTAGTGATAATGATAATAATCTAATAATAATAAATATAAGTTTATATAAGTCATTAAATAACAGAGAAATTAAAGGAAAATTAAAAGAAAGTTGACTTATTTGCTTATCCCTTCGACAGAGATGGTCGAAAGTGAAGCGGCGAGGTTCCGGGGATGCATCGGCCATCCTCCTCCTCCGACGAATGGCATTGGTGGCCTAGGTTTTGGAGATTGAACTGTAGCGAGTTGAACGGTGCAAGTGGTGGTGCTAAATGACGATCGGTCGCCGTCAATTTGGAGGTGGGACCGAACCGACGCCGTGGTCGTACATCAACGGCGGTGGTGTGGCAGTCGCGCGGTGGTCCTGTAAGGGTTTTGCAGGTCGCCGCCTCTTCCCCACGATGGTGTAAGTGGTGGTACGCGTTAGCGTTCGACGGCGGCGGTGCTAGGTGGCAGAGGACCTTGTTCTCTACCTTTCTTCTCTCACAGTGGCTGGTCTGCAGCCCAAAGATGAATGTGTGGGATTGGGGCTGAGGAGCAGAAGGCATGTTCTTTTTATGGAGCCCAAATCGTCCCTGAACAAGAGAAGAAAAGGGAAAAAATGGTTTGTTTGAAGAGAAAAGAGAGAAGAATAAAGGTGGGGCCTTGGGGTTGCTGGGTTAGATTGGTTTGCCATTAATTAATTGTTGAGATGAACTTTGCCAAAGACACAGAGAGTGTCTTGAATGGTTTTTGACCAAAGAGGGGTTTGCTTGCTGTGGCCGGAGTGGAGAAAAGGGGTTTTTCTGGGTTGTTTTGGCAGTGAGCCAATCTCAGATTTTTGCTTGGTGTTCTTGAGTGTTCATAGTGTTTCAGCGGGTGAGTGAAAAGAAACAGAACCGACATAGCATTTTGTGTCGATTACCGCATGCAGCGTCAAACTGTTGATGCACAAAATATACCAACTTAGTGGTGATACTCCATCCACTCTGTGTGTGCCACGTGCTCTTTGAGAGATCTATAAAAGATAGTAGATTGGTCGTCAATCAAAAGTGAGCACCGGTGTGGTGTTGGCCTAAAGACTCTTCGATGCCCAAGTCAGTATGTAGCTCTATGTATGTAAGAGGTAAGGGGTAAATAGTGGTTTTGACAGAATAACGGTAAATAGTGAATCTTAATTATTTTTTTTTAGAAAATGTGCCTCTTTTTGTATTGATGTTTGCGGGAAGTTTAATGAATAATTTTGATGTAGGATAAATGCACTTCTACTGTGGTGCTAACACGTGGCATCCAGATGGATGGTGGAGATGTGTCCACGTGTCAATTAGTGGTTGTCCTTTGTTAGGGTTGATTGGTTGTGTGGGCTATTGAGCTTGTAGAGTATGTGTTTTGCTATTGATCATGTTGATTGATTTTGAAATAGTGCGTTCTTGTAAATTGTTGATAGCTTTTATTGAAGGTTTGGCTATGAATGAGAATTTGACGTATTCTCCCATGGGGTTGGTAACTATGTAATTATGCTCTGTCGTGAATGGATATAACATGGCAATGAAGGGTAGACCAAAGATTACCTCATTAGTTAAATTTTTAACTAAGACAAAATAAGTTTTGAAACAACATGATTTTGCCAGACATGTGTTTTAGGGATTTCGTAATTAAGTTCCATTTTACTACCGGTGGCGGTGCTTAGATTTTCAAATTTTTTTCAAAGTATTTAATTGGAATTAATCCTTCACAGTTTAGATATGCTCATGTGTCAATTAGCGCGTTGGTGACTAATTCAAAATCTTTAATTCTAATGGTTAATTTAGAGTACCATTTTCTGATTTTTAAATGGTTAATACATAGGAGAGAGGCTTCATGATTTTGGCGTTCTACCTTAGTGATTTGTTGAACTGGAGGGCTGATTTTAGTATTTCAACATTTTGTGTTATTTCTCGATTTTGTTGTTTTAATGTTTTTATCTCATTTTTTAAAGTATTTACCTCTGTTTGGAGATCTTGAAGTATGACTGTTCTTTTAATTTTGTTGAATGTTTCAAGAGTTGTGCTGAGATTGATATTGTTAGTTTTTGGTGTTGTTGAACTATTGGGATTATTAAGGAGATCTTTCAATTTAGTTAAATACTGAGTCTTGACTTTTGGATAATTTATTTAGTTATTTAATTCAATCAAAAGTTTTTCTTGTTCTTCTTGTTTAGTAAGAACATTGATTGTGTTACTATTTAGGACAATAATTGTTTTACAACAACTATCTTTGGAACCAAAATTTATGTCTGGAGAATCAGACTGTTGATTATCAGTGTCTGTGGTAGAGTGTGAGCTCCAATTATCTTTGTCTTCTTCGTTATTTTCACTAGAATCAGTATTTTTTATTTCAAGGATTCTGATTAAATTTTCTTTTTCTTTATCAGTGATTTGTAATTGGTTGATAGCCCTTTTACTGTGCAATCTCTTGCATAATGTCCTTTCTTATGACATTTATAGCAAGTAATTTAACTTTTATTTTTGGATTATTTATGAGGACGAAAGGGTTTTGTGGATTTGTATTTTTTATGATTATTTTGATAGAATTTATTGGGTTTAAATTGGTTGTTAGTTTTGTAATTATGATATTTATTTTGTCTATGATAAATTTCTGTTCGTTTGTGTTTTTGTGATGGTGCAATGAGAGGTAGCCCATATTGTTCACAAAAATTACCCATTTCATATTTTGCGGTTTTCATTTCATTTTTTATTTGTTTATTTATTTTCATATCAATGCACATTTTTAGACCTTCTTGTTGAATGACACTTACTATATTGCCATAAGTAAGTTGGTCAAAATTTATTGCAATGTTTCCATTACTTAAAACTTGTCTAATTTTATGGGCAAATATATTTGGTAGACAATTAATAAATTTTTCTTTCCAAAATAGTTGATTATAATCCTCCCTTAACACGACTCTTGATATAAAGACATCTTTATACCAACGGAAATCGCTTAAAGTAGGACATCTTAGGTTATTGAGTTGATCATGAAGTCTAGACACAATGTTACTGGGTGTACCAATGAAGTGTTAAATTATTGTAAAGTATAATGTGTTAACTGCATCAGGTATTCCTAATCCGATAGTTTCATCAAATAAGGGCATACCTTCTTCGTCATGATTTATTGCTTGTCGAATTTGTAATCTTAAATCTTCTGTGAGATATTTGTCCCACCAGTTTTTTAACATTCCCATAAACCCTGTTACGAAAAGGTCAACAATTTTCGTTTGACTAAGATTATGATTGGTGAGGTAACTGTTAGCAACCATCGACATGTGTTGCATTTTATTTAATATTTCTTGTTCCGATAAACCATCTATATTCCATTCATAGATTTTATCAGAGGAAATAGAAAATTGACTTTAGGTATCTCTTTCTTCATACTGAAGATCATGAAGAGTTGGCCTAGGATACCAATTTTTAGTGAGACTGGTTCAGTTAACCTTTTTATGTGTGATTCTGTTTACTTGAAGATTTTGAAAAGTTTTTTCTATTTGAGTTATTTGGTCTGAGTTTACTGAATTAGATTCAAACTCAGTGTTAGGATTACTAGTATGAGTACTTACTACATTGACTGAAGTGGATTCCTTTTTTATTGATGATAATTCTTTTAACATTTGTTCAATTTTTTGAAGAGTTGGTGTTTTGAGACTAGTTCCTGGTTTGATTTCTGGAAGTTTGATTAAAGGTTGTTGTGGTGATTGTTGGCTTGGGATAATATCAATTTTAGTTTCAATTTTGTCCAATTGTTTTCGTATTGTGATTAAACATTAATTAGTGTAATTATTTTGTTCTAGTACCTTTTGAACTCATTATCTTCAGAAATTTTAAAGGGCGTAGTTTTTATTTGGACATTTAAATATTGAATAATTATGGTTTCTACAGGAGGGTGACTGGAAGAGGCTATGGTATTATCTGGTTTTTTCCATAGCACTTTTGTTAATGTTTGTACCATTTTCTCCTCTTGATAATGTTGTTCTACAAAATCAAAAAAGTAGATTTCTGACTGGATTTGTAACATAAATTTTTTCCAAGCAAACCATTTTGGTTTCCATTGTTTAGGAGTGTATTTTTGTCGATATTGATTTCTTCTTTCAATGTTGCTTTCAGCATTAATGTCTTAGGTGAGGTGTTTCCAATTAATTTCAAAAGGTCTTGAGATTGTTAATAATTGTGAGTCGAATGGTGGGTTTACTTCAAAGTCAGTGGCTGTGGGAGAATGTTGTTTTTCTTCCTCTTCTATTTCTTTATTAGGGTTACTAGATTGGGCGTAACAAGGATGACTTATTTGTGAAGATGTTTTAATTCCTTTTTAATTTTAATTTGGTTAATTCACTCTCTAAATCAGAGTCTCTTTGATGAGTTTCTTTAGTGGAAATTGACCATGTGAATGAATGTCTGGCAGGTTTGGAGGATTGACTAAGGTGTTCTGTAATCCGAAGGCATGGTGCCCTGGGGTGGTTTCGAAAATTAATTGTAACTTTACCATCAAGATATTGTTGTACGTAATTAAGATTGCTTGAATCATTTTCGATTTGTTTTGGCTGATTTTCATTAGTTAATAACCAATTAGAGGGTAAATTAACATCTGACCATTTTATAGTGTGCGAGACTTTAATATTTGCATCTTGACTGCTTTGGATAAACAAAGTTTGATCTCTTGGGTTTTTACAAATGGCTTGAAAATTCATGTTGGTTCCGGTGCATTTGTAGTAAATCCGGTATATTAAGGCCAAAGGTTATTTTAGCACAGTCTACCCAAAGAACAATACTCATGCATTCCTGTTGCAATTCATGGCAAAGTACAAAGTGCCATGGATAGTTAAATGGGAATACAAAATTGAATCAGATATTGTCGTCAAATTATTCCACACAAAATGGTGGGATAAGATTGACGTCGATCGAATTGTCTAGATAACAAAGAATTTCCTCCAGTCAAAAAATCAGATAAGCCGACAGGATAAGGAGCAACTTCATCCTCTCTCTCAATTGAGGGAAAATCCAAATAAAAAATCCATGAGCTATATATATGCCATTTGGGTTTTGTTTTACCTTAAAGCCTGACATGCATCGATGAAACTAAGCAAGAGGATTTATTTTTCCAGCACTTTGGATTTGGGATGGAGCTATGGGTTCATTCCGGGGATTAATTGTGATAAATCTCCTTAAACTTTTGGGTATATACATCCTTATTAATTAATTGATAACCTCTCTTCTTCTTTTTTTTGATAGGTTATTGAGAATATGATTATCGTGTTCATTAATTAACTTTAATTTTATTTTCAATATGGTCAACCTTAGGACTTTTCCATCGAATATATAAAATGAAATAGAACTATGTCCAAACTCTTGAATTTCTAAATATCATGTGCAAGTGACGGAAGGTAAAGACCTTACTCAATTAGAAGACTTTGATGCGGCAATGTTCCTAGCAACAGAACGAGGCCATGTGGAGTATATATATTGAGCCTTTATGTAGATTACATCAAGACATGCTATTTCTTGCTAATAAAAAAGGTCAATCCATGTTTCAATTCGCCATAGAATGTCGTCAAGAGAAAGCATATGATCTTATATATATAGCCTCACTCAAGATTTTTGACTTAAAAACAATCTAGTAAACATTGGATATAATTAAGTACGGAAATACTGCACTATATATGGCAGGCCAATTTTCATCATTGGCGCAGATTAATCGTATTCGAGGTGCACATTTGCAAATCGTGAGAGAACTTCAATGGTTCAAGGTTAGGACACTTATTCATCTATATACTATATATATATATATATATATATATATATAGTAATTTATCAATTTAATTATTCCTTAAATTTTTATCACTTTGTGGATTTTTTCTTTAAATTTTATGTTCGTAATTTCTCAATTTACTCCTTAAATTATATATGCATTAATTTGTCAAATTTACTCAATAAATTTGTACCACATTACCCATTTTTCTTAAACTTTTATGTTACCCATTTGTCCCCCGTAAATTATTATAAACAGCCAATCCCCCATATACTTTTCACTTTACTTACATTTCATTTATTTTCATGTCCAATAAATTATATTCGGCCATTAAATATTATTTTTTATTTTTTATTTTTTATTTAGTAATGTTATTTCGTTTATTTTTTCTTTCATATAATGTGACATTTTAAACGAAACATTTAATGAAATATGCACAATCTTTAACTTCCTATTCCTCTATCTTAAGCTAACATTTAATTAGATCCTTCATGGCTTCCGGCCATCATCACATGACTGACCTTCATCTCCTGCTCCATCCTATCGTCTCCATATTACTTCCTTTTCGAGAGAATATATTTCTTCATATAGTCAGTTTCGCTTATGCTTAGTTTGATCAAAGGACAAAGATTTCTTTGGATTTTTTGTCATTATATCTATTCATTGAATAAGTGATGATCCAGTGGTTCTTACTATCAGGGAATTTTGGGACTTAGTTTGAATGGGTTTTGAGCCCATTATATCTAAAGTTTTTGTTGCATAAAAATGAAATGCAGGAGGTGGAGAGTGTTTTAAGTCCTCGACTTATTGACGTTACAAATGAAGATGATATGCAGCACGTGAATTATTTACGAAGAGCCACAAGGAATTAGTGTAAGAGGGAGAAAATTCAATGAAAGAAACCGCAAAGTCTTGTACAGTTGTAGGTACTCTCATTGTTACAATGATGTTTGCTGCAACGTTCACAGTTCTTGATGATAAAGATGAAAAGCTTCCCACATGATCTTAAAGGAAAAGCTCATAAAAGTTCTCGTATTTCAGATGCTATGTCGTTATTTTCGTCCACGACTTCGGTCATCATATTCTTAGGAATCCTCACATCACGTTATATAGAAGACGATTTCCTCAAATTATTGCCCACAAAAATGATCTTAGGCCTTCTCACTCTTTTTTTCACCATCGACGCCATGATGATTGCCTTTTCTTCTGCCCTATCTATTTTGCTTCATGGAAACATAAACATTATTATTCCAGTTATTTTGTTTTCCTTAGCTCCAATTACCTCGTTCGCATGGATGCAGTGTTCCTTCCTTATTGAAGTATTCATCTCTACTTATAGTGGTCCAGGAATATTTCAGAAGAAAGTCAATGCTAAATGGGATTAAACTCTAGTGTTATTAAATTCTCATATATATATGATTTCCTACTTTTTTATGAAAGCTTGTGAATAAAACACAATGTAATTTGTGCTTGGGTTTATAATAAATTGAACTTCTGTTTCTGTTACTTTTTACGTTTTTTTTTCCGAGTGGTATTTTTGACATTTTTCTTTAGGGATAATATTTACATCCCACTCTAGTGGTGCCTTCTCGTAGCACTTTTTCGATTTATCGAATTATTATTATACATATGTCATAATCAAACCGTGCGTTCAACTCCTAATTAATCATCATTTCAAGATCATTTACACAAAATATAAATCAAACTAGAGGAAATTTAGTCGTTCATATGTATCAACTAAATGGATGGTTCGCCATGAGGATCTTTAATTGTTATCAAAGCCATTGATTTATTTGATACATATGAATGACTAAACACCTCCAATCTTGTTTATTTTTTACGAAAAATGATCTTGAAATTATGATTTAGAGAATGAACTATTTCAATTATGATATCTGAACATAAATTTTTTTGATAAATTCAAATAATGGTACAATGAGATACCACCAGAGTGGAATGCAAGTATTATCCTTATTTTAAATTATTAGAATGATGAAGATTTAATCAATTGCATGTAAATGCGCCATATATAAATTTAGAGATTCTTAACCTTAACGTATACATAAATTGTGGTTATCAGTACAAAGTGAAATTTTAGAAATGATAACCTTTCATATTAAATTTAAAGTTGGAAATTTGGATCCAAATTCTATGTTATTTTTCTCTCTTTGAATTTATAAATTGATATATTTATGAATACAAGTAAGAAAATTGGTGTAGGCAAATTTGGGAAACCAATTAATTCAAAAGTATGAAAAACAGTAATATTGTTTGAGCATCTTTAGTTCTAAGATGCAAAATATAAGATGTAAATTACATTTTTACAACGCCGGTGGTATCTTATTGAAACATAATAGAAATGTAAAATTATTTTGCTCTAGTGGGATATTGTATTACATTGAGATGTAATTTCAACATGTTAATCTTAACCCGTAACTTAAAATGAATTTAAATATAGACCTGTAGATATATAGTTGTGCCTTAAATGTATGTTTCTGCATTAATTGTCCCAATATAGACCTTTAGATATATAGCTGCTCTATTTTTTTTATGAAATCTACCACGATATAAGGCTAGTTGGACCCAATAATATCATTGAGATGTAAAAGATGTAATTACAATTTTCTTTTACAACTTGCGATGAGAGGGGAATTTTTCATCTCGCGCGTTTTCAGACCTGCAAGACAAAAAATTGAATTTCAAAGTTGTAAAACTTATATTGTGTCGACTTTACATCGTAGCACAAGAGATGCTCCTAACCAAAGAAATAAAGGCACATTACTAGAAAGAGGTAGCGGTTGTTTTTAGTGACATTCGTTTTGAATGTGCTTTGAGTTTGACTTTTCGTAAAGAATTAGGTTGATTTTTTTTCCCAGGAAATAATATATGCATATATGAGCAAAGTACAATTTATTGTCATGTGATTTACACTAAAAAATACGTCTATACGTACTCTCAAATATTGCATTGACTACCATGGTACTCATTAGAAATATTACAACTTTAACCCTATGTTTATTATGTTAAATTACCGTTCAGTGATAATGTGGCAACAATGGGTCTCACCTTTACACGAATCTCAGTTTAGGGTTTAGGGTCTCACCTCTACACGAGTCTCAGTTTCAGGCCCACTCTCTTTTGATTGTTTCAGAAAGGAAAAGAAAATCGTTCTTCCTCCTCGTGCACCCTATTTTCCCTTCACCGCCGCCACATTTCCTTGTGTTTGCTTTCCTTTGCTCCAATTGGCTTGTTAGTATGGATGCAGTTTTCCTGCCGCCACATTTCCTTGTGTTTGCTTTCCTTTGCTCCAATTGGCTTGTTAGTATGGATGCAGTTTTCCTTCCTTCACTATAGGAAAAAGAGGTTTACCCTAGGAAAAGGGTTCGTCGGGCAAGAAGGAAAATTAGTTGGGCAACACCAACACCGACGAACGTCCGTCGGGCAAAACTCACATGGAAACAGTGGTCGGGTAAGCTGTTGGCTGACCAAAAAATCGTGTTCGACGGGCAAAGGACCACTTGCCCGACAAAGAATAATGGTCGCAAACGAATGCTTGCCTTACAAACAACAGTGGTCGCAAACGAGTTGTCAAGCAATCGAAGTAAGTCAGCGAGTCTTCCTTAACGAGACCCTAAAATGAGACCCTTCAACAACTTCTTCGAGCTGTAATGATCTTTAGGTAGACGATTATCTTTTAGGAGCATTCGGATAATGATGTCCATCATGTGATCAAAATGCTTGTTCGTTTGATTATACTCAACTTTCATGTGCATCAACTCCACAACTGCCCCAAGAACCGAGAGCATTTTATGTAAGGACCCTTCCCGAATTTTTTTCCTCGAAACCCGGAAAGAACCCTTATCCCGTCTGACAGCTCTTTTACCTCAACATTATTTACCAGAAAATACCCTTTATTCTTAAATAATTTTTATTAAACTTTACATGGTTCCGAACAGAATCTCGGTACTTACTGATCACTCCTACTGTCAGACGCAGGATAAAATACCGGTCAAAACCAAAACCTCGGAATAGTGGTGGTTCAAATAGAAATACTTTCTGATACCAAAAGTCAGTAGTCAGACATTGCTGACATCTCTACTGGAAAACCACAAGACAACAAACTAGTGAACCAATAATAATTCGTACATCTGGGTCACCGCCCACACCAACCCACTGACCCGGATGACGACGTATTTTCATATGTTGATTAGGCCCATAACAATTTTCGTCTGGTTCATATTAGAGCCGAAAATATCATCGGCTATCATATCGTATCATAACTCTATGTACCATGATATCTCATCAGTCGGCATATCTCTCGGCTATCATATTCCTAGCCACCAGGGTATCCATTGGGGTGTGCTAGAATATGTACTACTTGGACTCGACCACAATCTCTGCAAATTCACCTTTTATATTGGAGGTTCACCGGGTTCACCGCCTACAGCGGATCCTGGTCCGGATCCTGGCCCCCACACATATCAGTATTTTTTATATTGGAGGTTCACCGGTTTCACCGCCTCAGCGGATCCTAGCCCAGATCCTGGCCCCCTCAAATCGGTATTGTTTATATTGGAGGTTCACTGGGTTCACCGCCTCAGCGGATCCTAGCCCAGATCCTGGCCCCCTCAAATCGGTATTGTTTATATTGGAGGTTCACTGGGTTCACCGCCTCAGCGGATCCTAGCCCAGATCCTGGCCCCCTCAAATCGGTATTGTTTATATTGGAGGTTCACTGGGTTCACCGCCTCAGCGGATCCTAGCCCAGATCCTGGCCCCCTCAAATCGATATTTTTTTCCAAAATCAAGTATTTTATAATCACAAATACGGTTTCAACTCAAAATCATGTACTCAAATAATTACCACGTCCAAACACTATCAAAATCGAATACAACAACCATATCGTTTCTCACAACGCATTTCCACTGAAATATTGGAATGACAGTTATCCAGCAATCATTGCACCCATACACAACAGTATTTAAATCGAGGATATTAATACATGCATCACAATTTATAAATACAACCATACACAACAGTAATGAAATCGAAGATATTTATACATACATTACAATTTATAAATCAAAGTCCGCTTACCATCACCATCCAACCCAAAATTCATGTACGCTCTAGCCTCAGAACACCTACACCATAATGACCCAACTACCTTGACTTTCCAAACTCAAAACCCTCTCCACGGTCAATCCTTACCGCTGGGATTGCCCAACCGAGCTCTAAATGAACTCCTATGGCCTCGAAACCAACAAAATCTGATCCGGAACGTCCCAAAACCTCAGTCACGCGCCGCCGTGACTTCGGGAACAGCCCCACGCGCCGTCACGCGCCACCGAGAGGTCAGAATACGCGCCCACGCGCTGCCACGCGCCGGTCACGCGCCTGCTACAGTGTTCACGCGCCTGGATCGGTCCAACCCAGTCCGGCTCGACCTGACCCGGTCCAACTCGACCGGTTCACTCGACTCGACCGGTTCACTCGACTCGACCGGTTACCGGTGACTCACCGGAGAAGACGACCGGATGGCCTCGCCGTCGCCGAGGCTGGCCGGAGAAGATGACCGGACCGCCACCTCCGCCGCCGTCTGGTTCGCCGGAATCCCCCATTTCCGGCCGAACTTCAAGGTTTTCTAATTTCTTCATTTCTTAACCGTTTTTCACGATCTACACATGTAAATTCATCTACTTTTCACCAGGAATCCAAATATGAGGTCAAAGTTCCGAGATCGTACCTGGTTTGGCTGGAAAACGGCCGAGAATGTTCGGTTCACCTCCCTCCTCCGTCCGTCGCCTACGGCGGTGCTCCCGCTCCAAGAACTACCCCAAAATGCTCGTGGGGTCCCGGGGAAGATCCTCCCGACCTTGGTTTTATTCGAATCGGACCGAAATCCCTCCGATGAATATGGCCTTTGGTGTTCGCACGGGGAGGGATCGGATAGGACCGAGATTGCATCGACCAATCCCCCGAGGAGAGAGAAAAATATCTGTTATATAATTCCAACATTTCCAAAATTACCAAACTGCCCCTGCAGCTTCTAGACCCGTAACGAACTCATCGGATCTCCGTTTTCAGCGTGCCGCCTGTCTACGAACTCGTGAGTTCGAGACCTACGCAACAACCCAAGAAAAATTCCCAAAAGTATTACCAGTCAAAAAGTGACTCCCGAACCCATCCAAAACTGAGGGTAAAATTGTCCAATTCTCAAAAATAATTTAATTTCTGGTCCGGGTCGTTACATTTTACAACCGGGGTAAAATTCTCGCTGAGCTTCTTTCAACAATCTCTCGTAATGTTGCTCAGAGTCTTCGGGTTGAAACATGGGCGCCTCATCATCCATATTGACTGATACGGGAGGAAAAACATCGATTAATATGTCAAAGACTTGGTCATTATCTCATTGCACATCCAAAGCACTTTCATCCCGACGGATCCCGAGATCCGAAGATGTCGATGCTGTAAATATTTTTTCACCGTGATGGATCCAATTAGTATAGTTGTGTATGATCCCATTCCATTCTAGATGATTTCGGACCTCATTCAACGTCCCCCAATTGCTGTTGTTACATTTTCGGTACGGACACCTGATATGTCCACTATCAATGAAGTAACTATGTGCAAAGGCAATAAACACTACAGGGAAAAGCACTTTACCATATGAAACAAGTTCGTCAGGCAACGAAACAAATTGGTCGGGCTAAGTGAGAACCGACGAACCTTCGTTGGGCCAATCTCGTCGGACCACAATCGTCGGGAAATGTCAGGACCCGTCCCGAATTTCCCCTCGAAACCCGGGAAGAATCTTGATCCCGTCTGACAACCTAAGGAAAGGTTCCCAAAATACCCTTCTATCCTTATAAAATATAATAATAGTAAATACTTCCACTTGTCAGACAAGAGATTCAAGCACTCAATAATTCCCGTAATTAATGACCAACCAAATACAATATAATATCAGAGCGTCTAAGTAGGATCAAGAGTATAATTTAGATATCCTACTCAGGTATAACTACACAGCGCAGCCGAAGTATTAATGCCTCTGCCTCGAGATAAGTGTCCGCGTCAACTCAACTGCCTGAAGGGGGTTTAAACACAAAAGTTGTGAGTGGACAAAAATAATTATTTATAAATCGTTTTCCAAGGAAATATTACCTTTTTCCCCCTCCATTTATAAAATCATGCATGCATCACATAAAACAGTTTATGATATAAAAACATTATATGTAAATCACCAAAATTTCCATTTCTCTTTAAAACCACTTAGTTGGACTCACATAAAATCTGTATAATGAAAATACCTCGTGATCCACAATTTGGTTTGAAAACTCTCTTCAAAGGAGTTAAAATTCATTTAATTCAGCCTGGACACATAATATCTCAAATTCACTATTCCCGACATATCCACAACACACTAGGGTATCCCTTGAGATGTGTTAAAATCTGTACTACAATTCTCTGTACTATGCATAGACAGTCTCGCGACCCGGCGGAGCAAGACCCCTCAACACCAAAGTCCGAGCCCTCAACAACCAGCGGAGCAAAACTCTCAACACCAGTTAGAGCAACTGTAACCATCGGGATAGGAAACCAGTGAACCAAATTTGAATTTTGAAATCTTTGTTTCTTGGCCTAAGCCAAATTCTTTGAAATATCATTTTATGGCCAAACTCGGTAAAATCATAATTACGGGTCTAAACCCCAAATCACATACTCAAATAGTTACCACGTCAAAACGATATCAAAATCAAGTACAAAAACCAGGCCATTTCTCAAAACACACTTTCACTGAAATATTGGAAAACATGTGTCCAGCATCATTTCTAAAATCCAGAAATTTATTGCACCCATACATAACAGTATTAAAATCAAAGATACATTTATGCATGCATTATAGTTTATAAACCAAAAGTCCACTCACAAACCTGTTGAAGCAAGCTCAATCCCGAACTGTACGCTCCCCTAAAGTTCCTGGAGCAGTATCGCCTGTGCTAGCCGGAAAATCGATCGGAAGATCCGAAACTTCCTATACTCGGTTCGGCTTTCCCCGTGGTCCTCTCCTTCGATGGTTGGTACGGTTGTGATCGTGGGAAGGAGTAGAATACGATTAGTGGAATAGAAATGGAAGTCTTGGCCTTGAATCTAAAGTTGAGTTTGTGGGTTTTTGGGTATGTTTTTCGCACGGTTTCGGGTGGTTTTGGGAGTGTTTATCACAGAGAGAAAATGAGGATGAAGAAATGAATTGATGTAGATAAGATTAATATGATTTGGGTGGTAAAAATATCTCCCCTCTATGGCAAATTACCAAACTACCCTTGCACATCTAGACCCATAACTTTCGTCCACGAACTCTGTTTCCCGCGTGCCACCTGTCTACGAACTCGTGAATTTGAGACCTACGCAACGGTATCCAAAACACCACCAAAAGTGTTTCGAAACAAAATTTGACTTTCACGCCCCTTAACAAGCAAGGGTAAAATTGTCATTTTACATAAATAATTTACGTAAATCCAATAATTGAAATTCCGGGTTGTTACAGGCAACATGTTGCATGACAAAAAAAGAAAATACAACAGGCAAACAAGAACTAGCCCGATAAACCAAATTGGTCGCGAAACAGTCGTCGTACAAATGCAGAAAGTCAACGGTGCTTTGCCCGACCAGTAGTCGTCGAGTAAAGTGTCCCATATATGGTAGTGGATCTGAAGACTTGCTCCACAAACCCGTCATTTTGTCGCGTAAAGTGTCCAACATACGACAGCTTTCCATCTAATCCAGATACTGAAATTCGGCACCTGTCCACCGAACTCTGGAACCTTAGCCCGACGAAATAAAGGATTCGTCGGGCTAGCCATCAGTTTAAAAAAAAAAATCATTTTTAAATAATATATATAATTAAAATTAACATATTTTTAAATAAATATAATTACAATAATTAAAACGAAACAAATAAAATTAAAAAAATATTTCTACAAATTAATGTTTTACATAATTTAAACTAAATTACAACATCATTTAAATGTTCGGCGGTTGGTCGGAGTGGTCGGGGGTCCTATGCGGGGTCCTGGGCGGGCTGCTGGTCAGGCTACTGGGTCGGGTGCTGAGGCTGTGACAGAGGAATATCCATTCCACACGCGTGAATAGCTTCAAGCACCTCATCGTGGGTGGCCTTGATGGTCGCATTTTTGGCCTTTATGGTCTCATTTTCGGCCCTAACGGTCGCGCATTCGGTTTGGAAGTTCTCAAAGTTTGTATGGAGATCCGTGAACCTCTCGAGATGCTCGTACGCTCCCCGAGAAGAACTCAAAGAGCCACTTTTGAGATCCCGCACTATCGCATCTTCCGCCCCCCGTATTATTTTCCCGGGGCGCTTACCCAGTTGTCTTTCTAGGATCTCCAATAGCCTACCGGGATCCGATAGCTGCTGCTTCAACAGGACCTCAGGCTGCTGCTGCGACAGCTGAGTCTGTACACTCTATACGTCTTGCTGCATCGCATCCTACAAATTTGAATAAATATTAATTAGGAATATAATTATGGAAATTAAAGATTAAAATTTAATAGGCAAAAAAGAAACTTAGGTAAATAGTGTCCGCCGCTTGTTTGCCGCTGCCAGCGTAGACTTGCCCCCAGACATCCACCTCCATCCACATCGACCCGTCGTTTTGCCGATCCTATGCCTATGCGCATAGGATCGCGACCCTCCGTGGTGGTTGTATTCCTTCTTCCCCCGATTTACTTTGTTGGCAGCCGATTTTCGCTGTTCATTAGTAAAAACAATCATTATATATTCAAATGGAAATTTAAATAAAAAATAAAGAAATAATTCAATTCTTTGGAAAGTACTAAATATGTGGGGTCCTCGAAATGGGTGCACAACCATAGCCACCCTTGCAACCGAGGCCCCTGCACCAACTCGGATTGAGGATTTAAACGAGCTTCCTCCTGGTCTTTCCAGCTCAGGTAGTACAGATGGAGCTCGTACTTCCAGTCCGAGTACCATTTCTGCCAGAAGCGATTGAGGTAGTCATTGACGTCGAGGTCTTTTAGGTCGTACTCAAAAGTAACCTGCAATAAAATAATAAAGTTAGTAAAACATTAAAAATAATGAAAATATTGTTAAAAAAAGGAGAAACACATACTGATAACTTAGACCAACAGTTCATGTTCGCCTCTGCGTCGAGCTTCTTGAAAGTATCCCCTATTATCCAGCACTTGGTACGAAGAATCGCGCCCATATCGTGTACCACCAGGCTGTGGATTTTTTAGCTTTCCATAGGCAAGGCACGTATTCCACTCGGATCTTTGCCTTCATTGACCGGCAAAGCCGCTGCAATGCAAAACCTCTGTTGATCTCGTGCATGTTCACCGATGTCCCTGCAAATACGACGAAAATTAGTACAAAATATGAGCAAAAAAAAAATGGTTTTTTCAATAAAAAAAATAATCAACTTACCCTCGGGGATTACTCCGGCCCCAATCTCCAATTTGTCTTATCCGAGGTCCTGTTACGGCTAGGGGTCAATGGCCTCTGAGGGCTAGGGGTTGGTACATGGTTCCCCTCGTTTCATGCTGTGGCGTCGACGGGCCGATCGGGTGATGGGTCGAACGAACTGCGAGGTGTCAACAGGTCCCTCAGTGGACTCAGCCATGGAGGCTACCTTGGTAGGGGCTGCCTCCTCCTCCACACGGTTAGTAGCGGACTGATCGTGATGGCGGGTTCTGTATGTGATCAACGGGCGCTGCGACATCTACAATAAGAAATTCAAAATAATTAATATAAAATTAACCAACCTAATTTTAATTTCTAATAATAAATTCACAAAAATGAAATAAAACCAAATTATTTTAAATTTTGATAATAAATTCACAAAATTAAAAATAAAACCAATTCAAACCAAAATTAAACCTAAAATCCAAAAAACATTAAACCTAAAATACTAAATTCAACAATAAATTGAACAATTAACCAAAACCAAATTAATGGATTCAACTAGAGAGAGAGGGACTTACAGTGAGCGGGAGTGCGAGGGAGAGAGGCGGCGGCGAAGTTGCAGACATAGCGGTGGCGAAGTGCGACTGAGAGAGAGGGGATCGACCGGTAGAGAGGGAGTGTGATGGAGAGAGAGGGTGAGGCTGAGGGAGATGGAGAGTGAGAGAGGGATAGTACTTGAGAGAGAAAGAGAGGGGCGGCTAGGTTGCTGGGTTCTAGGTTTCATTTTTAAGCAGAGATGCGGCTGCGTTCTGGGTTTCGTTTTTAGGCAGAGAGAGTCGGCGGCGTCCTTCCCGACTGAGAGATTGAGAAAGGGAGTGGTGGAGAGGGAAATGGTGAGGCTGTGTGCATGAGGGCTAGGTATTGCTGGGTTTGGGTTTTTTTGCAGAAAAGGCGGAATAACCGATGAGAGGAAAAAAAGCTATTTTAGTCTTAGTGAAGAACCTTGCTTGACGACAACATCGTCGAGCCACTTTTAATGAGTTCGTTGGGCAACAGAATGCGGTGGAAATTCGCAGTGTAGGGATGCCCGTTTTCTCGGGAAAATAGACGTGACAAATTTGATTTTTCTCGAAAATTTTGGCAGAAATTTTTATTTTTTGCCAAAAAAAATTTGCACAAGTTTTTTAAACCTTTCCCATCGAAATGTAAATCTTGCCCGACCAAATTTTCTAGTTTTGCCCTACGATATCACAAGATTCGTCGGGCAAATGTGGTTTTATTTATGAAAATAAAGGTAATGTAAAAACAAGGCCTGACGATTGAATTTTCAATATCGTGACGTTCAATTTGTGGTTTTACGTGTCTAGAGCCTCATCGTCGAAAATCATCATGTTTTAAGGAGTTTACGAGTCTAGACCATTAAGTTTGTGAATTTCTAAGCCTTTTTTGAAGTTTTGGTTTAATTGAAATTCAAACGATTGAATTTGACCGATCTAACCATTCAGTTTGTGGTTTCATATGCCTACACCTCGTCCGTCGAAAATCGTGAGGTTTTGAGGAGTTAATGTCGTCTGATCGTCAAAAAATATTTTGTAACCGTCGATTCGTGTCGCACCGTTACCTAGTCTCGAAAATTCTAAATTGGCTAATTTTTGGCGCATGCGATCTATGCGTACGTGCAATAATTGTGGATGGTCAGATTGGTCGATTTCATTTGGTAAATTATTGAAAATCGTAAAATAAGCTTATTCATCAAACACTTTAAACACTTCAAGGAAACTTCAATACGTTTTTCGATGTTGTGGTTCAATTGATATTCAAATAATTAAATTTGACCAATCTAACAGTTTTTTTTGCATTTACGGGCCTAGACCTCGCCCGTCAAAAATCGTGAGGTTTTGAGGAATTAAAGCCGTCTGATCATAAAAAAATGTTTTGTAACGTTGATTCATGTTGCACCGTTACCTAGTCCCGGGAATTCCAAATTAGCTAATTTTTGGCGTATGCGATCTATGAGTACGTGCAATAAATATGGATAGTCTGTTCGGTCGATTTCATTTCGCAATTTTAAAACCATTGTTTAATAATTAAATATAAATGCAATCTGGTATATATGGCCCGACGAATATCAGTATATTCGCCGAGCAAAGTATTCCATTTTTCGCAACTATCAACCGAATACAGATTCACATTTTTTGCAAAGAACCACCGAATATTGTAAACTTTGCCCGATGAAGTATGTTTGCATCAACTCAGTTGTACAATTTGAGTATGGAGATAAGACTGGATTAATTGAAACATAAAAACATAATAACATAATATAATAGATTACTTGAAACATTTAAAACATCAAATTTTATTGATTTTAAGATTGGATATTACATATATAAATGAAGTCATTTATTACTCAGTGTCGGATTCGCTCTCCCCCTCCCAATCATGCTCATCATTTGAGATGTGCACAATACTTGTTTCCTTAGAATCACTTTCAATTGGTTCTAAGTCCCCGAGATCAATAAAAATCCCATCAATCGCAATTGGTGGGATGACGTCGTTGGTTCGTACTTCATCCACGTTTAGGGTGGATGTCGAGGAATCCTGGTAAACATTTTGGTCATCGTCTGTTTCCCCATCTTCTTCATGGTACCGGTCATCCAAGTCCCAAATATTTCTATGATTTACCATCTCAGCTACTCTCCAACCAGCACCAACTTTTGGATCATCCATATAGAAGGCTTGTTTCACCGTATTAGCGAGGATGTAGGGATCACTCTCAAACCACAGGTTGTTTGTGTTGACAGAGGTGCATAAATGATCTTTAATGACTCTGCCCGAGATATTTGGGTTCGTATGAAACTAATGACACTTAAACAAAACGACTTCCTTACAGTCTGCGTATAATGCTTGAACCACACTTAACAATCTGCCGCAAACATACATACCTCTTTATAAGTATTCCTTCAAATCAATCACAAATTTCCTAAAACACAAACAATAATTAGTTTCCAATCAAAAATAAAAAATTCAAAACTGAATAAATTAAATTTCGCAAACCTTTAAAATTGATATGTGATGGAATTTGGTGTTTGAGAGAGAAAAAGGGGGAGATTGGTAGTGAAAATGGTGATGAGATGATGGAGGATGGTGAGAGAGAGACAAAGAGAGAATCAGCTGAGAGAGCTAACTGGAAGCAGAGAGGAAGAAGAAGAAAAAGAGGGGCGTTTGTACTTACTTATGCCTCCGGTGATTTGGCCCTATCCTATTCGAGAGTGCATGTTCTGTGCGTTGTAGTTTGAGGTCTATGAGGCTAAGTTTCGATCAAGGGAAATTTCGGCAGCATCCCCTACAGTTCTCCAAATGCACGACATAGATATTATAAACAAATATCTAGTATGCATTCGAAGAACATTGAGGGGATACAAACCGAATTTCTCACAATCGAAACCTAGCCTCGTAGACCATAAACTACACAACACATAGTTGCGCACCCCCAAACTGTCCGAATAAATGGACAATTCAAGAGTTAATCAACCAACCCGATTCACTAACTCTCAAACGGGTCTAAGGTTTTTTATTGAATTTCATTATACGAAGTTAATCAACCCGATTAACTTCGCATAAACGGTTATGAAATATCATCATATTTCACTCCGTCGAGACTAATTAAAGCTTTATAGAAAATATCACAACAAATTCACAAATACAAACATATATTAATTACACATATCACAGAGTTTACAATTTTCTAATTTCTTAAGATATTTTCTAATTTCCTAATTTCCTAACATATTTTCTAATGGATTGTGGGTCTCTGCATTTAGCTTCCACGTATTTAACCGCATCTTGTTAAATCTCAACCATTAATTTAATCTAACTGTTAAAAGTTATGACACCAACAATTTAGTTTAAAATTTGTTCTTTCCTTTAAAGATTTTATTTTATTAAAATCATTCTTTTAATCTGAATTTATCCCTAACTAAAAATTAATAACTTAAGGTATTTTTAAAATAAAAGTTCCCAGACCATAGTCTGTACCACTTCTTCCCCAAGGACTTTAACTGAATTGTTACCTCCACATCCCGCCGTCGACCTCCACCCCACTAATCTTTTCTCTCTTCCTTTTTTTTTTTTTTTTCTCTTTTTCTCTTTCAATCGATTTTTTTGAGTCATGAAGGTCGAATTGTGGGCTTGAACGGAGAAGGCGGGACATATTTAGTGGTTATTATCCGTAGATTGACGGGACGGTGTAGGGAAGGTCTTGATTGGAATATTGTTATGAACAATGATGGTGGGTGGTGGCTTTAGTTGGGTGCAATGCCAAAAAGGGTGGGTAAGAAAATGAAAGAAAGAGTGAGAGAATGAACAAAAACACATAGAGAGAAGTAGTAGTAGGTTTGTGGCTTGGTTGAAGTTAAATGACCGGTGATGGTGAACCTGGTGGTTGAGGGAAGCTAAATGGCCGGGGGTGGGTTCTATATGTTGAATTCTTTTTATTTTTGATGTTTAGAAAGCGGTAGGAACAATTGAATTAAATTGATATAATAATTGTTAACAAATAAAAAACTAAAAACAAAAAGAAAGAAAATGAATTCAAAAGCTTATTAATATGTCATATTCTAAATCATTAGATTAAAATCATGGTTGAGATTTAACGAAATGTAGTTAAATGCGTGTAAGTTAAATGCTGAGACTCGCCATCCTGTTCTAATTTACTATTTTCCTAACATATTTTATATTTTCTTAATTTCCCAACATATTTTCTATTTTCCTAATTTCCTAACATATTTTCTATTTTCCTAATTTCCTTACATAATTTCTAACTTCCTACAAAATCACATAATATACATTTTCCACAATTTCTACACAATTTTCCACAAATTATACACAGTTGCTACATATTTTCCACAAGTTATACACAATTTCTACATATTTTCCACGAGTTTGATGGATTTTGGTGTTTGAGAGAGAAAGAGGGAGATATTGGTAGTGAAAATAGTGATGATTGATGGCTGTTGGTGTTATAAAGCGAGAGAGAAAGAGAAAGAGAGAGAGAGAGAGAGAGAGAGAGAGAGAGAGAGAGAGAGAGAGAGGTAGCTGAGAGCTAAAGCAAAGAAAGAAGAAGAAGGGAAGAGGGGCGGGGTTGTCGCACTTAATGTGTATTTAAACTGTTGCTTGACGAATACATTCACATGGCAAAGTTTAATGACTTCGTCACCTTCATGTTTGACAGATATTTTTAAGTGGTCATGACGCGGACAACTTGCCCTACGAAGGCGTATTAAAGTTGCCCGACGATTGTGTATATTTGTCGGGCAAGATGGACCAGATTTCCATCCCTGGTCAACGGGCAAGCCTAGCCCGACGAATACAAGAATTTAGCGTCGAACTAATTCGTCAAGCAACGGTTTGGAATTACGCACCAAATATTTTTTTGCGCCAAAATTTGGCCCGTCGAAAAATTCTTGCCCTACTAATATTGTCATCGGGCAAAGTGATCAAAATTACGAGGGAAATATTTCTGTTTCGCTCCAAAAATTTGCCCCACGCAGGATGCTGGCCCTACGAATTCCTTCATCGGGCTAGATCATACATGATTTTGCCTCGCGAATTGTTTTTTTTGCCGGGCAAAGCATCTTTAAACGGCAAAATATACGTCGTCGGGTAAAATCTGGTCGGGCAAGACCTGAATTCTTATAGTGCTTATTGTGGTCCAGGAATATTTGAGACAAAAGCCCAAGCTAAATGGGATTGAACTCTTGTGTTATCAAATTCTCATCTACGGTTTTCCTACTTTTGTTTTTTTATGAAAGCTTGTGAATAAAACACAACGTAATTTGTGCTTGGGTTTATAATAAATTGAACTTCATATTCTGTTAACTTTTTACGTTTTTTTTCCTGGTACGTATAGAGCACAAACTGAGGTATATTTTTTTACTTGAGATTGATTTATGTTAAATTATTAGAATGATGAAGATTTAATCAATTGCGTGTAAATGCACCATATATATTATAGAGATTCTTAATCGTATACATGAATTATGGTTATCAAGATGAAATTTTAGAAAAGATAACCTTTCATATTGAATTTAAAGCTTCAGCATCGCTCTCACCCAATATCAACCAAAAGTGGGGAGTCTTCTTAATGTCTCAGCTGCCCAGACCTCATGCTTCAATGCTTCTCATATATATTTTGGGTTGGAGAAAGAAGAATAATATTGGCTTTTAATATGGTTTCAGATTCTGATTGGTACAGGGCGGCCATGGATGACATTAGGCGAGAGATTCTGAAGCTTTGGATATAAGAAGATGGTGCACTTTTCATGAATTTAGGGATGTATTTTGGAGTCAATGGATTTGGGGTTGAAAATGGTCTAAAATGACCCTTTCTTATTTGTCAAATGACTGCTACATAAGTTATTTTAACGGCGATTGAGTGTCAGTAATTTAAATGGTGCAACAGAGTAAATGTTGTCCCTATTCTAGGTATAAACTGAACGAAATGATCATGTTATGATTGTAAAGTGAGACATCTTATGATGTTCTAGGTGCATTTTAGTGCTGAGACGCAAAATAAAAGATCTAAATTACATTTTGACAACTCCGGTGGATCTTATTGAAATATATAGAAATGTAAAATTGTTTTGCTCTAGTGGGAAATGGTAATACATTGAGATGTAATTTGAAGAAGTTAATCTTAACCTTTAATTTAAAATGAATTTAAATATAGAACCTTATATATAATGCATGTTTCTACATTAAATGTCCCATGTTATAAAACAAAGTAAAAATATAGAAGAAATATTGAGAGAAACAATAAAATAATTCTTCCAAAAAGTCTTCATTGATCAAAGCCACTATTTATATGCTTACAAGATAGATCTTTAGCATGCAAAATGTAGGTTACAAGATACAAAATGACATTTGTCATGGGTCATTAAATACAATAATAAGGGCATTAGTTACAAGTCATTAACATGATAGAGGTTATGGATGTTATTTCTTTGGATAAAACAGATCTTTCTTAATTTAAGACATCAAACAACCATTGGGTACTTAGTGATTAGGATTTAACCATTTTAAATTGCTTTAGAACTCTTTCGTATAATCTGATTGATGGTACATTCCACAAAGATTTCCAGTTAAAAAGATGCACCAAATGTGCCGAAAATCCAACCCACCAAACTTCTTTGACAAATACGAAGTATCCCATTATTTCTAGTTTATAATATGATCACCAAGTTTTTCTTTTTTTTTGGGTAAGTAAATTTCATTAATCAGGGCAAAAGCCCAAAAACCAAACAAGGAGGAGCAGCCTAGATAGAACAAAGCCCAAGAGGCAAGAAAGAAACCCCAAGAGGGAGACCATGGCCTACACTAAATAGAACTAAGGACCTATGTCCCAGCTAGCAAGAATGTTGGCATTTGAAGTAGAAGTAGCAAGCCTGAGAGACTTAAGACGGTACCAGATCATGGAGAAGATGAGCTGAGACACTGCAGCAGAAGAATTGGCAGAGGAGCCATACAATCGGTTGTTCCGTTCAATCCAGATGCAGTAGATGGTGGAAGCAATTGCCAATTTACGGATGGTGGTCAGCAAAGATTTTCCTCTCTAAAGGCCAGAGATATAAGAGATGAGGGAAAGCCACGGTTGAAGCATCCAGGGAGAGCTGCAGCGGGAGAGAACCTGCCGCCAAATGCAGTTGCTGAATGGGCATTGGAAAAATAGGCGGGAGTGAGACTCCAAATCCGAGCTGCAGAGGACGGAATTGAGATTGGTACGGTTAGCGAACCTGCCAATGCGATCCAAGGTTGAGAGCCTTGACTGAATTGCAAGCCAGACAACAAAGGCTGCTCGAGGTATGTGAGCAGGGAACCAGACAATGCGAGCCCAAGGCACATTGGGCTGACTATCCCGAAGACTACCCCACATGGAGCTGGCCAAGAAGCTAGAACCTCCAGGATTCCAAACATAGCAATCAGAGGAGGGCGAGGGAGGAGGGTGAGGGAGAGAAGGTAGAGGCTTCAAAACGGATAGATCTCAGAATAAGATTAAAATGAATCCAAGAAGGCCAAACCCAATCTGAATTCTGGATTACAAGAGGAATACCAGAAGCTTCGATACCCCTGGGACCCCAACGATCGAAGAGATAGCCATTGGAGGTCCAATTGTCATGCCAAAAGGAAAAAAGAATGCCATTTCCGATCCTGGTACCAATGAGAGGTTTGATGGAGTTCCGGAGTTTGAGGATTTTACACCAGTTCCAGGAACACACAGAAGGGGGAGTGAGGGTCCGCAAAGATCACCAATGACGTATTCACGAACCAAATTAGACCAAAGGTTAGCTGCATTGTTAGTGAGGAGATTCGAAGACTCATAAGGGCTCCAGGGGTGGAGTCTGATCAGTCATTATTTATGCATAATTTTGATGTCTTTATATGCCTCTCTTACATGTCTTTTGAATGATTTCGTGCCATCAATAGTAGAAAATGATCAATCTTGTGAGACTTGTGCAGATTTAAAAAGATAGGTAAACTATGAGAAGAACGTGAAAAGAATGACTCAAATCGGAGTTCAGATGAAGGAGATGTCCTCATTTCAATATCAGGTCCTGAACTGGGTCCTGAGTGTGCCAGTGCGCCTATTTTGAGTCCTTGACCAAGTACCTCAGATCAGGCCATCCGGGTCCCAAATCTGCGTCTCATGACATCAAGTTCATGTCCTAGATGTGCCAAGGTCTTGCCAGGACATATTGAGTACATGTCCCAAGAACTTCCCATCTAAGCCCAGCCTCTGCGCCTAAACCCGGGTTCCTGTTCCGTCAGAGGTGGATCAAAGTTCCACCTCTGCGCTAAGCTTGACAACCTGTGCGTCTAGCCTGAGTGAAGATGCGCTTCTACTATGCTCATGGTGTGCTTCAAAAGCGCAGTCCCATACCCCTATGACGAAGACATTCCAAAGACCACGGGAAGACCGCGGGCTGCCCGCGGCCAGCCTGTGTTCCCACTGGCCAACTTGCATTCACACTCCCAACCATGCTCTGATTGGTTCTAATAGATTTTAAGGACTTTGTAATTAATTAGAAGTGCAATAACTATTCAAGAACATTCTAGGATAGGGTTTTTAATACCAATCCTTATAGAACAAGGTTTTCCCTTTGTATATAAAAGGGAGCCTTTGTTCAGTGTTTAGGGGGGATAATTGAAGAGCAGATTTTTAGAGATAATATTTTACACACAGATTATTAGGCGTGGAGAGTTTTAGGGAAGAAGGCTCTGCCGTGGCTCTACTGTGCATGTTCTTCAACAATCTCTTATGTACCCTTATTTTCATTATTGCAATTTACTTATGAATTCAATTATATTTGTTTCAATTTCAGTTATGAGTGAGTAGTTCCTTTCAGAATCAGGGCTGTTTGAAGCCCTAGCCATGTTAGCTCATTAAGTAGATTTTATTCTTGTTCTTAATTGCTATGCATGCTGAATAACTCTGATTACTGCTTTAACTACCATTCTTTTATGTTTATAATATTAGCTACCTTGTTTGCATAAATTATTGATGGAATTGCTTGAGTGACGACCATATCATCCTGTGATTCATTAGCTTCAAGAGGTTGAGGTTAAGAAACAATCTTGTAATCGGAATTCATGACAACCTAGGAATGCATCCCACTCATCTAGGCTAGTGTGGTGTCATTAAATTCTCTTAGTACTTCATGTGTCATCTTAACTGGTAGGTGATAGACGTTCCAGGGATATGCCCTGTCTAAAACATGCTAAGTAAGAGAGAATGATATATGTTTAGTGTACCAACGCCAGGACCTAAGCATGGGCACCTAATTCATAACTGCATAGTAATTAGGTCAAGATAATCTGGTTAAGAGCTATAATTGGTTAGAGTGGATAATAAGCCTTAATTCCTCTTAGTTAACAACCTTTCATTCTTGCATTATTATTTTCTGCAGTTTGATCTACTTGTCTTTAATTTTTAGCTCTCAATCATAAACCCCCCCCTTGGCGTGTGTGTGTGTGTGTGAGTTTTTATTTAAGTTAACAAATCTGAACTTAATTGGGTTAATCGTTGAACAAGTCCTCGAGGGATCGACCTTTGCTTGTCATTATACTATCTCCATCAATTTTGTGCACTTGCAAAGTTATACTTAGTAAAAAAAAAGTTCATAAATATCGTGTTCAGTATTTCTTCTATCAGAGTCTACGGATACCCAGCCCTTCTTCCTCCTTAGGTAAGCATACAACCCCCCAGGCGACTTTGGCATGGTAAGAACCAACATGAGAGCCAGATGTATTCACCAATGACGTATTCACGAATGACGTATTCACGAACCCAATTAGACTAGAGGTTAGTTGCATTGTCAGTGAGGAGATTCGACGACTCATAAGGGCACAGTTCCAGGGGTGGAGTCTACGGATACCCAGCCCTTCTTCCTCCTTTGGTAAGCATATAACTGCCCAGGCGACTTTGGCGTGGTAAGAACCAACATGAGAGCCATACCATAGAAACCTTCTGAAGAGATGCTCAATGTCCAAGATGGCCTTTTTGGGAAGGAAAATGTGAGATGCCCAGAACACTTGCAGACTGCCCAAAACCAATTTGATGAGGAGCAGCCGGCCAGCAAAAGATAGGAGCTTATGCTCCCAACTCCTGATTCTCTTGATCACACTCTCAATAAGCAAAGCAAAATCCCCAAAAGAAAGCTTTGTGGTGATAAGAGGAACACCGAGGTAGCGAACATGAAGGCAACCACTTTGAAATCCAAAGCAATCCAAGATAGCAGAACTTTCAAAATCATCAACCCCAGAGAGATAGAAATTGCTCTTGGCAAAATTTGGGTGCAGGCCAGAGAAAGAGGCAAACTCATTCAGCGCAGCCATAATTACTGAAGCTGTAAGGCGATCCCCATGGCAGAGAACAAGAAGGTCATCTGCGCATCTCCAATGATATCTAAAGGACATGGAGGAGGCAATGTGATGATTTAAAATCCGAGAGAAGACTACCATTGCGATGACGAAGAGACTAGGTGATAGGGGATCCCCTTGCCTCTAGCCCCTGGCACTTTGGAAGAAGCCAACATGCTCCCCATTAAGGGCAATTAAGAACCGCGGGGTAGTGACACAGGATTTGATCCAGTTGATGAGCCTTGGGTGGACGTTAAGGTTGGAGAGGAAACCAAGGATGAACTCCCAATTGATAGCCAAGGCCTTCCAAATTTCTACTTTCGCAGCACACCGAGGGGAGCCATGGTTAAGATGATAGCCACGGAAGAGCTCTTGAATCAAGAGAACATTGTCCCCGATTCTCCTTCCACCAACAAAGACAGATTGGAAAGGACTGATGATAAGGGAGAGGGCGGTAGTAATTCTTCTTGCAATGAGTTTAGTGATGATTTTGTATACAGTATTGAAGCATGAGAAGGGCCGGTAGTCTTTCATGGTGGTTGGGTTGGCAGTTTTAAGAACATGGGCGATGCTGGTGTTATTTAGATCTCTAAGGAGCTTGCCCAAAGAGAAGAATTCATGAACAGCAAGGGTAACTACCTCACCAACAATAGACCAGGATCGTTGAAAAAACTAGGCATTAAAACTGTCAGGCCCAAAAGCCTTATTAGCATTAAGGCTAAAACAAACATTTTTAATATCATCATTTGTGAAATCAACAGCCATGGCATTAGCAATATCATCAGGAACCAGGTTGGAGCCAAGGGAGCCATTAAACCTTCCACCAATATTTTTGGTTCCCAATAAGGTCTGAAAGTAGCAGATTGCTTCCTCCAACTCAGAGTCAGACTCAGTAAGGGAGCCATCATCATGGGTAGTGGAGTAGATACAATTATGGTTAGTGTGCTTTTTGAAAGAGGTATGATAGAAGGTCGTGTTATGATCTCCCTCAGCCATCCAACGAATGCGGGACTTTTGCTTGTAGAAGCTCTCCTCACGATGGAGAAGGACATAGTAGGATGATAATAAGATTTTTTCACGAGCATTAGGGAGAGGATCACCAGGGCTACTAGCAAGAAGGGATTGGAAGCAATCCAGCTCACTCTTGGTTTGCAAAATAGAAAGGGAGACATCTGAGTTGGGGCCACGGTTGAGCTTCTTCAACTCCACCTTAACCATCCGAAGCTTTACAGAGAGTTGGTACTAGTAGGTGCCAATTACCGTGGAACCAAAAGCCTGGTCTACAATTGATAGAAATATGTATGGTCAGCCATGAAATTGAAAATTTTAAACAGGCACTTACGGGGGACATGGTTAGTGTTCAAGTCAACCACCATAGGGGAATGGTTAGAGCCACCAGAAAGAAGGAAGGAGGCATTGCTATTAGGAAAGACAGAGAGCCAGTCCCCATTTACAAGGGCATGGTCAAGTTTCCTAGAGACAAGAGAACCATCAAATTGGCGGTTGGACGATGTCAATTTAATGCCAGAGTAGCGTAAATCATCAACACCCACAGCAGAGGAACAATCCCTAAAATCATTAAGGGAAGAGATGCGAGGGCCATTTCCACCTTCATTCTCAAAGAGAAACAAAACAGTATTGAAATCCCCTAAGAGGCACCATAGGGAATTGCCAATGGAACTACAAAAGGAGCACATATTTGCCCAAAGTTGACGCCTAACCATATCATCATTAGCACCATAGATGAAAGAACAACGGAATCGCAGCCCAGAACTCACAATTGTTATCCAGCAATGAATGACCTGGTCAGATTCTGAAATTTTTGTAACCGAAAATAGAGAGGGGTTCCACGCTACCCAGATACGACCATTGTCATGAGAGGCATAGTTGTGAAACCCTTCCCAAGACCGAAAGGTGGAGGAGAAGATACGAGAGAAGTTGTGAAACCCTAACGAGGCCAACATTATTAGAACTCAAAAAGAGTCTCACCTCAGCTTGGCGTGCAGGCTCATTTAAGCCTTGCACATTCCATGAAACGAAATTTAACATTGAGAGGATAGAGAGGAACGGCCAAGGAGGCCAACAGCCCCAGCAATGCGCTTAGACTTGCGCTTACCCACATTTTTCTTCTTTTTCTTTCCTTTAGATTTTTTCACCAGGACACCATCGATGTTCCGCCCCTGGATTCAGCTAGGCCATTTGGTGGTGTCAGGAGAGGCAGTAGCTGCGATTTCCCCATCTGAATCCTCATAATCACCTTCGCTACATACAAGGGAAGCAAAGGAATTGAAGGTGAGGGCTAGATTATTTTCGATAGCAGTGGTGGGCGTTATGGTGGAAGAGAGAGTTTGAGTAAGGTCAACAGAGATTAAAGGAGCCAGTTTTGGCTTCCTAGCCTTACGATTTTTTGGAGGGGTTTGAAATTCTAATGGGTTGGGCATAAAATTGTTGCCATCACCAAAGTCAAGCCCAGTGATAGAGTTGGGATTAGTTGGATGGCTAGGGGGATTTATGGGGGGTTTGTTGCGCTCAGGGGTTTTATTGTCCCAAGAAGGAGTATTGGGCCGAGGGATGCGAAGGCAAGTTGGCTCAGAATGGCCAAAAACACAGCAGGTGGAACATACCTTAGGTCTTCCTTGGTACTCCACTCGAATTTCCAGGGGCCTGGGGATTTCGCCATCCTCAAGATCAGAGATATGGTCAAATGAATCAACAAGGGGTTCCGAGGCATCGATTTTAGCACAAATTCACATGAAGGAGATTCGTTTCTTCGATTCCATGAGGGAATCCATACACAGAGGTCTACCAATGGCGCTGGTGATATGGGAGAAACCTTCAGAGTTCCAGTGCTCAAGGGGCACATTACGAAATTTATCCCAAACAGGAACCTTGACATGGGCATCTTTGGAAAGAGCTAAACCTTTCTGCCAAAGAGAGAGGAAAAGAGGTTTCCCAGCTAAGTGCCATGGTCCATCCTCAAGGACAGAGGCATAAGAATAATTATCAACAAATTTGAAGAAGAAAAAGCCCTTGTCGTTGGCAATGACATCAACCAACCCACGGTTAGACCAAATTTTATGAGCAAGCACATTAATCGCACTAAAGGGGAGCTTGCGGCCGATTAAATAGCCAACTAGGCCATTTTGCCATAATTTTGCTTCTGAATCCGTCACACAGCGCGATGGTTTGACCACTTTCCAATTACCTCACAAGGAAGGCTTGTGGAAAGAGAGATTAGCAGTAGAGGACCTGTTGGGGAGGGAGTCACGTGTAGCATCACAGAAGCATGACAAACCTAAACTAAACATTGTCCTTAATGTGATGGAAACTTCTGGGCCAGGGGTGTTAGACGTACAGGGCATGCTCCAAGACCTGTCTATGTTGGATTCGGCCAACTCTCTCAACGCGGCTAAAATGTTCAAGGTCTGCCCGGCGCCATACGTCTCCCCGGGGTTGGCCAAGATGGACAGGATCAAGCAGATCGGGGACAACAACGTAGTGGATCGGGGGATTATGCCACGCTTCAAGGAGGAGGTAAGGACCCAAATGTTGCGGGTGTACATCAGAAGCTCGAAGGTCAGGCTACACCTCCTGAACCCCAACGAGAAGCCCCTGTGGCACAGTTAGTACATGAAAGGGGAGTTCAAAAAGGTACCAAGCGCAGAGATCCACCACCACCATGTCGGCATCGTCGCTGTCGCTTCCCACTTCATGTACTGGTGGATCTTTGCGCTTGGTACCTTTTCGAACTCCCCTTTCATGTACCAACTGTGCCACAGGGGCTTCTCGCTGGGGTTCCGGAGGCGCAGCCTGACCTTCGAGCTTCTGATCTACGCCCGCAGTATCTGGGACTAGTCTCTCAATGTCAGCCCCCCGCCGGTGTTCAACTTGCTAGAGGAATACACCAGAGAGCTCCTCTTGGCAGTGGGGGCCCCAAGCAAGGTGCACCTCCCTACGTCAGAGGAAAACAGGCAGCAGAGGGTGCCAGGCCTTCTCATGGCAGTCTTGCTGGCCAAAGAGCTTATAAGGCTAGCGGGGTCTAGGCAGGTCCAGAAAAACGCACGGCTTAGACAAGAAAAGGTGGGAGTATTACGTGGGGAACTCGAAGAACCTGGGCAGGTCAGACATCTCGTCATCAGTGCGAAGCGTGTCACACATGTTGGGCATAACCAACTGTTAGTGTATCAGGAGTGCGCCATATTGTGCGGGGCCGAGGTCCAGTCTGCGTTGGGCAAGAACGACATGGAGCGGTTGCACTAGATACTCATGTCCGGTACCTGTCTATGCTGGATTCAGCCAACTCTCTTAACACGGCTAAGATCTTCAAGGTCTGCCCGACTCCAGACTTCTTCCCAGGGTTGTCCATGGTGGACAGGATCAAGAAGATCGGGCATAACAATGTAGTGGACCTAGGGATCATGCCGCGCTTCAGGGAGGAGCTAAGGACACAGATACTGCGGGCATACATCAGAAGCTCGAAGGTCAGGTTGCGCCTCCAGAACCCCATCTAGGAGCCCCTGTGGCACAGTTGGTACATTAAAAAGGGAGTTCAAAAAGGCACCAAGCACAGAGATCCACCAGTACATGAAGTTGGAAGCGATAGCGACGATGCCTGACATATCTCCTTACAATCCCATGAACTGGAAGGACTCCGGCCTAGGGGCGGACACTAAGAAGGAGGCCATGTCGGCGTTTTCGTTTCGTTTACCACTTCATGTACTGGAGGATCTCTATGCTTGGTACCTTTTCGAAATCCCCTTTCATGTACCAACTGTGCCAAAGGGGCTTCTCACTGGGGTTCTGGAGGCGCAGCCTGACCTTCAAGCTTCTTATGTACGCCAGCAGTATCTGGGACTGGTCTCTCAAGGGTAGCCCCCCGCTGAAGCTCAGCTTGCTAGAGGAATACTCTAGAGAGCTCCTCTTGGAAGTGGGGGTCCCAAGCAAGGTGCACCTCACTACGTAAGAGGAAAACAGGCAGCAGTACTGGAGCATTCTCAAAACTATAAGGGTGCTAGGCCTTCTCATGGAAGTGTTGCTGGCCAAGGAGCTGATAAGGCTGGCGGTGTCTGGGCAGGTCCAGAAAAATGCACGACTTATGGGCATGGCAGATAAGAAAACGTGGGAGTATTACATGGGGAGGGGTGAGGTGTAGTGTGCATTGGGAAAAAGCGACATGGAGCGGTTGCACCATATACTCATGTCTGCTACTTCGGCTGTCGTGGGTGTATGTGCACAGGCAGTGATCGGGACGCAGAGCCATATGGCAAAGGCGAGGCTAGCAGAGAAGGTCGCCCAGGCAAACATCTCGAGGATCGTGCGAAGCTCAAGGTTGGTCCCTCTTGGGGATGAAGTGATGGTGTGCAACGGCTACATGATGGCATACACAGCACACCAGGGAATATTGGTGCACCCCATGTGCATGGAGGAAACAAAGGTCCTAATCTCAAAAGCAATGGAAACTTCTAGGAAAGGCTATTGGACGTACATGGCATGCTCCAACACCTGTCTATGTTGGATTCGGCCAACTCTCTCAACACGGCCAAGATCTTCAAGGTCTGCCAGGCGCCAGACGTCTCTCCGGGGTTGGCCATGATGGACAGGTTCAAGCAGATCGGGGACTGCAACCTAGTGGACCCGAGGATCATGCCCCGATTAAGGGAGGAACTAAGGACCCAGATACTACCGGCGTACATCACAATCTCGAAGGTCAGGTTACGCATCCGGAACCCGAACGAGAAGCCCCAATGGCATAGTTGGTACATGAAAAGGGAGTTCAAAAAGGTACCAAGCGCAGAGAGGCACCTGTACATGAAGTGGGAAGCGACAATGATGATGCCTGACAACTCTCCTTACGATCCCAAGAACTGCAAGGACTTTGGCCTGGGGACAGACACTAAGAAGGAGGCCATGTTGGCATCGTCGCTATCGCTTCCCACTTCATGTACTAGTGGATCGCTGCGCTTTGTACCTTTTAAAACTCCCCTTTCATGTACCAATTGTGCCATAGGGGCTTCTTGCTGGGGTTCTAGAGGTGCAGCCTAACCTTCGAGATTCTGATGTATGCCCGCATTATCTAGGACTGGTCTCTCAAGGTCAGCCCCCCGCTGGAGTTCAGCTTGCTAGAGGAATACACCAGAGAACTCCTTTTGGCAGTGGGGGCCCCAAGCAAGGTGCACCTCCCTAAGTCAGAGGTAAACAGGCAGCAGTACTGGAGCATTCGAAAAAACACAAGGGTGCCAGGCCTTCTCATGGCACCACTGCAGGCCAAGGAGCTGATAAGGGTGGCGGGGTCTGGGCAGGTCCAGAAAAATGCACAGCTTATGGGCATGGCAGACAAGAAAAGGTGGGCGTATTACATGGGGCAGCCGAAGAACATGGGCAAGTCAGACATCTCGTTATCAGTATGAAGCGTGCCGCACATGTTGGGCCCAACCATGCTGTTAGTGTATCAAGTGTGCGCCATATTGGGCGGGGCCGAGGTGCAGTTTTCGTTGGACAAGAGCAACATGGAGAGGTTGCCCCAGATACTCATGTCCGCTACATCGACTATCGTGGGTGTGTGCGCACAAGCAGTGGTCGGGATGGAGAGCAAGAAGGCAAATGCGTGGTTGGCAATGATGGACACCCAGGCAAACATCTTGAGGATTGTGCGAAGCTCATGTTTGGTCCATCTTGGGGTGCAAGGGCTACATGAGGGCATACACAGCACACTTGGGAAAGTTGGCGGGCCCCATGTGCAAGGAGGAAATAAAGGTCCTAATCTCCGAAGCAATGGAAACTTCTGGGGCCAGGGGTGTTGGACGTATAGGGCATGCTCCAAGACCTGTCTATGCTGGATTCGGCCAACTCTCTCAATGCGGCCAAGATGCTCAAGGTCTGTCCAATGCCAGACCTCTCCCCGGGGTTGGCCATGATGGAAATAATCAAGCAGATCGGGGATAACAACGTTGTGGACTTGGGGATCATGCCGCTCTTCAGGGAGGAGCTAAGGACCTAGATACTGCGGGCGTACATCAGAAGCTTGAAGGTCAGGCTACGCCTCCGGAACCCCAGCGAAAAGCCCCTGTGGCACAGTTGGTACAAGAAAGGGGAGTTCGAAAAGGTACCAAGCACAGAGGTCCACTAGTACATGAAGTAGGAAGCGACAGAGACGATGCCTGACATCTCTCTTTACAATCCCAAGAACTAGAAGGACTCCGGCCTGGGGGTGGACAATAAGAAGGAGGCTATGTCGGCATCGTCGCTGTCGCTTCCCACTTCATGCACTGGTGGATCTCTATGCTTGGGACCTTTTCGAACTCCCCTTTCATGTACCAACTATGCCACAGGGGTTTCTCACTGGGGTTCCGGAGGCTCTGCCTTACCTTCGAGCTTATGAGGTACGCCCACAGTATCTGTGACTAGTCTCTCAAGGTAAGCCACCTGCCGGAGTTCAGCTTGTAGAGGAATACACCAGAGAGCTCATCTTGGCAGTGGGGACCCCAAGCAAGGTGCACCTCCCTACGTTAGAGGAAATGGGCAGCAGTACTAGAGCATTCTCAAAACCACAAGGGTACCAGGCCTTCTCATTGCAGTCTTGCAAGCTAAGGAGCTGATAGGGATGGCGGGGTCTAGGCAGGTCCAAAAAAATGCACGGCTTATGGGCATGGCAGACAAGAAATGGTGGGAGTATTACGTGGGGAACCCGAAGAAATTGGGCAGGTTAGACATCTCCTCGTTGGTGCGAAGTGTGCCGCACATGTTGGTCCAAACCATGCTGTTAGTGTATCAGGAGTGCGCCATAATGGGCTGGGTGAGGTGCTATTTACTTTGGGCAAGAGCGACATGGAGCGGTTGCACCAGATACTCATGTTCGTAACATTGGCTATCGTGGTTGTGTAGGCACAGGAAATGGTCGGGACGTATAGCCAGAAGGCAAAGGCGAGGTTGGCAGTGGAGGTCGCCCAGGAAAACATCTCGAGGATCGTGCGAAGCGCAAGGTTGGTCCTTCTTGGGGACGAAGTGCTGGTGTACAAGGGCTATAGGAACGCATACACAGCAGACCTGGGAAAGCTAGCGGGCCCCATGTGCATGAAGGAAACAAAGGTCCTAATCTCTGAAGCAATGGAAACTTCTGGGCCAGGAGTATTGGACGTACATGGCTTGCTCCAAGTCCTGTCTATGCTGGATTCGGCCAACTATCTCAACGCGGCCAAGATGTTCAAGGTTTGCCCGGGGTTGGGCAAGATGGACAAGATCAAGCAGATATGGGACAGCAGTGTAGTGGACCTGGTATCATGTCACTTTTTAGGGAGGAGCTAAGGACCCAGATACAACGAGCGTACATCAGAAGCTCGAAGTTCAGGCTGAGCCTCCGGAACCCCAGTGAGAAGCCCCTGTGGCACAGTTGGTACATGAAAGTGGAGTTCGAAAAGGTACCAAGTGCAGAGATCCAACAATACATGAAGTGGGAAGCGACGACGATGCCTGACATCTCTCCTTACGATCCCAAGAACTGGAAGGACTCCGGCATGGGGGCGGACACTAAGAAAGAGGCCATGTCGGCATCGTCGCTGTTGCTTCCCACTTCGTGTACTGGTGGATCTCTGCGCTTGGTACCTTTTCGAACTCCCCTTTCATGTACCAACCGTGCCATAGAGGCTTCTCGCTGGGGTTCCGAAGGCGCAGCCTGACCTTTGAGCTTCTGATGTACGCCCATAGTATCTGGGACTAGTCTCTCAAGGTCAGCTCCCTGCCGGAGTTCAACTTGCTAGAGGAATACACCAGAGAGCTCCTATTGGCAGTGGGAGCTGATCAGTCATTATTTATGCATTATTTTGATTTCTTTACTCAGCTCTTACATGTCTTTTGAATGATTTCGTGCCATCAATAGTAGAAAATGATAAATCTTGTGAGACTTATGCATATTTGGAAAGATAGGTAAATTCTGAGAAGAATGCGAAAAGAATGACTCAAATCGGAGTTCAGATGAAGGAGATGTCCTCATTTCAATGGGTCCTGAATTGAGTCTTGAGTGAGCCAGTGCACCTATTTTGATTCCTTGACCAAGTACCTCAGATCATGCCATATGGATCCCAAACTTGTGTCACATGGCATCATGTTCATGTGATAGAAGTACCAAGGTCGTGCCAGGACATGTCGAGTACATGTCCCAAGAACTTCCCATCCGAGCGCAGCCTCTCCGCCTAAACCATAGTTCCTGTTCTGCCGGCGGTGGATCAAAGTTACTCCTTTGCGCTAAGCCTAACAACCTTTGCGCCTAGCCAGAACGAAGATGCGCTTCTACTATGCTCATGGTGAGCCTCAAAAGCGGAGTCCCGGACCCCTATAACGAAGACATTCCAAGGGCCAAGTTCTAAGTTCCCACGGGAAGATCGCGGGCTGCCCGCGGCCAGCTTGTGTTCCCACTGGCCAGCTTGCGTTCACACTCCCAACTGTGTTCTGATTGGTTCTAATAGATTTTAAGGACTTTGTAATTAATTAGAATAACAATAACTATTCTAGAATGCTTATAAGACAAGGTTTTACCAATCCTTATAGGACAAGGTTTTCCCTTTGTCTATAAAAGGGAGCCTTTGTTCAGAGTTAGGGGGATTTTGAAAAGACCATATTTTTAGAGATAATATTTTACACACAGATTATTAGGTGTAGAGCTTGGAAAGGAAGGCTCTGCCGTGACTCTGCTGTGCCTGTTCTTCAACAATCTCTTTTGTACCCTTATTTTTATTATTGCAATTTACTTATGAAGTCAATTATTTTTGTTTCAATTTCAGTTATGAGTGAGTAGTTCCTTTCAGAGTTAGGGCTGTTTGAAGCTCTAGCCATATTAGCTCATTAAGTAGATTTTTATTCTTGTTCTTAATTTCTATGCATGTTGAATAACTCTTTTTACTGCTTTAACTACCATTATTTTATGTTTATAAGATTAGCTACCTTGTTTGCATAAATTATTGATGGAATTGCTTGAGTGACCGCCATATCATCCTGTGATTCATTAGCTTCAAGAGATTGAGGTTAAGAAACAATCTTGTAATCGGAATTCATGACAAACTAGGAATGCATCCCACTCTTATAGGCTATTGTGGTGTCATTAAATTCTCTTAGTACTTCATGCGTCATCTTAACTGGTAGGTGATAGACGTTCTAGGCATATGCCCTGTCTAAAACATGCTAAGTAAGAGAGAATGATATATGTTTAGTGTACCGACGCCAGGACCTAGGCATGGGCACCTAATTCAGAATTGTATAGTAATTAGGTCAAGATAATCTGATTAAGAGCTATAATTGGTTAGAGTGGATAATAATCCTTAATTCGCCTTAGTTAACAAATAATCAACCTTTTATTCTTGCATTGTTATTTTCTGCACTTTCATTTACTTGTCTTTAATTTTCAACTCTCAATCATAAACCCCCCCTTGGCGTGTGTGTGTGTGTGTTTTTATTTAAGTTAAAAAATATGAACTTAAATGGGTTAATCGTTGAACAAGTCCTCGAGGGATCGACCTTTGGTTGTCATTATACTATCTCCATCGATTTTGTGCACTTGCAAAGTTATACTTAGTAGACATAAACTTCATAAATATTGTGTTCAGTATTTCTTCTATGAAGTTTTTGGCGCCGCTGGCGGGGATCGAACTCGGGTCAAGTTTTTGGCGCTGTTACCGGGGACTTTTCCTTCAACGGTGCCCATTAATTCAGAACCAGTTAACTCAATTTTTGGCGCCGTTGCCGGGGACTTGTCCCTCAACATTGCCCATTAATTCAGAACCAGTTAACTCAATTTTGTGTATTAACTAGTTAGACTTCATTTAGATTGATTACTAACTTAGTTTGTCATCTTTATCATGTACATATGAACAACTCATACATGGATATGGGACCATGGAATTATCCATACATGGAGACGGGAGCTTGGAACAGTCCATACCCAACTTCACTCAATCTGAGTGGAGGCAGCAAGTCTATGGAGGATACACTAAATACCGTGGTTCAACAGCAAAGTCAACTCATGCAATTCTTGCAAGACACCCAGAGTCATCTAGCAAACGTGGATCGTCAAATAGGACAAATGAAAAATCAACTAAATCAGCGGGAACAGGGAAAGTTACCAACTGAGGCTGGGAATGATGATCATGGTGAAGCTATCATTGAGCCAACACTTCGACAAGTGCTTGCCATGGAGGCGGCAAAGTCCACCCAACCTTTGCTGTGGACCAGGATACAAAGCATGGAGGCCTGTAATCAGAACCATCACACGGAGGAAGAGCATAATAAAGACACCATCAAGCTAACACTTCGATAAGTGCTTGCCATGGATGCCATGAATGCCACCCAAGCCCATGCCATGACAGTGTCTCCCAATTCTGCTCAGATTGAGCAGTGGGACGCACCAAATTCATATCCTCCAGTATACTCTTCCTTTTATAATGTTTCTGATTCTGCTTTCATTTTTAACTATACCTCTTTGCATTGCACTCACAGATTGGGATGCGAAATGGAAGAAAACTGGGAGGAAGAGAATAGGACAGATGATAGTGACAGCCATCCAGGTCAAACCCATGCCCCTGGCCTTTGTGCTGCCCAACAGCAATGTACATGCCCTGCCGCAGCCCCAGCCCAGAGCCACATAACCTAGACACGTCCAGGGCACGCCTTCAACGCGCCAAGCTGCGCCAACTGATTCACTGCAGGGCAAGTCCTTAACCGCTACACCATAACCTTCCCAGGGAGCATCTGAGATGCGCAGCACTGCTGCCACTCTTCAAGACAAATCCACGGCAGAACCCAAGGACCATCATGTGCCTCCCAATCTGCTGCCAGCCGTGTCTCAGCCCATGCCCACGGACAAGGACCCGGCTTTGAAATTCAATGCACCTTCTCAAATTAATCCAGAAACACTTAACTTTCATTTTAATAAGGCAAACTTGGATTTGAATTCTGATGTTGCTCCTAATACTGTTGAACTTTTCCCATGCATGTTCCACCATAAAAACACCAAGAATATGCTAAAGGCACTCAACTTGGTCCCCCTCTTCAAGTTCCGAAGGAAAAATCAACGGAAGGGACCAAGGATGAAGTCTAGAACGTACAAGGCACAACCAAAGCTGTTCCTCCACGAGCATTGTCCAAGGAAGACATTTCCAGAATGGACAGAAACTGCTGTCATTCAAATCACTCCTCAATCTCTTTCCCGATAAGTTACGTTCTCGTCGGTGGATTCCTTTATGTGTTTCTAACTTTGTTCTCCATGATGCACCGCAGATTCTATAGCAAGAGGCTCATAATCGGTTCCATGTTGACGCTGAAATCCAGGGCACACCATAAAATGCCTAGCATGCTAGCCCCGTCTTGCCTAGATGTTAAATAAAGCGCTCCTAGGAGGCAGCCTAGCCATGGTTTGTATTTCTCACTTCCTTTTATGTTTCTGCTAGTTATATCTCTCAAACCTTTCTACTGTTGTCATGCTTACTGCTTATCACATTGAGGACAATGTTCAGTTTAGGTTTGGGGGTGGGGATTTAAACTTTTTGCATATAGAAACAAGTAGGTTTGGGGGTGATTCACGGTCAGGACTTTTGAATTTTCAGCCTTAGTTTTTTTGTGTTTAGTTAGTTACATAATATTTCGCTTTTGAATAGTATGATACTTGTTAATAGGGATGTATATGCTAAGTTAACTGTCTTAGCCTTACTAAGAGTCATGCCATGGTCAAGTAGTTCATAATCTGCACTTCATAATGCCATGTTTTAAGTGATTAAGTGAACGAAATAACTGAATTTGAGTGAACATTAGAAAATTAGTGGAGACTACCCTGCGAGATCTTTGAGCCTAATTGCCATTCTTTACAAGGGATATACTTGTTTCTACTCTTAAACACTCATCGATTTTGTTCTTAATTGTTGATCTCATTACATCATTTTGCATTGAATTTTAAAGAACTAACACCATTTAGATACTCTTGATTTAATGTGTGTTTTGCCATAAGAAGTGATGTAGGCTATGTATGCTTTAGCCTCTAAAGGCTTTATCCTACCCTATTGCATGCTCCCTTAGCCAACTTTGAAGCCAAACACTCAGCCTTTTCTTTCATCACCTAAAGTATAACCTAACTGAAATACTTAGCCATTCATCACAGCTATACCCTATAACCTCAGTTGTGCTAAGGTTGCCGTAAATGAGATTCATAGTGAGAATGAGAGGTGGAAGAGATGCTACCCAATTCAAAGGACATTGGCGTCAATTCAAAGTTCAAAAGTAAAGAAAAACTTTACAAGTTGCAAGCTGCACGAAAGTTTGAGGAAATCATTGCATGATCTTGGTTCAACTCAATTCAAAGAAAAGAAACAAATAAAGAAATCAAAAGAAAGAAAGAAAAGGAACGTTGAAAAGAAAGAAACAAAAAGTAAGAAGAAAAAGTGAAAACAAAGTAAATTAAGCCAAGTGAGCCAAGAGCCTCAAAATAAGCCATCAAGAAAGTACAATGACGTGGGCCTTAAGAAAGGATTCAGTTCAGAAATTTCAAGTTCAAGTCATTGACTTCTCATGCCTTGGCACAGCTCAGGTTCTTTGAAACCCATCCTTCCTTGCTAAACCCCTAAGCTTAGCCCCGTTACAACCAAAAAAAGAAGACCTAACTAATCTTATGGACAATCATGCGGAGGATTAAGGTACGTATCTTTGTTCTTAAAGTTCAATTCCTTTCATGAGATCTTTATTTCCATAAAGTGATATTCTTCATTATTACTCATATGTGATTAAATTTGAATTTCGTAACATAAACTCATCACATATGCTTGAAAATAGTGAAAGCCTAGGATTCTTGTGCGAATTGAGAGTTGCCAAGTGAGGATTAGAGTCGAGGCGAAATCTTTCTAGGGCACTTAGATGAAGTTGTTTTCAAACACGATCACTTCGAAATATTGGCACTTATACACGTACACCTTCACATGACACTCACGGCCATGGCACTCCTTTTGTTCTGCAAAGCATGTCTACTTACTTTGATTCTTATTAGCTTGTTAAAAGTACTATCTCTAGCATCGTTTTGGCTAAGTAAAACGTTTGTGGGTTTCGTGCTGCTATAACCCTCAGGAGACAAAACTCCTCCTACTAGGTGAACCTAGGGGTTTAAATGTTCTATCTTAACTAGGACCGAGTCTTTTCATTTTGTTAAAGTTTGTTTCGCTTAGGGACTAGCAAAAGATAGGTTTGGGGGTATTTGATCAGTCATTATTTATGCATCATTTTGATGTCTTTATATGCATCTCTTACATGTCTTTTCAATGATTTTGTACCATCAATAGTAGAAAATGATCAATCTTGTGAGACATGTGCAGATTTTGAAAGATAGGTAAATTCTTAGAAGAATTTCAAAAGAATGACTCAAATCGGAGTTCAGATGAAGGAGATGTCCTCATTTCAATATCAGGACCTGAGTGCGCCAGTGCGGCTATTTTGAGTCCTTGACCAAGTACCTCAGATCATGTCATCCGAGTCCCAAACCTGTGTCTGATGACATCATGTTCATGTCCTTGAAGTGCCAAGGTCATGCCAGGACATGTCGAGTACATGTCCCAAGAATTTCCCATCCGAGCCCAGCCTCTGCGCCAAAACCCTAGTTCCTGTTCCGCCAGCGGGGGATCATAGTTACTCCTCTGCACTAAGCCTAACAACCTTTGCGCCTAGCTTGAACGAAGATGCGCTTCTACTATGCTCATGGTGTGCCTCATAAGCGCAGTCCCAGACCCCTATGATGAAGACACTCCAAGGGCCAAGTTCTAAGTTCCTGCGGGAAGACAACGGGCTGCCCGCGGCCAGCTTATGTTCCTACTGGCCATCTTGCATTCACACTCCCAACTGTGTTCTGATTGGTTCTAATAGATTTTAAGGACTTTGTAATTAATTAGAAGAACAATAACTATTCTAGAATCCTTATAGGACAAGGCTTTACCAATCCTTATGGGAAAAGGTTTTACCAATCCTTATAGGACATGATTTTACCAATCCTTATTGGACAAGGTTTTACCAATCCTTATAGGACAAGGTTTTACCAATCCTTATAGGACAAGGTTTTCCCTTTGTCTATAAAAGGGAGCCTTTGTTCAGAGTTAGGGGGGATTATGAAAATACCATATTTTTGGAGATAATATTTTACACACAGATTATTAGGCGTGGAGCTTGGAGAGGAAGGCTCTGTCGTGGCTCTGCTGTGCCTGTTCTTCAACAATCTCTTATGTACCCTTATTTTTATTATTGCAATTTACTTATGAATTCAATTATTTTTGTTTCAATTTTAGTTATGAGTGAGTAGTTCATTTCAGAATTAGGGCTGTTTGAAGCCCTAGCCATGTTAGCTCGTTAAATTGATTTTTATTCTTGTTCTTAATTTCTATGCATGTTGAATAACTCTTATTACTGCTTTAATTACCATTTTTTTTATGTTTATTAGATTAGCTACCTTGTTTGCATAAATTATTGATGGAATTGCTTGAGTGACCGCCATATCATCCTGTGATTCATTAGCTTCAAGAGGTTGAGGTTAAGAAACAATCTTATAATCGGAATTCATGACAACCTAGGAATGCATCCCACTCTTCTAGGCTAGTATGGTATCATTAAATTCTCTTAGTACTTCATGTGTCATCTTAACTGGTAGGTGATAGACGTTCTAGGGATATGCCCTGTCTAAAATATGCTAAGTAAGAGAGAATGATATATGTTTGGTGTACCAACGCCAGGACCTAGGCATGGGCACCTAATTCAGAATTGCATAGTAATTAGGTCAAGATAATCTGGTTAAGAGCTATAATTGGTTAGAGTGGATAATAAGCCTTAATTCGCCTTAGTTAACAAAGAATCAACCTTTCAATCTTGCATTGTTATTTTCTGCAGTTTCATTTACTTGTCTTTAATTTTCAACTCTCAATCATAAACCCCCCTTGGCGTGTGTGTGTGTGTATTTTTATTTAAGTTAACAAATATGAACTTAAATGGGTTAATCGTTGAACAAGTCCTCGAGGGATCGACCTTTGCTTGTCATTATACCATCTCCATCGATTTTGTGCACTTGCAAAGTTATACTTAGTAGAAATAAAGTTTATAAATATTGTGTTCAATATTTCTTCTATGAGGGGACCCAAGCAGGGTGCACCTCCTTACGTCGGAGGAAAACAAGCAGCTGTACTGGAGCATTCTCAAAACCACAAGGGTGACAGACGTTCTCATGGCAGTCCTGCAGGCCAATGAGATGATAAGGCAGGAGGGGTCTGGGAAGGTCCAGAAAAACGCACGGCTTATGGGCATGGCAGACAAGAAAAGGTGGGAGTATTACGTGGGGACCCCGTAGAACCTGTGCAGGTCATACATCTCGCCGTCGGTGCGAAGCGTGCCGCACATGTTGTGCCCAGCCATGCTGTTAGTGTATCAGGAGTGCGCCATATTGGGCGGAGGCGAGGTGCGGTTTGCGTTGGGCAAGAGCGACATGGAGCGGCTGCAACAAATACTCATGTTCGCTACATCACCTATCGTGGGTGTGTGCGCACAGGCAGTGGTCATACTGGGCATGGAGGAAACAAAGGTCCTAATTTCCGAAGCAATGGAAACTTTTGGGCCCGGGGTGTTGGACGTACAGGGCATGCTCCAAGACCTGTTTATGCTGGATTCGGTCAACTCACTCAACGCGGCCAAGATGTTTAAGGTCTACTCGGCGCCAGACGTCTCCTCGGGGTTAGCCATGATGGACATGATCAAGCAGATCGGGGACAACAATGTAGTGGACCGGGGTTCATGCCGCGCTTCAGGGAGGAGCTGAGGACCCAGATATTGCGGGCCTACATCAGAAGGTCGAAGGTCAGGCTGCACCTCCGGAATCCCAGTGAGAATCCCCTATGGCACAGTTGGTACATGAAACGGGAGTTCGAAAAGGTACAAAGCGTAGAGATCCACCAGTACATAAAGTGGGAAGCGACATCGACGATGCCTGACATATCTCCTTACGATCCCAAGAACAGGAAGGACTCCAGCCTGGGGGCGGACATTAAGAAGGAGGCCATGTCGCCATCGTCTATGTCACTTCCCACTTCAAGTACTGGTGGATCTCTGCGCTTGTACCTTTTCGAACTCACCTGTCATGTACCAACTGTGCCACAGGGGCTTCTCGCTGGGGTTCCGGAGGCACAGCCTGACCTTCGAGCTTTTGATGTATGCCCGCAGTATCTGGGACTGGTCTATCAAGGTCAGCCCCCCACCGGAGTTCAACTTGCTAGAGGAATACACTAGAGAGCTCTTCTTGGCAGTGGGGTTCCCCAAGTAAGGTGCACCTCCTTACGTCCGAGGAAAACAGGCAGCAGTACTGGAGCATTCTCAAAACCACAAGGGTGCCAGGTCTTCTCATGGCAGTCATGCAGGCCAATGAGCTGATAAGGCAGGAGGGGTCTAGGCAGGTCGAGAAAACGCACGGGTTATGGGCATGGCAGATAAGAAAAGGTGGGAGTATTACGTGGGGACCCCGAAGAACCTACGCAGGTCAGACATCTAGCCGTCGGTATGAAGCGTGCCGCACATGTTGGGCCCAACCATGCTGTTAATGTATCAGGAGTGTGCCATATTGGGCGGGGGTGAGGTACTGTTTACGTTGGGCAAGAGCGACATGGAGCGGTTACACCAGATACTCATGTCCCCTACATCGGCTATTGTGGGTGTGTGTGCACAGGCTGTGGTCAGGACGCAGAGCCAGAAGGCAAAGGTGAGGCTGGCAGTGAAGGTCGACCAAGCAAACATCTCGAGGATCGTACGAAGCTCAAGGTTGGTCCCTATTAGGGATGAAGTTTTGGTGTGCAAGGGCTACAAGACAGCATAGACAGCACACCTGGGAAAGTTGGTGGCCCATGTGCATGGAGGAAACAAAGGTCCTAATCTCCGAAGTAATGGAAACTTTTGGGCCATGGGTGTTGGACGTACAGGGCATGCTCGAAGACCTGTCAAAGTCGGATTAAGCCAACTCTCTCAACGCGGCCAAGATGTTCAAGGTCTACCCGGTGCCAGATGTCTCCCCGGGGTTGGCCATGATGGATAGGAACAAGCAAATCGGGAAAAGCAACCTAGTGGATATGGGGATCATGCCGCATTTCAGGGAGGAGCTAATGACCCATATATTGTGGGAGTACATCAGAAGCTCGAAGGTCAGGCTGAGCCTCTGGAACCCCAGCGCGAAAACCCTGTGGCACACTTGGTACATGAAAGGGGAGTTCGAAAAGGTGCCAAGTGTAGAGATCCACCAGTACATGAAGTGGGAAGTGACAACGACGATGCCTGACATCTCTCCTTGCGATCCCAAGAACTGGAAGGACTCCAACCTGGTGGCGGACACTAAGAAGGAGGCCATTTCGGCATCATCGCTGTCATTTCCCACTTGATGTACTAGTGGATCTTTGCGCTCGGTATCTTTTCGAACTCCCTTTTCATGTACCAACTGTGCCACAGGGGCTTATGTATGCCCGCAGTATTTGGGACTGGTCTCTCAAGGTCTGCCCCCCACCGGAGTTCAACTTGCTAGAGGAATACACCAGAGAGCTCCTCTTGACAGTGGGGGCTCCAGGCAAGGTGCACCTCCCTACGTCAGAGGAAAAAAAGCAGCAGTACTGGAGCATTCTCAAAACCACAAGGGTTCTAGGCCTTCTCATGGCAGTCCTGCAGGCCAATGAGCTGATAAGGCAGGAGGGGTCTGGGCAGGTCCAGAAAAATGCACGGCTTATGGGCATGGCAGACAAGAAAATGTGGGAGTTTTACGTGGGAACCCCGAAGAACTTGGGCAGGTCAAACATCTCGTCGCCGGTGCATAACGTGCCGTATATATTGGGCCCAACCATGTTGTTAGTGTATCAGGAGTGCGCCATATTGGGCGGGGGCGAGGTGCAGTTTGCATTAGGCAAGAGCGACATGGAGCAGTTGCACCAGATACTTATGTCCGCTACATCGGCTTTCGTGGGTGTGTGCGCACAGGCAGTGGTCGGGATGCAGACCCAGAAGGCAAAGGCGAGGCTGGCAGTGGAGGTCACCCATGCAATAGTCTCGAGGATCGTGTGAAGCTTAAGGTTGGTCCCTCTTGGGGTCGAAGTGCTAGTGTGCAAGGGCTACATGAGGGCATACACAAGACACCTAGAAAAGTTGGCAGGCCCCATGTGAATGGAGGAAACAAAGGTCCTAATCTCCGAAGCAATGGAAACTTCTGGGCCAGGGGTGTTGGATGTACAGGGCATGCTCCAAGACCTGTCTATACTGGATTCGGCCACCTCTCTCAACGCGACCAAGATGTTCAAGGTCTGCCCGGCGCCAGACATCTCCCCGGGGTTGGCCATGATGGACAAGATTAAGCAGATCGGGGACAGCAACGTAGTGGACCTGGGGATCTTGCTGCCCTTCAAGGAGGAGTTAAGTACCCAGATTCTGCAGGCGTACATCAGAAGCTCGAAGGTCAGGCAGCGCCTCTGAAACCCCAGCGAGAAGCCCCTTTGGCACAGTTGGTACATGAAAGGGGAGTTTGAAATGGTACCAAACGTAGGGATCCACTGGTACATGAAGTTGGAAGCGACAGCGACGATGCCTGACATCTCTCCTTACAATCCCAAGAACAAGAAGGACTCCGACCTAGGGGCGGACACTAAGAAGGAGGCCATGTCGGCACAGCACATGGGCCCAAAATACAACATGATTACTCGTCTGATCTCTGACAACGAGTGGCCTATGCCAGGTAGGGAATACATGAGCACAAAACATGTGATTAAGTTGTTCATATAGGCTGAGGGGCACAAGGACCCAGCAAGGGGCATATTCTTGGCAGACCTCGCGGACAGGCAGGCGCAGTCGTGGATGGAGAGGGCAGTGGAGGAGGTCGCAAGGGCAAACCCCTCATTCATGATAGGTCAAGATGTTGATTTGAAGGACACAAAGATTGCGGAGCTGGCCCGCAAGCCTGAGAGGGTTGGGTGGGTGGCTCTTTTCTACAGCTTCGACATATCGGGGTGATCTGCCAAGATGCCCACTTAGCCCCAGAGGATCAGCCACGAATTGTGGTCGGAGCTGTATGGTGGCCACCTTTTCAAGCGGGCTAGAGAGGTGAACAAGGGAGTGCACATCTACCTGAATTTGGAGGGCTACATGGGGTGGTACAAGAACACCCACTCAAACTTGGAGGGGTTCAATGGCAAGGAAATGACGATGGTCCTCATAGCACTTCTCTTGTTGTCGGTAAATTAAGAAATCAAGCTATTGTTACACTCGGTGAAGTTGCACTGGAAAAGCTAGGACCCATGCAAAGACATGACGACCTTCAAGAACAACTCCAAGTACGCGGAGCTGGTGTTCACCTACCTGGAGCTATCAGTGCGGGTTTGATTGGGCCCAAAATGGGTCTTACCTGGCCCGTGTGATCGGATTTACTACCTACCATTGCTTTCGCGCTTAATGACCGATGTGGCATTAGCTCCACCTGTAGCCCACTAAGTAGTGGTCCCACGTGAGGGGGAGTGTTGAAGAATCCCACATCGGAAAAATAGAAAAAGAAAATACAATATATAATGAGTGGTTCTACTCCCAACAATACCGAGGCTTTTTGTGATAAAACCTCATACCTGTCGGACTGTGCAGGTGGTACTTGCAAGTTGGGGACAATATCGGTGTTGGATGGAGTGTGCCGTTGACTCGACTCTGTAATCTTGACATGGTATCAGAGCTGGTTTGATTGGGCCCACAATGGGTCTTACCTGGCCCAAGTTATCGGGTTAACTGCCTAGCCTTGCTTCCGCGCTTAATGACCGATGTGACATTAGCTCCACCTGTGGCCCACTAAGTGGTGGTTCCACGTGAGGGGGAGTGTTGAAGAATACCACATCGGAAGAATAGAAAAAGAAAATACAATATATAATGAGCGATTCTACTCCTAGTGGTGGTCCCACGTGAGTGGGAGTGTTGAAGAATACCACATCGGAAGAATAGAAAAAGAAAATACAATATATAATGAGCGATTCTATTCCTAACAATACCGAGGCCTTTTGTGATAAAACTTCATACTTGTCGAACTGTGCAGGTGGTACTTGCAAGTTGGGGACAATATCGGTGTTGGATGGAGTGTGTCGTTGACCCGACTCTGTAATCTTGACACAACCTTCTTCTCCTTCTCTTACTTTCTTTCTCTTTTCCTCTTATCTTTTCTCCCTCTCTACTTCTCCTTTTCTCGTTTGCAAAATGGTTTTACAAGGACGGCTACCGACTGCAAAAACCACTCGGAGGTCTCGTCGAGGTTGCTCGGCTTCTAGTTCTTGAATATTTTAATTGTTTCCCCTGAAATGAAACCAATTTTTGCTGCTTCTGTTGATTGAAGATCATAGAATGTTATTGAATTCTATAACAGATACTTGGGGTTTTAAAATCAATCTCAAAATCAAACAGGGATTCACGACGGTGACTGCAATAGATCTCAGAATTGATCTCACTATATCAATCCATGAGGAGATCGAAGTGGGAGAGGGAGAAACAAAGAGGGAATGAGAAAAAAAGTGAGAGCTAGAGACGTAGAGAGAATGAAAAAGAAAAGTGAGAGGGAGAAAAGAGAGAGAAAAAGAGCAAGAAAGTGAGAGAATGAGATGAAAGTAGTACGGCGACGAAGGGCAGGCAGTTGCCACCGGCAACAGTTTGGTTGATTGTTTTGGAGAATTGGGGGATGATTGGGGGAAAGAGATGAAGAAGGTTCCAAGTTAAAATGAAATCCTTATTTTTTTCATGGTTTTCTCTCTTCTTTTTCAAATATAAATAATTAATAAATGTTAACCGTAACTATGATTAATTAGGTTAAAAGATATGTCAAGATTTAATAAATTGGTGAACATTTTTTGCTCACCACCTATGCACCCTCTATGGAAGTGTACGTCTTTGTTGAGCTTGGGGGATGATTGGGGGAAAGACATATCCTTTTTTACACAGGCTCAGTTATCCTTCCCCCTTTGTATCTTGGTCTTCCCCAAACCCTTCAAATTGCATGTATCTCCGTCTTCCTCAAACCGTATCTCTCGAAAAATTGATCGGATGGTCCCCTAAGCTCAACAGTGTCGACATCTTTCCCCACTGCAACATATATTGCATCCTTGTATGTCACTGGCTCCTCCATAATCTCCCCTCCACAAGCTATATACGACTAAATGTCACTGGCTCCTCACCCAAAAGTATTTTATCTTTGCGAATTTCAGAACATAGAACCTAAAATTTTCCAATCTAAACTAAGAGGATCCATTTTTTTCAATTTTCAAAAAGAAAGCACATTGTACTCTTCGCCAACATAAGCTCAACAACAGATTCTCTTTGGCTCTGCTTTGCAGCAGTGACTTTCTCCTCTCTCACCGATAGTCCACGGGCTCGCATGCAATTTAAAATTTAATTCAGATTTGAAGGAATCTAGATTGAGAATCTTGAAGGGATAGGATTTTATTTGGGGGAGAAAGAAGCTTGAAAATTCAGGCCGAACAAATCTAATGGGTTCGCCCACTGCTGCTGGTAAAGTCAATTTCTTCTACTCTTAAGCTCATAACCACATGCTGCTTACTTTTCTTCGCAAGTTTTTATTTAATTTTTTATTACGAAAATGTCTGGATGGAGAGATAATGTTGGTGACTAAGCTGCATCACTAGCAGTTGACTTGCCAGCATACTAGCTGCTGACTCAAGCTAGGAGGTGTCATAAATTAAGGCACGAAATTGAAGCATGTGTGTGAGCTGTGAGTGTGTGAGGCAGTTCAAAATCTGCAGAGTGTGTGAGAGCAGATTAAGGAGTGTGCAAATGTGTGTGAGGGTGATGACATCATAGTGTTATCATCCCTAACCGTTTAGAAGTGTGTGTGAGTGTGTAATGCTATGATGTATTGAACAAAAAGAAAGAAATCAATAAGAAAGAAAGACACACGGGAGAAATCAGTCATAGCTGATCTCCCTTAATCCAGAAAACTCTCTCTAGCATATTAACAAACACCTAGGGTACATATGATCATCACACTGATCATCACCTCAAATCTATCAACAATATTCAATCCAATTTCACAAAATCTAATAGAGAAATTGAATGCATCACGAGCTAGTCTCGATTCAAGATTTCAGCTAGAGATTAAGGCTTAGAGATCATACCTTATATGCGGCTGTTCTTGCTGAAAGTTGAAGTCAATCTCAATCCGTGAAGAGATCATCATCCTCTTCTGCAAACTAATCGCAATCGACCATCATCCACTGCGATTCCACTGAAGTCTGGTCATCCAACATGGTATCAGAGCCCTGAGATCATATCTCTGGGGCGTCTGTCTGCGGTGAAGCCGAGCAGGAGTTACCTTCACTGCCAAGTGATAGTTGGTACTGGAAGGTGAACCGAAGATCCCTGTATTCACAGGAGTAAACTATGACTTCTGGAATATAAAGATGAAAATAGCACTGAAAGCATGCGATCTATGGAAAATTACCACTCAAGGTTTACCTGATCCTGAGCTCGACAATGACCATGAAGAGCTTGAGACAGCAGCAAGTCATGTTGATCAGATCAAGAACGCCAAGGCTTTGAATCTGATTCAGAATGCAGTTTCTGAGGAGATCTTCCCAAAAATCTCAAATGAAGAGATAGCCAAAAGTTCCTGTGAGATTCTACAGAAGGAGTACAGAGGAGATCCTAAGGAGAGAGAAGTTAAATTATAAGGTTTTAGAAGAGATTTTGAGTACACACGTATGAAGAATGATGAATCATTTTCTACATACATGACTAGATTGTTAGATGTGGTTAATCAAATGAAAACACATGGTGATGATGTAATTGAAAAGAGATTAGCACAGAAAATCCTGATAAGCTTGACTAAACCCTATGATTCAATTGTGTCCATATTTGAAGAAACTAGAGACTTAGAACAGATTAGTGTTGAGAGTACCTCTGCATCAATCAGGGCATTTGATCAACGTTTGGAAATGCATACTGAGGGTGATGTTGAGAAAGCTTTCTCAAGCATGAGTGTGAGCAACAAGTCTCAGGTACAGTTAAATCAGGTAAAGTTCAAGAAGCAGCAGTTCAAAGGTGGAAACAAAGGATGGACTAATAGCAAATTCAAAGGAAATGCTAAGTATGAGAACAAGTTCTCTGGGAATCAGAAAGGTGAAATCAGTGGTTCTAAGGATGCTTGCAAGAATTGCAACAAACTTCACTGGGGTGAATGCTGGTTCAAAGGGAAGGTGAAGTGTTTCAAGTGTTCTAAGTTTGGCCACATTGCCAAGGACTGTTCTGAAAACCATATTGCTAATCTAGCTCAGAAAGTGAATGAAGTAGAAGGCAACATGTTCTATGCTTGCCATTCAGCCTCCATTGAGAAGGATGTGGGTGTGTGGTACTTGGATAGTGGGTGCAGTAACCATATGACAGTTCATGGGTCTTTACTGACTAACATTGATCGAAGTTTGCATGTAAAAGTGAAGATGGGTATTGGAGAGTTAGTCCAAGCAGCAGGGAAAGGTTCATTGCTGGTCCATCCGGACCAAGGTGACAAGTACATCAAGGAAGTGATGCTTGTACCTAGTTTGGATGAAAACCTACTAAGTGTAGGATAGATGGTGGAACATGGATACTGTCTTGTGTTTGGGGACAGTACATCAGAGGTCTATGAAGATAAGACCATGAAACAAAGGGTTGCCAAGGTCCCTATGACAGGCAGCAGGTGTTTCAAGCTTTCTCTGGACTATATGAGTCCAGTGGCTAGAAGGGCAGAAGCAAAGGAGAGCACATAGCTATGGCACAAGAGGTTTGGACATCTGAACTATGCAAGCCTAAAACTGCTAAGACATAAGGACATTTTTGTTGGTCTACCTAGCCTAGAAGGTGACAAAGAACTCTGTGAAGGGTGTATATCAGGGAAACACCATGTGAGTCCTTTTGACACAGAAGAGGTTTGGAGGGCAACTGCACCTCTTGATTTAATACACTCAGACATGTGTGGTCCTATGCAAATAGAAACAATGGGAGGTAATCTGTATTTCCTTACTTTCATTGATGATCACTCTAGAATGTGCTGGCTGTATTTCCTAAGACACAAGTCAAGTGTGTTGAATGTGTTAAAGAAGTTCAAGGCTATGGTTGAACTACAAAGTGGGTGCAAGGTGAAGAAGTTAAGAAGTGATAGAGGTGCAGAGTACACCTCAAATGAATTCCAAAGACTCTGTGAAGAGCATGGAATAGAGAGATAGCTGACAGTAACTTACTCTCCTCAGTAAAATGGGGTTGCTGAGAGGAAAAACAGGACTATAGTATAGATGGCTAAGTCTATGTTACATGGTAAGCATCTACCCTATGAGTTCTGGGGTGAAGTAGTTAACACTACAGTATACATCCTAAATAGATGTCCTACCAAGGCTGTGCAAGGCAAGACTCCATTTGAGAAGTTCTCTGGTAGAAGACCAGGAGTGTCACATCTAAGAGTAATTGGCTCTATATGCTACATGCACATTCCATCTCAGAAGAGACAGAAACTAGATGATTCAAGTATCAAAGGTGTCCTAGTTGGCTATGGTAGCTATGAGAAGGGCTACAGAATCTATAATCTGGAAACTGGAAAGGTTGTGGTGTCCAGGAGAGTGATATTTAATGAAGAAGGAATCTAAGATTGGAAGAAAGATGCAGAAGTACAGGAATTCATACCAGTGAGATTTGAAACTGGAACTGAAGATGCTACACCAGCAACTCAGGGTCCTCAAACTATAAGTACCAGTTCAAGTTCAAATCCTTATTTTGATCCTAGTACAAGTCCTAGCTTAAGTTTTGGTGATACACATGTGAGACTAAGAAGTCTTAGTGATGTGTATGCTAGATGTGATATGTGCATAATAGAAACTGAAAGCTTCAGTGAAACAATCAAGGATTCAGCTTGGAAGAAAGCTTCAGTGAAACAATCAAGGATTCAGCTTGGAAGAAAGCTATGGAAGATGAGATACAAATGATTGAGAAGAATGACACATGGGAACTAACAGAAAGACCAAATGACAAACCAGTGATTGGTGTCAAGTGGGTGTACAAAACCAAGCTCAACCTGGATGGATCTGTTCAGAAATATAAGGCCAGATTGGTAGCTAAGGGATATGCTCAGAAACTAGGAGTTGATTTCAATGAGACATTTGCACCAGTTGCAAGGCTTGACACTATCAGAATCCTAATTGCCTTAGCAACACATAAAGAGTGGAAGCTGTTTCAACTTGAAGTGAAATCAGCATTTCTAAATGGTGTTCTAGAGGAAAAGGTGTATGTGGATCAGCCTGAAGGTTTTGATGTTCAAGGACATGAAGCCAGTGTCTACAAGCTACACAAGGCACTATATGGACTGAAGCAGGCACCAAGGGCCTGGTATGGGGAGATTGATTCCTACTTACTAAGTTGTGGTTTTGAGAGAAGTTCAAGTGAAGCAACTTTGTACTTAAAATGCAAGAAAAATGAAGGAACTCTAATTGTGTCAATCTATGTAGATGACATTATCTACACATGTGACAGTGCTGCTATGATGGTTGAGTTCAAGCAAGAAATGATGAACAAATATGAGATGACAGACCTGGGATTACTACATCATTTCCTAGGGATGGGGGTTCTACAGTCTAGCAATGGTATCTTCATTCACCAAAGGAAGTATGCTACTACATTGCTAGAAAAATTTGGACTCAAAGACTGCAAACCAGTGAGTACTCCTCTAGTAACTGCAGACAAGCTGCAAAGAGATGATGGCAGTGAAGCTGCTGATGAGCAACTCTATAGGCAGATTGTGGGAAGTCTGCTTTACCTTACTGCTACCAGACCAGACATAATGTATGTCTCAAGTCTACTGTCTAGATTCATGCACAATCCTACCAAGAAGCATTTAGGAACTTCTAAGAGAGTCCTAAGGTATGTCAAAGGTACACTAACCTATGGAATTGAATACAAGAAAGGAAAAGCAGCAACCTTGGTGCGTTTTTGTGACAGTGATTGGGGAGGCTCAGAAGATGACATGAAAAGCACATCTGGTTATGCTTTTTCATTTGGTAATGGAGTGTTTTCTTGGGCATCTATCAAGCAGAGCAATGTTACTCTTTCAACAGCTGAAGCTGAGTATGTAAGTGCCTATGAGGCAACTACTCAAGCTGTTTGGCTAAGGTTTGTTTTGGGAGACTTGGGAGAAGAACATATAGAGGCTACCCCTCTACTGTGTGACAGCATGTCAGCCATTTCCATGGCTAAAAATCTAGTATTCCATCAGAAGACCAAACACATAAACAAATAGTTTCATTACATAAGAGATGCAATCCAAAATGAAGAGATTACCCTACACTACTGCAAGTCAAAAGAACAACTTGCAAACATATTCACCAAAGCTCTACCTAGAGAGAGGTTCTGCTATCTAAGAGGTCAGCTGGGAGTGGTTTCAGTGACTAGCTTAGGAGGGGCTATTGGGCCTAAGCTGCATCATTGGCAGCTGACGCAGCTGACTTGCTAGCATACTAGCTGCTGACTCAAGCTGGGAGGTGTCATAAACTAAGGCACGAAATTGAAGCATGTGTGTGAGCTGTGAGTGTGTGAGGCAGTTAGAAATCTGCAGAGTGTGTGAGAGCAGATTAAGGAGTGTGCAAATGTGTGTGAGGGTGATGACATCATAGTGTTATCATCCCTAACCGTTTAGAAGTGTGTGTGAGTGTCTAATGCTGTGATGTATTGAACAAAAAGAAAGAAATCAATAAGAAAGAAAGACACACGGGAGAAATCAGTCATAGTTGATCTCCCTCAATCCAGAAAACTCTCTCAAGCATATTAACAAATAGCTAGGGTGCGTATGATCATCACACTGATCATCACCTAAAATCTATCAACAATATTCAATCCGATTTCACAGAATCCAATAGAGAAATTGAATGCATCACGAGCTAGTCTCGATTCAAGATTTTAGCTAGAGATTAAGGCTTAGAGATTATACCTTGTATGCGGCTGTTCTTGCTGAAAGTTGAAGTCGATCTCAATCCGTGAAGAGATCATCATCCTCTTCTGCAAACCGATCGCAATCAACCATCATCCCCTGCGATTCCACTGAAGTCTGGTCATCCAACAGATAAGTCATGGGTTTTCAAGCATATATGTGGATATGTTAAGCTACTTTTATTCCATTTGTTAAGCTAATTTTTGTTTTTTTATGCATATATGTGGATATAACCCACCATAGCCAGAGATTGAAGTAAGATTATATCTCTCTTTTTGATATTCTGATTGTTTTTTTTTTTTTTTTGATATTCTGATTGTTTTTTTTTTTTTTTGATATTCTGATTGTTTGTATGTATGAATTAAAGTCTAAAGAATAGTTTATACACATGATTAGTTAGTCTATTAAACTAAAAAGACCAAATTCTGCTCATGAAGAGCAATGAAATAATTGAAATAATAGACAAGAAGGAGCAGAGGAGGATGTGCACTTAAATTTGGTTCATAAATTAGGGTTTCCCCATCACTTAGATTTGTTTGGTGGTTGAGATTGTTCACAATCATTTGTTGGTCAAGATATGATTGATTTTCGCTTTTCCATGCTTTGAATTAGTCATTGTTTTGTTCGTGTTATTCAACTTGTGTTTTGATAGCGTATGATACAATTGAATTTGTGAAGAAATATATAAAATTAGTGTCTATAGTTTTTGCCAGTAAAGGTGCTGCAGGTTGAGTTGCATTTAGTATTTCGATTGTTCTCTCAATAGTTTTGGCGTGTTAATGTGAAATATGTGAAAAATGTTAAATGACAGGTAAAGGTTTGAGGGGATTTGTGCAGGAAAATGATCTATAGATTTGTGAAATTGCAGTTTTGCATATGCCGTCAAAGTAGGATTCTAAGTTGACATAGATGGCTTTGGCTGCAAAAGAAATTTTGTAATGGTCCAGAGGAAAAGCCGCAGACCTCTTGATAGTTCAAAAGAAGACCAAGCCGTGGAAAACAGAAAGTGGCTAACCTAGACGTAAGAAGCACAGCTTATGGAATCAAATCTTGCTTATTAAATTCTTAACGAAATACATTGTTCTTGATATTCAAAGTCGTTTAGATGTGTGGAAGGAATTTTGATTTGTAATGAATTTTGGATAATAGTCCATTTTGACTCTAAGTATTGTTAGAGATAGGTCTTAGACTTAGAGATGTTGTATGGATTTTTAATACTTTGAATTCAAATATCTTTTTGTTACTTGTATACTTCGATGTGTTGATTTAGAGGGCAATGTCCTTAAGAAGAAGAATGTATGTTGGCGGTCATACACAATAATCTGTTCTATCACTCTCACCCTTCGATTCATAGGTATCCTTTAAGTGCTTTACAGTCTGTTGCTTTACAATCTCATAATCAGACTCAATATTTTTTTAATGCAAAACAGATTTTTGTTTCTACAATGATTCGATTTCTAGTTTATTCGTAGTACCCATGTAGTTAGCTTATATTGCCCTCGTAGACCTTTATGTGACGTTATAGTAGCGCCTTTACATTGCCCCTATAGTGACTACAAAATACCCTCAAAGGAATAATATTAGAAATTTTCAATAACCAGAAACCTCGTAGGCCAGTCGAAGTCCTGAAAATTTTCAAAGACTACTTTAATCTTGTTTTTGGCAAATTTTTCATAGATAAATTATTCAAATATGTAAGATTTATGAGTCGTATGAGTCATCTCAATTAAAATAAATGTAATAGATCATTATTATTGATTGAGCCTTAATTATAGACAAATACGTGCTTAGAACAAAAAATCAACATCCCTGAGCTATAATAAAGACTAGGAGAGTTTACTCACAACGAAGAGCACCGAGGTTACTATGACAACCCTATAAGACCATGTGTCTTATATTTGAGATAACTCATAAACCTAACATATTGGAATCATTTATCCTTGATATTCTATGTTCTATCTTCTTTTCATCCTTCCATTCTTTTGTATAATTAGGTTGCTTTACAATCAGATTCTCTACTTTCTCATAATCGTACTGAATGATTTTTTAATGCAAAACAGTTTTCTATTTCTACAATGACTAGATTTCTAATGCATTTATAGTACCCCTATAGTATCCCTATAGTATATTTGCATTGATGGAACACATTAGTTTTTGCTTTCACTCCTTTGAGTTGATAGCATATTTGCTGTAAAAGTGTCCAAACTAAAAGCAAGACTCCACTTCTCTTGAATCCAATACAACTTCTTAAGCCAAAAATGATCTCTAAGGTTGAATTTACTAATCATTTTCTCCCACGAGGCTTCAAATTCAATCTCACTTCGACAATCATGAAAACAAACATTGAAGTCCTTCTTGAATCCACTTATAGCATAAAGACTTGAATTATGACGGTTGGCATTTTCAAGAATATGCCAAGTGCATAACCTATGAGTAACATCTGGAAACAGTTGTTCCATTGCATTTGCTATGGCTTGATCTTCATCAGTGAAAATTGTTTTTGGTTTCTTATTTCCCATTGATCCCAAAAAAGTTTCGAACAACCAAACAAATGATTTGGTACTCTCATCCAGTAAAAAAGCACACCCAAATAATACATTCTTCCAATGATGATTGACTCCCTACTATCCAGAAACTCTTCATGAATATTTGAAAAATTATGACCAATTAACAACCAATGTCCAAATAATATACACCAATCAATTCAAAAAAACCAAGCCCTTTACCAACCACGAAACTTCTTCATGAGTTTTTTTATAAAAAGGCTAAAGAAAAAAATTACTAATTACAAAAAATTGGAAAAAAAAATTCCTTAGTTGTGGAGTTTTAGGATGCCTTCAACCCATATTTTCTTTGTCCTTTCTCAGCGTACTTGAAGCCAAAATTGACCCACAAGCCTTATTTCTCCCTCGAACCCAAGAACCCTATCTTCACCACCACCAGGCCTTATGTCTTAGCATAGTCCTCTTGGTTTAGATTGGAAAATTCTGGGTTCTATGTTATGAAATTCGCAAGATAGAAGAGTTTGGGAGAGGAGCCAGTGACATTTCGTCTTATATGGCTTGTGAAGGGGAGACTATGGAGGAGCCAGAGACATGCGAGGATGAAATATATGTTGCAGTGGGGAAATATGTCGACGCAGATGAGCTTAGGGGACCATCCGATCGATTTTTCGAGAGAGAAGGTTGAGGAAGACGGAGAGATGGAACTGGAGGGATTTGGGGAAGACGGAGATACAAAGGGAGGAGGATAACTCAGCCTTTCTAAAAAGGGCAATTATGTAATTGCTGATCATATTTTTTATTCAATTTAATAACTAATTGCTTGTGTTGAAAACGTTTGGCCAGGTGTCGCTCTCTCATTCGGTGATCGGACAGCTAACGTGGTCAGGTTGTCCGACTCCAGACTTGCGTGTAAAGGGTGAGCTGACTTGATATTGACCTGAGGTGCGCACCGATATTTTAAGGAGGCGTAAATTAGTCATATACTAATGTATGTAAGGAAACTTCGTGCAATGTAAAAAAAAAAAAAATCACAGGGTTGCACAATATAAATGGAACGTAAGCCACATCTTAACCCATGATTAAAGAATAAGGTGATCGAATGAGGGATGGGTTTATGATAAAGAATAAGAAGTAGAGGTATGATCATTAAGCCTTCCATAGTGGTTTTGCTGAGTTTTACTCCTATATATATATATATATATATATATATATATATATATATATGAGTCATGCCACCTGAGTTTGATTCTATAACACTAGTTAATATAATAGAGGTGAATTTTATGTATTAACTGTGAGGCCTAACTTGTTTTTATTGGTAATTTTTTATTATTGTTTGTTTTTATCTCTTTTTTTCTCCATTAAATAATGTGGCCTCTCCACTTATCGAAATCAAACTCATGAGGCCTATAAAAAAAAAAAAAATCAAACTCATGAGAACAATATATTAATCTCACAAATACGAGTTAATTAGAGCATATCTAGTGGTAAAGGAAAGGGCAAGGGGCTAGAGGCAAGGTTTAGCCCCTCAAATGACACTGTTCATACATTTTGTCTAAGGCTGTTTTGTTGTTGTTCTAATGGGAGGGGCAAGAAGCAAGAATTCACTTTTTTTTGTGAATTATTTTCTTAAAGATAATAATGTAGAAATTTTATATAATATCTCCGAAACACTATTTAATTTCTTTGAGCAAAATGTAAAAAATATAAGTATGAATAATTGGGTTTGAATTAGAGAGGATAAAATATGTGATAAATAATGATTAAATGAAAATTATTATAGGAGTAAATACTAGATTAAAAAAAAAATTACTTCCAACTGAAACACTTTGTCTCCAACATCACTTTTCTATTTTCCTTTTAAAAAAAAAGACTTATTACTTAAAATGCATCCAGAACAAGTCAGCGAGCCTCAAAATGCAACTAGAGAACTGAAATTTGCCTCACTTTGCACCTAGGACAAGCATTTCATTACCTGCGTTGCACCATCCGTCAATCTCTGTTACTAACGCCGTTAAAAGTGTTGATGTGGCAGTAATATTACAAAATTTATAGGGGTAATTAAGACATTTGTTATATTTTATTAAATTTTATATTCAATTTTATTTTTAAATTAAAATAAATATAAATTACCCAACCCACCCGAAGCCTCCCCCAACCCACCCCAATCACCAACCGATGTATTCATCCCCAAAGCTCAACCACCGATGTATTCTCTCCGTGAATTGGAGTCTCCCTGGGAATGTCACAGTACCTGATGATGGCGGGTGCAATTATTTCTCACATTGAAAGTCTTTATGCCTTTCCTTTTCTCTTTCTCTCTCTCTAAAATTGGCTCTACCCACTTCCCATTTTCTGTTAATTTTCACAAAGATGCTTGCTTTATGTAGAGCCGTGAACTGAGTTGCTGCGTTTTCTGTACCTATTCATTGTGCTGCAATTTGGACGAGGCCAGAGAGGTCGGCTGCGATAAGGGGGAGACCATCGCAGAGGAAACGACATCGCCGAGTAGTTAACGTCGCAACGTTGACGGACTTCTTCCTCCCTAAGGGTAACAAACTTTAACACGGACTTCGCAATTGGTTGGCTTCTCGCCGAAACATAGCCAACCGAACCCGCCCATTTCTTAGTCGCTAAGAATATATTCTGACCCAATTGCAAATTTTCTCTTATAAAACCCAACCTTCCATCATAGTTATAGAAAACAAATCAATACCCTAATTTTCAATTCCCAACTAATAAACAAGAAAGAAAAGTTGATTGTGGCCCAAGAAGATTCAAGCATGCAAGTTCAACAACAAATGGTATGAACCAAAACTTATCCTTTTCTTCTTGTTTCGTTCAATTTTGATTGAGAAATTGAGATTGACGTTGTTTGGCTGCCAAGAAAATTTGGAATTCAATGTATTTTGGGATTTCAAGAAAACCAAGTTCTATAAAATTTCTTCTCTTTTGTTCTTATGACAAAGAATTGCCTTTCATGGAAGTTTTTAACTTGAATTTATGTTGTGATTTTTTAGGCTGAGGAGGAGGAGTAGAGACTCAAGTACCTGGAATTTGTTCAAGTACCTCAATTTGTTCATTTTTCAAGGCTTTTTCTCATTCTCGAATGGTGTTTGTGTTATTGTCCGACTCGTTAGATTCGACGATGGATTCAACGATGTGGAGAGAGAAGGAAGAAGAAAAAGAGGCCAGAAGGATTTAATGATGGATTCGACGATGTGGAGAGAGGAGGAGATTGACAGAGATGTCGGTGGGTGACTATCGATTGGGTAGGGATGGGGACATATTGGGTAATTTTAGATTTGTTTTAATTTAAAAATAATAATTTTAATATAAATTTTAATAAAATATAGCAAATGTCATACTTGCCCCTATAAATTTTATAATATTACTATCACATCAACATTTTCAACAATGTTAGGAATAGAGATTGACGGATGATCCAACAAAGGTAACGGAATGCCTATTCTGGGTGCAAAGTGAGGTAAATTTCAGTTCTAGGTGCATTCTGAGACTTGCTGCCTTATTTTGGGTGCATTCCAAGTACTAAGCAAAAAAAAAAAAAGGCACAAGAAGTCAGGACTCGTCCCGAATTTCCCCTCGAAACACAGGAAGAACCCTGATCCCGTCTGACAACCTAAGGAAAGGTTCCCAAATACCCTTCAATCCTTAGAAATTTTAATAATAATAAATATTTTCACTTGTCAGACAAGGGATTTAAGCACTTAAAATTCCCGTAAGTAATTACCAACCAAATACAACATAATATCAGAGCGTCTAAGTAGGATCAAGATACAAATTAGATATCCTACTCAAGTACAACTACACAGCGCAGCCGAGAGTGCTAATGCCTCTGCCTCGAGATAATGTCCGCGTCAACTCTACTGCTTGAAGGGGGTTTAAACACAAAAGTTGTGAGTGGACAAAAATAATCGTTTATAAATCATTTTCCAAGGAATATTACCTTTTTCCCCCTCCATTTATAAAACTATGCATGCATCACATAAACAGTTCATGTTATAAAAACATCATCTTTAAATCACCGGCATTTCCTTTTCTCTTTAAAACCACTCAGTAGGACTCACACAAAATCCATATAAGGAAAACACATTCTGATCCACAATCTGGTTTGAAAATCATCCTCAAAGGAATTCAAAATCATTTAATTCAACCTAGACACATAATATCTCAAATCCACTGTTCCCGACACATCCACTAGCCACTAGGGTATCCCTTGGGGTGTGCTAGTCCTGTATCACAACTCCCTGTACTATGATATCTCATCAGTCGGCAAGTATCCTCGACTATCATATCATATCATCAGCCGGTATAACCTTCGGCTATCATATCGCATCAGTCGGCATATCTCTCGACTGGCATATCATATCATTAGCCGGTATAACCTTCGGCTATCATATCGCATCAGTCGGCATATCTCTCGACTGGCATATCATATCAATTATATTGGAGGTTCACCGGGTTCACCGCTAATAACGGATCCTCGTCCCGGGTCCTGGCCTCCCTCAAATCAGAGTTTATCTTAGAGGTTCACCGGGTTCACCGCTAATAACGGATCCTCGTCCCGAGTCCTGGCCTCCCTCAAATCAGTGTTTATCTTGGAGGTTCACCGGGTTCACCGCTAATAACGGATCCTCATCCCGGGTCCTGGCCTCCCTCACATATAACCAAATCCGATAAACTCATACAACAGGGTCAAAACCCAAATCATTGACTCAATAATTTCCTCGTCAAAACGATATCAAAACTGAGTCCAAAAACCATGATATTTCTCAAATCACACTTTAATCGAAGTAGTGGAAAACATATGTCTAGTAATCATTTCTAAAATCTAGAAATTCAATGCCACAATACATAACAGTATTTACACAAAGATATTTTGATGCATGCATTTCAGTTTATAAAACCAAAGTCCACTCACAAACCTGTTCAAGCTAGCTCAATCCCGTCTCACTCGTTCCTCTGAGGTTCCCGGAATAATATCGCATGTCGAAAACAACAATCGGGATTACCGGCTAGTAATACGACTCTTAAATAACAACTTCCTAACCTCGGGAAGTCTACCCTTGCTGTTTCTAGAAAACACAGCAGCTTCGGACACTCAAAACGACCTCTAAACGATGTCCGATCAACCTGAAACTTGTACCAATAGATTCAGAACGTCGGAAACTAGTTACCACGCGTCACCGTGACGTCAGACTCGGCCCCACGCGCCGTCGGAAGGTCGGCACACGCGCCCACGCGCCCTCACGCGCCGGCCACGCGCCTGCTACAGTGTTCACGCGCCTGGACCGGTCCAACCTGGTCCAGCTCAACCTGACACGGTCCAACTCGACCCGACCGGTTCACTCAACCCGACTGGTTCAACTCGACCCAACCGGTTCAACTCGACCCGACCAGTTACTGGTGACTCACCGGAGAAGACGACCGGACTGTCGTCGCCGTCGCCGGAGGCTAGCCAGAGAAGATGACCGAACCGCCACCTCCGTCGCCGTCTGGTTCGCCGGAATCCCCCATTTCCGACCGAAACTCCAAGCTTTACAACTTCCTCAAAACTCAACCGTTTTACACAAATTTTACGTCTAAATCTATCTACTCGAACCCAGGAATCCAAACATAACCTCAAAACATCAAACACTTACCTGTGTAAGCCGGAAAATCGATCCAAAGATCCGAAACTTCCTTTACTCGGTTCGGCTTCCACAGTGATCCTCTCCTTCGATGGTTGGTACGGTTGTGATCGTGGGAAGGAGTAGAACACGATTAGTTGATCAAAACGGGAACTTGAAGCCTTGAAATCAAAGTTGACTTTTGGTTTCTCTTCGGGTATTTTCGCACGGTTTCAATGGTTTCGAGTGTGTTTCACAGAGGGAGAGAAGGAGATGAGGATGAAATGCAGATGAAAATGAAATAAATCATATTAATCTGATTTGGGTAACAAAATATCTCCCCTCCATGGAAAATTACCAAAATGCCCTTGCACATCTAGACCCATAACTTCCGTCCATGAACTCCGTTTTCCGCGTACCGCCTGTCTACGAACTCGTGAGTTCGAGACCTATGCAACGGTATCCAAAACACCACCAAAAGTGTCTCGAAACAAAACTTGATTTCCAAGCCCTTTACCGACCAAGGGTAAAATCGTCATTTTACAAAAATAATTGCATAAACCCAATAATTAAAATTCCGGGTTGTTACAATCTACCCTCCTTAAGAAATTTCGTCCTCGAAATTCATTCCTAACCATGAAACAATTGAGGATATTGTGCCCGCATTAGTTCCTCAGTTTCCCACATGGCTTCCTCCACGTTATGATTCCTCCATAACACTTTAACTAGAGGAATAGACTTTCTGCGAAGCACCTTTTCCTTCCAATCCAGAATTTGCACCAGTTGCTCCTCAAACGTCAAATCATCTTTCAGCTCAAGTGGTTGCTCTTTCAACACATGAGACTCATCAAACAGATATTTCCGGAGCAAAGATACATGAAAGACATCATGAACTCTGGATAATTCCGAGGGTAAAGAAATACGATATGCCACTGGTCCTATCCTCTCAAAAATCTCATACAGACCAATGTAACGAGGACTTAGTTTTCCTCGTCTACCAAAACGTACCACTCCTTTCCATGGAGATAGTTTTAAGAACACCCAATCACCTACCTCAAACTCAAGGTCTCTGGTTCGATGGTCTGCATAGCTCTTCTGGCGATCCTGGGATGTTTTCAACCTTTCTCTGATGATTTTAATCTTTTCCTCAGTCAAATCCACCAATTCGGGTGTTAACAGTCTTCTTTCACTTATTTCACTCCAGCACAAAGGTGTTCTGCACTGCCTCCCATATAGTACCTCGAAAGGTGACATCCCAATACTCGACTGGTAACTGTTATTATATGCAAATTCCATCAGAGACAAGTGTGAATCCCAGTTCCCTTTAAACTGTAGTACACAAGCTCTCATCATATCCTCCAAAACCTGGATTGTTCTCTCTGACTGACCATCCGTCTGAGGATGAAAGGCTGTACTGAAATGCAATGTCGTGCCAAAAACCTTCTGTAAACTCCTCCAAAACCTGGAGGTAAACCTAGGATCTCTGTCCGAAACAATAGACTCTGGAGTCCCATGCAGCCATATGATCTCATCCACGAATAATTTGGCATACCGACTCATCCGAAAATCTTCTCGCACTGGCAAGAAATGTGCAGACTTCGTAAGTCTATCCACAATTCCTGGGTGGTACTCAATAGTACAATCATAATCCTTTATCAACTCAAGCCACCTTCTCTGCCTCAAATTCAGGTCCTTCTGGGTGAATAAGTACTTTAAACTCTTATGGTCGGTGAAGATTCGACACGTCTCCCCGTACAAATAATGTCTCCATATTTTCATTGCATGCACCACTGCAGCCAACTCCAAATCATGTGTGGGGTAATTCATCTCATGGGGTTTAAGTTGTCTGGAAGCATACGCTATCACTTTCCCATGCTGCATCAGCACACAGCCAATACCCCGCATTGATGCATCACTATATACCTCAAAACCCCTGTTACCATCTGGAAGGGTTAATACTGGAGCAGAAGTCAACCTTCTCTTTAGCTCCTGAAAGCTCTGCTCACAATCAGCATCTCAGTCAAACTTGACTCCTTTCTTAGTCAACCGAGTCAATGGACCTGCTATCGTAGAAAATCCTTCTACAAACCGCCGATAATATCCTGCTAAACCCAGAAAACTCCTCACTTCTGTCACTGTCCTCGGTTGCTCCCAGTTTGCCACTGCCTCCACTTTTTGGAGATCTACGCTGATACCCTCAGCCGAAATCACATGACCCAAGAATCAAATTTCGGTCAACCAAAACTGGCATTTACTGAACTTGGCAAACAAATGCTTTTTCCTAAGCATATTCAGCACCAACCTCAAGTGCTTCTCATGTGCCTTGGCACTCCTTGAATACACCAAGATATCGTCGATGAACACAATTACAAATCGATCCAAATACTTTTGGAACACTCTGTTCATCAAATCCATGGGCATTAGTCAACCCGAAAGGGATCACCAGGAACTCATAATGACCATACCGAGTCCTGAAAGCTGTTTTCTGAACATCCTCTTCCCGTATCCTCAACTGATGGTACCCGGATCGAAGGTCAATTTTCGAAAAATACTTTGCCCCTTTCAGTTGATCAAATAAATCGTCAATCCTTGGCAGAGGATACTTATTTTGTACCGTCACTCTATTTAACTGCCGGTAGTCGATACACAATCTCAGACCACCATCCTTTTTCCTCACAAATAATACCGGCGCACCTCATGGTGAAACACTTGGGCGAATAAATCCCATATTCACCAAGTCCTGCAACTGAGTCTTTAACTCTCGCAATTCTGCCGGTGCCATCCTATACGGTGCATGTGAGATAGGTTGAGTACCTGGCAAAAGCTCGATGGTGAACTCAATCTCACGGTGTGGTGGTAATCCTCGAAGATCATCTGGAAACACATCAGAGAATTCACTCACCACAGGAATATCCTCCACTCTCATCAGAGTATCCCGAGAATCAAACACATGAGCCAAGTAACCCTCACAACCTTTCCTCAACAATCTCTCAGCGGTCAACACTGATATCAGTCCATAGGGTAGTACCCTACGATCTCCCCGAAATGTAAGTTCCGGTAATCCTGGACTCCGAAAAACTATTGTCTTGTCGTAACAGTCTATGGAGGCATGGTGCATGGACAACCAATCCATCCCCAGAATCACATCATACTAAAAAATATCTAAGGGAATTAAATCTGCCTCCAAACCATGGCCTTCAACCATCACCGGACAACTACGAATCACGAGGTTCGCCACTAACATATCCCCGGTAGGAGTACAAATACCCATGTCCCAACCAATAGGGGACAATTCTCTATCCGCAAACAGTGTAAAACCCCGAGAAATAAAAGAATGAGTTGCTCCCGGATCTAATAAAACACAAGCATTGCGGTTGAAAATAGATAACGTACCCGTGACCACCTCCGGTGATACTCGAGCCTCCTGTTGCGTCATGGCAAAAACTCAAGCTGGTGTACCCGAAGATCGACCACGATCCCCATACCTGCCTCTAGCCCTGCTGGTCCCACTAGCTCTACTAGCCCCACTGAAATGGGTCTGACTCCCAGTTGCAGTATCAAACATCTGTCCTGTCCTCGGGCTAGGATCAGTCGCACCACGACCAAAGGAACTACTGCCCGGACGACGTTGTGGACAGAATCTCTTGATGTGACCAGTCTCCTCACAGAAATAACAAATGGAATCACTGAAGCCACTAGATATGCCACCCTGTCTTCTGTTGAACTGCACTGAGGCACCGCTAGACTGGGCATAAGATTGTCGTGCCTGACCAGCTCCGCCACTGCCTGTATTAGATCTCGCATTCCCAGAAGATCCAGAACTATGACTGCCTCTTTTTGATGGTCCCTGACTAGAGGTCCTGCAGTCCAGTGATCTCGACGTCTCCTGTACCCACTGTACTGCTGCGGAATTGGGAAACCCAAACTCAACTCTACTCGGGCTGCAGCATCAGCCAAAGTCCTCAAGGAAGTGTGATCCATAGACGTAACTGCTGACCGAATCTCACTCCGCAGTCCACTTTCGAATCTGTGGCACTTGTCTAACTCGGCCGCCACCAAAGTCGGTGCAAAGCGACTCAGCGCTATGAATCTTTGTTCATACTGGGCCACAGTCATGTCTCCTTGCTGTAAATGCAAGAACTCGGCCACCTTAACATTCCGGTGTGAGCGAGGGTAAAATTGCTCCAAGAAGCGTTCCCGGAAAGTCTGCCAAGTAAGCGTATGGACATTCCAGCCTGACACCTCCAATGAGTGCCACCAGTGGTAAGCAAAACCACCTAGTAAAAATGTAGCCAACAGAACTCTCTCCTCTAGAGGACATCTCATAATCAAAAACACCCGCTCCATGCGAGTAATCCACTCCTCAGCCTCATCTGGACTAGACTCGCCCATAAATATCGTCGCCACCAATCTCTGGGCTCTCTCAATATCAGAGACTTCATGAGAAGCTCTATCCTGGAGTACAGAAGCTAAAGTCTGACCCAGCTGTTCCAGTGTCTGCCTCAAATCAGGCTCCACTGCAGGTTCATGGTCATCTCCACCATTCCCCGACCGTTGACGGAACTCTCGTCTCAGAGGCATTATACGCTGAAAAGAAGTTGTAAACCATTAATACCAAAATTTCACATGTACACTAGATGTACGGTCTACAGGAATTTAACCTAGTGCTCTGATACCAATTGTCAGGACCCGTCCCGAATTTCCCCTCGAAACCCGGGAAGAACCCTGATCCCGTCTGACAACCTAAGGAAAGGTTCCCAAATACCCTTCAATCCCTAGAAATTTTAATAATAATAAATACTTTTACTTGTTAGACAAGGGATTTATGCACTTAAAATTCCCGTAAGTAATTACCAACCAAATACAACATAATATCAGAGCGTCTAAGTAGGATCAAGATACAAATTAGATATCCTACTCAAGTACAACTACACAGCGCAGCCGAGAGTGCTAATGCCTCTGCCTCGAGATAATGTCCGCGTCAACTCTACTGCTTGAAGGGGGTTTAAACACAAAAGTTGTGAGTGGACAAAAATAATCGTTTATAAATCATTTTCCAAGGAATATTACCTTTTTCCCCCTCCATTTATAAAACTATGCATGCATCACATAAACAGTTCATGTTATAAAAACATCATCTTTAAATCACCGGCATTTCCTTTTCTCTTTAAAACCACTCAGTAGGACTCACACAAAATCCATATAAGGAAAACACATTGTGATCCACAATCTGGTTTGAAAATCATCCTCGAAGGAATTCAAAATCATTTAATTCAACCTAGACACATAATATCTCAAATCCACTGTTCCCGACACATCCACTAGCCACCAGGGTATCCCTTGGGGTGTGCTAGTCCTGTATCACAACTCCCTGTACTATGATATCTCATCAGTTGGCAAGTATCCTCGACTATCATATCATATCATCAGCCGGTATAACCTTCGGCTATCATATCGCATCAGTCGGCATATCTCTCGACTGGCATATCATATCATTAGCCGGTATAACCTTCGACTATCATATCGCATCAGTCGGCATATCTCTCGACTGTCATATCATATCATTAGCCGGTATAACCTTCGGCTATCATATCGCATCAGTCGGCATATCTCTCGACTGGCATGTCATATCAATTATATTGGAGGTTCACCGGGTTCACCGCTAATAACGGATCCTCGTCCCGGGTCCTGGCCTCCCTCAAATCAGAGTTTATCTTAGAGGTTCACCGGGTTCACCGCTAATAACGGATCCTCGTCCCGAGTCCTGGCCTCCCTCAAATCAGTGTTTATCTTGGAGGTTCACCGGGTTCACCGCTAATAACGGATCCTCATCCCGGGTCCTGGCCTCCCTCACATATAACCAAATCCGATAAACTCATACAACAGGGTCAAAACCCAAATCATTGACTCAATAATTTCCTCGTCAAAACGATATCAAAACTGAGTCCAAAAATCATGATATTTCTCAAATCACACTTTAATCGAAGTAGTGGAAAACATGTGTCTAGTAATCATTTCTAAAATCTAGAAATTCAATGCCACAATACATAACAGTATTTACACAAAGATATTTTGATGCATGCATTTCAGTTTATAAAACCAAAGTCCACTCACAAACCTGTTCAAGCTAGCTCAATCCCGTCTCGCTCGTTCCTCTGAGGTTCCCGGAACAATATCGCCTGTCAAAAACAACAATCGGGATTACCGGCTAGTAATACGACTCTTAAATAACAACTTCCTAACCTCGGGAAGTCTACCCTTGCTGTTTCTAGAAAACACAGCAGCTTTGGACACTCAAAACGACCTCTAAACAATGTCCGATCAACCTGAAACCTATACCAACAGATTCAGAACGTCGGAAACTAGTTACCACGCGTAGCCGTGACATCAGACTCGGCCCCACGCGCCTGGACCGGTCCAACCCGGTCCGGCTCAACCTGACCCGGTCCAACTCGACCCGACCGGTTCACTCAACCCGACCGGTTTAACTCGACCCAACCGGTTACCGGTGACTCGCCGGAGAAGATGACCGGATTGTCGTCGCTGTCGCCGGAGGCTGGCCGGAGAAGATGACCGGACCGCCACCTCCGCCGCCGTCTGGTTCGTCGGAATCCCCCATTTCCAACCGAAACTCCAAGCTTTACAACATCCTCAAAACTCAACCGTTTTACACAAATTTTACGTCTAAATCTATCTACTCGAACCCAGGAATCCAAATATAACCTCAAAACATCAAACACGTAACTGTGTAAGCCGAAAAATCGATCCAAAGATCCGAAACTTCCTTTACTCGGTTCGGCTTCCACCGTGATCCTCTCCTTCGATGGTTGGTACGGTTGTGATCGTGGGAAGGAGTAGAACACGATTAGTTGATCAAAATGGGAAGTTGAAGCCTTGAAATCAAAGTTGACTTTTGGTTTCTCTTTGGGTATTTTCGCACGGTTTCAATGGTTTCGGGTGTGTTTCACAGAGAGAGAGAAGGAGATGAAGATGAAATGAAGATAAAAATGAAATAAATCAGATTAATCTGATTTGGGTAACAAAATATCTCCCCTCCATGGAAAATTACCAAAATGCCCTTGCACATCTAGACCCATAACTTCCGTCCACGAACTCCGTTTTCCGCGTACCGCCTGTCTACGAACTCGTGAGTTCGAGACCTATGCAACGGTACCCAAAACACCACCAAAAGTGTCTCGAAACAAAACTTGATTTCCAAGCCCTTTACCGACCAAGGGTAAAATCGTCATTATACAAAAATAATTGCATAAACCCAATAATTAAAATTCCGGGTTGTTACACAAGATGGCTACATTTTTAAAAGGTTGTGCCGCATGGCACCTTCCAATTGGCTGCCACAAGTAGCCATGGGGATGTTTTGCTGCTGCACGTGGGCTGTGCAATTTGTAAGATATGGGCCATGAGCCTAGCTCCGGTGGGAACAAAGGCAAGTCTAGCCCTTGGGCAATCCTTTGCCTGGGCAAGAATCAATGGGCTAGAAGCTGAATTGCAAAGGCTGGGGGCCAGCCACTACCTTGCCCGGTACAAGTTTTGCCGGTTAGAACGGCTCTCATAGGACTCAAATTTTCCAGTGTAGGGTGGGAATTTGATCCCTAGCTATAAACAGGAATTAAATTAAATTTTTCCAATCTACTGAGAAAGACCTTAATAACTATGAAGATTGGAGATTTCGGGTTAAGACCTACTTGTTGGCCGAAAATTTGGTGACATTTTGGAAGCCACCAATTAATGAATTAATTACCTCCTAGACAAGCAGATGGTCAACCAGGTCAAAACAACAAAAAATATGACGTAAAAAAAATAAATTATATTACAAGATAAAAAGATAAAATGCAAGTATTATTTCTAAAAGATGCAAGCATTATTTCTAAAAGTTAAATGATATTATCATTAAAAAAAACACATGTTGGCAGAAAAGTGTGCTATATATAAAGGTAGAAGCCATTTCTTAAAAAAAGAGCATTGCATGGGCGTACACTTTTGACCAAGTCGGACAATTTTGTTAAAGAAGGGAATATAGCTCTTTTCTTTTCCTTTTTTTTTCCGAAGCACATGAACGCTTTATAGGAATTGATAATAAAAATAGCCATATCATGCTTCATTTTGCCATAGAATCTCGTCAACAGAAAGTTCACGATCTTACATATCGTCTTATTGAAAGTGTCCGACTTAAAAATATAGCAATAGCATCTGTAGATAACTTTGGAAATACTTTGCTGCATATGGTTGGGAGGTTTACAACATATGGTGATGGCGATGGTAGGTCCTGCAGCTCTTGATGTTGTCAATGGTGATGGTATGACACCACGTGAATTATTTACAAATAACCACAAGGAATTAGTGAAAAAGGGAGAAAAGTCGACGAAAGAGACATCAACTTCGTGTACAGTTGTAGGTGCTCTTATTGTTACAATAATGATGTTTGCTGCAGCATTCACAATTCCTGGTGGAAATAATGGAGATACCGGCCTTCCTAGATTTTTAAGGAAAAAGGTTTTCACCATTTTTATTATTTAAGATGCTATATCCCTCTTTTCGTCTATAACTTGTGTGATAATATTTCCGGAATCCTTGCAACACGTTATGCAGAAGATGATTCCTTCAAATCATTGCCCAGAAAAATGATATTAGGCCTTTTCACCCTTTTTGTAGCTATTGTCACTATGATGATGGATTTTTCACGTGCCCTATCCTATACATCTTACTTCATGAAAACTTATTCATTGTTTTTCCAGTTGTTTAATTTGTTGTCTAATGTCCCAATTGCCTCATCTCATATATGTGGATGCAGTTTCCCTTTCTAATTCAGATATTCAATTCTACTTATGGAGAAGGCATCTTTGAGAAGAAGGTCGTCAAAACTAATTGGGATTAAATCCTCTCTTACTCATGCATGCTAATTAATGCGCTGGTTTTGTTTCACTTTAAACAAAAGACCATGTATATGTCTGCGCAAATCCATAATAAAATTGAATTTCAATATCCATCATATCATTCTCTAGTTTTTCTTTCCCTGAGTGAATTTTTAATTTTAGTTATTTGGTTTTGCTCATTTCTTATTGATTTGATGCCTATTTTCCCGCTTAAAATTTTTCCATATGTCAAATAAATTAATTCATGATTTCCTTTTATATGTAATTATTTCTTATGAGAGAGAAAAATAACTTAATAATTTACTTAACAAAATATCACCCTTTTTCGTATTTCAATCATAAAATTAAAAGTTATTCAAAACTGAAAATGGAATGTGGATTATCAAACCCCCCTTTTAGTAATCCTATTATTCTCCATCAACAATTTTTGATTACTGATGAACAAATTAACTCTTTTTCAACTGTTGATAAAATAGTATATATAGGAAGACAAAATATAAGACTAGAAGTTCAGTTATATATATATATATATATATAGCTCATATAGCTACTGCAACCTTTTGAAAATTGCCCCTACTCAATCTCAATCTGTTCGTAGTTATATGGTTTTTTTATTTTTTTGGACTGCAAATGTGTTTATATAGAAGCCAAACAAGGCAAATAGCTACAAACAAGCCGCAAGCAAAGCGACACAGCTTAAAAAAGCAGAGACTAAAAACACTTGAAGCAAAGAAAGGAAAACGCTGCAAAGCAAAAAAACAACAGTAGCTGAGCAGAGACCACAAAACCAGGTTGCCGTCCCGCCCAAACCACCTAGCTATAACTCTGACCGTGGGCAAGGCAGCCCGTCTTTGAAAAGCACATGCACCAGGGACGATGGGGGTCGGTTAATCCATGCCTGATCATCGCACAGCGCCCTCTTCATATAAGATACAACGGCATCTGCAGCCTGGTTTGCTGTCCTAGGAGCCCAATTCCGAGATAAGTTGAGGAAAGAGCGAGCCAAGGACCTAATCTGTACCAGGATGGGATAAATCTTCCACCTTCCACGAGCAATACTTCCTTTCAAGGTCTTCACCACTTCCAAAGAATCAGAGTCAAAAACCACCCTCCCGAAACCCTGATCAACTGCAAACCGACAACGATCGAGGGCAGCCATAGCTTCAGCCTCCACAGCAGACTCAGCGCTGTTTTTCCTTCCCGCAGCCGCTTGGAACTCCCCATTTTCGTCCCTGCAAACCACCCCAATTCCAACCCTCTTCGATTCTCTATCCCATGACACATCCACATTAATCTTTATAGACCCTCTTGGGGGCTTTGCCTAACTCCCATTTCGGTAGACCTGGTCACAGGAGGAACTACAATCAGAGCACATTTCCTCTTGACTGATTCCAGGCAATCCAATTGGAGGTTTGTAATCCTTTTGATTGCAAGGCTTGAATTCAAGGGCTTATTATTGAAGATGAAAGCACACCTGCATTTCCAAATAATCCAACATGATATTGCAACCAAAAACATTACCCAATTTGGTTCCTCCACCAGCCTAAAGGAGGGGGCAGTAACAGCAGAGAACCAATTCACAAAAGTTGTTATGGTTTGTGGATTAACACAATAAGAAAGAGGTCCACCAAACCAGATTTTCCTGGCATGATCACACAAAAGCAGCATATGCTCAATTGTTTCAGGCTCTTTTTGGCAGATGATGCAGATTGGGGAATTTCCCAGGTGTCGACGATAGAGGAGCTCACTTGTTGGAAGAATAGCCTTGACTCCTTTCCAAAGAAAGCACTTAAAACTTTTGGTAACAGATGCCCCCTCCAGATAGTCCTCCAAATTTCCTTCGGGATCCTGCAAGAAGAGGAAGGATTGCGAGCCAAACCATGCGGTCTTGAGCCTCGAATCCCATCATACCCAGCCTTAACAGAGAAAGCCCCATTTCGTGCACCAGGCCAGATTAAACGGTCCTTCTCACGAGCCCTTCTTATGGGTATTGCCCCAATAGCCTCCCTATCACTCACTGAAGTCACTTCAGAGATACCTCTCAAGGCCCAGCTAGCCTCATCAAAGTTTATATGAGAGCACACTCTAGCATTCAAATGAACTTCCACGCCCTTAGGAGGATGAAGGCTCGCATCAGCAATTCCAGGAATCCACCTGTCCTGCCAAATTTTGACCTCAGACCCATCGATTACCTGCCACAACGCCCCATTGTTCACAATCTCTTTCCCTTCAAGGATACTTGCCCAAGCCCACGAGGCACTTCCTCCTTTCTTTGCATCCATCAGAGAGTAGTTACGGAAGTACCTGCTCTTTAAATTCTGGGCCCAGAAAGAAGTTGGTTGCTTCAGCAGCCTCCAAAACTGCTTTTCCAGCATAGCACGATTAAAATCCACCAGGTTACGAAAACCCAACCCACCTTCTGATTTTGGCAACCCCAATTCCTTCCAGCTGACCCAGTGGATCTTGTTACCTCCATTTGATTGGCCCCATAAAAAATTTGCCAACAGAGAATCAATCTCAGAACATAGAGTGACCGAGAACTTAAACACCTCCATGGGAAACGATGGAACAGCCATAGCAACATATTTTATCAGAACCTCCTTTTCGGCCTGATTTAACAGGCGTTGTTTCCACCCTCCAACCTTTTGCATGATCCTCTCCTTTATGAAAAGTAACGCCTCTCTTTTTGACCTCCCCCACATCGTCGAAAGACCAAGATACTTGCCTAGATCCTCAGTCACCGTCACCCCCAAAACCTGGCCCATTTGGGAACAAAGATGATCAGGCGTGTTGGAGCTGAAGAAGAGATTGGACTTCTCAAAATTTACCTTTTGTCCAGAAGCCGAGCAATAAACCTCCAATATCATTGCCACTGCATTGCAATTTTGGTTTGTTGCCTTCAAGAAAAGGAGAGAGTCGTCCGCAAAAAACAAATGGGACAGTTGGGGGCCACTCTCATGAAACCTCAAACCATGAATAACACCAAGTTCCACCGCACCATTTAGCATCGATGATAGCACATCGCATACCAAAATAAAGAGGTAGGGAGAAATGGGGTCACCTTGACGTAAGCCCCGTGAGAGAGAGAAACGAGAGCCAGGTTTTCCATTCACTAGCACAACGAAATTTACTGAAATGACACACTTCATGATCAACGACACCCAATCACTGCATAAACCCAGCCTTACAAGCACAAATTCTAGGAAATACCACTCAATAGTCATACGCCTCGTTCATATCCAATTTTTAGCCCATTTCATAAATCTTTGATTTCTTCCTGAACATCAATGCGTGAAATGCTTCATGTGCCACCAGGATGTTGTCATGTATCTGTCTACCACCTATGAAAACGCTCTGCTGAGGAGACACAATGCTTGGGAGAATAGGTTTCAGTCTGTTTGCCAATATCTTTGAAATCACTTTGTATGAGAAGTTGCACAGAGAGATGGGTCTTAGTTGAGTAACCTGCTTAGGGTGAGGAATCTTTGGGATCAACACAATATTAGTGTTTGAGAGGCCTATCAGATTATCTCTTCCATTGAAAAAATTCAGCGCCAAAGCGCAGAGGTCCACCTTCACAATATCCCAATAGTTCTGATAAAAGATGCCAGAGAAACCGTCCGGCCCTGGTGCTTTGTCTGCACCCAGTTCAAAAACAACTCCCTTAATCTCCTTCTCTGTAACTGGAACATTTAAGCCATCATTCATCTGACAAGTAATCATAATCTTGATAAACGGAGCAATATCCTCCCCACTCCCTACTCCCCTCCGACAAGAAAATATTATAAAAATACTTTTCCACATGCGTTCTAATCCTGTTATCCTCATAGATCCAGCCCATCATCGCATCTCGTTCTCGTTAGTCTATTCGACCTCCTCCTTAGCAACGTTGAGTGGTGGAAGAAGGATGTATTGGCATCCCCTTCCAGAAGCCACTTAACCCTCTATCTTTGTTTCCAATAGCATTCTTCCCTTTTCCATAAACTTTCTACTTCAGCTTGAACTTGGCCAAATTGAGTTTCATTTTTTCCCCAATCCTCCTGGAGGTCGCATAGACTCAGCAGTAACTCATCAATTCTACTTCTATTGTTTGGGAACTTACACCTGCTCCACTCCACCAAACCCTCTCTGCAGTTTCCCAGCTTAGAAATCCAAGCCCTTAGCTGAACGCGAGACACATAGTTCTCCCAGCTTCTCGCAACAACATCTTTGCAATCCCTTTCTTTAACCTAATAGGCATCAAACTTGAAGAGCTTTTTTGGCTTTGATCTGGTAGGAAGCGTTTGTACTAGGAGGGGGAAATGATCAGAACCTACCATAGGGAGATGAGATATGGAGGCAGTTGGCCAGAGTTCCTACCACCTAGTATTCATCAAGCCACGATCCAGACACTCTGAATTACCACCCCTTCTGCCCGAATACCTTTCCAAGTATATTTTGAGCCTTTAAATCCCATATCAAACAGAGCTGCCTTGTCCATAAACTCCAATAAGTATCTTTTCCTATTAATGCCCTCAATTCTATTGGTACTTAAGTTGTACACTAGGCATCCAGGTGGCTAAATCTGAGTCAAGTAAGCAAAGGAGGTGTGCACAGCTGTGAAGAATCAGTTACAATAGAAAGCAGTGTGTGTGTGTTAGAACCTAACTTGGCGTCCAAGTCTAGAGGAGCCGTGTGGGATGTAGCGTCATCACATTAACAGATTGTAATAGAGAATGTAATAGGTGTGTAAAAGTGTAATCTGTAAGCAATTCAATCATTATTGAATAATTTCTCTCTGTCACATCAGAGAGATCAAACAAACCCAGCAGAAATTCATAGAAACCATCTATCAAACAGTTGGTGTGCAACATACAATATCATCCTATTCTCTACAGAAATTGAATCAAGTTTTCATCACCCCGAAGGATTCATTCCTACATCTAAACACAATCAATTGAATTCTGTAATCAAAACCAAAATCAAATCAGAGTTTAGTTAGAGAACTTACCCGAATTTGAAGAATCCTCTTCCGACTGCATCCGAGCTGCTGAAATCAACAAATTCTTCCTCCGATCTTCTCATTTGCCCATAGGTACTCGTTGAAGTCCCCTGCACAAATCCAAGGCCCATCCTTAATCGACTGCTTCCCACCAAGCCACTCCCAAAAGTCTTTCTTTTCCTCTCTATATGGAGTACCGTACACCCAAGACCCATACCACCGTAAACCACTTTCTTTCAACTTAATAGTCGTATCAAGTAAGTTCTTAGAGGCATAACTTACTGATATCTCCACACTATTGTCCCACCACAAGCAGATTCCATATGCACAGCCCTCAGGAGGGAAGTCATAACATTTGTAGTACCCCAATTCCTTTCCAGTAGCATGCACTCTATCGTGTTTCATCTTCGTCTCCACTAGAAACACGATAGCAGGTCTGGTTTTTCGAGTGATTTCCCGGAGGTATCGAACTGTCAGGTCAAGTCCCAGCCCCTGACAGTTCCAAATCAACATGTTCATTAATTCTTTGCAGCTGCACCGGTCCAGCCGCCATCAATTTCTTTCATAACCCTACTCCCACTCTCACTTCCCCTAAGCCCTGCATCACTAGCTGACCCATAAGCCTCCTCAAGGTGGATAACAAGGTCTTCTGGTCTCAGATACGCCAGTCCTCCTCTTCTTTCCTCGGATTTCTTCTTTAGCGTTGAGCCAAAACCTAAAAGTATCAAGGCAGTAACAAAGAGCGCAAGCAAACAAGGGAGGTGGATGGAAACTGTTTTCCGTATTTTCTCTGGTTGTAGTCTCTGTTTTTGGGCTTTTTGTTTGAGTAGCCATGGTGGTTTGAAAAGGAGGCGGGTAGAGTTTAGTTAAACACGATGGTTACTAAAAAGAAAAATGTATCACTACACTTGTGTCACACATATAAATTTTCAATTTTCAGATCAGAGAGAGATTTGTTTTTCAGACATATCCTCAAACTACGAACGAGAGAATCAATTATTGATGAGCCAATTAAAGAGTCTGCTTCTACTCCTTGTGGTCCTACCTCTCCTAAGGAGCCTATTCTTAGGGACTGAAATCCTACGAGGGAGCCTACTCTTAGGGACTGAAATCCTCCGAGGTAGCCTACTCCTCCTTGGGAATCTCCTATTATTCACTACAAGCGACCTCGTAGTAAAAGCTCAAGTAAGTATAAAAAAAAACCCCCTTATACTATATTAATTTATTTATAAATTTTCAATCAAATAGCTTACTGTATAGGTAGTAAATAAAAATATCTATAAGTTATGATGGACAACAACAGAAGACTCGAAAAAGAACAAGGCTTCTTGATGATGTGGTTGAAGATGATTTGAGTTGGTTGGAATACCTCCCGTTACTCGTATCGTTGATATAATGATAATGGTGGTGGTGCTTGTGGTAATTTGGATTTGGACGATGACATTCTTATTGATGAGGATGAGGAAGTCGATGAGTGAAGTGCATGAAGGTTTTAATGATAGTTTTTTGTGTTAGTCACTGTAAACTTTGTTGGATTTCTATTTGAATTTGTTAAACTTGTTAATAAAGTTGAACTATTTTTTTTCTAATGCCTCTGATTTGATGAAAATTAGAATTTTTTTATTGTCTTAAGTAAATACCATATTTTATTTCACTTCAATATTTTTTTATTCATTGTGCTTACGCTACCGTCGGGTAACTATAATCAAACGGCCGGTTTTCAAAAATTCCAAATTTTCCCCTAATTTTTCACGAAATTTCAAATTTCCATCGTGGTGTTACCCGACGGCCATTTTAACCTTTACCCAACTGACTACCGACCGGGTATATTACCCGGCAGATATCGTAAATGTTACCCGATGGACCCTGCTCCTAAATTTTTGCCCGATGGATACCTTAACATAACCCGACGAATTTCAAAGATTTTACCCGACGGTAACTAAAAAGTTACCCGACGATATTATGTAAAAGTTACCCGACGAATATAGGACCAAATACCCGACGAATAAGCACTGGTTTTTAATACCCGACGTGTCATTAAAGTGGTACCCGACGGACGTATTCGTCGGGCAACAGACAATCTGATACTTAAATCAGACCGACTCTTCTTCTTCTTCCTTCTTCTTCATTTTTTGAAATTTCCACCGAGCCGAAAACTGCCGACCCATTCTTCCTCTTGCTCTACGACCCGAAAACTTCGTCATTTTCAACCTTTCCAAGCTGCCAACCCATTCTTCCTCTTGTTATCCGACCCGAAAACTTCGTCATTTTCAACCTTTCCAAACAGCCTACCCATTCTTCCTCAAGCCGTCGGCCAAGCAGTCAAGGACACCGTGATGGTTAATTTTATATTAATTAATTTATATTTGTTATTGTAGATGTCGTATCGCACCTTAATCACGTCTAGGTCTCGCCCTTGCCCTGATCCCGTTGATGATCATGAGCCGGAGGAGGCAGCCCCGGACTCGGTTGCCTCAACAGCGACGTCCGTTCAGGCACCGCCGTCGATCTATATGAGACCCGGTGCCCGATCGGCTCGTCGATAACATAGTAAGAAACAGGGGGAACCCCGTACCGACCCCCAGCCCTCACAGGATGACGTCAGGCCGGCAAAACAGGCTCTAATGTCGGATCACTCCCTAAGGGTAAGCTCATTATTTTGTTTATTTAACCAACCGTTTTTATTTGCTAGTCATTTTATTTACTAATGCTCATCGAATTTGCAGGTAGGTCGGTGAACGTGCGCGGGATAAACCGGGGTTTGACATCCCAGCGGGTTTGCAGGACAACAAATGCAAAGATACTGGTGGTGTAAGTGCCGCGCCTCCGGTCCGCGCCTGTAAAAATTCACAGCCTCCTGGTTCATGACATTGGTGCGATTCTTCGCACCAAGTTACTGATGATAGGGGAGACTTTTCGAACCTAAACCCCAGAGGAGATCACGCGTTGTTGGGGCGAGTTATAGGTATATTTTTTTCCCATTTTTAACATTAATTTCAAATTTTATAATTATTTTACTAACTTTAATAATAGACTGCAGATTAATTTTGAGTTCGACTTGGAGAACGTCGAGCTCAGTACATACCTGTGCCACCACTGGCTGTTACGGTACGCCAACTGGAAGTATGAGCTCCACAAGTACTTCTTGACTTGCCCGTCTCCGGAGGAAGCTCGGGCAAATCCTCCGGAGGAGTTGGACGGGGCGAAACTGCCAGGGTGGTTGTGGTTGGACGGGGCGAAACTGCCAGGTTGGTACGTATTATCTATTTAATTAATTAAATTATTTAATTTTTATGTTATTTTCCATTTTAAAATCTAATTTTTGGTTTTACAAATGAATAGCAGAAAATCGATTGCCAACAAATCGAACCAGGAGCGAAAAAATTCAACCACCATGGGGGGCCGCGATCCTTATCGTCCTGGCAGGAGGATCGGCGTATCGCCGGGTCGATTTCTCAGAGGTGGATGCCGAGGAGCAGGTGTACGCTGGATCGGGGGATAAAAAGGCTAATAGAATTCACGTAAGTATATTTTTTGAAGATTAAACATTTTTCCTGAATTTGATAATTATATTTCTAATTAATATTTATTCGAATTTGTAGGATGCGATGCAGCAAGACGTCCAGCAGACACAAGCTGAGCTCACCCAACAACATCCGGATGTGCCGTTGGAGCAGCAGCTCCCTAACGTCGATATGTCGATCGCTATTCTGGAGCAGCAACTTGGGAGGCGCCCAGGGAGGGTCGTTCGGGGGGCGGGCGGCGGGAATGTGCTGGTTGTCTCTCAGTCGTCGTCTTCATCTCGGATAGGCAATACCCAGGAGACGTCGGACCTAAGGAGAAACTTCGATATCCTCCAGGCCGAAAATGCTCAGCTAAAAACCCAATTCGTGGAGATGCAAGTCCAAAACCAACAAATCAAGAGTGCCCTTGACAGCATCTTTCAACATTTGGGTGACCGTGGATTGGATGCCATTTTCTCACCGCCCACCCAACAGCCCCCTTAGGATCTCGACCACTTTGACCCCTCGACTAATTGTTAGAGTGTACTATATATACAATATTTTTATAGTTTTAATGATGTCAAAATATTACATTCATTTTTTTTTAATATTAATTTAATTTTGATTCTTTTTATTAAAATTTTTAATTATATTTTTTAATTAAAATTTTTATTTTTTATTATTTAATTAAATATTTTATTAAAAAATATATTAAATATGGAAAGCTTACTCGACGCACAGTCATTCCATCGGGCATAAAAATGAGATTTTTTAAAACTGTACCCGACTAAAGGGGGAAATGTTACCCGACGGGTGTGTAACACGTTATCTGACGGACATATATAACGTTACCCGACGGGTTTTGTAACACGTTACCCGACGGACATATATAACGTTACCCGACGGGTTGTGTAACACGTTACCCGACGGACATATATAATGTTACCCGACGGATTTTGTAACACGTTACCCGACGGCCATATATAACGTTCCCGACGGGTGTATATAACGTTACCCGACGGGTGTATATAACGTTACCCGACGGGTGTATATAACTTTACCCGACGGGTCTATATAACGTTACCCGACGGATCGTATTACCTTACCCGACGGTAATAAGATATTGACTTTATGTTGTTCGACGACGGTATCAACGACAAACACTACCGCCGGGCATAATGAAATTGCTCGACGAGTACACTGTGCTCGTCGAGTAACAACAAAGCCCGACTGCGATAGCCCAACGCCTGTTACCCGACGGGGAATTTCCGTTGTTAGTATTACTCAACAGAAGTGTTTTGTTGCTCGGTGACATCATTTCGTCGGGCAACGTTGAGTTTTTTGTAGTGGCTAATGACAATGTTTTTAAGATAATCTGAATCATCTTCCTCATTCAATCTCATTGTATAAAAATAATAAAAATACTATAATTGTCATTCTAGTATACTATAATATAGGGGAATATAATATATTTTTTTTAAATAAGCATGACGTTTCATCCGTACATCACAAGTTTGGGTACTAATTATATAACATTAATTAAACAATAATCTTGCAAAGTAGGCTGCATTTTGCAGGCTTATTAAAACATTCATAAAGCATGACTAAGAGCAGATTTGAGAAATCAATTAATAAAACAGTATTAATTAAAAATTTTAATTCTATACAATACTCAGAAGTTTGGCTACATCTTGAGGGAAAGGGTATGTAGTATACTCATAAGTCATTTGATATTAATTAATAAAGAGTAATCTTACAAAAGGCTGCATTTTAAAGAGACTGCATCTTATATATGTTCTACTTTTTTTTTTTTTAAGGTAATTTAGTAAAGGATAATTAAAATGAGAATTTAAACTATTTCCATTTCATAATTCTCAAGTTATTTCAAGCACTCAAAGGGATTCACTTTCATGATTCCTAGCTCAATTTTCAAGTTAGGTAGCTCCTAAACTTGTGCTGCAGCCTATAAATTTGAAGATTGCCTCGACTCAATATCTGTAACAATTTGAAATACCTTGTTATACTTAGTAGCTTTTGAAGATTGCCCCAACTCAATACCTGTGAGTATTTGAAGTAGCTATAGTTGATTAAATTTATTCATTTTCTTTGTCACGTAATATATATTTGCGATGTTTTCACATATGCATGCTCAATTGACATTCAATATTCAGCAGTAGCGTTGAGAATAAATTGGAAGACATTGGACATGGCAACCCTCGTTTCCGCAACTACTAGTGGTGTAATTACTAATCTTGAAGCTCTGAACCATAAGAACTATGAAGATTGGAGTTTTCGGATTAAGACGTACTTGTTGGCGGAGGATCTTTGGGACGTTGTGGACCCCAGCAATGAAGGTCCCAAACAAGAAGATGACAAGGCTTGGAGGAAGAACAATGCCAGGGCCTTATATGCAATCCAGAATACTTGCGGGGAAGCTACTTATTCTTTCATCAAGGGCAAAACTTCGGCCAAAGAAGCATGGCATATTCTGTCTGAAAAGTTAGATGAGTCTTATGGACACTCAAAAACCACAGGTATATTTATATTATATACATTCAAATTTACATATTATTCTTGTCAAAATAATGAATGAAATTAAAGATATAAGCGAGAATTCCACTTTCAGATGTGAGATCTGTTCTTATGGCGTATTCGACCCCGACTAGTGGTGATGCTAGAGCAGAGGATGATTCGGCAATGGAAGAAGGCCGTGCTGGTACAATTATTACGTCTTATAATATGAATTGAATTGGATTGTATAACTCATCAGATTCAATGTATTTTTAATGTAAAAATGGATGCGTATAATTTTTAGTAGAATTAAACGTATATAAGGAAACTTACTTTTTCTAATCTTACTATTTCAATGGGATTGAATTTGATGAGTCTTCTTTTATCTCTACTCCCTCTAATCCCCTTAGAATGAAAAAAAAAATCCATTTGTATATTAAAATGACATTGAATTTGAAGTGATATCCAATCTAAATCAATCATGTTCATCAAACGTGGCCATATATACGGTTGATGTTTTTTTTGTCTTTGTTGTTTAAGTAACATGGTTGATACTTAATTTCTCGTTTTTTAGGTCCTAGTATCAATGACCAGAACAATGCCCCGAAGACCGCCTACGCAGCTTTCGTGTATTACATATTAGATGATAATTGGAATGCTGCAATGGAGCTTCATGACCGGTACACCAACTTAATGGAGGAAACACTTGAAGACGGCAGGACGGCTCTTCACTGCGTGGTCATGAATATTGGGTGGACTTCGAAAAAAAGGGTGGACATTGCAAAAAAACTGGTGGTGATGATGACGGCGGAGAGCTTGGAAACACACACGGGGAAGAAGCACAGTGGCTCAACCATTATTTATTCGATCTTAACATTCCTTCCAGAAGCCATCGATTTAGTTAAGTGCATGTACGACAAGAACAAAAATATAGTCACTAGTCCTCCTCCTCCAGTCTTTGATTCCTATTGCACTCCACTTCTCTTGGCTATTTCTTTGGAGTTTGGCGGGAAAATGGCAAAATACCTCTATTCTGTCACTCCACATGAAACACTAAAAGTACCCGGTGCGGCTCAGCTTATTACTGAGGGTTTCCAACAAAAAAGTTTTGGTAAGCTATTCAAGTAGTTGATTTCAAATGTTACCACTAATTACCAGATGGTTTAAATATTAGTCTCGCTTGCTTCTACTTCTAGTATTCGAATTTCACTAATCTACACCCTCTTGTGGCTAGCCACCAGAAAACGTAAGGGGTGCCCCTAGTGTAATATCCACCTTATGTGCGCGACGGGGTTCCATCAAGATAGAAATTATTCCATACCTATGGGTGAAGATAGATATGTCTAAGTTCTAGGCATCAACAAATGAATGTGAAATGAATTAATATGCACTCACTATGTACTCAAAATTTAAAGTCTCGATGATTATTATATATTTTTATCTCCAACAACCCTCAAAATCTTCTTTGTAGTTTGATTTTGTTTTTGTCAAAATTTTTTTTTCCGTTGCACTTATTCATCTTTCACTCAATTTTACTATATAGATATTCCGTGGGATTTAATTCAACGTTATCCAAATTTGGCGGTTGATAAAGATTATGAAGGGAAAACTCCTTTGAATGTATTGGCTGGTATAAGTGCTTTATTCTTAAGTGGAAGTCGACTCAGAATTTGGGAACGATGGGTGTATGACGGTTAGTGCCTTCATACTGCTTTGAATTTTATCCAATTCAAATTTATATCTCATATTAAGTTATAGCTTCATATATATATATATATATATGGCAGGTATTCATATAAAGCCTACTCCTACCATCGGAGGTGTAAGTATAGATGTCTCCCAAAACCCAGAAAATGACCAGAGTAATAAAAGGCATCATCATCTCATCAGCTCAGGTATGTGTGTCAGTGTGTGTCTAGACATATATATAATCACAAGTGCCATTTGGGTTTTGTTATACCTTAAAGCCTAACATGCATCGATGAAACTAAGTAAGAGGTTTTATTTTCCAGCACTTTGGATTTGGGATGGAGCTCTGAGTTCATTCCGGGGATTAGTTGTGATGAATCTCCTTAAACTTTTGGGTATATACATCCTTAATTCACTGAAAACTACCTCTTCTTCTTTAATATGATTATGGTGTTCATTAATTAACTTTATTTTTATTTTCAATATTGTCAAACCTCAGGTCTTTTCCATGGAATATATAAATTGAAATTGAACCATGTCCGGACCCTTGAATTTCTAAATATCATGTGTAAAGTGACAGAAGATATAGACGTTACTCAATTGGAAGACTTTGATGTGGCACTGTTCCTAGCAATAGAACGAGGGCATGCGGAGTATATTGAGCCTATAGCTAGATTGCATCCAAATACTCTATTTCTCGATAATAAAAAAGGCCAAAGCATGTTTCAATTTGCCATAGAATGTCGTCAAGAGAAAGTGTATGATCTTATATATCGTCTCGCTCAAGATTTTCGATTTAAAAAATTAGTAGTAGAGGTTAAATCTAAAAACCGAAATACTGCACTACATATGGTAGGACAGTTTTCGTCATTGGCGCAGATTAATCGTATTCGAGGTGCAACTTTGCAAATCCAAAGAGAACTTCAATGGTTCAAGGTTAGGACACTTACTCATCTATATAGTATAAATATATATATATATATATATAGTAATTTCATGTTAGTAATTTTTGAATTTACTCCTTAAATAAACAGGCATTAATTTGCTAAATTTTCTACTCCTTGAAGTTGTAAAGCATTACTTATTTTGCTTGAACTTATATGTTAGCCGTTTGTCCCAATAAATTATTATAAAAAGCCAATCCCCCTATACTATTCACTTTCCTCACATTTCATTTATTTTCTTGTCCAAAAATTCATATTTCGGTCATTAAATATTATTCTTCATTTTTTATATTTTATTAAGTAATATTATTTATTTTCTTTTTTCTTTAATAAAATGTGACATTTTAAACCAAACATTTATTGAAATATAATCAATCTTAAATTTCCTATTCCGCTATCTTAAGGTAATTCCTTCCGCCGTGCAATAACGGAATTAGATCCATCATCACATGACCGACCTTCATCTCCTCCTCCCTCCTATCGCCTCCATTACTTCCGTTTTAGACATTGAAATATTGTAAAGTTTTGGTTGGATTAAAATGAAATGCAGGAGGTGGAGAGTGTTTTAAGTCCTACAGCTCTTGACGTTACAAACGACGATGATATGACAGCACGTGGATTATTTAAGAAGAGCCACAAGGAATTAGTGCAAGAGGGAGAAAAGTCAATGAAAGAAACCGCACGTTCTTGTACAGTTGTAGGTGCTCTTATTGTTACAATGATGTTTGCTGCATCCTTCAAAGTTCCTGAAGATAAAGATGAAAAGCTCCCTGCCTTCTTAAAGGAAAAGCTCATCAAAGTTTTTCTTATTTCAGATGCCATATCCTTATTTTCGTCCACAACTTCGGTCATCATATTCTTAGGAATCCTCACATCACGTTACATAGAAGATGATTTCCTCAAATTATTGCCCACCAAAATGATGTTGGGCCTTCTCACTCTTTTTTTCGCCATCAACACCATGATGATTGCCTTTTCTTCTGCCCTATATATCCTGTTTCATGGAAACTTAGCCATTATTATTCCAGTTATTTTGCTTTCCTCTGCTCCAATTACCTCCTTCGTATGGATGCAGTTTCCCTTCCTTATTGAAGTATTCATCTCTACTTATGGTCGAGGAATATTTGAGAAGAAATTCATCAAAGCTAAATGGGATTAAACTCTTGTGTCATCAAATTCTCATCTTTGGTTTTCCTACCTTTTTATGAAAGCTTGTGCATAAAATACAATGTAATTTGTGCTTGGGTTTATAATAAATTGAACTTCAATTTCGGTTACTTTTTACGTTTTTTTTTTCCTGGTACGTACGTATAGAACACAAACTAAGGTATATTTTTTACTTGAGATTGATATTTCATCTTAGATTATTAGAATCATGAAGATTTAATGAATTTCGTGTGTATGCACCATATCTAAAATTTAGTGATTCTTAACCTTAATGTATACATAAATTGTGGTTATCAAGATGAAAATTTAGAAAAGGTAATATTTCATATTGAATTTAATGTTGGAAATTTGGATCCAAATTCTATGTATTTTTCTCTCTTTAAATTTATAAATTTCTATATTTATGAATACAAATAAGTATTGGTGTAGGAAAAATTTGGGAAACCAGTTAATAAAAAAGTATGAAAAACATTAATGTTGTTAGAGCATCTTTCGTGCTAAGATGCAAAATATAAGATGTAAATAAAATTTTTACAACTCCAGTAGAATCTTATTGAAATATTCTGAAATGTAAAATTATTTTGCTCTAGTGGGAAAATTGTAATATATTGAGATGTAATTTGAAGATTTAAATCTTAACCCCTAATTTAAAATGAGCTTAAATATAGTCTCTTAGATAAAATGTCGTGCCTTAAATGCATGTTTCTACATTAAATGTCCCACTATGCTTTATGCAATCTACCAGGATTTAAGGTTAGCGTGGGACCCAATCATTGAGATGTGAAAGAAGATGTAATTACAATTTTTCTTTTACAACTTATGATGAGATGAGAATTTTTCATCTCGTTTTCCGACCCGTAAGACTCAAAATTTACATCGCAGCTACTTTACATTGTAGCACAGTAGATGCTCTTAACCAAAGAAATAAAGGCACATTAGGGAAGGGTAGATGCATTTTAGTAACAGGTGAAGGAAAGAGATAGCCGTTGTTTTTAGTGACATTCATTTTGAATGTGCTTTGAGTAAATTTTGAGTTTGACTGTTCATAAAAAATTAGGTTGATTTTTTTTTCTTAGGAAATAAATATATGTATATATGAGCAAAGTACAATTTATTGTCATGTGATTTACACCAAACTATACGTCTATATATGTACACTCAAATATTACATTACTACCCATGTACTCATTAGAAATGTTACAATTTTGGCCATATGTTAGTTATTATATTAAAATTGTCATTAAGTGATGACTAGCATCAGTGGATCTCACCTTTACACGAGTCTCAGTTTCTGTCCCAATCTCTTTTGATTTTTCAGAAAGGAAAAAATCATTCTTCCTCCTCGTGCCTCCTATTTTCCCTTCACTGACGCCACATTTCCTTCTCTTGTTGTTTTTGTCCATGTGCTCCTTCGTGATAGCCCCGCCACCTTCGACCACTGGGATATTATATGTCGTTCAACCAACCATTAGTCTTGCTTTGAATACTAGGAGCATGGACGAGGCCTCATGGCATGGGCTGCCAAGACTGTAGCACCTCCACCAAAATTGTTTTCCTAATTAACCCAGACCACATCCCAGCCGAAAAAAAAAGGCTCAACCCAAACCCATTAAACAGCAACCCTAAAATAAAATAATAGGAAAAAAAAAACAAAATTACAAACCTAGCTATTACAGCATAGTAGGCAGCGAGCAAGAGGTAGAGAGAAATAACTCAAAGGATCCAATTTAAAATTAGAACGTGATAATGATATTTGCATTATATGTTTAATTATGGTTTTGTTGTAATTTTTTTTTTCTTTCTATCAAACATTTATTTATGTATATAGATGCATTTGAGGGGTGCCCATCATGTCCTCCTGACTAGGTGTATCTTTTTATTTTTATTAATAACATTCACTCGTACCGTCGAGTTTCTTCTACATCAAGCATGTAAATTTAACCAATCTGAAATTTGGATTTAGGAACCGTCCCTACTAGGAGAATCACAGAAAGATTCTTACAAGAACATGTAAGCTTCTTCTTAAGATTCTTCCATTTCTTCATACATTTCCCATGTAGTCTTCTCAAGAGTGCCCTCTGTTGGTAGATTTAAAGAGCAAGAAATATGCAATTCAATTCTAACAGTTATAAAATCCTTGCAAGTGCACAAATCGATAAGTATAGTATAGTAGCACAGCAAGAGTCGATCCCTCGAGGACTTGTATCAACGTTATGATCAATTTAGTTCAGATTTTTTAACTTAAATAAAAACACACACACACACACGAGGGGGGGGGGGGGGGGGGGGGGGGGGGGGGGGGGGGGGGGGGGGGGGGGGTGGGGTTTATGATGTGATAACTGAAATTTAAAGACAAGTAAATCAAAGTGCAGAAAATAACAATGCAAGAATGAAAAGTTGTTAACTAAGGCGAATTAAGGCTTACTATCCACTCTAACCAATTATAGCTCTTAACCAAATTTCCTTGACCTAATTACTATGCATTTTCTGAATTAGGTGCCCATGCCTAGGACCTGGCGTTGGTTCACTAGACACATCTTATTCCCTCTTACTTAGCATGTTCTAAACAGGGCATATACCTAGAACGTCTATCACCTACCTTTTAAGATGATGCATGAAGTTTAAAGAGAATTTAATGACACCACATTAGCCTAGCAAAGTGGCATGCAATCCTAGGTCGTCATGAGTTAAGATTACAAGTACGAATACTTTCGATGCTCCAAATCACAAGATGATATGACGGTCACTCAAGCAATTACATCTATAATTATATGCAAACAAGGTAGCTAATCTTATAGGCATAAATTAAGTTCATTAAGCATAGTAATCCAACTTATTCAGCATGCATAGCAATCATAATCAAGAGCCAGAAATCCAATCAATAAGCTAACATGGCTAGGGCTTCAAGCAGCCCTAATCCTAATGACTACTCACACATAACTGAAATAAACACAAGTATAATTGAATCCATAAGTAAATTGTAATAATGAAAATAAGGGTACAGAGGAGATTGTTAAGAACAGATGCAGCAGAAGACACGGCAGGGCCTTCTTCTCCAAGCTCCACGTCCAATAATCTATGTGAAGGATTATCTCCGAAAATATGGTCCCTAATTCTCTAGAAAACCAAAACGGAACTCTGTGGCTTAGGTCTCTATTTTTCCAGAAAACAAAAACGCCCCCAATCCTCTATCTGATTCTCCTTTTTATAGACAAGGGAAAACCTTGTTCTATAAGGATTGGTATAACCTTGTTCTATACAGATTGGTAAAACCTTGTCCTATAGGAATAGGGTAAGTTATTTTACTTTTAATTAATTACAAAGTCTTTAAAATCTATTAGAACCAATCAGAACACGACTGGGAGTGTGAATGCAAGCTGGCAAGTGGGAACGCAAGCTGGCCAAACTTGGATTTTTGACTGTCTTCGTAATCAGGATCTGGGACCGCGTTTTTGAAGTACGTTAGGAGTATAATAGAAGCGCATCGTCGTTCAAGCTTGGCGCAAATGTTGTCAGGCTTAGCGCAGAGGGAGAACCTCTGATCCACCGCTGGCGGAACAGGGACCCCGGCTTAGGCGCACATCTGGGCTCGGATGGGAGTTCTTGGGACATGTCCTCGACCTGCCTCGGCGCGACCTTGGCACTTCTAGGACCTGACCTTGATGTCATGAAACACAGGTTTGAGACCCGGAGGGCCTGATATGAGGTACTTGGCCAGTGGCCCAAAATAGGCGCACTGGCGCACTCAGGACCCCGTTGAGGACCTGATATTGAAATGAGGACATCTCCTTCATCTGGACTCCGATTTGAGTCATTCTTTTTGCGTTCTTTCCAAATTTTACCTATCTTTCTAACTCTACACAAGTCTCACAAGATTGATCATTTTCGACTATTGATGGCACGAAATCATTCAAAAGACATGTAAGAGAGGCATATAAAGACCTCAAAATGATGCATAAATAACGACTGATCACCCTCTCCATTGAATTAAGAATTATGTAGCAACTGCATTACTCCTCTCAACCATTCGTCTATCCAAAATTGCTAAGGGACTCTCTTGAACAATACCTTCATCAGTAACAACCGGAAATTGAGAGGAGGGAGCCACATAAGTTTCTAGATGTTTTTGTTAGAGATACATAATATAGTAGAGTTGGTTAGTATAAGTTGTTATGTTAGTTAGACAGTGTAGGTTGTTAAAACTACAGCTGTGTAGTTGACGGGCTATAGCCACAACTGTAAGTTATTAGTACAGCTGTAGGTAGTTAGTTTGTTATCTCAAAACGTGTGAAGTGTGTAGAGCTGCTATATATATATATATAGATAGATGTACTGTGTAAATGATTGATTGAAATGAAATGAATATAGCTTGATAATCCTAACAATTCTAACCAACTCTCTCTCAACTTCTGTTCGCTCTTGCCTCTTCATCTTCTTCTTCGACTCCTTAAACTCAACACCATGTATTCGAACATGGTATCAAAGCTATAGAGCTCACTGCTTCTGTTCCTGGTGCTCCACGCTCCGTTGTATGTTTTTCGTTTATATGAAAATCAACGATCAGCGATCTAGATCGCGATCAACAAGGCGATCGAGTTGATGAAGGTGATCTTTGCCTGGTGATCAAGTTGATGAAGGTGATCTTTGCCTATTCTGACTTCTCGGATCAGTTCTCACTTCAATCTCCTTCTTGATTCTAACCTCACAACTCAATCTTTATTATGATCCTCCTTTCAATTCTCTGAACTCCTTGATCTGTACTGCATTCTGTTCGCAATCTTGGAATCAGTTTTGTGAAAGATAAGTACTCTCGATTCTTTCTTGTTAACTTGTATTCTTCTTCCTACACTATGACATATGCACTAGAATTACTCAAACAGGCTACTGGATTTGTGTCCATCAAACTTGATGATACAAATTATATCTCCTGGAGTGTTAAAATTCACAGACTGTTGAAAGGTTTTCATTTGTTTGGTTATCTCGATGGCTCTTGTCCTAGTCCTTTGCCTTCTGATGTATCTTATCAGACATCGTTCGATATGGATGCTGCCTTGCTAAATATGTTAATTGCAACGATCTCTGAGGATGCATTCACTGAGATCATGACCTGTGAGTCATCTAGAGCTTCTTGGCTTACCTTGCAAGAGAGGTTCACCTCCTTATCTGAAGCCAACCTCATGCAGCTACAGACTAACCTTCAAACAATACAGAAGGGACTTGACTCCATTGAGGTATTCTTGAGCAAAATCAAATCGGCGAGACAACGCATGGCCAGTGTTGGTCTCTTTGTCACTGATAAGGATGTGATCCTAATCACCTTGAATGGCTTACCTATAGACTATCATTCTTTCTAGTCTCACATTCGAGCACGACTAGTACCAGTCACTTTGTCCGAACTTCGCACTCTTCTCTTGGCCGAGGAGGCGGATCTTTCAAAGATTACAGCACAACAACAGACTCAGACCTCGCTTCTCACTACTATGGCTGCAACCAAGGAGCCTACTGATTCTCCACCACAACAATCTCATTCTTCACAATCCTTACAGCCAGCATGGCAAGCCTCACAGTGGCATGGAAAGAATACCTATCCTGACAACTATCAAAACAACTAGTATGGTAGGAACTCCTACCGTGGTAGAGGAAGGAATAATGGCTATCGAGGTAGAGGCAGTAACTATAGAGGAAATCGGTACAATCCAAACTATCACTATAATAACAACTACAACAACAATTATCCTCAGCAATCTGGTTATGAAGGTTTGAACAATGCCTATCCGCCTAATTCTCCTAATAGTTTTGGTGGCTCTTCACCACATGGTTACACTCGATCTTCGGGTGCTCAGTTTCATGTACCTGCTAATTCAGCTCCTGGTATTCTTGGTGCTCAGCCAGCTACTCTTTGCCAGGTATGTAAGCTGCCTGGTCATGAGGCCCTGGCGTGCTCTCAGAGGGGCCACTTTGGTGTGATATCTGGGCCTCCTTTACAACATCAGGCTTACTCAGCTACGACTAGTTATGAGTTCAATGACCCGACTTTCTGGTTGGCTGATTCAGGAGCTATTCACCACATGGTGTCTGATGATTCTCAGTTGCAACAATCCAAGGTCTGTCCACCAAACTTAGGTATTTCTGTTGGAAATGGTAATGTTTTGCCCATACCTAGTGTTGGATCTGTCACATTGCCTCTGTCTCATTATGAGTTTGAATTGTCTAAAGTCTTCCATGTTCCACACTTAGGGCATAACCTCCTCTCTGTGCATAAGTTTTGTTTGCATCATAATTGTAAAATGGTAATTGATGCATCCTCTCTCCACATCCAGGACAAACTGGGGAACGTGTTGTATCACACTCCTAGTGTTGCTGGTCTATATCCTATTCCAATGCGTTTACCTGTTTCCTCCTCCTTTCCTTTACCTGGTTATGTTGGTGTTGGCTGCTTGGGACAGCAGATACAATCGTCTTTTTGGCACCATAGGCTTGGAGATCCCACCAACGCTGTTCTACACACCATGTTAACTCAGGCTCAGATTTCACACCAGCCTGATTCTTCTTCTCACCTTTGTGGTTCCTGTCTTCAAGGGAAAATATCTAGACTTCCTTTCCCCTTTCTGATCATAAGGCGTCTGTGCCATTTTCTAAAATTCATTATGATGTATGGGGTCCTAGTCCCTGTCTATCTACTCTTGGATATCGATACTATGTTCTTTTTGTTGATGATTGTACCCGATACTCTTGGATTTACCCTTTATTCAATAAATCTGGTGTTTGTTCTGTGTTTGTCAAATTTCATTCTTATGTTTCTACTTGTTTTGGCAAGTCTATTCAAGTTCTCCAAAGTGATGGTGGGGGTGAGTTTATCAGCAAGGCCATGGGTGACTTCTTGTCTTCTAAGGGTATTCAACATCATAAATCTTGTTCTCATACTCCTCAGCATAATGGCCTTGCTGAGAGGAAGCATAGACATCTCATTGAGACCACCATCACCTTGTTAAGTGCTGGTTCTATACCTTACTCTTTTTGGTTTCATGCTTGCTCAACGGCCAACTTTCTTATTAATAGAATGCCATCTTCTGTCCTACAAATGTGATCCCCTTATTTCTGCTTGTTTTCTCATCATCCCTCTTTAGTCTCTCTTCGAGTCTTTGGCTGGGCTTGTTACCCATATCTCAGACCCTATGTGAAACACAAACTTAAGTCTCGCACCACACAATGTGTCTTTGTCGGTTACCCTCAAGATTACAAAGGATTTCTTTGCTATCATATTCCCACTAAACAAACGTACATATCTCGACATGTCATTTTTGATGAAACTCAATTCCCTTTTCATTCAGTGTCTAAACAAGTGTCTTGTGCATCTTGTTCTTCTCCTGTTGTTTATGCATCTGGTTCTGGCAATGTGACTCCACCTAGTTGTACACCTATCTCTAGTCCATAATATATTTCCAACAGTTTGTTCCCTAGTGTGGCTTCAATTTCTTCCTCACCAGCCTCCTTTATGGCACCAGCCTCACAATCAGGCTCTTCAGCACCTCTTGACCCTCAGGCTGTTGTTCCAGTCTCATATGCCTTTCCAATTTCACAAGCAGGCTCTGTTGAGCCTCCTGTTGCTCTAGCTCAATCAGGTTCTCCTGCTGTCATCTCCATGACCGCTCCTATTGATATGGTGGTTGATCTTTCATGTCCTACTCTTCCAGCTCATCCTCCTTCGACTTGTTCAACACATCCTATGCTTACTCGTTCGAAGTGCGGTATAGTCAAACCCATCAGGAAAGGTTTTCTTGCATTGCACGCTACTGTTCTTGCTGCTAGTTCTCTCATTGAACCCGTTTCCTACAAACAGGCTTTACAGGTTCCTGAGCGGCATCAGGCTATGATTGATGAAGTTGCTGCTCTCCATCATCAACACACGTGGACTCTGGTTCCCTTGCCCCCTTCTCGACGGGTGATTGGCTGTAAATGGGTCTTCAAGGTCAAGACACACGCATACGGGTCTATAGCTCGCCACAAGGCAAGGCTTGTTGCCAAAGGATATCTTCAAGAAGCTGGTATTGACTATGAGGAAACTTTCAGTCTAGTGGTTAAGCATACCACAATTCAGCTTGTGTTAGCTCTTGCAGCTCAATTTAATTGGCCACTGCGTCAACTCGATGTGAAGAATGCTTTTCTGCATGGTTTCTTGGATGAGGACGTCTATATGGATCATCCTCCTGGCTTTGTTGATTCTACTCATCCCGGCCATGTCTGCAAACTTGTTAAGTCCTTGTATCGTTTAAAACAGGCTCCTCGTGCTTGGAATGCTCGCTTCACCACTCCCATGCTCAAGTTAGGGTTCCTTCAGTCATCCTCTGATTCTGCCTTGTTTATTTCTCATAAGGGTTCTGTCTTGTTGATTGTCTTGCTTTATGTCGATGACATTATTATCACTGGTACTGACGCCTTGGCGGTGGCTAGCTTAATTACGGCCCTTGGTAGTGAGTTTGACATGAAAGACTTGGGTCCCTTATCCTTCTTCCTTGGTTTGCAGATCTCTTACTCCACTATGGGTCTCTTCGTACATCAACGGAAATATGCTACTGATCTCTTGGCCAAAGTTGGTATGCCCACATGCAGTTATGTTTCCACTCCTTCGGTCCCTGATACAAAACTTCTCGTCAATGATGGCATCCTGTTGTCTGATCCCACCTTGTATCGTGGTATGGTTGGTGCTCTTCAGTACTTAACCTTTACCCGGCCTGATATTGTTTTCTCTGTTAACATGGTGTGTCAGTTCATGCACGCCCCGACTGATGTGCACATGGTGGCTGTGAAATGTATCCTTCGTTACATCAGCGACACCCTTGATTGTGGTCTTCAGTATGTCTCTGGTCCCCTTCATTTACAAGCCTTTTCTGATGCGGATTGGGGTGGTGGTCCCAACACTCGCAGCTCCACTTCTGGCCACATTGTCTTCCTTGGTCTTAACCCCATTTCTTGGGGAGCAAAGAAGCAGGCCACTCTCTCTCGTTCCTCTGCAGGGGCTGAATATCGTTCCCTTGCAAATACGGCTTGTGAGCTACTTTGGATTTCTTACTTGCTTGCTGATTTACGCCTAACTCTCCCTCGTATTCCTTTGATCTGGTGTGACAATATCTCTGCCATTCAAATGGCACATAATCCTGTCTTCCATGGTCGCACGAAACATGTTGAGATTGACGTCCACTTTATCCGTGAACGCGTCCAAAACAAAAGCGTTTGTTTGGCTCATGTATCCTCTACTGATCAATTGGCCGATGTCATGACGCATGGCCTTCATGCGCCTCAGTTTGAGTTCTTTCGAGACAATCTTCTGCTTCGCCTTCCTCGCATCCGATTGCGGGAGGGTGTTAGAGATACATAATATAGTAGAGTTGGTTAGTATAAGCTGTTATGTTAGTTAGACAGGTTAGGTTGTTAAAACTACAGCTGTGTAGTTGACAGCTATAGCCACAACTGTAAGTTGTTAGTACAACTGTAGGTAGTTAGTTTGTTATCTCAAAACGTGTTAAGTGTGTAGAGCTGCTATATATATACATGTACTATGTAAATGATTGATTGAAATGAAATGAATATAGCTTGATAATCCTAACAATTCTAAACACTCTCTCTGAACTTCTGTTCTCTCTTGCCTCTTCATCTTCTTCTTCGACTCCTTAGACTCAACACCATGTATTCGAACAGTTTTCACGAAAGACACATGGAAGACTGGATGCAACTTAGAGAAATGGGGTAACTTCAATCTGTAAGCTATTATTGTCCCATCTTTTCCTTGACAATGAAGGGTCCATAAAACCGAGATTGAAATTTGTGACAAGTATGAGAAGATGAAGACTTATGCATATATGAGACAAGCCTCCGATAAATCAAGTCTACTACTGAAAAAAATCTGTCAATCCTATGCTTATTGGCTTGAGCCTTTATTCTGCATTGAGAAACTACCAAATTAGCCTTGAGCTGAGATAGAATCTTGTCTCTAGCTCGTGACCCTTGCTCCACTACATCCAACTTGGTAGAACCAAACTCATAAGAAGGGATTGTGGGAGGAGCTTGACCACAACAATCTCAAATAGGGTCATTTTAGCAGCTGAATGATAAGAGGTGTTGTAACTCTACTCAGCCATGGTAACCAAGAAAGCCAACTTTTAGGATGAATTTCATAGAAACATCTCACATAGGTTTCCAAGCATCAACTAAGGACCTCAGTTTCCCCATCGGTTTGAGGATGATAGCCAGAAACCTTGTAATATTAAAAACTCCTTTAAAAAAGCATTGATGAAAATTGGGTCACTAGCTAGCACTCACCAGTCCCGGTTCCTGAATCCGAATTTGGGATGAGCTAAAAATATTACATGCTATACACTAGTCAGGGGGGATTTAATGAGTTTTACCCTCAAATACATCTTTATACATAAATAAAAGCTTGATGGAAAGAAAAAAAAAATTACAACAAAAACCATAATTAATTATGTAATGCAAATACAAATTATCATTATCTAATGTTAGATTGTACATTTCGAGTCTTTCGAGCATCAAAAACCTCTATTATCTCTTCATTACTGATAGTATAAGCAAATTCTCTTTCAATGTGGAGGGTCATACAATTAGCAAGAAATTCGTCATCTATTTATTTCGAACTCAATTCTTTATAATATTTTTTTACTGTAAGTTCATCTTTATTGAATCACAAACGAACAGAAGCACCAACATCCTTAGCGAGAAGGTTAAACAACCAAACTGGCTCAATATCTGACCAGACATGACACCCTCTTTTACATTTCACATGAGCAGCAACAACATGAGCTACCATGTTACATACCCTTAGGGTGTGTTTGGATGAGGGAAAAAACATGAGATTTGTTCAAATTAAAGTTAGAATTTCAAGTTTCATATACACCAATCCTTTTGTTTGAATGTATAAATATAAAAATTTAAAATTCTAAGAAAATAAAAAATTTAGAATTTGGATGCCACAAATCCCAAGTTTAAATTTCATATAAAAATGTGTCATTTTCAAAATTCTATCTTTATAACTATCATTTATATATAAACATTAAATTACATGTTTAAATTCATTTTACTTTTATGTTACCCAAATATGATATTTCACAAATTCTAGAAAATTAATTTCAATTAATTTAAATTCCGTCATTTGATAAATTCTTAGTCATTTTAAAATTCTCCATCCAAACACACCATCAGGGCATTACCGAAAGACACAGATAAGAAATACCCACACAAGACCTCTGTATCATGTAGGATATTAGGATATTTGAAATAGACTCATCACTACCCTTATGACTTAACAAAGTTACCAGGCTTTGCGAATCCGTTTCCACCATCACCTTGCGGTGTTCCACTGCAAGACATGCCTCCAACCCCACAGAAACTGCCATTGCTTCAACTTGAAGTGCAGAGACAAATCGCAGATTTCCAGCTCTCCCCGCCACCTCAAATCCCCCTAGCCAGGACCGCATGACCTATCCACAGGCCCCCTCCGAGTCAAACATGAACAGGCACCATCGTAGTTCAGTTTGATGACACCAAGACTCAGTCGCTGCCATCTTTCTGCTCTCTCCCCTGTAGCAGTTATGGCAGCAAACCCCATGACCGCCTGTCTAACAGTACCATCGGTGGTCTTGCCTGCTGCGAACTCAGCAACTTGCTGATGCAGCAATCCAATAGTGACCCCCGACTGGTGAACATCATCTTGGAAGCACCTCCCGTTCCGTGCTTTCCTAATCCTCCAACATCCAAAGGTGATGGTCTGAAAAACAGCTTTCACATTATCCACCTTCCTAAACAACTCACCTAATACTTCCCAGCAATTTTGAAAAGAGAGGCCTCTAAACCTTGTTGTATCCAGCTGCAAAGGGCCACCAAACGAAAACACCTTCGCAAACATACAAATGAAAAACAAATGCAATTCAGATTTCTCTTATTCGTCACACATAGGGCATACATTCTCTACAAGGATTCATCGATGTACAAGATTCTGACGCACATCCAGGAAGCCTCCCCAGCAGCGCCAGATAAACTGTCTAATTTTGTTTGGAACATCCAACTTCCTTATGCTCTTCCAAAAGTTATCACTAGACCTAGACGTACTTGACTCACCACCCCCTCTCCCCGATAACTCACCGTTTCTACTCATTTCTGATGCCAGTAGATAACCTGAATGTACATTATAATTGAACTTACTCAAATGAATTGCCAAGATCGCACTAGCTTCCTCCAGCATGAACAAACTTTCCACTAGATCTCCTTTCCAAGTAGATGTTGTCGGGCATACCAAGTCATTAACCAACTTAGGGAGATTATGGCTAATAGTTCTTACCCGAGAAGGTCTACAGGTAGGAAGCCATGGATCAGCCACTGCTTTTACAAATGCCCCATCACCGGCATGCCATCGAACCCTAGCATTCAGGATACGTTGCCCTTGCATGATTCTTTTCCAACCCCATGATGAACCGGCCACATCCTTTGCTTCCAGAAAAGAGACATCTTGGTGGTACTTTTCTTTCAAAAGCCTAGCTAGTAAGGAAGATGGTTCAGCTATCAACCTCCACCCAATTTTTGCTAGCATAGCTAGATTGAAGCACCTGAGATCCTGAAACCCTAGACCACCCTTACTCTTTGGCATAGAAACTTTATCCCAGGAAGCCCAATGAATACCACGCTAAAGGTTTTGCTTCCCCCACCATTTCGAGCCAGAATGCGCTCCATATCTTTACATACACCAACCAGGATTTGGAAGCAAGACATTGCATAGTTTAGGAAAATTGCTTTCACCAAAACTTCTTTTCCTGCCATTGATAAAAACTTCTCAGACCATCCTTGGACTATAGCCTACACTCAATTACGAGTATCCTAAAAAACAGCCCTATTTGACGAACCAAAATTAGCTTTTAATCTCAAATACTTCCCAAATTCTTCATTTTACTAACACTCAGTTCAGCCACAATTTGATCCTGAAACTACAAAGGGCAATCTGCACCGAATAGCACCAAACGCTTATCAAAATTTATCACCTGATCTTAACTGGATTTATATAGTCGTCGTGCATATTGATACAAACAGCATCAGCCACCGATGCCTTTGAGAACAACACCGAATCATCAGCAAAAAATAGATGCGTTAAGCTAAAAGCGCCCGGAGCTGCTGGAATACCATGTAAAGCACCCATTTTCTCCTTTCTTCGAAGAATCGTAGATATTCCTTCTACACATAGACCAAAAAGGAAAGGGAGCGCGGATCCCCCTGCCTTAATCTCCTTAAGGGGTGGAAAACTCATGTTGGTGTACCATTCATCAAAACATTAAAGGATGCTGCAGAGATACACTCTTTAAAAACACATCATTGAACCCCAATTTTGCACATTATTGCCAACAGAAAGTCCCATTCAACTCTCTCATAGGCCTTTGACATGTCCAAATTAGCATCATATGCACCCCCTCCTTCCCACCGCGCTTTCAAATAGTATGCAGGATCTCATACACTACCAAAACATTGTCGGTAATTTTTCTACCGACTACAACGCAGTTTGGGAGTTACTAATCAGTTTCATCATCAAAACCTTCCGCAAGTTAGTAATGACTTTAGATATAATATTTTATAAGACGTTACATAACGAAATAGGCCGAAGCTGCGACATATTGGGAGGACTCAGCACTTTTGGAATTAAGACTAGATATGTGAAATTCAACTTCTTAAGCAGATGCCCAGATTGAAAGAAAGAAGGTACTGCTCAAATTACTTCATGCCCAATCAACCCCCAATGTCTCTGATAGAAACTAGCAAGTGAAGCCGTCAGGGCCAAGGGACTTTGTCCGATTTATTTGCATCACTTCTTATCTGACTTTCTCAGGTTTAACCGATCTCACCAGCTCCTCTCCGTCCTCTACCGAGACCCTAGAAAGGATACAATCTGTGGCCTCCGCGAGATGAGAGGGCTGAGTGGTCTCAAACTGATTCTGAAATCCCATCTCTATCCCACCTAACTCCTCCTCCTTATCCTGCCATACTCCCATTTCATCGTGCAACCCTTTTATTTTATTATGACGCCATCTCGTCACCATTTTTGAGTGGAAAAATTTAGTGTTTTTTTCCGCTTCGTTTAGCCATTGGACTCGAGACTACTATTGATTTCAGAAGCTTCAACACAATCGGAAATCATTTGCAGATTCAATCGAGTAAGTTCTCTAAACTCAACACGAATCGAATATGGTTTTATTGCAGATTTGGATTGATAGTTCTTAGATGTAGGAATGAATCCTTCGGGTGATGAACTCTAGATTTAATTTCTGTAGGAATGGGATGGTTTTGTTTGTTGCATACCAATTGTTTGATGAAATGCTACTATGAAATTCTTGAAGGATTCGGATGCTCTCTTCTGCTATAACAGAGAGAGTATTCAATTGTTATTGAATTGTATTTTATTACACACTCACACACACCTTACATACACTCTTACATTCTGTTAGTGTAATGACACTATGATGTCACACACACACACACCCACACGGCTCTTCTAGCTTGGGCGCCAAGTTAGGCTCACACACTCCTTCACTGTTTTCTGTTGTAACAAACTCTTCTCAGTTCTGCTTAACACCTCCTTTGCTGACTTGTCTAGGACTTAGTTACCTAGATGCCTTGTTGACAACTTAAGCACCAACATCCCTTCCTAAGTTGTTCACTGGCATTACCCCTAGCATACTTCTTAAGTAGTAGAACCTGCTTTTAGGTAGTGTTTTAGTAAACACATCTGCAAGCTGCTCCTCTGACCTGCAGTAGATTAGGTCAATCTCACCAGCTTGCATAGCTTCTCTTATGAAGTGAAACCTCTTGTTGATGTGCTTAGTCTTTTGGTGAAAGACTGGGTTCTTTGACATTGCTATAGCTGAAGTATTATCACATAGGATAGGTGTAGCTCTAACTAGTTCTTCTCCAAAGTCCTCTAACACGAATCTCAGCCATTTGGCGTGAGCGGTAGCCTCAGATGCACTTACATATTCTGCCTCAGCAGTAGATAAGGCAACACTATGCTGTTTCACAGAGGCCCAAGAAAATACCCCACTGCCAAATGAGAAGGCATAACCAGAGGTGCTTCTCATATCATCCAAACTACCACTCCAATCACTATCACAATACCCTACTAGAGTAGCTTGTTTTCCCTTTTGATATTCAATCCCATAAGAGATAGTTCCTTGAATGTATCTCAACACTCTCTTAGCTGTACCATAGTGTTTCTTTGATGGATTATGCATGTACCTAGATAGCAAACTAGATGCAAACACGATGTCTGGTCTAGTGATAGTTAAGTATAACAGACTACCAACAATATGTCTATAGGTACCTTCATCTGCAGCTTCTGAACCATCACTTCTGCTGAGCTTGTCATCAGTAGCAAGTGGTGTGCTCACAGGTTTGCAATCTTTCATTCCAAACTTGTCAAGTAAAGCCTGTGCATATTTCTGCTGATGGATGAAGATGAACTTCTCTGTTTGAATAACTCCCATACCGAGAAAATGATGTAGAAGTCCCAAATCAGTCATCTCATACTTAGTCATCATGTCTTCCTTGAATTCCTTCATCAATCTGTCACAATTGCTAGTATAGACAATGTCATCTACATATATGGAAACTATTAAGGTCCTGCCATCCTTAGTTGCTTTCATGTACAATGTTGTTTCGCTAGGACTCCTTAGGTATCCACAGCTGAGTAAGTGAGAATCTATCTCACCATACCAAGCTCTAGGGGCTTGTTTCAAACCATACAAGGCCTTTCTGAGCTTATAGACCTTCCCTTCTTCTCTTTGTACTTCAAAACCAGCAGGCTGATCCACATAGACTTCCTCTTCTAGGACTCCATTTAGGAAGGCTGATTTGACATCTAGCTGATATAGACTCCATTCCTTCTGTGCAGCTAGTGCAATCAAAGTCCTGATTGTATCTAGTCTTGCAACAGGAGCAAATGTTTCATTGAAGTCAATTCCAGGCTTCTGTGCATAGCCTTTAGCTACTAGCCTTGCCTTATGCATCAGGATTGAGCCATCTAGGTTCAGCTTGGTCTTGTATACCCATTTAACTCCAATAACTGGTTTATCAGCTGGTCTGTTAACCAACTCCCAGGTTGAGTTCTTCTCAATCATCTCAATTTCATTCTTCATTGATGTCTTCCAGGCATTGTCCTTTACTGCTTCTTCAAAATTCTCAGGCTCAACAATAGTTAGGTTACATCTAGCATAGATATCTTCAATATTCCTCACATTTGCTGGAATGTTTTCTTACTCAGCTTATGTTTATGAGGATGAGCTGATGCTTAAACTTAATTGTGAGTCCTGAGCTTGAAGGTCTGGTTCTTGAACCATAGGAATGTCAATCTCCATCTCAGGAACTTGGATTCTGAGTTCTTCATTTGTTTCCCAGTTCCACATTGCTCTCTCATTGAAGGTCACAGTTCTGGAAATCACAATTTTCTTGGTTTCCAGATTGTGAATCCTATACCCTTTCTCACAACTTCCATAGCCTACAAACACCCCTTTTGAAGCAGTTTCATCTAGCTTCTGTCTAAGCTGTGAAGGTACATGAGTGTAGCACACATAACCAAACACTCTTAAGTGTTTTACTCCTGGTTTCCTCCCACTGTACACCTCAAATGGTGTCATCCTTAGAATTGCCTTTGTAGGGCACCTGTTGAGTAGATAGATTGCTGTATTAACAGCTTCAGCCCAAAACTGATATGGCATCTTCTTGTCATGCATCATAGATTTAGCCATTTCCACAATAGTTCTGTTCTTCCTTTCTGCAACCCCATTCTGTTGTGGTGAGTATGCCACAGTGAGCTGCCTTTCTATTGCCATTTGTTCACAGTAGGTCAGAAACTCTTGTGATGTGAACTCACCTCCTCTGTCACTTCTCAACCGTTTGATATTGTTTTCTGTCTGCAGTTCAACCATTGCCTTAAACTTTTTGAATGCATTAAACACCCCAGACTTGTGTTTAAGAAAATAAACCCAACACATCCTAGAGTAGTCATCAATGAATGTTAGGAAATACTTGTTTCCTCCCATTGTCTCAGTCTGCATTGGACCACAGACATCAGAGTGGATCAACTCTAGTAGTTTTGATGCTCTCCAAGCTTTATCCTTGTCAAAACTTTCAACATGCTGCTTGCCAACAATGCAGCCATCACACACTGCACTCTTCTTGGATAGCTTGGCATTCCCACAACCATATCTTCTGTGTACAGAACATCTAGGCTAGAGTGATTCAGATGACCAAACCTCCTATGCCATCGCCAAGAACATCCCTCTGCAGTGGCAATCCTTGCTACTGGAATCACTTGGTTGAATGAGAGTGGAAAGCACCTATTCCTTGTCATTGGAACAGTTGCAACCTCATTTCCCTGATTATAGATCTTAGCAATCTTGTCCTCAAACACAAGATTGTATCCATGCTCCACCATCTGTCCAACACTGAGCAGATTCTCATCTACACCTGGCACTAGCATCACTTCCTTGATCAATCTGTCTCCATTCTGTGTCTTGATCACTAGTGTGCCTTTACCACTTGCATCCACAAGTTCACCAGTCCCCATTTTCACCTTGGACTTTAGAGACTTATCTAAGTAAATCAATGAGGCTTCATTCGATGTCATGTGATTACTGCATCCACTGTCAAGGTACCAGATATCAGTGTCAGATTTAGATGTAGCAGAGTGACATGCATAGAACATTGCACCTTCCTCATCTGCTTGTCTTGCAACATTTGCATTCTGCTTCCCGTTGCAATCCTTGGCCATGTGACCAAACTTGTTGCATTTATAACACTTGGTTTTTCCTTTGAACCAGCATTCCCCATAGTGTAGTTTGTCACAGATCCTGCACTTAGTACCACTGCTCTCAGCTTTACTGGGATTCACACTTTTCTTGTAGTTAGGCTTTCCAGAATTGAACTTCTGATTCCAGTTTTTGTTTCCCTTAAACTGCTTCTTGAACTTGCTTTGACCAGTCCCTTGCTGTCCCTTATCATGCATAGATAAACTAGAAAATGCTTTATCCACAGTACTGTCATGCATTTCTAGTCTTTGATCAAAAGCTCTAATGGAAGCCACTACATTCTCAACATTCACAGTGTCCATATCTCTAGTTTCTTCTATAATAGATACTATAGAATCATAGGATTTAGTTAGGCTGATCAATACTTTATGTGCTAACCGTTTTTCAGTAACATCTTCACCATAGGTTCTCATTTGATTCACTATTTCATATAGTCTAGACAGATAGTTGGATAAGGATTCAGTTTCTTTCATCCTTGTATACTCAAAATCACGTCTTAAGGATTGTAACTTGACTGCTCTTACCTTCTGATCACCTCTGTACTCTCTTGTCAGCAGATCCCAGGTTGATTTGGCTGTCTCCTCGTTTGAGATTTTTGAGAAGATAGTATCAGCAACTGATGTTTGAAGCATCCCCAAGGCTCTTGCATCCTTGATGTAATCTGCTCGGGTTGGTTGGTTAACCACATCACCGTCATCATCTCCTGCTTCTTCATGCAGTCCAACATCAACATACTCCGAGAGATCATGTGCTCTGAGGATGGTCCGCATTTTGATACTCCATAATTCGTAGTTAGTTCCATCAAAGAACGGAGCTCGTAGCTCTGATCCACCAGCTCCTGTCATGTTGGACGCAGCTACTTCTTCTTCACAGATGATCGTCCCTAGTGCCAATTGTAACGATCCGGACCAGAAATTAAATTATTTTGAGAATTGGACAATTTTACCCTCAGTTTTGGATGGGTTCGGGAGTCACTTTTTGACTGGTAATACTTTAGGGAATTTTTCATGGGTTGTTGCGTAGGTCTCGAACTCACGAGTTCGTAGACAGGCGGCACGCTGAAAACGGAGATCCGATGAGTTCGTTACGGGTCTAGAAGCTGCAGGGGCAGTTTGGTAATTTTGGAAATGTTGGAATTATATAACAGATATTTTTCTCTCTCCTCGGGGGATTGGTAGATCCAGTCTCGGTCCTATCCGAGCCCTCCCCGTGCGAACACCGAAGGCCCATATTCATCGGAGGGATTTCGATCCGATTCGAACAAAACCAAGGTCGGGAGGATCTTCCCCGGGACCCCACGAGCATTTTGGGGTAGTTCTTGGAGCGGGAGCACCGCCGTAGGCGACGGACGGAGGAGGGAGGTGAACCGAACATTCTCGGCTGTTTTCCGGCCAAACCAGGTACGATCTCGGAACTTTGACCTCATATTTGGATTCCGGGTGAAAAGTAGATGAATTTTCATGTGTAGATCGTGAAAAACGGTCAAGAAATGAAGAAGCTAGGAAACCTTGAAAATCGGCCGGAAATGGAAGTTTCCGGCGAACCAGACGGCGGCGGAGGTGGCGGTCCTGTCATCTTCTCCGGCCAGCCTCCGACGACGGAGAGGGCCGTACGGTCGTCTTCTCCGGCGAGTCACCGGTACCGGTCGAGTCGAGTGAACCGATCGAGTCGAGTGAACCGGTCGAGTTGGACCGGGTCAGGTCGAGCCGGATCGGGTTGGACCAGTCCAGGCGCGTGAACACTGTAGCAGGCGCGTGACCGGCGCGTGGCAGCGTGTGGGCGCGTGTTCTGACCTTCCGGTGGTGCGTGGTGGCGCGTGGGACTGTTCCCGAAGTCACGGCGGCGCATGACTGAAGTTTTGGGACGTTCCGGATCAGATTTTGTTGGTTTCGAGGCCATAGGAGTTAATTTAGAGCTCGGTTGGGCAATCCCAACGGTAAGGATTGACCGTGGAGAGGGTTTTGAGTTTGGAAAGTCAAGGTAGTTGGGTCATTATGGTGTAGGTGTTCTGAGGCTAGAGCGTACATGAATTTTGGGTTGGATGGTGATGGTAAGCGGACTTTGATTTATAAATTGTAATGTATGTATAAATATCTTCGATTTCATTACTGTTGTGTATGGTTGTATTTATAAATTGTGATGCATGTATTAATATCCTCGATTTAATTAATGTTGTGTATGGTGGTATTTATAAATTGTAACGCATGTATTAATATCCTCGATTTAAATATTGTTGTGTATGGGTGCAATGATTGCTGGATAATTGTTGTTCCAATATTTCAGTGGAAGTGCGTTGTGAGAAACGATATGGTTGTTGGATTCGGTTTTGATAGTGTTTGGACGTGGTAATTATTTGGGTACATGATTTTGAGTTGAAACCGTATTTGTGATAAATGATAAACAAAATATATACTTGATTTTGGATACAAAACCGATTTGATGGGGCCTAGGAGCTGGGCCTTGGTTCCGTGTTGGCGGACTCCCGGTGAACCCCTAATATAAACAAAACCGATTTGATGGGGCCTAGGAGCCGGGCCTTGGTTCCGTGTTGGCGGACTCCCGGTGAACCCCTAATATAAACAAAACCGATTTGATGGGGCCTAGGAACCGGGCCTTGGTTCCATGTTGGCGGACTCCCGGTGAACCCCTAATATAAACAAAACCGATTTGATGGGGCCTAGGAGCCGGGCCTTGGTTCCGTGTTGGCGGACTTCCGGTGAACCCCTAATATAAAAGCGATTTGATGGGGCCTAGAAGCTGGGCCTTGGTTCCGTGTTGGCGGACTTCCGGTGAACCCCAATATAAAAGGTGATTTTGCAGAGATTGTGGTCGAGTCCAAGTAGTACATATTCTAGCACACCCCAAGGGATACCCTGGTAGCTAGGAATATGATAGCCGAGAGATATGCCGACTGATGAGATATCATGGTACAGAGAGTTATGATACGATATGATAGCCGGGGATATTTTCGTCTCTAATATGAACCAGACGACAATTGTTATGGGCCTAATCAACATATGAAAATACGTCATCATCCGGGTCAGTGGGTTGGTGTGGGCGGTGACCAAGAGGGACGAATTATTATTGGTTCACTAGTATCTGACTAGTTTGTTGTCTTGTGGTTTTCCCGTAGAGATGTCAGCAATGTCTGACTACTGACATTTGGTATCAGAGAGTATTTCTATTTGAACCACCACTATTCCGAGGTTTTGGTTTTGACCGGTATTTTTATCCTGCGTCTGACAGTAGGAGTGATCAGTAAGTACGGAGATTCTGTTGGGAACCATGTAAAGTTTAATAAAAATTATTTACGAATAAAGGGTATTTCTGGTACTTAAATTTTGAGGTAAAAGAGCTGTCAGACGGGATAAGGGTTCTTTCCGGGTATCGAGGAAAAATTCGGGAAGGGTCCTTACAAGTGGTATCAGAGCTTTAGGTTAACTTCCTGCAGACCGCACACTTGTGTGCAAATTATTTGAGGAATTATGTTAACAAGATGCATCTGAGGAGTTTACCTCTTTAGTGACCTTGAACTGAATAGGAGGTTGGTTCTTTAACCTGTGTTAGGAAAATTTCGGGGACAAAATTTCTGTAAGGGGGTAGATTGTAACGACCCGGACCAGAAATTAAATTATTTTGAGAATTGGACAATTTTACCCTCAGTTTTGGATGGGTTCGGGAGTCACTTTTTCACTGGTAATACTTTTGGGAATTTTTCTTGGGTTGTTGCGTAGGTCTCGAACTCACGAGTTCGTAGACAGGCGGCACGTTGAAAACGGAGATCCGATGAGTTCGTTACGGGTCTAGAAGCTACAGGGGCAGTTTGGTAATTTTGGAAATGTTGGAATTATATAACATATATTTTTCTCTCTCCTCGGGGGATTGGTCGATGCAGTCTCGGTCCTATCCGAGCCTTCCCCGTGCGAACACCGAAGTCCCATATTCATCGGAGGGATTTCGATCCGATTCGAACAAAACCAAGGTCGGGAGAATCTTCCCTGGGACCCCACGAGCATTTTGGGGTAGTTCTTGGAGCGGGAGCACCGCCGTAGGCGACAGACGGAGGAAGGAGGTGAACCGAACATTCTCGGCCGTTTTCTGGCCAAACCAGGTTCGATCTCGGAACTTTGACCTCATATTTGGATTCCTGATGAAAAGTAGATGAATTTCCATGTGTAGATCGTGAAAAACAGTCAAGAAATGAAGAAGTTAGGAAACCTTGAAAATCGGCCGAAAATGGCAGTTTCCGGCGAACCAGACGGCGGCGGAGGTGGCGGTCCGGTCATCTTCTCCGGCCAACCTCTGGCGACGGCGAGGGCAGTCCGGTCGTCTTCTCCGGCGAGTCACCGATACCCGGTCGAGTCGAGTAAACCGATCGAGTCGGGTGAACCGGTCGAGTTGGACCGGGTCAGGTCGAACCGGACCGCGTTGGACCGGTCCAGGCGCGTGAACACTGTAGGAGGCGCGTGACCGGCGCGTGGCAGCGCGTGGGCGCGTGTTCTGAACTTCCGGTGGCTCGTGGCGGCGCGTGGGACTGTTCCCGAAGTCACGGCGGCGCGTGACTGAGGTTTTGGGACGTTCCGGTTCAGATTTGTTGGTTTCGAGGCCATAAGAGTTCATTTAGAGCTCGGTTGGGCAATCCCAGCGGTAAGGATTGACCGTGGAGAGGGTTTTGAATTTGGAAAGTCAAGGTAGTTGGGTCATTATGGTGTAGGTGTTCTGAGGCTAGAGCGTACATGAATTTTGGGTTGGATGGTGATGGTAAGCGGACTTTGATTTATAAATTGTAATGTATGTATAAATATCTTCGATTTCATTACTGTTGTGTATGGTTGTATTTATAAATTGTGATGCATGTATTAATATCCTCGATTTAATTAATGTTGTGTATGGTGGTATTTATAAATTGTAACGCATGTATTAATATCCTCGATTTAAATATTGTTGTGTATGGGTGCAATGATTGCTGGATAATTGTTGTTCCAATATTTCAGTGGAAGTGCGTTGTGAGAAACGATATGGTTGTTGGATTCGGTTTTGATAGTGTTTGGACGTGGTAATTATTTGGGTACATGATTTTGAGTTGAAACCGTATTTGTGATAAATGATAAACAAAATATATACTTGATTTCGGATACAAAACCGATTTGATGGGGCCTAGGAGCCGGGCCTTGGTTCCGTGTTGGCGGACTGCCGGTGAACCCCTAACATAAACAAAACCGATTTGATGGGGCCTAGGAGCCGGGCCTTGGTTCCGTGTTGGCGGAATCCCGGTGAACCCCTAATATAAACAAAACCGATTTGATGGGGCCTAGGAGCCGGGCCTTGGTTCCGTGTTGGCGGACTCCCGGTGAACCCCTAATATAAACAAAACCGATTTGATGGGGCCTAGGAGCCGGGCCTTGGTTCCGTGTTGGCGGACTCCCGGTGATCCCCTAATATAAAAGCGATTTGATGGGGCCTAGAAGCCGGGCCTTGGTTCCGTGTTGGCGGACTCCCAGTGAACCCCAATATAAAAGGTGATTTTGCAGAGATTGTGGTCGAGTCCAAGTAGTACATATTCTAGCACACCCCAAGGGATACCCTAGTGGCTAGGAATATGATAGCCGAGAGATATGCCGACTTATGAGATATCATGGTACAGAGAGTGATGATACGATATGATAGCCGAGGATATTTTCGGCTCTAATATGAACCAGACGACAATTGTTATGGGCCTAATCAACATATGAAAATACGTCGTCATCCGGGTCAGTGGGTTGGTGTGGGCGGTGACCCAGAGGGACGAATTATTATTGGTTCACTAGTATCTGACTAGTTTGTTGTCTTGTGGTTTTCCAGTAGAGATGTCAGCAATGTCTGACTACTGACATTTGGTATCAGAGAGTATTTCTATTTGAACCACCACTATTCCGAGGTTTTGGTTTTGACCGGTATTTTTATCCTGCGTCTGACAGTAGGAGTGATCAGTAAGTACGGAGATTCTGTTGGGAACCATGTAAAGTTTAATAAAAATTATTTAAGAATAAAGGGTATTTCTGGTACTTAAATTTTGAGGTAAAAGAGCTGTCAGACGGGATGAGGGTTCTTTCCGGGTATCGAGGAAAAATTCGGGAAGGGTCCTTACAAGTGGTATCAGAGCTTTAGGTTAACTTCCTGCAGACCGCACACTTCTGTGCAAATTATTTGAGGAATTATGTTAACAAGATGCATCTGAGGAGTTTACCTCTTTAGTGACCTTGAACTGAATAGGAGGTTGGTTCTTTAACCTGTGTTAGGAAAATTTCGGGGACAAAATTTCTGTAAGGGGGGTAGATTGTAACGACCCGGACCAGAAATTAAATTATTTTGAGAATTGGACAATTTTACCCTCAGTTTTGGATGCGTTCGGGAGTCACTTTTTGACTGGTAATACTTTTGGGAATTTTTCTTGGGTTGTTACGTAGGTCTCGAACTCACGAGTTCGTAGACAGGCGGTACGCTGAAAACTGAGATCCGATGAGTTCGTTACGGGTCTAGAAGCTGCAGGGGCAGTTTGGTAATTTTGGAAATGTTGGAATTATATAACAGATATTTTTCTCTCTCCTCGGGGGATTGGTCGATGCAGTCTCGGTCCTATCCGAGCCTTCCCCGTGCGAACACCGAAGGCCCATATTCATCGGAGGGATTTCGATCCGATTCGAACAAAACCAAGGTTGGGAGGATCTTCCCCGGGACCCCACGAACGTTTTGGGGTAGTTCTTGGAGCGGGAGCACCGCCGTAGGCGACGGACGGAGGAGGGAGGTGAACCGAACATTCTCGGCCGTTTTCTGGCCAAACCAGGTACGATCTCGGAACTTTGACCTCATATTTGGATTCCTGGTGAAAAGTAGATGAATTTCCATGTGTAGATCGTGAAAAATAGTCAAGAAATGAAGAAGTTAGGAAACCTTGAAAATCGGCCGGAAATGGCAGTTTCCGGCGAACCAGACGGCGGCGGAGGTGGCGGTCCGGTCATCTTCTCAGGCCAACCTCCGGCGACGGCGAGGGCCGTCTGGTCGTCTTCTCCGGTGAGTCACCGATACCCGGTCGAGTCGAGTAAACCGGTCGAGTCGAGTGAACCGGTCGAGTTGGACCGGGTCAGGTCGAGCCGGACCGGGTTGGACCGGTCCAGGCGCGTGAACACTGTAGCAGGCGCGTGACCGGCGTGTGGCAGCGCGTGGGCGTGTGTTCTGAACTTCCGGTGGCTCGTGGCGGCGCGTGGGAATGTTCCCGAAGTCACGGCGGCGCGTGACTGAGGTTTTGGGACGTTCCGGTTCAGATTTGTTGGTTTCGAGGCCATAGGAGTTCATTTAGAGCTCGGTTGGGCAATCCAAGCGGTAAGGATTGACCGTGGAGAGGGTTTTGAATTTGGAAAGTCAAGGTAGTTGGGTCATTATGGTGTAGGTGTTCTGAGGCTAGAGCGTACATGAATTTTGGGTTGGATGGTGATGGTAAGTGGACTTTGATTTATAAATTGTAATGTATGTATAAATATCTTCGATTTCATTACTGTTGTGTATGGTTGTATTTATAAATTGTGATGCATGTATTAATATCCTCGATTTAATTAATGTTCTGTATGGTGGTATTTATAAATTGTAACGCATGTATTAATATCCTTGATTTAAATATTGTTGTGTATGGGTGCAATGATTGCTGGATAATTGTTGTTCCAATATTTCAGTGGAAGTGCGTTGTGAGAAACGATATGGTTGTTGGATTCGGTTTTGATAGTGTTTGGACGTGGTAATTATTTGGGTACATGATTTTGAGTTGAAACCGTATTTGTGATAAATGATAAACAAAATATATACTTGATTTCGGATACAAAACCGATTTGATGGGGCCTAGGAGCCGGGCCTTGGTTCCGTGTTACCGGACTCCCGGTGAACCCCTAATATAAACAAAACCGATTTGATGGGGCCTAGGAGCCGGGCCTTGGTTCCGTGTTGGCGGACTCCCGGTGAACCCCTAATATAAACAAAACCGATTTGATGGGGCCTAGGAGCCGGGCCTTGGTTCAGTGTTGGCGGACTCCCGGTGAACCCCTAATATAAAAGCGATTTGATGGGGCCTAGAAGCCGGGCCTTGGTTCTGTGTTGGCGGACTCCCGGTGAACCCCAATATAAAAGGTGATTTTGCAGAGATTGTGGTCGAGTTGGACCGGGTCAGGTAGAGCCGGACCGAGTTGGATCGGTCCAGGCGCGTGAACACTGTAGCAGGCGCGTGACCGGCGCGTTGCAGCGCGTGGGCGCGTGTTCTGACCTTCCGGTGGCGCGTGGCGGCGCGTGGGACTGTTCCCGAAGTCACGGCGGCGCGTGACTGAGGTTTTGGGACGTTCCGGATCAGATTTTGTTGGTTTCGAGGCCATAGGAGTTCATTTAGAGCTCGGTTGGGCAATCCCAGCTGTAAGGATTGACCGTGGAGAGGGTTTTGAGTTTGGAAAGTCAAGGTAGTTGGGTCATTATGGTGTAGGTGTTCTGAGGCTAGAGCGTACATGAATTTTGGGTTGGATGGTGATGGTAAGCGGACTTTGATTTATAAATTGTAATGTATGTATAAATATCTTCGATTTCATTACTGTTGTGTATGGTTGTATTTATAAATTTTGATGCATGTATTAATATCCTCGATTTAATTACTGTTGTGTATGGTGGTATTTATAAATTGTAACGCATGTATTAATATCCTCGATTTAAATATTGTTGTGTATGGGTGCAATGATTGTTGGATAATTGTTGTTCCAATATTTCAGTGGAAGTGCGTTGTGAGAAACGATATGGTTGTTGGATTCGGTTTTGATAGTGTTTGGACGTGGTAATTATTTGGGTACATGATTTTGAGTTGAAACCGTATTTGTGATAAATGATAAACAAAATATATACTTGATTTTGGATACAAAACTGATTTTATGGGGCCTAGGAGCCGGGCCTTGGTTCCGTGTTGGCGGACTCCCGGTGAACCCCTAATATAAACAAAACCGATTTGATGGGACCTTGGAGCCGGGCCTTGGTTCCGTGTTGGCGGACTCCCGGTGAACCCCTAATATAAACAAAACCGATTTGATGGGGCCTAGGAGCCGGGCCTTGGTTCCGTGTTGGCGGACTCCCGGTGAACCCCTAATATAAACAAAACCGATTTGATGGGGCCTAGGAGCCGGGCCTTGGTTCAGTGTTGGCGAACTCCCTGTGAACCCCTAATATAAAAGCGATTTGATGGGGCCTAGAAGCCGGGCCTTGGTTCCGTGTTGGCGGACTCCCGGTGAACCCCAATATAAAAGGTGATTTTGCAGAGATTGTGGTCGAGTCCAAGTAGTACATATTCTAGCACACCCCAAGGGATACCCTGGTGGCTAGGAATATGATAGCCGAGAGATATGCCGACTGATGAGATATCATGGTACAGAGAGTTATGGTACGATATGATAGCCGGGGATATTTTCGGCTCTAATATGAACCAGACGACAATTGTTATGGGCCTAATCAACATATGAAAATACGTCGTCATCCGGGTCAGTGGGTTGGTGTGAGCGGTGACCCAGAGGGACGAATTATTATTGGTTCACTAGTATCTGACTAGTTTGTTGTCTTGTGGTTTTCCAGTAGAGATGTCAGCAATGTCTGACTACTGACATTTGGTATCAGAGAGTATTTCTATTTGAACCACCACTATTCCAAGGTTTTGGTTTTGACCGGTATTTTTATCCTGCGTCTGACAGTAGGAGTGATCAGTAAGTACGGAGATTCTGTTGGGAACCATGTAAAGTTTAATAAAAATTATTTAAGAATAAAGGGTATTTCTGGTACTTAAATTTTGAGGTAAAAGAGCTGTCAGACGGGATAAGGGTTCTTTCCGGGTTTCGAGGAAAAATTCGGGAAGGGTCCTTACACCAATGCTCACGTATCAGATAGCTTTGATACCATGTTGATTTCAGAAGCTTCAACACAATCGGAAAGCATTTGCAGATTCAATCGAGTAAGTTCTCTAAACTCAACATGAATCGAATATGGTTTTATTGCAGATTTGGATTGATAGTTCTTAGATGTAGGAATGAATCCTTCGGGTGATGAACTCTAGATTTAATTTCTGTAGGAATGGGATGGTTTTGTTTGTTGCATACCAATTGTTTGATGAAATGCTACTATGAAATTCTTGAAGGATTCGGATGCTCTCTTCTGCTATAACAGAGAGAGTATTCAATTGTTATTGAATTGTATTTGATTACACACTCACACACACCTTACATACACTCTTACATTCTGTTAGTGTAATGACACTATGATGTCACACACACACACACCCACGCGGCTCTTCTAGCTTGGGCGCCAAGTTAGGCTCACACACTCCTTCATTGTTTTCTGTTGTAACAAACTCTTCTCAGTTCTGCTTAACACCTCCTTTGCTGACTTGTCTAGGACTTAGTTACCTAGATGCCTTGTTGACAGCTTAAGCACCAACAACTACAACGTCAAGTAAATCTCATTCTCCAGCACTGCTTCCTTCAAGTCTGATTCCATAGCTCCTGCTCCTTGCCCATCATAAACTTCCGCCTGATGGCAGTCTCGAAACTGCTCTTTTAACATGTCAATGGCTTGCCGAGAATTTCCTCATGTCCTCATGTTCCAACCCAGAAGACGCTTCCTTACCCATTTCAACTTTTATGTGACATGGTAGCAATGAGAACATGCCATAGTCCGGCTCCACTCCTTCTTGACCACTTCTTCACATTGAACCTCCTTGTTCCACCATCCATCATAAATGAATCTATTACGTCGTTGCCCTACACTCGATGTAGTTTCCAGAGCTAACATTGAATGATCTGAACCTGATAGCAGCAAATGAGTGACGTTTGCATGAGGATAGGCTCGCATCCATGTTTCTGTAGCCAACCCCCTATCTAGTCACTCATGAACAAACCCGTTTCTCTTATATTTCTCCATGAGAAAGGGTGTCTCGCATACGCCAGGTTTAGAAGCTTCCCATCAGCCACAAACGCAAATGTTCTCATACTCGTTACGGATCGAGTATTCTCACAGGCGCTGAGGATATCGTTGAAGTCTCCCAATAACAGACATGAATCAGATTCTCTGCTTAAATGCTGCCTAAGAATGTCCTATTGTCTTGCTCTCTTGCCATCATTAGTACTGGCATAGATGGAAAATAGTCACCATTTATGTCCACACTCCTCATCAGTCACTAGAACCTCAATCTCAAAATCAGCATACTTCACCAACTCCACATGACCAGCTGACTTCCAGAACACACACATAAACCAGCACTAAGCCCCCTTGGCTCCACTGATTGCATAAACTCCATACCTAGCTTATTTTTTAAGAATTGATACCTAGAACTTCTATTTTCTATCTCAAGAATCACCATTATACTCGGTTGAAGAAGCCTGTTTTCCTCCTCCGAATTGTGAACTATCAGGTCACCACCGATGCCCTAACAATAAGTATCCCCATGGTGACTATAGCTCATAGAGGGAGGTGGATCCATAACCCCTCCGCTCAAGAGACTGATTAAAGGAGGTGTTGACCTCTTGAGAAGAGATACTAGTTAATTCACATGTCTACTCTTTGCTACTCGACTTCCAATTGATTCTCCCCCATTGTGAGTTTCCCTACCATTCCCCACCACTTGCATTCCCTGACCGCTATCCTCAGGTTAAGCCTGCCCTATGATTCCTCTTCGTTTACACTTTTGCTTAGTCAATTTGGCAATAATTGTTGGTGACTAAGCTGCATCACTAGCAGCTGACTTGGCAGCATACCTGCTGCTGACTCGAGGATGACAAGTGTCACAAGTTGAAGGCTTTAGATGAGAGAATGTGTGAGTTGTAAGTGTCTGAGACGGTTAGTATAGCAGTGAGTGTGTGAGCAGTTTGTAGTGTGAGCTGCAAGGTGTTTGTGTGTGATGACATCATAGTATTATCATCTCTAACCGAATTATGGTGTGTGTGTGTGAGAGAGAGGATATATGCTTTGTAATTCAACAAACTCAATGTAATCAGATAGAGATACACACGGGAAAAATGCAGTCATATCTGACCTCCCTCTAAAACCAGAAAACTCTCTTAAGAAAAATAACAAACACCTAGGGTGCACAAGATCATCATACTGATCATCACTCGATTTCCAGCTATAATTTCCAATCCAAATTTCACATATTCTAGAAGTAAAATTGAAGACATCACGAGCTAGCCTCGATTCAAATTCCAGCTAGAGAGTGAAGATAGATGTTCATACCTTTGTGTGCGGTTCTTGCTGAATCGAGTGAATCGGCTCTGTCTAAGATGAAGAGATCATCATCCTCTTCGAGTCATCTTCGAGTCTTGGTTGTCAACATGGTATCAAAGCACTGAGAACATATCTCTTGGGCGTCTGTCTGTGGTGAAGCCGAGAAAAAGTTAAAGCCGAGCATGAGTTAAAGTTTTCTTCACTGCCAAGTTCTCATGGTTGGTACTGGAGGGGGAGAACCAAAAATTCCTTTATTCACAGGAGTTAATTATGATTTCAGGAATATAAAAATGAAAACAGCATTAAAGGCATGTGATATGTGGAAGATAGTCACTCAAGGTTTACCTGATCCTGAGTATGACAGTGAAGATGAGGAGATTGAGACAGCAGCAAGCCATGCTGATCAGATCAAGAATGCCAAGGTTTTGAACCTGATTCAAAATGCAGTCTCTGAAGAAATCTTCCCAAGAATCTCGAATGAGGAGATAGCCAAAAGTGCCTGGGAGATTTTGAAAAACGAATACAGAGGAGATCCTAAGGTGAGAGCAGTTAAATTACAAAGTCTTAGAAGAGATTTTGAGTATACACGTATGAAAAGTGATGAATCATTTTCTACATAAATGACTAGACTGTTTGGTGCTGTTAATCAAATGAAAACATATGGTGAAGAAGTAACTGAAAAGAGATTAGCACAGAAAATCCTGATAAGCTTGACTAAACCGTATGATTCAATTGTGTCCATACTTGAAAAAACTAGAGATCTATAGGAGATTAGTGTTGAAAGTATCTCTGCATCAATCAGGGCATTTGATCAACGTTTGGAGATGCATACTGAGGGTGATGTTGAGAAAGCATTCTCAAGTATGAGTGTGAATAACAAGTCACAGGCACAATTAAGTTCTAATCATGGAAAGTTCAAAAAGCAGCAATTCAAAGGTGGAAACAAGGGTTGGACTAACAGCAAATTCAAAGGCAATGCTAAGTATGAGAACAAGTTATTTGGAAACCAGAAAGGAGAAACTAGTGGTTCTAAGGATGCTTGCAAGAATTGCGACAAAATTCACTGGGGTGAATGCTGGTTCAAAGGAAAAGTGAAATGTTTCTAGTGCTCTAAATTTGGCCATATTGCCAAAGATTGTTATGAAGACCAGATTGCTAACCTCGCTCAGAAAGTGAATGAAGTTGAAGGTAACATGTTCTATGCTTGCCATTCATCCTCCATTGAGAAGGATGTGGGTGTGTGGTACTTGGATAGTGGTTGTAGTAACCATATGACTGGTCATGAGTCTTTATTAACTAACATTGATCGAAACCTGAATGTCAGAGTGAAGATGGGTACTTGTGAACTTGTTCAAGCTGCAGGGAAAGGTTCCTTGTTGGTTCATACTGACCAAGGTGACAAGTACATCAAGGAAGTAATGCTTGTACCTGGATTGGATGATAACCTACTAAGTGTAGGTCAAATGGTGGAACATGGATACTACCTAGTGTTTGGAGACAGTTCAGCAGAGGTTTATGAAGATAAGAACATGAAGCAAAGGGATGCTAAGGTTTCTATGACAAGCAGCTGATGTTTCAAGCTTTCTTTGGACTATGTGAATCTAGTACCTAGAAGAGTATAAGCCAATGAAAACATAGAACTATGGCACTGGTGATTTGGTCATTTGAACTACTCCAACCTAAAAATGCTAAGATAGAAGGACATGGTGGTTGGACTACCTAGTCTAGAAGGTGACAAAGAACTCTGTGAAGGATGCATTTTAAGGAAACATCATGTGAGTCCTTTTGATACAAAAGAGGCTTGGAGGGCATCTACACATCTTGAGTTAATACACGCAAATGTGTGTGGTCCTATGAAAACAGAAACAATGGGAGGTAATATGTATTTTGTTACCTTCATTGATGATCACTCTAGAATGTGCTGGCTGTATTTTTTGAGACATAAATCAAGTGTGTTGAATGTGTTCAAAAAGTTCAAAGCTATGGTTGAACTTCAAAGTGGGTTCAAGGTGAAGAAGTTGAGAAATGACAGATGTGGAGAGTACACCTCAAATGAATTCCAAAGACTCTGTGAAGAGTATGGAATTGAGAGACAGCTGACAATGGCTTACTCTCCTCAGCAGAATGGAGTTGCTGAAAGGAAAAACAGGACTATATTAGAGATGGCTACGTCTATGTTACATGTCAAACAACTTCCGTATGAGTTCTGGGGTGAAGTAGTCAACACTGCAGTATACATTATCAATCGATGCCCTACCAAGGCTATGCAAGGTAAGACTCCATTTGAGAAGTTCTCTGGTAGAAGACCAGGAGTGTCACACCTAAGGGTATTTGGCTCTATATGCTACATGCATATCCCATGCCAGAGGAGACGGAAACTAGATGATTCAAGTGTGAAAGGTGTTCTAGTAGGCTATGGTAGCTGTGAAAAGGGCTACAAAATCTATAATCTGGAAACTAGAAAGATTGTGGTGTCAAGAAGTGTAATATTTAATGAAGAAGGATGCTGGGATTGGTAGAAACATGCAGAAGTTCAGAAGTATATACCAGTAAGGTTTGCCACTAGAACTGATTATGCTACACCAAGAACACAGGGTCCTCATACTACTAGCACCAGTTCAAGTTCAAACGCAAGCCCTGATTCGGGTCCAAGTACAAATTCTAGTCCTAGTCCCTGTGATTCTCCGAGCTCAAGTTCAGGTGATACACATGTGAAGCTAAGAAGTCTAAATGATGTTTATGCTAGATGTCCCATGGACATAATAGAACCTGAAAGTTTCAGTGAAGCAATCAAGGATTCAGCTTGGAAGAAAGCCATGGAAGCTGAGATACAGATGATTCAAAAGAATGATACATGGGAACTAATAGAGAGACCTTTTGACAAACCAGTGATTGGTGTCAAATGGGTGTACAAAACTAAACTCAATATGGATGGATCTATTCAAAAGCACAAGGCCAGATTGGTAGCTAAGGGATATGCTCAGAAACCACGAATTTATTTCAATGAGACTTTTGCACCTGTTGCAAGACTTGACACTATCATAACCCTAATTGCTTTAGCAGCACATAAAGAATGGAAACTGTTTCAGCTTGATCTAAAGTCAGCATTCCTCAATGGTGTTCTAGAAGAGGAGGTATATGTGGATCAGCCTGAAGGTTTTGAAGTTCAAGGTAATGAAGCTAAAGTTTACAGGTTAAACAAGGCACTCTATGGTCTTAAGCAAGCACCAAGGGCCAGGTACGAGGAGATTGATTCCTACTTGCTAAGTTTTGGTTTTGAGAAAAGTTCAAGTGAAGCAACTCTATACTTGAAGTTTAAGCAAGATGAAGGAACTCTAATTGTGTCAATTTATGTAGATGATATTATCTACGCAGATGACAGTAATGCTATGATGGCTGAATTCAAGCAAGACATGATAAACAAATATGAAATAACATACTTGGGATTACTGCATCATTTCCTAGGGATGGGTGTTCTACAGTCTAGCAATGGTATCTTCATTCATCAAAGGAAGAATGCTTCTACATTACTAGAGAAGTTTGGACTCAAAGACTGCAAGCCAGTGAGTACTCTCCTAGCAACTACTGACAAGCTGCAAAGAAGTGATGGTAGTGAAGCTGCTGATGAGCAACTCTATAGACAGATTGTGGGAAGTTTGCTCTATCTTACTGCTACTGTACCAGACATAATGTATGCTTCAAGTCTATTGCCTAGATTCATGCACATCCCTGCCAAGAAGCATTTAGGAACTGCTAAGAGAGTCCTAAGGTATGTCCAAGGTACATTGACGTATGGAATTGAATACAAGAAAGAGAAAGCGGCTACTTTGGTGGGATTCTGCGACAATGATTGGGGAGGGTCTGAGGATGACATGAAAAGCACATCTGGTTATGCTTTTTCATTTGGCAGTGGGATTTTCTCTTGGGCATCTGTCAAACAGAGCAGTGTTTGCTCTTTCAACAGCAGAAGCTGAGTATGTTAGTGCCTCTGAGGCAACTACTCAAGCTGTCTGGTTAAGGTTTGTTTTGGGAGACTTTGGAGAGGAACAATTAGAGGCTACTCCTTTACTGTGTGACAACATGTTAGCCATTGCCATGGCCAAAAATCTAGTCTTTCATCAGAAGGCCAAACATATCAAAAGAAGATTCCATTACATCAGAGATGCAATTCTAAATGAAGAAATCACACTACACTACTGCAAGTCTGAAGAGCAACTTGCTAATATCTTCACCAAAGCTCTACCTAGAGAAAGGTTCTGCTATTTAAGGGGTCTGCTGGGAGTAGTTCCAGTGACTAGCTTAAGAGGGACTGTTGGTGACTAAGCTGCATCATTGGTAGCTAACTTGGCAGCATACCTACTGCTGACTCGAGGAGGACAAGTGTCACAAGTTGATGGCTCTAGATGAGAGAATGTATGAGTTGTAAGTGTGTGTGACGGTTAGTATAGCAGTTAGTGTGTAAGCAGTTTGTAGTGTGATCTGGAAGGAGTGTCTGTGTGTGTGTATGTGTGTGATGACATCATAGTGTTATCATCTCTTACCGAATTATGGTGTGTGTGTGTGTGAGAGAGAGAGGATATATGCTTTGTAATTCAACAAACTCAATGAAATAAGATTGAGATACATACGGGAAAAAGGCAGTCATATCTGACCTCCCTCAAAAACCAAAAAACTCTCTTCAGCAAAATAACAAACACCTAGGGTGCATAATATCATCATTCTGATCATCACCTGATTTCCAGGCATAATTTCTAATCCAGATTTCACATATTCAAGAAGTAAAATAGAAGACATCACGAGCTAGTCTCGATGTTGTACAAATAGCAACCTAAAAACTACGCAGCTATATACACGTTTTAACTCGCAAGTGCACAAGATCAGACAAATAGTATAAAAAGCAAATACGAGATCATTCCCACGAGGATTGGATTAATATGTGTTTAAATTTGATTTCCTAGAACTACTAACTAAATGGCACAAACTAAAAATGCAGAAGTGAAAGAAAACCCTAAAAAATGATTTCTAATCGAAGTTTATGTGCAATACACAAAGGCACTCGGTGTTCAAAATGATGATTTTGAAAACTGAAAATTTCGAAACAAAATATTAAAAACAACGTTTGATTAAAAATAGAATTTGATCGATGTTAAAACAATGAGAAAACTAGTTAGGGATTCGATGTTCACCGCTAATCTTCTTCCTTAAGCAAACGACATGAACAATGCTACAAAACAAATTTTAGATGCCCATGTTTGTCAACCTAAAGGCATGATATCTACTCTTTAAATTATTGATTTCCCTAAGCAACAAGTTAGACATGGGTATCTATGCTAACTCTTTTCATTCTTAAAGTGTTTAGTATGGTATCTTCTAAGTTGCACTTTAAGAACGCATAACATAATGAAAATCGACAAACACACAACTCCTACAACATGGTATCTATTCTAGTTATTCATGATGATTCATTTCAAGAACTTATAACTAGTTCTTTTGTTACTCTCACAGGCACATAATTCGGTCACCTAAATTTACCTATGTAACAAACTCAATACACAGCATGCATATGGTGATCAAGCATAACATAACGTATGTAAAGAGTAAAATATAATCTAAAATTAATCAATTAAGCATTACAAAAGTAGTTTACAGCAAAGGCATATCGAAATCCCTAAAGAAACGTGATTAGGGCTTCAATCGAGCCTTAACTAAAGTACTTAGTTACCCATAATTTAAATAGACAGCAAGAACATACAGAACATAAAATAAAAAAAGAAAGAAGATAGCTATTTGATGATGTGTTGATCAGCCAGAGTGATTGGATGACGCCTTGACGTTCCTCCTTGCTTCCTAAGCCTTTTAGACCTTGGAACCTTGAAGGATGGAGTAGAATGGGATGGTGTGGCTGAGTCCTTGTGTGAGAGCCCCCACGTTTCTGCAGTTTTTAGGGAGAAAAAAATTTGTTTCAAAGTGAGGTGAGGGGGAGAGTCTTTGCTTCTCTGTTGTATGCCTATCTATCCCTTTGCTGCCAAGAATTTATGTCCATGTTAATTCACTTAATGAGGGAGAGACCTTTTTTTTTTCTATTTTTTTTTTATGAGGGAGAGCAAGCGTTTCATTAATCTTGTGTGCTTGTTTGCTTGCCAAGTCCTTCCTCCCGTGGCTGTTCCTCTTTTTCTTTTTTCTTTTTTATTTTCTTCTTTTCTCTGATTAAAACGGCTCCTCCCATACCCCTAACAAACTGGGCTTCTAGTCATCCAAACCTGATAAAGATTAGAAAACTTGATATAGAAGGAATGCTGAATTCCGCGCAGCCTGACCTTGCTGTACTAAAATGGCCATAACTCCTTCTAGAAAATGCCAATTCATGAACCGTAAATTCCTTTAGAAACTAGACTTCGGTGTCTTTCCAACGATATATGGCCCATCAGCTAGGTCTTCCCGACCAGGTGCAGTTAATTTTGAGAAGTTGACACATCTGCTGAAGTCTGTTTCCAAGTTTCCTCTTTAGATTTCCCAAACAGCACTCACTAACTCATTTTGTAACTTTGCTTCAAAAAATCCTACAAAACTCGAAAACAAGCTAAGTATTAAGAAAACATGCTAAAAAAAGCATAAGAAAACAAGATAAAACGTCACATAAATATGCTCCTATCAAATTCGCCCACACTTAAGCTTTTGCTAGTCCTCGAGCAAAACTGAAACAAAGAATGAAAGAAAAACAATGACTCAATGATTCAACGAAAACTTTCCAACATTTGTCTCAGAGATTTTCAATGGATCATGACATATTAAGATTCATCATAAGCATAAGAATTGGTCCACATAATACGATAGTTAATACACATTTATAGAAATCATAGACAAGCTCTCAATTAAATCAATCAAAGCAACAGTACAAAGAGAGGTACATGTTGAAAGAATTAGCTCAAAATCTCACCGAATACGCTCTGATTTTACCTTATATTTTCTGGTTAAGTCACTCTTCCTAGACTAGTTATATGTCAGAGGATTGATGTAAAATGGAAACAAATTGCTCAATATGATATAACAAGAAAGAAAGGCACTTTCAGAATTTTTCTTATGAATATGACTCATGAAAGGAATGCTACTACTTGAATGCAAGAACAAGTGACACAATATGCTCATGCTTCATTCAAATCTCCACATATTGATATAAACACAACAAACAAGATCATAATGTCTTTATGAGGATTGTAATGAGGCCAAAGGGTAAGGGGTTAAAGAAAGAATGGATATGGATAACACAAGGTTCATAAAGAAAAGTAGAAGCATGCTATGATGTTAGAGACATAAGAACTTGTATCACCATCAAGGCTTAAAAATCGTATAAGTACCGAGCAAGTACATACACTCAATGGCCGATTTGAACATTATGGACCATACTTCAACAATCTATACATGAACGGTAAGGGAAAAACAATCCACACAAAATGCCGATTTTGTTCTTTCTTTTTTTTCTGGTGCACACTCCGAACCGTGTACAATTCTTATCTTGTTTTTTTTTTTTTTTTTTTAACATTCCCCCAAACTTGCTCTTTTAACACCCTTTGATTCACAATTAAGTCTCTACAAATTATGCTTCACTAATCTTTAAGAAAAAGGGTAAGGATGAAAGTGTTTAGGCTAGGTGAGGAAAATGAGGGTTATGAAACAAAAAGGCTTAAACAAAGGTTCAACAGGGGTTTACCTAGAGGAAAGTATATCATGGGTGAAAGGCCATTTGGCAGTGGTGGTAATCTAGGTGCCTTAATCATCTCAAGTATGTCATGCAAATCAATTCAATGCCTCGAAAAGAAATTAGTACCAGTTCTAGCATTTAGTTCCAATGATGATAAGCAATTCAAGTAGCAACCAAGCAAAGAAAGAGAAGACCATACAACAACTTAATTGACAAGAAAGTGATAGATTAAACAAATACAACTCTCTCAAACAAAGGATAAAGGCTCAAAAGCTCACAAAAGGCTTGTATTGAGCTTCATTCAATTAAGCATGTTATGGGTACCACTTACTTGGGTGATTACATCTGATTTTGCATATGATAACCATGAATTATTGAGTTTTAACCAAAGAATAATTTCAGACCTTGAATCATGCTTAGAAATCATCTTGAAGTCATGTAATTAAAAACCAAATCTCATCATTGTGTTGGAAAGAAACCTAAGACACAAAAAAAAAAACACAAAAACTACCCAATTTAACACTACTAAAACCGACACAAACTAAGGCTAAAAACAAAGCTGTCAAAAATTTATTTATTTATAACCAATGCAAAATCAACGGAAAACACAAGTGTTTATCCAACCCCACCCCCCCCCCCCCCCCCCCCCCCCCCCCCCCCCCCCCCCCCCCCCCAACACACACACACACACACACACACACTTAAATCTAACATTGTCCTCAATGTTTGAAAGTTAAAGTATAAACAATGAAGCATTTAAGGAAGTAGAAACAAGCGACGAAACACACAAAGAAAATAAAATAATAAAACAAAACAAAACAAATGAAGGCAAAGTTAACGACAAAGAAGGACATGGTGAGAGAAAGCAAATCTGATTGTCAGTGGTTGTAGAGTGCCAAAACTGTCATCATCCTCTTCACATGGGTTGCCTCCCAAGTTCCCTTTGGGTTACCTCCCAAGTAGTGCTAAGTTTATAGTCTTCAGTCAGACTGTTGGACTCTCATGCAATGTACTGAATAGGTTGGAGAGTCACATCCTCCTCTCTAGGCTCAAAGCTCATCTCAATATAGGGCTTTACTCTGTGCCTATTCACCATGAATGTCTGATTCTTCTCTTTGCTATGAACCTCCAAAGCTCCAATGCACCTCTGGAATGTGGCAGGTGCATTACACAAACCGAATGGCATCCTTCTGTATGCAAATATGCCATAGGGGTATGTGAATTTGGTCTTCTCCTAGTCCTCTGGTGCTATAGCAATCTGATTATAACCACTATAACCATCTAGAAAACAGTAATGACTATGACATGCTAACCTTTCTAACATCTGATCAATAAAGGGAAGAGGAAAATGATCTTTCCTGGTTTCATTGTTGAGCTTTCTGTAAACAATAAAAACTCTCAAACATGTGGTGAGCCTGGTAGGAACAAGCTCATTCTCTTCATTCTTCATCACAGTGATTCCACTCTTCTTAGGCACAACATGAACTGGACTCACCCATTTTCTATCTGAGATGGGGTAGATGATGCTAACGTCCAAGAGCTTAAGAACCTCGGCTCTCACTACTTCCTTCATGTGTGGGTTAAGCCGTCTCCGAGTATCCGTGTTAGGCTTTGCATTACCTTCAAGGAGGATTTTGTGCATGCACTTGGATGGACTTATGCCTTTGATGCCGGCAATGGTCCCCCCTAATGCAGTCTTGTGCTCCCTAAGAACTCTTAACAACTTCTCTTGCTCCACCAAACTCAAGTTTGCAACGACTATCACTGGTAATGCCTGGTTCTCTCCCAAGTATGCATACTTCAATTGTTCAAGTAGTTGCTTCAATTTTAGATCAGGTGCCCTAACAATAGAAGGGACACGAGCAATGTTAGTAGACACAAGAGTTTCAAAGGGAGGTATACTTACTTGGATAAGGCTTAGAAGCCTCAAGAGAATGCATAGCTTCATGGAGGTCTATCTCTGTAACATCACATCCACGTTCATAATTCAGCCTTGTGAGGTTGTGGGCAATCCATGCCTCCAAAGGGTCAATGCTATGTACCTGAAACACTTGCTCAACAACACTTCCTACCACATCAATCTTGAAACAATCATGGTTATCATGTGAGAATTTCAGACAACATGAATTCTATCTTCTTACCATTAACTTTCATGCGTATAGTACCATTTTTCACACTTATCTTCGAATCAGTAGTTACCATAAAGGGTCTACAAAGAATGATAGGTAATGAAGATGGCATAGGGGAATCTTCCACATCCATAACAACAAAATCAGTAATCAAAATAAATTCATTTACCTGAACCAAAACACCCTCTAATATACCTCTAGGTCTTCAAACGCTTCTATCTGTCAATTGCAATATAATTGAGGTTGGTTTGAGCTCCCCCAACCTCAACTCCTCATAAACGGTATAAGGCATCAAGTTAATGTTTGCTCCTAAATCAAGAAAAGCACGTTCAAACAGACGGTCACCAACCCTGTTTTTCTTTCTTTTGCTTAACTAACCTTTGAGGGAAGGGTGGCAATATCACCTTCTCCTTCTAACTTACCTTTGTGGCTGGAGGTGGTTCAACATTTTCTGGTTCATTCTCATCTGTCCCCTCCTTGTTGTCAACTACCTTGCCACTTCTAAGGATTGTCACAGCCTTGAGCTGCTCCTGGCCTCCCGGATTAGGTATGGTTTGTGATGGAAACTCTCCTTTCTTCCTCTCACTTAACTCCTTTTCCATTTCCCTATTTGTGCCTCCAATCTCTGAATAGCTTGGCTAGTTGTTGCTTCTAGTTTCTGAATGTTCTGACTAGTTAGAGCATTTGTCTGTTGCTGTGCAGTCAAGAACTGGAGTATGGCACCTTCAAGATTATTCTTCTTCTAGTCAGTATTTGGTTGTGCCACCTGTGACGAAACATGATAATTACTACCTTGCTAGAAATTCTTCTTATGCCCTTGTGGATTAAGCACATTCTGAATGTTGCTCCGAGAGAAATTTGGGTGGTCTTTCCATCCTGGATTATAATTGTTTGAATATGGGTTGTTCTTGGGATGATAGTTGTTTTGCCCCACATAATTAGCTTGCTCATGATCTTTAAAACAAGACATAGGACAAGTCTCAGTAGTATAATTGGAATGAGAACATTTAACACATACCTCGACTTTAGCAACTTGTTGAACTTGAGAGATGTTCTGAGCTGACATTGCTTTCACCAGCATATCTAACTTCCTCTTCATTGCTGCCATTTGACTCTGGACTCCACCATTTGTGCTAACTTCATAAACACCTTTACTTTTTACTCCTTGTCTCCCTCTTGATGAGAATTGCTGAGAATTTTCACTTAGGGTCTCAAATAGCTCAATGGCTTCATCACTGCTCTTTTCCATAACCACACCTCCACAAGCTGAATCAACAAGAATTTTGTTAATATTATTTAAACCTTCATAAAAAGCTTGTACCTGATCGTCTTGAGATAGATTGTGGTGTGGACAATTGAGAAGCGACTCCTTGAAATGCTCCCATGCCTGAAAGAAAAGATCTCCATCCTTCTGTTGGAAGGCTTGAATCTCCCTTTTAAGTTGTCTTGTCTTTTGGGCTGGGAAAAACTTCTTCAAAAATTTAGTTGCCAATTGTTCCCAAGTAGTAATGGAACCTGCATCTAGAGAATTCAACCACAACTTTGCATTATCTTTTAAGGAGAAAGGAAAGAGAATTAACCGGATTCCTTCTAGAGTTAAGCCCTGGATGTTCCGAGTCTTGAAGAGATCGAAGAAATCCCTAATGTGCAATGCATGATGGTTGATTAAGGTTTTGAGGGACAAAGGAGTCCTTCATTGACCTTCAAACCTGTTCATCCCCCATTTCGTTCACAGATTCTGATCCTTCCCCTTCTTCAAAATCTTCTCTTTGTGTGTTTAGTTTTTCCTTCTCATCTTGCTTTCGAACACGTCTAAGAGTTCGTTCAATCTCAGGATTGTAAACACTGACTGCTAAATTTTGGGATCGACGACTTTGCTTAAACAAAATTCAACCTGTAAAAGAAAACCAAAAATCAATTTCAGCACAAACTAGTTACACAATCCCCGTCAACGGCGCCAAAAACTTGTTGTACAAATAGCAACCTAAAAATTACGCAACTGTATGCACGTTTTAACTCGCAAGTTCACAAGATTAGACAAATAGTATAGAAAGCAAATTCGAGATCATTCCCACGAGGATCGGATTAATATGTGTTTAAAATTGATTTGCTAGAACTACTAACTAAATGGCACAAACTAAGAATGCAGAAGTGAAAGAAAACCCTAAAAAAGGATTTCGAATCGAAGTTTATGTGCAATACACAAAGGCACTCGGTGTTCAAAAGGATGATTTTAAAGATGATTTTGAAAACTGAAAATTTCAAAACAAATATTAAAAACAGTGTTTGATTAAAAATAGAATTTGATCGATGTTAAAACAATGAGAAAACTAGTTAGGGATTCGATGTTCACCGCTAATCTACTTCCTTAAGCAAACGACATGCACAATGCTACAAAACAGATTTTAGATGCTCATGTTTGTCAACCTAAAGGCATGATATCTACTCTTTAAATTATTGATTTCCCTAAGCAACAAGTTAGGCATGGGTATCTACGTTAACTTTTTTCATTCTTAAAGTGTTTAGCATGGTATCTACTAAGTTGCAGTTTAAGAACGCATAAGACAATGGAAATCGACTAACACACAACTCCTAGAACATGGTATCTATTCTAGTTATTCATGATGATTAATTTCAAGAACTTATAACTAGTTCTTTTGTTACTCTCGCAGGCACAAGATTCGGTCATCTAAATTTACCTATGTAACAAACTCAATACACATCATGCATATGGTGATCAAGCATTTGTGCTTGTTCGCTTGCCAAGTCCTTCCTCCCGTGGCTGTTCCTTGTTTTCTTTATCTTTTTTATTTTCTCTGATTAAAACGGCTCCTCCCATACCCCTAACAAACTGGGGTTCTAGTCGTCCAAGCCTGATATGGATTAGAAAACTTGAAATAGAAGGAATGCTGAATTCCAGCGCAGCCTGACCTTGCTGTACTAAAACGGCCATAACTCCTTCTAGAAAATTCCAATTCTTGAACCGTAAATTCCTTTAAAATTAGACTTCGGTATCTTCATAACGATATATGTCCCATCACCTAGTTAGCCCCGAGCAGGTGCAGTTAATTTCGAGAAGTTTACACATCTGCTATAGTCTGTTTCCAAGTTTCCTCTTTAGATTTTCCAAATAGCACTCATTAACTCCTTTTGTAACTTTCCTTCCAAAAATCCTACAAAACACGAAAACAAGCTAAGTATTAAGAAAACATAGGAAACATGGTAAGAAAAACATAAGAAAACAAGATAAAACGTCGCATAAATATGCTCCTATCACTCGCTTCAAATTCTAGCTAGAGAGTGGAGATAAAGATTCATACCTTTGTGTGCGGTTCCTACTGAATCGAGTGAATCGGCTCTATCCAAGATGAAGGGTGTGACTCAGCACGAAAACATACCCAGTTCACCCCACTATCAGCTTCCCATCTTCCTCCACTATCCTGGTCCACTATATCCTCATGTACTACCCCCTCCACCCCTTCGACCATTTCCTCCCTTCTCTCCATTGTTGCATGTTCTTGGTTAGTACTTCTCTCCCGAATTACTCCACACCTCTCTATCCCCCCATCATCGAAATCAGCAGCAAGAAATTGCCTCTGCCGTACATTTTCCTTCTACTCTGCTCATATATGGGCTGCAAGGCCTGACACCACACCATCCCCTAGCGTGTCCCTATTGCATGCAAACTCTCTACTATTACGTCTCGTTATGCTTTTGAGAGGCTTTCCAGCAAGTCCACCTTTGCTTCCAAGTTTTTGAAAGCAAACAAGGTCTCCCTACCCACCACTGTCTCATCCCCGCTCTGAGTACCTCTCCCATCTGCACATTGTTGGGTAGTGTGCCCACGCAAAATGCATACCAAGCAATATATCGATAGGAATTCATATTGGATCCCTACCCATATGTTATTGACAATCAGGCTCTAGTTGAAGAGCTCGGCTGCAGAGTGGTTGAAGAACTCAGGTGCAGAGCTTCAATGGTAGCAACAAGGTAAACTCTCTTAGTCGATCTCTCTAGCTGAAAACGATTGAATCAGGGCTTGTTGTACAAATAGCAACCTAAAAATTACGCAACTATATGCACGTTTTAACTCGCAAGTGCACAAGATCAGACAAATAGTATAGAAAGCAAATATGAGATCATTCCCACGAGGATTGGATTAATATCTGTTTAAAATTGATTTCCTAGAACTACTAACTAAATGGCACCAACTAAGAATGCAGAAGTGAAAGAAAACCCTAAAAAAAGATTTCTAATCGAAGTTTATGTGCAATACACAAAGGCACTCGGTGTTCAAAATGATGATTTTAAAGATGATTTTGAAAACTAAAAATTTCAAAACAAAATATTAAAAACAACGTTTGATTAAAAATAGAATTGGATCGAGGTTAAAACAATGAGAAAACCAGTTAGGGATTCGATGTTCACTGCTAATCTTCTTCCTTAAGCAAACGACATGCACAATGCTACAAAACAGATTTTAGATGCTCATGTTTGTCAACCTAAAGGCATGATATCTACTCTTTAAATTATTGATTTCCCTAAGCAACAAGTTAGGCATGGGTATATACTCTAACTCTTTTCATTCTTAAAGTGTTTAGCATGGTATCTACTAAGTTGCACTTTAAGAACGTATAACACAATGGAAATCGACAAACAAACAACTCCCAGAACATGGTATCTATTCTAGTTATTCATGATGATTAATTTCAAGAACTTATAACTAGTTCTTTTGTTACTATCATAGGCACAAGATTCGGTCATCTAAATTTACCTATGTAACAAACTCAATACAAACATGCATATGGTGATCAAGCATAACATAACGTATGTAAAGAGTAAAATATAATCTGAAATTAATCAATTAAACATCACAAAAGTAGTTTACAGCAAAGGTATATCGAAATCCTTAAAGAAACATGATTAGGGCTTCAATCGAGCCCTAACTGAAGTACTTAGTTACCCATAATTTAAATAGACAGCAAGAACGTACAAAACAAAACATAAAAAAAAAAAAAATAGCTCTTCGATGATGTGTTGGTCAGCCAGAGTGATTGGATGACGCCTTGACGTTCCTCCTTGCTTCCTAAGCCTTTTAGACCTTGGAACCTTGAAGGATGGAGCAGAATGGGACGGTGTGGCTGAGTCCTTGTGTTAGAGCCCGGACGCTTATGCAGTTTTTTTAGGGAGAAAAAACAACTGTTTCTTCCAAGTGAGGTGAGGGGGAGACTCTTTGCTTCTCTGTTGTATGCCTCTCTGCCCCTTGGCTGCCAAGAATTAATGTGCATGTTAATTCACTAAATTAGGGAGAGAGAGAGGTTACTGTTTGCGTTCGCTGCCCAATCAGTCATCACGCTGTGGATGTTCCTCTCCCTTTATTTTTTATTTTTTTATCTTCCTTTTTCTGATTAAAACGCTTCCTCCTATAACCCTAATAAACTAGGCCTCTAGTCGTCCAAGCCCGATAAGGATTAGAAAACTTGAAATAGAAGGAATGCTGAATTCCAGCTCAGCCTGATCTTGCTGTACTAAAACGGCCATAACTCATTCTAGAAAACTCCAATTCACAAACCGTAAAATTCTCTACAAACTAGACTTTTGTATCTTTGGAACGATATATGGTCCATCAGCTAGTTCTTCCCGAGCAGGTGCAGTTAAATTCGAGAAGTTGACATATCTGCTGAAGTCTGTTTCAAAGTTTCCTCCTTAGATTTCCAAAACATCACTCATTAACTCCTTTTGTAACTTTGCTTCCAAAAATCCTACAAAACACGAAAACAAGCTAAGTATTAAGAAAACATAAGAAACATGCTAAGAAAAGCATAAGAAAACAAGATAAAGCGTTGCATAAATATGCTCCTATCAGGGCTAGCCTGTGATGTTCTTAGTTTAATTCTTATTACTCTTTCTCATTTCTGGATTGATTGCTAACTTGAATCTGAGTGATGATCACTATGATGATCAATGCACTCTAAGTGTTTGTGAAAATGCCTAGAACGATTTTTGAATGATACTCCTCAGCTATGATTGAGTTTTTCCAATTGATTAATTAAAATGTGTAAATTGAATGCATACATACACACTCTCACTCACATTCGGTTAGCCTTGGATGCTATGACATCACAAGAACCAATTACAGCTTCACACTAGACTAGCTAGTTCTAACTGAATTCCCTTGCAACCCACGCAAGACTCACACACACTAGGCACACTCCCTAATCTGTTACACCTTCACCGCACCTCTTGGTCTTCATTTAACACCTTAGCTGCCTTGTAGACTTCCAGTTGGTAGCTTAGTCAGCAACACTCCCTTCTAAGCTAGCTGCTGGTTTGACACCAACTAGACCCCTTAGGTAGTTTAGTCTCTCCTTAGGCAGAGCTTTAGTAAAAATATCAGCTATCTGATCTTCTGATCTGCCGAATACCAAACCAATCTGATTATCTTGTAAGGCATCTCTGATGAAGTGAAACTTCTTGTTAATATGTTTAGTTTTCTGATGAAATACTAGGTTTCTTACCATAGCTATTGCTGACATATTGTCACAAAAAAAAGGTGTTGCCTCTCCTTTCTCTTCTCCAAAATCTTTAAGTACAAACCTAAGCCAAATAGCTTGGGAATCTTCAGAACCTCCCCAATCACTGTCACATAAACCAATCAAAGTGGAGGCATTTCCCTTAACATACTCATTGCCATAAGAAAGTGTACCTTGAATGTATCTCAGGAACCTTTAGGCAGTTCCATAATGCTTACTTGTAGAACCACGCATAAACCTAGATAAAAGACTTACAACATACATTATGTCAGGTCTTGTTTCTATCAAGTAGAGTAGGATTCCCACTATCTTTCTATAAAGTTGCTCATCAGCAGCTTCACTTCCATCTTCCTTCATGAGTTTATCTCCTGGAACCAACGGCATGCTCACTGGTTTACAATCCTTGAGACCAAACTTCTCAAGAAGAGTAGTTGCATAATTTCTGTAGTGTATGAAGATACTACTGTCTGATTGTATCACTCCCATTCCTAGGAAATGATGAAGTAGACCCAAATCTGTCATATCGTACTTACTCATCATCACATGCTTGAATTCCTTGATCAATGCTTGTGAACTTCCAATATACACTATGTCATCCACATAGATAGACACAATTAGAACTTCACCAGCTTCATCAAACTTCATGTAAAGTGTAGCCTCACTAGAACTCCTTTTAAACTCATAGCTCAACAAGTAGGAATCAATTTCTCCATACTAGGCTCTTGGGGCTTGCTTGAGTCCATAGAGAGCTTTCTTAAGCTTGTAGACTTTTCCTTCTTCTACTTGAACTTCAAAACCCTCTGGTTGATCAATATATACTTCTTCTTCTAGTACTCCATTCAAGAATGCAGATTTTACATCCAATTGGTATAATCTCCAGTTCCTTTGAGCTACTAGGGTAATGAGAGATATAATGGTGTAACCTTGCTACTGGAGCAAAGGTTTCATTGAAGTCCACACCAGGCTTCTGTGCATACCCCTTGGCTAGAAGTATGGCCTTGTACTTTTGTATAGAACCATCTATGTTTAACTTTGTCTTGTAAACCCATTTGACTCCAATGACAGGTTTATTCATCGGTCTGTCTAGTAACTCCCATGTATCATTCTTTTGAATCATGTCAATTTCAGCCTCCATTGCTTTCTTCCAAGCTAGATCTTTAGTTGCCTCTTGATAGGATTCAGGCTCAATGATGCACATGTGACATCGTGCATAAGCATCATGAATACTTCTGAGCTTGACAGGTGTTCCAGTAGTGGATTCATCTGCAGGTTGCACATCACCTATCTGAATTTCATTCTGAGGTTCAGATTCTTGAAAAACTTCAGTTGCAGGTTCTTGAGGGACCTCAGTTGCATTCTCAGGTTGAGAATTAGCATGTTCAAAAACCATAGTTCAATATAAGAATGCCACCAACATCAGCCTTTGTAACATTCCAATCCCATTATGCATTCTCATAAAAAACAACACTCCTAGATATCACAATCTTGTTGGTTTGAAGATTATATAATCTGTAGCCTTTTTCACAATTTCCATATCCCATGAACACACACTTTACTCCCTTTTCATCCAGTTTCTGTCTCAATTGATCAGGGATATGGGAATAGCAAATAAAACCAAAAATTCTTAGATGTTTGACTTTTGGCCTTCTCCCACTAAACTGCTCAAATAGTGTTTTACCATTCAAAACCTTTGTAGGACATCTATTCTGCAAGTACACACAGTATTCACAGATTCACCCCAGAATTTGTAGGGTACACCCTTTCCATGCATCATGGCCTTAGCCATTTCAACAATGATTCTATTTTTCTTCTCAGCAACTCCATTTTGTTGAGGAGAATAAGCCATTGTCAATTGTCTTGCTATTCCTGTCTCATCATAGAACTTTTCAAACTCATTTGAGAGGTACTCCCCGCCTCTATCACTTCTGAGCCTCTTGATCTTATAACCACTTTGCAACTCAATCATGCTTTTAAACTTCTTAAACACATTTAGAACTCCAGACTTATGTTTAAGAAAATACAACTAGCACATTCTAGTGAAATCATCAATAAAGGTCAAGAAGTACTTATTACCTCCAATAGTTTCTACTTGCATTGGACCACACACATCTGAGTGTATGAGTTCAAGAGTAAAGTTACCCTCCAAGCAGGTTCCTTTTCAAATTGCTCCACACGCTGCTCCAACTACACAACTTGCGCATACTTCACCACTACCTTGTAGTTTAGGCATACTAACAACCATATCCTTTTGCTGTAAACACTTCAAACTAGTGTAATTCAGATGACCATATCTCTTGTGCCATAAGTCTGAATCTTCAGCAATTGTTGCCCTCATTGCTATAGGATTTACACACTCAAATTTCATAGGAAAGCATATGTTCTTTGTCATAGGGATTTTAGCTACTTTCTGACATAACTCCTTGTCTTCAAAGATATCCGCTGTCTGATCTCCAAATACCAGAAAGTAGCCATGCTCAATCATCTGACCAACACTTAGCAGATTTTCCTCCAATCCAAGTAAGAGCGTGACATCTCTTATGTGTCTTTCACCCTACTTAGTTTGAATGACAAAAGTACCTTTTCCTTCTGCTTGAACAAACTCACCATTTCCCATCTTCACTTTTGCTTTAATCCTCCTATCAATGTCCACAAGTAGTCATTCTTGTGCAGTCATGTGGTTACTACAAGCAGTATCCACATACCACACATTTTCATCCTTCACAGAAGCTGTGTTACATGCATAAAATAAGTTCCTTGTAGTTTCAGTCACTTCTCTGGCCATATTCACAGACTTCCCATTACAATCTTTGGCATAATGACCAAACTTATTGCAATTATAGCATTTAGGCTTAACACTCACCATAGTGTAGTTTGTCACACACTTTGCATTTTGCTCCACTGCTCTCTGCCTTGTTAGAGCCTGCATTATAGTGATAATTGGATTTACCAGTGGTATTGGACTTTTGATTCCAATTTTTGTTGCTCTTGAAGAATTTCTTAAACTTGCCTTGGTAGTTACCCTATTGTTCTTTGGAATTCACAGACAAGCTAGCAAAGGCTTTGTCAACACTCCCTTCACTATGCATTTCTATCCTTTGATCAAAACCCCTAATTGAAGCAATGACACTTTCAACATCCACATATTCCATGTCTCTGGTTTCTTCTATGATAGAAACAATAGGATCATAGGGTTTAGTCAAGCTAATTAGGATCTTTTGAGCTAATCTCTATTCTGAAATGTCTTCTCCATAGGTTCTCATTTGGTTTGCAACTCCATATAGTCTAGACATATACATAGACAATGATTCATCTTCTTTCATTCTTGTATATTCAAAATCATGTCTAAGAGATTGTAGTTTGACAGCTCTAACCTTTGAATCTCCTCTGTATTCTCTTTTCAGCACATTCTAGGTTGCTTTTGCACTTTCTTCATTCTAGATCCTGGGTGAAATATCATCAGCAACTGCATTATGAAGCTTGCTCAACGTCTTAGCATCTCTCACCAAGTTAGCATGAGAAGGTTGATTCAAAGCAGCTCCAACTTCTCCTTCTTCGGTCATTGTCTCAGGTAATCCCACATCTACATATTTCCATCGATCATAGCCCTTCAGTAGAGTCTTCATTTTGATACTCCACACTTCATAGTTAGAACCTGTAAACATTGGCATCCGCAACTCACCTCCATCATGTGTTTCTGTCATTGCAGATCACACAACTTCTCAATGCTATAGCCTTGCAAAGATCTACGCCCAGATGATTATCAGAGACTAAGCTCTGATACCATATTGACAATCAGGCTCTAGTTGAAGAGCTCGGGTGCAGAGTGGTTGAAGAACTCGGGTGCAGAGCTTCAATGGCAGCAACAAGGTAAATTCTCATAATCGTTCTCTCTAGCTGAAAACGATTGAATCAGGGCTAGCCTGTGATGTTCTTAGTTTAATTCTTATTACTCTTTCTCATTTCTGGATTGATTGCTAACTTGAATATGAGTGATGATCACTATGATAATCAAAGCACTCCAAGTGTTTGTGAAAATTCCTAGAACGATTTCTGAATGATACTCCTCAGCTATGATTGAGTATTTCCAATTGATTAATTAAAATGTGTAAATGGAATGCATACATACACACTCTCACTCACATTCGGTTAGCCTTGGATGCTATGACATCACAAGAACCAATTACAGCTTGACACCAAGACTAGCTAGTTCTAACTGAATTCCCTTGAAGCCCACGCAAGACTCACACACACTAGGCACACTCCCTAATCTGTTACACCCTCACCACACCTCTTGGTCTTCATTTAACACCTTAGCTGCCTTGTAGACTTCCAGCAGGTAGCTTATTCAGCAACATATGTCACCCACTCCGGGAAAGTCAATCTTGGCCCTTCTCATAAAGGGTTCTCAAACATTTAATCAGATTTGAACCCTCGCAAGCTACCCAATGCATTCACGGCCTCTTGATTTATCCACCTCTAGCACCGTCCCAATCAAGCCTCCTATTTTCTCTACTACCCTTATTGTCATACTCAAAGTCGGTATATCATGCAACTGCACCCAAATATTACACCACTCCATAGTCTGCGAAGGAAATGTTTACTTATACCACTTGTATTTCATTTGTTACATCTAACATTCACGTATTTACTTTCCTGTAATTGTACTTTATTTTCTTTACATTTCAAAGGATTTTCTTAAGAGGAATTATCAGTATTCGAAATATACCAACCATGGCATTGTATTGTTGTTCTAAGTCATAGAATCATTTATGTGTTTTGGTCCAATACCATTATCCCGACTTATGGAAATCCTCGCACCTGACTACTTCTAACCAATAACAAGCTACTAACATGAACAAATCAGAATTAACATAATATGAACTTAGACTAGATTGGCAAGAAAATTTATTAAAGTCCTTGGATACATTAAGAAGAAGGCATAGAAAAGAACATTGTGAGCCATTTGCCCGCTCGCCTTACAGTTACTTGATTAAGGAAAAGTTCTTGGGCCGCAATAGAACTCATTCATCAATGTCTAGTAGCATCTTCTACTAGTGGCACGGCTAGTTTGAAGGCAGTTAAGGCTTGTATACTTCCTGGTCAACCTATCTAGGGATAGACCGCGGTATCAAGGCCTCTAAGCCCACACCTTTCAACCCAAACCCAACATCCAAACAAGTCCACACCATCACCATCACTAAAGAAACCCACACGAGCCCGCTCCTTTGAGCTCAAATTTCGACGGAGATCCACTGAAGGCATCCCCGGGCTCGCTGTCGCATTTTTGGGTAGAACATAATTTGGCACATCCAGTGGGACTCTTTTTAGTGCATCTCCAAGTTCATAAATTCCGAACGACGCCTAGATGCTCGAGGGAGATTTCTAAAAGATCCTTCCCGAGAAACGGTGTATGAGTTATCTCTACCACCAGCCGACATGGAACCTCCGCGAGACGGGGTAGTGGATGAAATTTTTGCCAAGGAGATGCAGGTATCTGTGTGATTAGAAGATGTAATGCAGGCTGTCAAGGACAACATGACACCACTCCTTGCTCAAATCGAAGCTATGAATGTACAAATCCAAGAGGTCAAGCGAGAGAACTCTGAGAAAAGTCAGAAGCCCACATCCCGCCCTTGGGGTTTTTGAGCCTAGACAAAGGCAAGGAAACCATGGGGTTTGGAGCACCTGTGTTGGAAACTATTTTTCCTGGACCTAATTTCTCAAAAGGATTCAGGATTGAAACCCCAGAAACAAGCAAGAATTGTGATGGGCAAACTAGGGAAGAAATCAGGATATCTTCCAAGTATGGACCACCTATGGTCAACCGGAAAGAATCCCAGTCAAAACTAACCAAGATCACCTAGATCGGGGAAAAAAGAGATCTGGAAAATGGGAGGAAAACTTATCCAAATGACACTAGATCAGAAGAAAAAATCGGGATCAATCACAAAGTGCCACGCAATCCCGAACACCAAGCCATCATGAACGAGATGGCAGAAATTAGGCGAATGATGCAGGGCCAAGCCATAGCCCCAAGAAGCACTAATGTCCCGGTATACAGGAAGCCTTATCCAGCTTATTTAGATTAGGATATTCCATTCCCAAGGAATTTCAAGCCACCAACGTTTTCACTCTTCAATGGAGATGGCAGTACTTCATCCCTAGAACACATCGGGAGATTCTCGGCACAATGTGTGGCCGTAGAAGAAAATTCGTATCTCAAACTCCGATTGTTCAACAGTTCCCTCTCTAGAGATACTTTTTCTTGGTACACTTCACTACCTGAAGCATCCATACTCACTTGGGGGCAAATGGAGGCCAAATTCCATGAGGAATTTAACAGGATTGAACCCGAGATCACTATTAGTGATCTAACGGCCATCAAGCAAGGGGAATACAAATCAACTGAAAAATTCATAGATAGGTTCAAAAGATTAAAAATGAAATGCCGATTTTCTATGAACAATGCCCAAATGGTGGCCATAGCACAAAGGCCCCTTAGATTCTCTCTTAGGAAGAGATTCAATGATACTACCTTCTCTGATCTTCAAGTGATAGTAATGTCAGCAACCAAGTTTGAGAAGTTGCTGGAGGAGGAATAAAGACAAAACACAGCTCTAAAGTACCCCCATTCTAGAAAATCAGGATACCTGTGCATCAGATGGAGCACAAGGAGATCGAAGAAGAATCCTTGACGGAAGAAGAATCCTTGACGGAAGAAGAGAGGCAGGAACTAGAAGTTGCGTTAGCTGAAATCTAGACCACTGGAAAGGGACCAGGGACTCTTAAATCTTTAGTTAAGCCTGCTCGGGATCAAAGACGAGTCAACCCGACTGGAGGTTACTTTGCGAACAAAGTACCAGTATTTAACTCGTACTCATTTGGCCTTACCAAAGCTGGAGAGATCTACGACGAGTTAGTAAAGGAAAAAGTAATCAAACCTAATCCCAAGCAGGAGATGCCTCGACCAGAGGACATCAAAGGAAAGCAATTCTACAAATGGTATGTCTCACCACATCATGCCAGAGCTAACTGTGTCTAGTTCAGGGACACGATTCAGAGTCTGATCAACTAGGGGCACATCTCATTAGCCCCAATTCCAAAAGCACCGATGGGAGTGGACACAAATCCTTTCCCGATAGCATCAGTGAATATGCTCAACCTGCAATGGCCTCAATCTGAAAGGAAGGCCAGGATGGTCGAAGAAGATCAACTAAGGCTTCATGAAGGAACTCTGTAACCTGAAACGTTGCTAGCCACATTTGTTGTTGGAGTGATTATGTGCAACAAATGTAGTGCAGAATGTGTCCTAGAGGTCCCAGCACCAGGTACTAAGATAGACCCGGAACTCAAGGAACCAAGGATCGTCGGGATGAGGATTTCCTCTAGATCCAAGCGACAAGCTTTGGACCACATAATCCTAAGGGAGGGCTACCTTGCAGCTCTGTTTTCTAGAGGTTGGGGAACATTAAGAGAAAGCAGTAATAGATTTCTAGTCAAGAGACTAGGGGGCAAACTAGCCAGCAACATCTCACCAGTATGAAACCTCCTCTTCCAGAACAGTCACGAAGCCAAAGCCCCAGAAAGTAACAATCAGGGAAGGAAAGTGGTATGTGGTTGTCAATGATGGAAAGTGGTATGTGATCAGCAAAGCGTAGAATCCAAATACAATATGGGGCTTACATGCACGCCTAGAAGAACTTGAGGGCAGTTCTTCCCAAGGAGGAAAAAGAGGCAAAAACCCCTCATGTGACCAAGAAAGAAACAAAAAGTCCTCCCGAAAAGAACTGGAGGAAGAGAGAAATCGTGATTAATACCGTGCCCTTACCTAATTCCATTTCGAGAACCTGTTCTAAGGTGAGAAGACGGATCCTGTTTGGCAGCTTCGCCCAAGAGGAGGTACCCAATAAGCAATTAAAGAATCCGGGGATCCTGACTTCAAAAGGGAAGGCTAAACAAGTCATTCAAGAGGAGTACAGTCAAGACATGACCGAAGAAGAACTAAGAGAGTTCGAGAAGGACTTGTCGAAAGTCATGGAAATGGATGACTTGTTTGACAAGAAACAACAAGAGGTGCAAGCAGAAGTGGACCTGATAATCGTATTACCAGAACCTTTGGTAGCAGTTTACCAACAACTGAACTACATGAAAGGAGATGTCATTACCCAAGAACCATCGGAAGCACTGATCGAGATCCCAGCGGACCATGAGAATGATCAAAATATCACCTCGAAATCCAACATGCATAAGGGAAGGATGATGTTCTCAAATCTGACTAAAGAAATGATGGATCACTTGCGACCTATCTTCATCACAGCTCATCTGGAAGAGATCCTGATTGACAAGATGATGATTGATGGAGGAGCATCCATCAATGTTTTACCCCCAAGGATGTTGAAGAAGCTTGGAAAGACCCTTCGGGATTATTTGCCGACCACGGCCATATTGTCCAATTTTAGTGGAACCATTACCAAGACTCATGGAGTTCTACCTTTAGAGATTGAGGTTGGTTCCAAGAAGATGATGCTAGCATTCTTTGTGTTAGACAGGGACATGACCCTTCCTGAATTTCCCCTCGAAACCCGGGAAGAACCCTGCTCCCGTCTGACAACCTAAAGAAATTCCCAAAATACCCTTAAGTCCTTACAATTAATTATGAAAATTCTGCCAAAAAAAAATTCGGCAGAATCTACCCTTAAGGACTGGTTAACCGTCTTAGCCTCTCGACTGAGCAACTGCACTAGTGGCTAACCGGCCTGGTCAAGTCAGGGTAAGAGCCAATACTTCACCACAAATCACAATGTGAGAACCCTGATCATGATTCAAAGTTTATAGTCCTTAGCTAACAAGCTTTGATACCAAGTTGATAGTAGGTCGGACAATGCAGAACACTCAGAACAGTGGTGGCCCTGCAGGGTAACCTCACGAACTTGTTTTACTCCCCAGCCTCTCGACATACAGCTTTTAACACAAAAGTTTAATACTTGAAATACCCTTAACCTTTAGAAACATTAACTAAACTTTACAGGGGTTCCAACCAAACCTCCTCTGTACTTGACTGAACCCACCTACCTGTCAGTCGCAGGATAGTCTAGTAGTTCACAAACTACCTCGGAGGACCTCCTCCGTAATCTAACAAAATAACTTACGTGTCACCCTCTTGTGAGCCGTCAATAACTCGTCAATCTGGGTCACCGCCCACACCAACCCACTAACTCGAATGACGAAGGTACCAGACTTGGTTGAATTGAGTCTCACTGACTTACCCCGAGTCGTACTCGATATCCCAGCTCGTCCTGAGCACCCCAAGTGGTAACTCGATATCCGACTCCTCTTGAGCACCCCGAGTGGTAACTTAATATCTAGCTCCTCCTGAGCACCCCGAGTGGTAACTCGATATCCGACTCCTCCTGAGCACACCAAGTGGTAACTCAATATTCGGCTCCTCCTGAGCACCCCGAGGGGTAACTCGATATCCAGCTCCTCTTGAGCACCCCAAGTGGTAACTCTATATCCGACTCCTCCTGAGCACCCCGAGTGGTAACACGATATTTGACTCCTCCTGAGCACCCCGAGTGGTAACTCGATATCCGGCTCCTCCTGAGCACCCCGAGTGGTAATTCGATATATGGCTCCTCCTGAGCACCCCACTTGGTAACTCGATATCCGACTCCTCCTGAGCTCCCCGAGTGATAACTCGATATCTGGCTCCTCCTAAGCACCCCGAGTGGTAACTCGATATCCCTGCTCATCCCCAACCGTAGCTCAATATCCCAGTTCATCCTGAAAGTATGATGAAATCCTCCATGACATACCTCAAACCTCAATGATATGGCAGAGAAAGATCCCTCGAACGCCAATATCGGAGAACCCCTCAACGATCTGGCGGAGACGTACCCTCAACGCCAGTTGGAGAACCCTCAACAATGTAGCGGAGAAAGACCCCTCGAACGCCAAAATCAGAGAACCCCTCAACGATCTGGCGGAGACGTACCCTCAACGCCAGTCTGAGAACCCTTAACAATGTGGCAGAGAAAAACCCCTCAAATGCTAACATCGAAGAACCCCTCAACGATCTGGCGGAGATGTACCCTCAACACCAGTCGGAGAACCCTCAATAATGTGGCGGAGAATGACCCCTCGAACACCAACATCGGAGAACCCCTCAACGATCTGGCGGAGACGTACCCTCAACACTAGTCGGAGAACCTTGTGGTGTAACATAATACATAAAAGTACACATGCCATGCATTCCCAGAAACCCAGTCTGTTCTCAGTACATCCAAATACTAAATCAAGGAAGTCCTAGCCCCAAGGAATTCCTTGACACATTAATAACCCAACTCCCTTGACCTCCCGATCCAAAACCCCCTCCATGGTCAAGCATGACTGCTGGGATTACTTACACCGGGCTTAAAATGAACTCCAATGGCCTCAAAACGGCCAAAATCTGATCCGGAATGTCCCAAAACCCTAGCCACTCGCCTCTATGGGCCAGAAAATAGCCCCACGCACCGCCACGCGCCAGTATAAGGCCGGACCAAGCGCCACGCGCCCTTATGCGTCGACAAGTACCGTCACGCGCCCCCACACGCACTGTACTGTTCACGATGGAATATTCTATCACTCTGACGGAATATTCTGTCAAACCTGACGGAATCAAAATATTCCGTTCAGACTAATGGCGTTAGGGTTCTGTCATAACACCGTTATCAATTGACGGAATATGCTAACGCCGTCAGCCAATTTCGCCAAATCCAGATGGCGTCAGTTGACTCAACGGTCAACTGACTGCTGACCGGACGCTGACTGTGCTACCACGTGGATCCATGTGGCACCACATGGCTACCACCTGGCATGCCACATCAGCCGCCGCTGGTCGACCAGTCAACGGAGTCTCACCGGGGATGATGATTGGACAGCCGTCGTCGCCATCTCCGGTGGCCGGAATCTGGAAATTCTCGTCCAAAATCGCCATTTCCGGTGAGCTTCCAACTTCTTCAATTCCCGACCATTTTTTACGATGCGCACATGTAAATCCATCTACTTTCACCAAGAATCCAAAAATGAAGTCAGGAGTTCGAGATCTTACCTAGTTCGGATGGAATTTGACCGGAAAGTTTTGACCAACTTCCTATCTTTGTTTCGCTGACCTCGGAGGTGTTCGTGCTTCGAGATTGACACCAAAAGCTTCATGAGGTTGAGGGGAATCCATCCCTCGCCTCGATTTAGATTGGAAAGACCCAGAAATGGGTCGACTGTGGTGGTGGATTCAGTGTTCGCATGGGGAGGAGAGAGAGATTTCTAAAAGAGGAGAGAGAGAGAGTCTGGGTCTGGGTCTGGGAAAAGTCCGAAAATAGAGAAAATATCCCTCTAAATTTTTGTACTTTTCCAAAATGACCAAACTACCCCTGAAGCTTCTAGACCCACAACGATCTCATCGGGTCTCCATTTTCTACGTGTCGCTTGTCTATGAACTCGTGACTTCGAGACCTACGTAACGACCTAAGAAAAATTTCCGAAAGCACTGTCAGTCAAAAAGTGACTCTCGAACCTTCCGAAACCGAGGGTAAAATCATCTTTTTCTTAATTAAATTCTCAAATTAATTTAATTCATGGTCCGGGTCGTTACAGACAGTACTACCAGTTACAACGTACTTCTAGGGAGGGATTGGATACACAAGAACATGTGTGTTCCTTCCACATTACATCAATAGATCATCATCTGGAATCCTACTGAAACTACCTACGAAGGAGGTTTCTGCGAAACAATTCAGGCAGACTCAAGGCATTTCATAGCCAGCCCCACAGTTGCTGAAGCCAATTTTTATGATCCAGAAGTGGGAAACATCAAGTTGGTTGGAGAAAATGAGAATAGCCGCCCTACCAAGGTGACGGTCCATAAACTATTAGAACAAGGACTCCTAACTCATGAAGAATGGGATAGGCCCTTTCTGAAATGAGACTTCCAGAATGAATAGTACACCCAACAAGGAATTAGACCTAATGGAAGCAGTAAGGTCTATAAAAAAGAGATTGCTGACACACTAGAGGGAGCAGAGGGAGTTGCGATCCCCTCTGACTAGCAAAGAAAAGGACCAACTCCAAAGGACAGAAAAACAAAACCCAACGCTGAATGAATCAGCCATTAGTATGGCAGAATTCATTTGAGCTACCAGTGAGGAGGACGAAGAAGACGAGATCCCACCAGAAATAATCAAGTTTTGGTCATCAGAAGTAAATAACCCTCTCCCGAAAATTCAGAACCACATGGGGGAAATTAATTTAGGAACCAAGGATGATCCTCGACCAACTTACATCAACGGGATGTTAGAGGAGTCACTAAAAGTAAAAATGATATCACTCCTGGAAGAGTTCAAGGATTGATTCGCATGGCATTATACAGAATTTCCAGGAATGGACAGACAACTTGTAGAGCACAATTTTCCTATCAAAGATGAATACAAGCTCGTCAGCCAAGCAAGAAGAAGGATGTTAGAAGAAATTGAGCTCAAAGTCAAAGAAGAACTTGATAGACTTCTCAAAGCCGGTTTCATCCGAAAGGCCAAATATGTGGAATGGGTGGCCAATATAGTACCTATCATAAAGGTGAAAACAAGACAAGTTAGGATACGTGTAGACTACCGCAATCTCAATGAAGCTACCTCGAAAGACGAGTACCCAATGCCGATGGCTGACATGTTGATTGATGGTGCCTCTCAAAATCAACTTCTATCATTACGGATGGCAACGCAGGGTATAACCAAATCCTGGTCGTAGAAGATGACGCTGCCCTGGACACTTGGGAGCAATTGAATATGTCGCCATGCCATTCGGATTAAAGAATGCAGGGGCTACTTATCAGCGAGCGATGAACGCTATCTTCCATGAAATTATAGGGAAGAACCTGGAAGTGTACATTGATGATGTGGTGGTGAAGTCTCAAGAAAAAGAAAAAACACAAAGAAAATTTAAGGCAAACTTTCCTAAAGATGAGACAACATAAGTTGAAAATGAACCCTAAGAAATGTGCATTCGGGGTTCAAGCGGGAAATTTCTTAGGATTCCTAGTCTACCAGAGAGGAATCGAGGTGGACAAAAACAAAGTGAAGGCAATCATGGAATCACCTTCACCCAAGAACAAGAGATAGCTTCAAAGTTTACTCGGAACGGTCAATTTCCTCAGAAGATTCATAGTTAACTTATCTGGAAAAATCCAACCATTTTCCTCGCTTGTCAAACACAAGGACACAGAAGAATTCAAATGGGAGGAAAAGCATCATGTAGCCTTTAAAGAACTCAAAAACTACCTATCCAGACCACCAGTACTAATGCCTCCCAAGAAAGGAAAGCCTTTGAAGTAGTACATATCGACATCCCTCAACACCATCGGAAGCTTGCTGGCCCAGGACAATGAAGATGGAAAAGAGCAGGCAATATACTATATGAGTAGGACATTAACCGAAGTAGAGGAGAGATATACGTCGGTGGAAAAATTATGCCTTCCATTATATTTTACGGCTGTTAAATTAAGGCATTATATGTTACCCATTACTGTTCTGATCATTACTCAGATGGATCTGTTGAAATACTGATAGGAGCATATTTATGCGACGTTTTATCTTGTTTTCTTATGCTTTCTTACCCTGTTTCGTATGTTTTCTTAATACTTAGCTTGTTTTCGTGTTTTGTAGGATTTTTGGAAGCAAAGTTACAAAAGGAGTTAATGAGTGCTGTTTTGGAAATCTAAGGAGGAAACTTTGAAACAGACTTCAGCAGAGTGTCAACTTCTCGAATTAACTGCACATGTTCGGGAAGAACTAGCTAACGGGCCATATATCGTTGGAAAGATATGGAAGTCTAGTTTCTACAGAATTTTATGATTTGTGAATTGGAGTTTTCTAGAATGCGTTATGGCCATTTTAGTACAGCAAGGTCAGGCTGAGCTGGAATTCAGCATTCCTTTTATTTCAAGTTTTCTAATCCTTATCCGGCTTGGACGACTAGAGGCTTAGTTTATTAAGGTTACGGGAGGAAACATTTTAATCATAAAAGGAAGATAAAAGAATAATAAAGGGAGAGGAGCAGCCACTACGTGAGGATTGATTGAGCAGCGAATGCAAACAATAACGTCTCTCTCTATTAACACCCACATCAATTCTAGGCAGCAAAGGGGCAGACACATACATGGGACAAGGGGAAAACGTGGGGAAGACAAAAAGGCAGCCAGCAAAGAGTTATTCTCCGACAAAAAAAAGTGAAAAACGTCTCTCTCTATCTTATACTTGGAAACAGCTCTTTTTCTCCCAAAAAGAAAACTGCAGAAACGTTGGAGGCTCTCACACAAGGACTCAGCCACACCATCCCATTCTGCTCCATCCTTCAAGGTTCCAAGGTCTAAAAGGCTTAGGAAGCAAGGAGGAACGTCAAGGCGTCATCCAATCACTCTGGCTGACCAACACATCATCAAAGAGCTATCTTCTTCCTCTTTTTATTTTCTGTTTTTTTATGTTCTTGCTGTCTATTTAAATTATGGGAAACTAAGTACTTTAGTTAGGGCTCGATTGAAGCCCTAATCATATTTCTTTAAGGATTTCGATATGCCTTTGCTGCAAATTACTTTTGTGATGCTTAACTGATTAATTTCAGATTATATTTTACTCTTTATATACGTTATGTTATGCTTGATCAACATATGCATGTTGTGTATTGAGTTTGTTACATAGGTAAATTTAGATGACCGAATCTTGTGCCTATGAGAGTAACGAAAGAACTAGTTATAAGTTCTTGAAATTAATCATCATGAATAACTAGAATAGATACCATGTTCTAAGAGTTGTGTGTTTGTCGATTTTCATTGTGTTATGCGTTCTTAAAGTGCAACTTAGTAGATACCATGCTAAATACTTTAAGAATGAAAAGAGTTAGTGTAGATACCCATGCCTAATTTGTTGCTTAGGGAAATCAATAATTTAAAGAGTGGATATCATGCCTTTAGGTTGACAAACATGAGCATCTAAAATCTGTTTTGTGGCATTGTGCATGTCGTTTGCTTAAGGAAGATGATTAGCGATGAACATTGAATCCCTAACTGGTTTTCTCATTGTTTTAACCTCAATCTAATTCTATTTTTAATCAAATGCTGTATTTTTTTAATATTTTGTTTCCAAATTTTCAGTTTTCAAAATCATCTTAAACTCAATTTTAAACACATATTAATCTAGTCCTCGTGGGAATGATCTCGTATTTGCTTTCTATACTATTTGCCTTATCTTGTGCACTTGCGAGTTAAAACGTGCATATAGTTGCGTAATTTTTATGTTGCTATTTGTACAACAAGGTTTTGGCGCCGTTGCCGGGGACTGTGTAACTAATTTGTGCTGAAATTGATTTTTGGTTTTCTTTTACAGGTTGAATTTTGTTTATGCAGGGTCGTCGATCCCAAAATCTAGCGGTCGGTGTCTACAATCCTGAGATTGAACGAACTCTTAGACATTTTCGAAAGCAAGCTGAGAGGGCAAAATTTAACACGCAAAGAGTAGATTTTGAAGAAGGAGAAAGATCAGAATCAGAGAACGAAATGGGGGATGAACAGGTTCGAAGGCCAATGAAGGACTCCTTTGTCCCTCAAAACCTTAATCAATCATCATGCATTGCCTACCAACCAACTGCGCAAGGCAGCTTCAATTTATCACCTCAATTGCTCAACATGGTGCCGCACTACAGAGGCACACCTTCTGAGGATCCATACTTGCACATTAGGGATTTCTTCGATCTCTACAAGACTCAGAACATCCAGGGCTTAACTCCAGAAGGAATCAGGTTAATTCTCTTTCCTTTCTCCTTAAAAGATAATGCTAAGTTGTGGTTGAATTCTCTGGCTGCAGGTTCCATTACTACTTGGGAACAATTGGCTATTAAATTTTTGAAGAAGTTTTTCCCAGCCCAAAAGACAAGACAACTTAAAAGGGAGATTCAATCCTTTCAACAACAGGATGGAGATCTTTTCTTTGAGGCATGGGAGCAATTCAATGAGTTGCTTCTCAAGTGTCCACACCACAATCTATCTCAAGACGATCAGGTACAAGCTTTTTATGAAGGTTTAAATGATATTAACAAAAGTCTTGTTGATTTAGCTTGTAGAGGTGTGCTTATGGAAAAGAGCAGTGATAAAGCCATTGAGCTATTTGAGACCCTAAGTGAAAATTCTCAGCAATTCTCATCAATAGGGAGACAAGGAGTAAAAAGTAAAGGTGTTTATGAAGTTAGCACAAATGGTGGAGTCCAGAGTCACATGGCAGCAATGGAGAAGAAGTTAGATATGCTGGTGAAAGCAATGTCAGCTCAGAACATCTCTCAAGTTCAACAAGTTGCTAAAGTCAAGGTATGTGCTATATGTTCTCATTTTAATCATACTACTGAGACTTGTCCTATGTCTTGTTTTACAGATCATGAGCAAGCTAATCATGTGGGGCACAACGACTATCATCCCAAGAACAACCCATATTCGAACACTTATCATCCAGGATGGAAAGACCACCCAAATTTCTCTTGGAGAAACAGTCAGAATGTGCTTAATCCACAAGGGCAGCAGAAGAATTTCCAGTAGGGAAATAATTATCATGCTTCATCACAGGTGGCACAACCAAATATTGACCAGAAGAAGAATAATCTTGAAGGTGCCATATTCCAGTTCTTGACTGCACAACAATAGACAAATGCTCTAACTAGTCAGAACATTCAGAAACTAGAGGCAACAACTAGCCAAGCTATTTAGAGATTGGAGGCACAAGTAGGGCAAATGGCAAAGGAGTTAAGTGAGAGGAAGAAAGGAGAGTTTCCATCACAAACCATACCTAATCCGGGAGGTCAGGAGCAGCCCAAGGCTATGACAATCCTTAGAAGTGGCAAGGTAGTTGACAACAAGGTAGGGACAGATGAGAATGAACCAGAAAGTGTTGAACAACCTCCAGCCGCAAAGGTAGGTGATAAGGAGAAGGTGATATTGCCACCTTTCCCTCAAAGGTTAGTTAAACAAAAGAAAGAAAAACATCTTCTTGATATTTTTGAAACTTTGAGAAAAGTAGAAATCAACATTCCTTTACTTGATGCAATTAAACAAATTCCATCTTATGCTAAGTTTATAAAGGATTGTTATACACACAAAAGACAGTTCCAGGAACATGAGAAAGTTGCATTGACTAAGGAGGTAAGTGCGGTTTTATTGAGAAAGTTACCACCTAAACTAAAAGATCCAGGTAGTTTTACTATTCCTTGCAGGGTTGGTGACCGTCTGTTTGAACGTGTTTTGCTTGATTTAGGTGCAAGCATTAACTTGATGCCTTATAACGTTTATGAGGAGTTGAGGCTGGGGGAGCTCAAGCCAACCTCAATTATATTGCAATTGGTAGATAGAAGCATCAGAAGACCTAGAGGTATATTGTAGGATGTTTTGGTTCAGGTAAATGAATTTATTTTGCCTGCTGATTTTGTTGTTCTGGATATGGAAGATTCCCCTATGCCATCTTCATTACCTATTATTCTTGGTAGACCCTTTATTATAACTGCTGATACGAAGATAAGTGTGAAAAATGGTACTATACGCATGAAAGTTAATGGTAAAAAGATAGAATTCATGTTGTCTGACACTATCAAATTGCCACATGATAACCATGATTGTTTCAAGATTGATGTGGTAGGAAGTGTTGTTGAGCAAGTGTTTCAGGTACATAGCATTGACCCTTTGGAGGCATGCATAGCCCACATGTAAGGACCCTTCCCGAATTTTCCCTCGAAACCCGGAAAGAACCCTTATCCCATCTGACAGCTCTTTACTTCAAAATTTAAACACCAGAAATACCATTTGTTCTGGAATAATTTTTTATTAAACCTTACAGAGTTCCCGACAGAACCTCTGTACTTACTGACCACTCATACCTGTCAGACGCAGGATAGTATACTGGTCAAAACCAAAACCTCGGAATAGTGGTGGTCCAAATAGGAATACCCTATGTCACCAAACGTCAGTAGGTCAGACACTGCTGACATCTCTACTGGAATACCACAAGACAACAGACTAGTCAAATACTTGTGAACCAACCATAATTCGTCCCTCTGGGTCACCGCCCACACCTACCCACTGACCCGGCTGACGAAGTATTTTCATAGGTTGATTAAGCCCATGACCATTGTCGTCTGTTTCATATTAAAGCCGGATATATCCTCGGCTATCATATCGTATCATCAGCCGGTATAACCTTCGGCTACCATAACATATCAGTCGGCATATCTCTCGACTATCCTGTCCCTAGCCACCAGGGTATCCCTTGGGGTGTACTAGTCATGTATCATATCATATCAGTCGGCATAGATCTCGACTATCATATCATATCAGTCGGCATCTCTCGACTATCATAACATATCAGTCGGCATCTCTCGACTATCATATCCCTAGCCACCAGGGTATCCCTTGGGGTGTGCTAGTCATGTATCATATCATATCAGTCGGCATATATCTCGACTATCATATCATATCAGTCGGCATCTCTCGACTATCATAACATATCAGTCGGTATATCTCGACTATCATATCATATCAGTCGGCATGTCTCGACTATCATATCATATCAGTCGGCATATCTCGACTATCATATCATATCAGTCGGCATATCTCGACTATCCTATCATATCAGTCGGCATATCTCGACTATCATATCATATCAGTCGGCATATCTCGACTATCATATCATATCAGTCGGCATATCTCGACTATCATATCATATCAGTCGGCATATCTCGACTATCATATCATATCAGTCGGCATATCTCGACTATCATATCATATCAGTCGGCATATCTCGACTATCATATCATATCAGTCGGCATATCTCTCGACTATCATATCCCTAGCCACCAGGGTATCCCTTGGGGTGTGCTAGTCATGTATCATATCATATCAGTCGGCATATATCTCGACTATCACATCATATCAGTCGGCATCTCTCGACTATCATAACATATCAGTCGGCATATCTCGACTATCATATCATATCAGTCGGCATGTCTCGACTATCATATCATATCAGTCGGCATATCTCGACTATCATATCATATCAGTCGGCATATCTCGACTATCATATCATATCAGTCGGCATATCTCGACTATCATATCATATCAGTCGGCATATCTCGACTATCATATCCCTAGCCACCAGGGTATCCCTTGGGGTGTGCTAGTCATGTATCATATCATATCAGTCGGCATATATCTCGACTATCATATCATATCAGTCGGCATCTCTCGACTATCATAACATATCAGTCGGCATATCTCGACTATCATATCATATCAGTCGGCATGTCTCGACTATCATATCATATCAGTCGGCATATCTCGACTATCATATCATATCAGTCGGCATATCTCGACTATCCTATCATATCAGTCGGCATATCTCGACTATCATATCATATCAGTCGGCATATCTCGACTCTCATATCATATCAGTCGGCATATCTCGACTATCATATCATATCAGTCAGCATAGTCGGCATATCTCGACTATCATATCATATCAATTGGCATAGTCGGCATATCTCGACTATCATATCATATCAGTCGGCATAGTCGGCATATCTCGACTATCATATCATATCAGTCGGCATAGTCGGCATATCTCGACTATCATATCATATCAGTCGGCATAGTCGGCATATCTCGACTATCATATCATATCAGTCGGCATAGTCGGCATATCTCGACTATCATATCATATCAGTCGGCATAGTCGGCATATCTCGACTATCATATCATATCATATCATATCATATCAGTGTTTATCCTGGAGGTTCATCGGGTTCACCGCTAATAACGGATCCTCGTCCCGAGTCCTGGCCTCCCTCAATATGACCAAATCACACTTTAACCGAAATAGTGGAAAACATATATCCAGTAATCATTGCAACAATACATAACAATATGTAAACAAAGATACATTGATGCATGCATTACAGTTTATAAACAATAGTCCACTAATATACATCAACCAACCCTTAATTCATAGACGCTCTAGCCCAAGCAACACATGTACAATAATGTCCCAACTACCTGGACTTCCCGAGCTCAAAACCCGCTAATACGGTCAACTATTATAGCTGGGATTGCCCAAAACAATCTCTAAACGACGTCTGATCAACCTCAAACCTGTACCAATAGATTCGGAACGTCGAAAACTATTTCCCACGTGCCGCCGTGACCTCAGTCTCGGCCCCACGCGCCGCCGGAAGGTCGGCTCACGCACCCACGCGCGCTCACGCGCCGGTCACGCGCTACTACAGTGTTCACACGCCTGGACCGGTCCAACCCGGTCCGGCTCAACCTGACCCGGTCCAACTCGACCCGACCGGTTCACTCAACCCGACCGGTTCACTCGACCCGACCGGTCAACTCGACCCGACCGGTCACCGGTGACTCGCCGGAGAAGACGACCGGACGCCGTCACCGTCGCCGGAGGCTGGCCGGAGAAGATGACCGGACCGCCACCTCCGCCGCCGTCTGGTTCGTCGGAATCCCCCATTTCCGGCCGAAACTACCAGTTTTCTAACTTCTTCATTTCTTAACCGTTTTTCACGATCTATACATGGAAATTTATCTACTTTTCACCAGGAATCCAAATATGAGGTCAAAGTTCCGAGATCGTACCTGGTTTGGCCGGAAAACGGCCGAGAAGTTTCGGTTCACCTCCCTCCTCCGTCCGTCGCCTACGGTGGTGCTCCCGCTCCAATATCTACCCCAAAATGCTCGTGGGGTCCCGGGGATGATCCTCCCGACCTTGGTTTCACTCAACTCGGATCAAAATCCGTCCGATGAAAATCAAGCTATGTGTTCACACGGGGGGGGGGGGGTTTCGGGTAGGAGAGAGAGGGACCATACTGACCAATCCCCCGAGGAGAGAGAAAATATCTATTATATAGTTCCAACTTCTCCAAAATTACCAAACTGCCCCTGAAGCTTCTAGACCCGTAACGAACTCACCGGGTCTCTGTTTTCCGCGTGCCGCCTATCTACGAACTCGTGAGTTCGAGACCTACGCAATGACTTTAGAAAATTTCCCAAAAGTCTTGCCAGTCAAAAAGTGACTCCCGAACCCGTCCAAAACTGAGGGTAAAATTGTCCAATCCTCAAAATAGTTTAATTTCTGGTCCGGGTCGTTACACCACAACCTCACAAGGCTGAATTATGAACGTGGATGTGATGTTACAGAGATAGACCTCCATGAAACTGTGCATTCTCTTGAGGCTTCTAAGCCTTATCCAAGTAAGTATGTACCTTCCTTTGAAACTCTTGAGTCTACTAATATTGCTCTTGTCCCTTCCATTGTTAGGGCACCAGATCTAGAATTGAAGCAACTACCTGAACAATTGAAGTATGCTTACTTGGGAGAGAACCAGACATTACCAGTGATAGTTGCTGCAAACTTGAGTTTAGTGGAGCAAGAGAAGTTGTTGAGAGTTCTTAGGGAGCACAAGACTGCATTAGGGTGGACAAGAGGAAGTTACAGCTGAATAAGCTTGAAGAGTTGAGGTATAATGCCTATGAGAATGCTAAGTTGTATAAGGAACGGACCAAGGCGTATCATGATAAGCGGCTACTTAGGAAGGAGTTTCATGTGGGACAAAAGGTGTTGTTCTACAATTCAAAATTGAGACTTTTCCCTGGTAAGCTCAAGTCTAGGTGGTACGGTCCTTATGTTGTTACAAAAATGTTCCCTCATGGAGCTTTGGAGGTTCATAGCAAAGAGAAGAATCATACATTCATGGTGTATGGGCACAGAGTAAAGCCCTATATTAAGATGAGCATTGAGCCTAGACAGGAGGATGTGACTCTCCAACCTGTTTAGTATATTGCATGAGAGTCCAACAGTCTGGCTGTAGACTATAAACTTAGCACTACTTGGGAGGTAACCCAAAGGGAAGTTGGGAGGCAACCCATGTGAAGAGGATTATGACAGTTTTGGCACTCTACAACCACTGACAATCAGATTTGCTTTCTCTCACCGTTTCCTTCTTTATCGTTAACTTTGCCTTCGTTTGTTTTGTTTTGTTTTATTTTCTTTGTGTGTGTCGTCGCTTGTTTCTCCTTCCTTAAATGCTTCATTGTTTTACTTAACTTTCAATCATTGAGGACAATGTTAGATTTAGGTGTGAGGGGGAAACACTTGTGTTTTCCGTTAATTTTGCATTAGTTTAAAAAAACAAAAATTGACAATTTTATTGTTTGCCTTAGTTTGTGTCGGTTTTACTAGTGTTAAATTGGGTAGTTTTTGTGTTTTTTTTTTTTTGTGTGTCTTAGGTTTCTTTCCAACACAATGATGAGATTTGGTTTTTAATTGCATGACTTTAAGATGACTTCTAAGCATGATTCAAGGTCTGAAATTAATCTTTGCTTAATACTCAAGTATTCATGGTTATCATATGCAAAATCACATGTAATCACCCGAGTAAGTGGTACCCATAACATGCTTAATTGAATGAAGCTCAATACAACTCTTTTGTGAGCTTTTGAACTTTTATCCTTTGTTTGAGAGAGTTGTATTTGTTTAATCTATCACTTTCTTGTCAATTAAGTATTGTATGATCTTATATTTCTTTGCTTGGTTGCTACTTGAATTGCTTATCATCATTGGAACTAAATGCTAGAACTGTTACTAATTTCTCTTCGAGGCATTAAATTGATTTGCATGACATACTTGAGATGATGCAGGCACCTAGATTACCACCATTGCCAAAATGGCCTTTGACCCATGATATACTTTCCTCTAGGTAAACCCTTGTTGAGCCTTTGTTCAAGCCCTTTTTGTTTCATAACCCTCATTTTCCTCACCTAGCCTAAACACTTTCATCCTTACCCTTTTTCTTAAAGATTAGTGAACCATAATTTGTAGAGACTTAATTGTGAATCAAGGGGTGTTAAAAGAGCAAGTTTGGGGGAATGTTCAAAAGAAAAAAAAAAAAAAAAAAAAGATAAAAATTGTACACGGTTCAGAGTGTGCACCAGAAAAAAAAAATGAAAAGAAAAAAAAAAGAGAAAAAAAAAATCAACATTGTGTTTGAATTGTTAATGCCCTGACCGTTCATGTATTGATTGTTGAAGTATGGTCAATAATGTTCAAATCGGCCATTGAGTGTATGTATTTGCTCGGTACTTATATGATTTTTAAGCCTTGATAGTGATACAAGTTCTTATCTCTCTAACATCATTGCATGCTTCTACTATTTCTTTAAGAACTTTGTGTTATCCATATCCATTCTTTCTTTAACCCTTACCCTTTGGCCTCATTACAATCCTCATAAAGACCTTCTGATCTTGTTTGTTGTGTTTATATCAATATGTGGAGATTTGAATGAAGTATGAGCATATGGTGTCACTTGTTCTTGCATTCAAGTATTAGCATTCCTTTCATGGGATCATATTCAAAAGAACATTTCTGAAAGTGCCTTTCTTTCTTGGTATATCATATGTGAGCAATTTGTTTCCATTTGACATATATCCTCTCACATATAACTAGTATAGGAAGAGTGACTCAACCAGAAAATATGAGGTAAAATCAGAGCGTATTCAGTGAGATTTTTGAGCTAATTCTTTCAACATGTATCCCTCTTTGTATTGTTGCTTTGATTGATTTAATTGTGAGCTTGTGTATGATTTCTATAAATGTGTATTAACTCTCGAATTATGTGGACCAATTCTTATGCTTATGATGAATCTTAATATGTCATGATCCATTGAAAATCTATGAGACAAATGTTGGAAGGTTTACGTTGAATCATTGAGTCTTTGTTTTTATTTCATTCTTTGTTTCTATTTTGCTCGAGGACTAGCAAAAGCTTAAGTGTGGGGGAATTTGATAGGAGCATATTTATGCGACATTTTATCTTATTTTCTTATGTTTTTCTTAGCATGTTTCGTATGTTTTCTTAATACTTAGCTTATTTTCGTGTTTTGTAGGATTTTTGGAAGCAAACTTACAAAAGGAGTTAATGAGTGCTGTTTTTGAAATCTGAGGAAACTTTGAAACAGACTTCAGTAGATGTGTCAACTTCTCGAAATTAACTGCACCTACTCGAGAAGAACTAGCTGATGGGCCATATACGGAAGTCTAGTATCTAGAGAATTTTACGGTTTGTGAATTGGAGTTTTCTAGAACGGGTTATGGCTGTTTTAGTACAGAAAGGTCAAGCTGAGCTGGAATTCAGCATTCCTTCTATTTCAAGTTTTCTAATCCTTATCGGGCATGGATGACTAGAGGCCTAGTTTATTAAGGTTACGGGAGGAAACGTTTTAATCAGCAAAAGGAAGATAAAAGAATAATAAAGGGAGAGGAGCAGCTACAACATGATGATTGATTGAGCAGCGAATGCAAACAATAACGTCTCTCTCCCTCATTAAGAAAATTAACACCCACATCAATTCTAGGCAACAAAGGGGCAGACACATACATGGGACAAGGAGAAAACGTGGGGAAGACAAAAAGGCAGCCAGCAAAGAGTCATTCTCCGACACAAAAAGTGAAAAACGTCTCTCCCTATCTCATACTTGGAAACAGCTCTTTTTCTCCCAAAAAGAAAACTGCAGAAACGTTGGAGGCTCTCACACAAGGACTCGGCCACACCATCCCATTCTGCTCCATCCTTCAAGGTTCCAAGGTCTAAAAGGCTTAGGAAGCAAGGAGGAACGTCAAGGCGTCATCCAATCACTCTGGCTGACCAACACATTATCAAAAAGCTATATTTTTCCTCTTTTTATTTTCTGTTTTTTTATGTTCTTGCTGTCTATTTAAATTATGGGTAACTAAGTACTTTAGTTAGGGCTCGATTGAAGCCCTAATCATATTTCTTTAAGGATTTCGATATTCCTTTGCTGCAAATTACTTTTATGATGCTTAATTGATTAATTTCATATTATATTTTACTCTTTACATACGTTATGTTATGCTTGATCACCATATGCATGCTGTGTATTGAGTTTGTTACATAGGTAAATTTAGATGACTGAATCTTGTGCGTATGAGAGTAACAAAAGAACTAGTTATAAGTTTTTGAAATTAATCATCATGAATAACTAGAATAGATACCATGTTCTAGGAGTTGTGTGTTTGTCGATTTCCGTTGTGTTATGCGTTCTTAAAGTGCAACTTAGTAGATACCATGCTAAATACTCTAAGAATGAAAAGAGTTAGTGTAGATACCCATGCCTAACTGTTTGCTTAGGGAAATCAATAATTTAAAGAGTAGATATCATGCCTTTAGGTTGACAAACATGAGCATCTAAAATCTGTTTTGTAGCATTGTGCATGTCGTTTGCTTAAGGAAGAAGATTAGCGGTGAACATCGAATCCCTAACTAGTTTTCTCATTGTTTTAACCTCAATCCAATTCTATATTTAATCAAACGCTGTATTTTTTTAATATTTTGTTTCTAAATTTTCATTTTTCAAAATCATCTTAAAATCAATTTTAAATACATATTAATCCAGTCCTCGTGGGAATGATCTCGTATTTGCTTTCTATACTATTTGCCTTATCTTGTGCACTTGCGAGTTAAAACGTGCATATAGTTGCGTAATTTTTATGTTGCTATTTGTACAACAAATACATGTTATCCCTACCTATTCTGAGTGGTCGGATAGGCAAATGGACCCTAGCGTTATCGGAGTCAAATTTCTAGTCCATACCACAAAAAGCTGTGAAGGGCCAGGCTATTGCCGACTTCCTAACGGCGTATCCCGGTTTAGATGTTGAAGAAGAAATTATCCCGCGAGTAAGCATGGTGACGATACTACCGTGGAAATTGTACTTCGATGGATCCAAAATCAAAGATTCAGCAGGAGCCGGAGTGTGTTTAGTGTATCCCGAAGCAGTATACCACCAGTTCTCATTCTAGTTGGATTGGGAGAATATAACAAATTATTAAGTAGAGTATGAGACTTTAATTATCGGTTTAGAGATCTTAATCGAGATGGGAGCCCGACAGGTGGAGATCTATGGGGATTCTAAGTTGGTAATTAATCATGTCACATGCACCTACACATGTAGGAATCTTTGTTTAGCTAGCTATTACGCCGCAGTTACAACTCTTGCGTCAAAATTCATCAACCCAACTATTGAACATATTCCACGAGAAGAAAACTTGGCAGCCAATGACATGGCCCAAGTAGGGTCTGGAGTGTTACTCCAAGAGGGGCAATCAAAGAAATGGATCAAGGCCGAAAGGATATCCTTGCCTTCTATTATGGAAAGAGATGTCGAGCTAGAGATCATGGACATCGAAGCTGAGCCAGACGACTAGAGAACACCCTTCATCAAGTACCTAAGATATCCATCTAACAAGGATAGAAGCTTTAGAAATAAGGCTTGTAATTATACCTTATGGGGACAAGACTTGGTAAGAAAGAATTATGATGGTACGCTATCCTGATGTGTTGGCCCCAAAGAAACCATGGTCATAATGGGAGAAGTACATGAAAGAGTGTGCAGAGGGCACCAAGCAGGGCCAAAATACAAAGACATGGTTATACTGGCCAGATATCCAATCTGATTGTTATGCTTATGCCAAGGGGTTTGAAGCATGTCGAAGGCATGTCCCATTCCAACATGCACCTGCAGTGCCAATGAATCTGGTGGTCAATCCTTGGTTATTTTGGGGTTGGGCCATAGATTTCATCCGAAAAATCTCACCAGAGTCATCAAAGAAACACTGCTTTATCATCGTGGCTACAGATTACTTCACTAAATGGGTTGAAGTAAAGGCGATAAAGCAGATCACAAGTTGTAAATTGATAAAATTTCTTAAACAAAATATTTTGAGTCGATTTGGGGTACCAGAGACGATTGTTATTGACCATGGACCATCGTTTATCTACCCAGAACTACTGGAGTTCGGTGAACAATTTTCCATCAAATTTGTACAATCCAGCCCCTATTATCCTCAAGCCAATGGACAAGCAGAAGCTAGCAACAAAAGCATCCTCACAATCTTGAAGAAAATACCAGAAAAAAAATCATGGCCAACAAAGCAGCTGTGTCAAGAGCATACAATAAGAGGGTGAAATGAAAGTCATTTCAGGAAGGTGACTTAGTCTGGAAAACTATTTCACCATTGGGAATCTCTATGCATGGAAGGGGAAAATGGAGACCGACTTGGCAAGGGCTGTTTGTCATCCACAAAGTGAATGGAAAATGATCATACTACTTAAGGGACGACGATGAAACGGTGGATAAAATTCCCACCAACGCTATCCATCTCAAGAATTTTTATCCAACTCTTTGGGATTCAACTAAAGGAGTGATCGAATCGGAATCCCATGTTCAAAAGGCGGGAAAATTGCTTGGAACCGCCTTAACATTTGATTAGAAAGTAAAAAGATCCATTAGAAGTTCAAAAAAAGGCAAAGTACAAGCAAAAGATAAAACGAGCATTACAAGGAGGAGTTAGCCTAGGAACTAACTCACAATACAAAAGAAAACCCACACAATGGCCAGAAAACCCAGCAGGGGCAAAACGAGGCTATCATTGCTGAGGAGTGGCCCATCCAACAACGACGCTGAATCGGGATCTTGCTGCGATTTCCGCCACCAACTTATCTTCATACCAACCATCAGGATGAGGACGGCCAGAAGCATGAGCAATGTATTCATCATCATAGCCATTTTTATATGAGACCTAAGAGATAGTCTCAATGACATGGTCCCCAGATTTCACCATGCGCTTGCTGGAGTTCCAGACACTTCTTTTGGTAAGAACCTTCTAGGGTTTGAATCTGTTGTTGGGAGGACAACAGGGAAACAGTAGAAAGATGAAGGTTGTTTTGCTTATCAACCTGGTGCACGTAGACCAAATCTTGCAAATGCTGTATTTCCGCTACTTGGGCTTCAACCAAGTGGCAAAGGGAAGCAGTCTGGCTCTCTAAGAAGATTACAAGGTTTTGAGAGCTATTAGGATTAGAAGATTCAGCTTGGGCATTCATGGGGTTGCTAGAGCTGGCTATGATCAGAAAATGAAATATGACAAGAGAATGTTTGATGTTGCATGCAAGTTCATGGTATAATTTATAGGCCAATTATAATGGCTTACGTCATCACATAATTATTACTCCATGCAACTTAAAGTTATCCCAAGCCAACACATCAGCTTTGAAGGACAGTAAAACTGTACCTAGACCTGAACTTAGCCTACAAAGAAAGCAGTGGAAGGTAGTAGAAATGCTATTATAAGCTTAAAAGACAAGGTTACAGCATGATGATAATAGTTTAATGCCTTAAAAGGAAAATTATAGGTTTAGAGTTCGGGGATGAGGCTTCCCGACTGCACAATCGGTAAAATCTCAGCTGTTTGGTTAGCACATCACGAAAAGTAACATCAGCCCTAGGTTGTTCAGTTTCATCCTTCATAGCAGCTACCTCACCATCAACATGAAGGAGTTCATCTCGGGTTTCTCTAATTTTCTCACAGAGGGAGATAGATTGAAAATGAAGAGAAGTTCGCTTATGAAGACATTCAATGAGGCCATTTTCTTCAGCAACCCTTGAAGAGTTAAGCTCTTTCCTCAAATCAATAATGATCCTTAGCTGCTCCTGAGATTGAGCATGAAGGCGTTGAATGAGCCTAACATAGTGAGAAATGGGAAGAGTAGAAGAATCATAGCTATTGGATGCCATGTTATTGCAAGAAACTCATTGGAGAAGAGTCAATTTATAGGCAAAAGGATTGAGATATCACAATAACTGCTGCGGTTGGGAGTTAGAAATAGTTAAAGGATTTAAAGAAAGAAAGACAAAGGACTTCAAACTAATATGAATATTTTATTAATGTTCAAAATGGCGGGAGTACAGCATGAAAAATCAAAAGATGTACAAGGACATCTCCAAATGAAGCCCACTCTATCAAAACCTATCCCAAGTTTGACAGTAACGGCCTCATCCCGATCCCGAGTGGCCTTCGGCTCTGCCTTGTGAAGCTGAGCCAGGTTCGCTTGGAGCTCTTTCCTCCTCTCCTGAAGGTTGTCTAGCGCCTTACGATTGTTATGGCCTAGTAGGTGTAAATCGTTTTCGCACTTTTCCCAGGCCTTTTGAGCTACCTGCAGCCGAGCCCTTAACGTTTGGTTTTTGGTTTGGTAGTGTTCAACCTCTTCCAGGAGGGCTTCATACGTGGGATAAACGAACTCGTCGAAAGAAGAAGAATTGGGATCTGACAGACCATGAGAGGAAGAAGGAGAGGAATACATTGTTTAGGAAATGAAGAGGCGTGCAAAACGAATGCAATTCTGCTTCTTACTTATAGTTGAAGAGGTTGGTTGGGTGTTAATCTCAAATTATGTGAGCAGTGATGAGGATTAAAGAGAGTGTTACTACCATTATAATTCCAAGACAACCATGAATCTCAAAAGAATGAAAGGAGTAATTACTCATGAAGCAAAATGAACAACCATTGCCAAAGAGAAAAGGGCCTACAAAGGCCCAAAAGTTACAAAAGAGCTAAAATTGAAGAAATTACTGCAAGTCCAACAATCTGCCAAACATGGCTTGAAGACCCACTTTCATAGTTCTCGCATCATGAGAAATTATAGAATCCCGACGAGCTGCTTCACTAACTCGCTGCTCGCCTTCCTAAAGATCTTTTTGGGCAGCATTTCTCTTAGCGTTGGCAAGATCATATTGTTGCCTGACCATCACTTGATGAGCCTCCGCCTCAACAACTTGAGCTTTGAGGGCTTGTAATTTCTTAAGCTCATCACGCAAGGCAGCTCCCTTGGTAAGGCAGTCATCATTTTCAACAGACCATCTCTGATGGAGTTCCTCCATCTCAACTCTAGTTGGAACATCCGCTTGATGAGAAAGTTGTTGCAGCCAAGGGAACTATAGTGCTCTCGGTAGCGATTTAACATCACGACCATATGATAAGAAAATGTTGAAGCTATAGGGGAGGAATTGGAAAAGATATTCACTGCTCGAGCCAATTCCCCCATATCTTTAGAATATTCCTCGGCCACGAAATACATAATAATATCCCAAGCGACAAACAGTTCAAGAGAAAAAGAACTCATGGATGATACACCAGCTTGAGAAAATGAAGCAAAAGCCATCTCTGCCTCTAAAAGTTCAAGCTCAGACGGAGGACGTGCTTGTAAAGCAAATGGATAGATCAAAAGATTAGAAACACCAAGTAACACAGGATCAGAGTTAAGCTTAAAGAGAATTTACCAAATCAACCCCCAATCCTTGGGGACTGGAGGGGTCTGAGGATTGAACTTCAGAGAAATATGGAGTCGGAATGAGTTGACAAGGGTTGCTGCACATAGACAAATCGAATCGAGACAACATGGCCAATCATACAACTTTCCTCTTTGGAGTCTTTGGTGACGGAGAAGAAACTAGAATCTGATCAGAAGCAGGGATAGGTGATGATATCCTGATCACAAAATCAAGATCACCTGATGAAGAACTACTTCCCGGAAGACAGCCAATTGATGGTATCAAGATCGGAACACGAGACGGAACAGGGCCTATTGCAGTTCGGGGACGCCATGAGCAGCGAACAGAAGACAAAGAGGCCTTATCCTCATATTTTTTTCTCCTAAGAAAATAGTAATTAGCAAAGGATGGGTCATACACAGAGACATCGGAAAGAGGATTCAAAGAAAAGACTTACCACAGGAGACCTCTTGCACCTTCCTCCACAAGAAGAGAGACTGAACTGATACGGCCACCTGAGTAGTGCTCGCATTCGGAACGCCTAAATCATCCAGACTTGCTAATCAATTGAGGACAACAGGATCATATGGGGCATTTTCGATTTGGAGCAGGGGTTCTTCAATTCTTACCACCAATAACTCTGTTTCATCATACCCAACTGGATAACAAAAAAGAAAAGGATTAGACTATGTGATGAAAGGAGACAAAGGTGCCACCAGAAGAAAGCATAACTGTGGAAGGGGCAGCGTTGCTCTCGGACAGCCGGTGGGCAAGAAGAATCGAATTGGCTGGGTCAAAACTGACTAGCCTTTCCAGTAGAAGGAATTGATGGTTCCACACTATCCTAACCGTAGCCTTGAAATTTACATTGAAGTAGGCAGCCCACCATGCATCAAAAGAGGCTATACACCTATAAGATGCCTCTGTGGCATTTGAAAATTATGCAGGCACAAACGGCAAGACATCCCGAACGGCAATTTCCGCCGTAGTTTCAAAATGATCAAGTCGGTATGAAGTACCTCCATTCATTCCTTTTACAAATGGAACTGGGATGGCCTGACAAAATCCAAACTAGCGAGCACAGTAGTTGGGCTGAAAGACCTCGAAGCCAGGAGTCGATCTGCGAGTTTTTTCACCACCCTTTAAAAGATCACGGGTCAAGATACAACTCATGAAATCTTTAGCAAAAACCTTCATGCGCTCTAGATGAGAAGGTAGACGCAAGAAACCTTCATCTCAGAACTAGGAATACTTCCTTATCACACTGGCCTCCCAGTAGCCACGAGGACGATAAGATAATGTACAAAAGAAGGTTAGATAATCCTTGATAGAAAGAGATACGGGAGGGAGAGGCATCAACAGTTGAGACCGAATGACGTTGTCTAGATAAGAAATAGGATAACCCCGAAATTGGGGAAATGACCACTTGAGCCATACTTGAGCCACCCAGAGCAGGCCATTCAAAGGGAAATGCCTCAAAGGTTAACAAGTGATGGAACGCAGAAGGTTATAAAATGAAGCCAAGATCAGAGGTCCCATGGCTATATTTGAGCAAGAGGCAAGAGCTTCAGCTAATGGAATCCATTATGATGTCGGACTCCAAATGGCGTTGGTAAATACAAACCAATCTAACCATAAACGGTAAAATTGGATCTTCTCAAAAACAGATCCCAAATATGGACCTGAGAAACCTAAATCCCCAAAATCGCTTTCTGCCCTGATTTGCCCATTGCTACTGAAGGGGCAGAAGGTAGTCAAAAATTGGGGAAGGGAAAACAAAGTGGGAACTTGTGAAGGCAATCTAACGATCGAGGGTTCAAAATCTATACTAGGGCAGGATTGGAAAGAAGAAGTAAAATCGGCAATATTCCCTGATGGAGACATCCCGAGCAAGACAAACATGTCTAAAAGAGTCGGAGTCATTGGCCCAACCCAAAATCAAAAGTGTTCGTGCTACTATTCCAAAAACATATGGCAGCACTGAGAAGATTAAAGTCGGGAGGAGTAGGGATGGTAGAAAGACTCACCAAGTGGTTAATTCCATTGCTCCAGAGATCGCTGGATTACAACCGTTGCATCCTTTGGACCCACAAAATCCAAAGATTGGCGAAACCTAGCTCATTCACCAAAGGAAAAAGGTGTCCCCAATCTGAAATAAGCTTCTCCCACGGAAATGGTTGCCGCTGGTAGATTAGAGAGGCTTGAAACTTTTTAAGATGGGTATAAAGGAGTTCCGCGCTGGTCGAAATAGGACCTCTCCAGCAAGGACACAAAGCAAAACAGCGCTCAAAGTCAATTCTGAAACAAGGGTCGCGGATAATATCACCATCGTTCTCAAAACTCGACAGAACGTCTCGAGAAATAGCTGCATGTTCTTCAAAACCCAGGCCACGTATCCATGGAGTGGTAGCAGTGGGTTCTGGAATGAAAGGATTGGAAGGTTCCACCATGTCCTTTCGCCTTGAGACAAGTTTAAGGGCCATATTTGCTAATGGAATAGTATGGGACGAAGGATGAATTAAGATTTACAGTTAAAATGGTAGGAAGCAAGGAGAACTGTGCTTAACCGCCAAAACACAAGAAGTGGTACCAACGAAGTCGCAGAAGTGGGGTCGAGGTGAATTTGAAATGTTTTAAATTAAAAAGATTTCGAATTCAAGGGGCAATGTTTACAACCAAAAAATCCCACTCTTGGACAAAGCAAGTGATCAGCCAAAATAAATACCCAACTCACAAGGCCCACCCCAAAAGACGCCCACTTGGAACGTGGGAGTTGGAAACATGGAGAAGGGGAAGTCGGTCTGAAGTGCCGAACGTGTCAGAGGGCAAAGGGGATGTTCAAGACAAGCAAACTGCAACTTGGGACCCACGGAGATCTACTTGGCAAGCCAAATCAGCTCCCCACCGTGTATAAAATGGAGAAGAAGCCTTCTTCTCAAGGACGACCAATCAATCAACCAAACAAACAAATTGATCAAACCAATCAATTTCAAAACAACTGCAAACCCTCAAAAGTTTATTTGTTTAAAGGCTCGCCTATTTAGGCACAACCTGTTTCTTCGATCCAAGATCAAGATTCAGTCTCTTTTCTCACCTCATTCTCAGTTCCCGACCAGGAAGACAGACTTTCTCCTCATCCCGACTGTCTCCCAAACCAGTCCTTGAGGAATTCCCAAACACTACCTCATCCTGACTGCCATTCACTCTAAGTCTTTGAGGTCCTCATATAGTCAGCCCTTGACGTATCACCATCGTTTGAATACTTTGCCAACCTATGGCATGATTACGACTGATGTTAATTTCAATTGATGATTTCTAGAATATCGTGCCCCTCAACAAGGCTTGATTGCGAATGAAATGTTTATTTACATCACTTGTATTTCGTTTGTTGCATCTAACATTCACGCATTTACTTTCCAGTAAGTGTACTTTAATTTCTTTACATTTCAAAGGATTTTCTGAAGAAGAATTATCAGTATTCGAAATATACCAACCATGGAATTGTATGGATGTTCTAAGTCATAGAATCATTTATGTGTTTTGGTCCAATACCATTATTCCGACTTAAGGAAACCCTCACACCTAACTGCTTCTAACCAATAACAAGCTACCAACATGAACAAATCGGAATTAACATAATTTGAACTTGAACTAGATTGGCAAGAAAACTTATTAAAGTCCTTGGATACATTAAGAAGAAGGCATAGAAAAGAACAGTGCGCGCTATTTTCCTGCTCGCCTCACAATTACTTGATTAAGGAAAGGTTCTTGACCGCAATAGAACCCATTCATCACTGTCTAGTAGCAGCTTCTACTAGTCGCACGCCTACTTTGAAGGCAACTAAGACTTGTATATTTCCTGGTCAGCTCATCTAGGGATAGACCGTGGTATCAAGGCGTCTAAGCCCACAACCTTCAACCTAAACCCAACATCCAAACAAGTCCACACCACCACCATCACTAAAGAAACCTCAGGCCCGCTGACGCATTTTTGGGCAGAATAGTGATGATTATTAAGGATCCAAGATTATCTATTGAGAATTAGTTAGGATTCTGTAATATGAATCTAGAACTACAATGTGTTTAAGTGCAATGCTTGCTAAAACTACTACGTTTCAGCTTTCTCTCAGTAATGATAACTATGTTTTTCTTTTCCTATTAATTCAGGCATTTGGCCTTTTGCTTAAAGTTTAGTCCACTTCAGTATTAGTTTTTTACTTCGTGGTATTATGGATGGGAACAAGCGGAACTTTTTCAAGAAACGCCCTAATGTCCAGTTTAAAAGAAAAGGAAGTAACAACAACTACAGGAAAGGAAAGTGGAATAATTCAACTCACGAACAATCTTCGGAGAATTACCAATCCCTCGACACTGTGTATCGTGTACTTTGCCCCTCAAATAAAATCGGCGGTGTAATTGGAAAAGTTGGAAGCAGAGTCAAAGCTCTGAGGGAGGAGACCCGGGCAAAGATTACGGTTTCTGATTCAGTTCCTGGTTCAAATGAGAGAGTTATTATTATCTATAGTTCTCCAAAAAAAATTCCAAGCAAAGAAAATGGTGATGAAGAGTCAGCTGAGGAAAATGAACCTGACCATATGGAGCCGCATTGTGCTGCACAGGATGCTCTCTTGAAAGTTTATGACAGGATTGTCGAGGAAGATATTTTTGGTGGTGATGGTGATAACGAGAACAGTGTTGTCACTGCAAGACTTTTAGTTCCAAACCATATGGTAGGGTGTGTTCTTGGAAAGGGTGGAGATGTTATTCGAAGATTGCGAAGTGAGACAAAGGCAAACATTCGTGTGCTTCCTGCAGATCAGCTTCCAACTTGTGCTATGGAAACTGATGAATTGGTGCAGGTACTGTTTCTGTCCTTTTGTTTGCTTCCTTGCATGCCCTTTAAAATACGAAACAATATTCCACGAATAAAACTTTAGATAATGTAGATTCCATTGAACTTTTGAATGAGATAAGAGAGCAAACGTTACAGCATTGTATGAGTTCATCTGTCTGAAAGTGTGGTTTAGTAAGATCATTTTAACATTGTTGCTAACTAACTAGTTTATTAATGGAAACTTTTTTATGCTCTTTTATACACCCTAAATGTGTGTATACTATTGGGTTCCACATGTGAAGTCACTTTGTGCTGTTAAAGTTTGCTGCTGCAAACGAGTGGTTTTGATGCTAAGATGTTGTATTGGAATTTTGCACGTCTTTTCTTTTACCTTTTTAGAAGTATATGATTTTGTAGGGTGGTCACTTTTTAATTTCTTAAAATTCTTGTATGATGGTATCTTAGAAACTTTTTTATCTTGTTTTTGTTGGTTTTGCCACCCATATTAACTTTAAAAAAAAGTGACAGATTTCTGGCAAACCAGATGTGACAAAGAGGGCTCTTTATGAAGTGTCTACTCTGCTGCATCAGAATCCTCGTAAGGACAAGCCTCCTTCAGGTGCTCCTATGCCTTTTGGGGGCCAGGGTTTTCATCCTCCTAGAGCCCCACTGACTAATATGCTTCCACGCGGTGATCCAATGTGGTCTAATCGGGCTCCTCCCCACAGTATGACACCAATGCCATGGATGGAAGGATATGGAAACCGTTCTTCTGGATTTTCCCCTGGTGATTTTGGTGTTCCTCCTGAACATGGGGCTGATGCTTTAACTGAGTTTTCTATGAAAATTTTGTGTTCAGCTGAGAAAATTGGTGGAGTTATTGGCAAGGGTGGTTTTAATGTAAAACAGATACAACTGGAAACAGGAGCCAGTATTCATGTTCAGGATGCATCAATGGACTTAGAAGAACGTGTAATTCGTGTCTCTGCTTCTGAGGTATGCTGTTTTGTAATACACAACCACTTTCCTATTGTCTACAACTTTCTGTGCATTAACTGTTTGTTGATGCCTATGGATCTATATCCTACGTATATTCTAGTGGTGTATCACCTTTCTGGTAATTTTTCAGGCTTTCTGGAACCCCAGATCACAAACCATTGAGGCGATTCTTGAGCTTCAGAACAAAACAAGTGAATTCTCCGACAAAGGTATAATAACTACTAGGCTTCTTGTTCCATCAAGTAAAGTTGGCTGCATCCTTGGACAAGGAGGCCAAGTTATAAATGAAATGAGAAAGCGAACCCAGGCTGATATTCGTGTTTACTCAAAGGATGATCGGCCTAGGTGTGCAGCTGAAGATGAAGAGCTTGTGCAGGTGAATGCAGTTGCATCATGTAATTGTTTTTTCATTTTTTGTTTTTTCTATTTGGCACACAACTTTCACCTTTTTATCTTTCCAGTTATTGATTAATCCCTCTTATTTCGGTCATTAAGATATCTGGGAACTTTGGTGTCGCTAAAGACGCTTTGGCTGAGATTACATCAAGACTGAGAGTGAGAACTCTGAGAGATGCAAATGCTGGAGCAGAACCAGCTCCTGTTGGCCCTGCACGCGGATTTAGATTTTCCAGTAGCTTACCTGCTCGAGGACCACCACAACCACCACCTGGTATAATTGGAGCTGGCAGCTCTGGTGGATTTGATCCTCTAAAGGTAACCGCACCATTTTTAAATTCTCCAAAAGTTAATGAAGCTTTAATTGGACCAGGACATAGGCTGAGTTTTACAACTTTCACTGAAGTTTGGGGTTACCTGTTTAGTATATATGACAAGATTTGAGTTAAATAGAACTTTCAGAATTTTCAAAACTTGTATGCCATATTGGTGATGTCTCTTTGAACCATGATTGACATGACAGACAATTTTTGAGTCTTTCTAGTTTCGAAATATTTTCTTATAGATTATTTTTTCCCTTCGACTCCGTTTTATGCTTCAAAATTTTGAGCCTTTTACGATTATTTGGAAGTATTCTCATAAAGTGGAGTTCCAGCAATGAATATCTCCAAATGAGATTCAATCTATATTTTCCATTTTTCCATCATTTTTTTCACAGAAAAACAATCTTCTTCCTTTCCCTATGAGTAAAGGATAGAATATGAAATATTACAGCATGTTGTAGCCTTTACTGGTTAGATAGAATTCAAGTCAAATCAAGAGCATCTGTAATTTCCTTTTACACATAATCGTACTTGTGATCCACATCTTGTTGTAGCCTTTCAGACTCTAGTACAATAATAAATTGCATCCACAAAATAGAGAAACTTACTTGATAATGAAATAAACTGTCCTTGAATCATTACTAAATTTTTTGTTTTGTTACACTCTTGAAGGTTGATAGACATGAATATGAACTACCGAATTATCGAATTCCTCCCGTTGCTTCTGGGTATGGTAGTATTCAAATTTTATTTTTATATGCAAAACTCATATTTAATCAGCCTGACTTTGATGCTTGTCTTATGTTGTCCAGTCATCCAAGTGTCAACCATGCCTTGGAGGGTAAGATCCCAAGGAATGCGATGGATTCTTTTCCCGGAACAGGAGGGAGCAGCATTTCCATTATTAGAGAGGTATAATTTTCACGACCCTGTTGGAGTAATAGGATATGTGACATGGCAGTATGCCGATGCCTTTGACAAAGGAAATCACACATCTAGCCATTTCAAATTTCGTCTTCCAACCTGTTCCCTTGGCGGGTTTTCTGTGTTTCATATATATCTCTTCTCTTCACCCCACCCCACCCCACAACTTTATATGACTGGTTTGTAAAAGGTAAAATCATATGGTTGACGAAAGGAATTGTATCCCTTGAAAAAATCTGAATTCTCATAATATTAAACCATAATGTGATTGCTCATCCTATTAAAGAATGGTTTGATCTTGCGCTGAAAACTGTTCTTGGCATTTTTAATTGTTATTCAGGTTGGCAGACCAAGACCAAAGTTCCAAGACCCCGAAGTAGGTGGCTCTCAACGTCTTGCTGAGATCCGTGGTTCTAATCATTTGAATGTTGCGCAGAATATCCTTCAGGCCTTCAGGGCTTCTTCTGGTCAAAATGTGAGTGCTCAGTCTGGTTCCTACCACAATGTGAATGCTCAACAACACTCCTACCACAACGTGAATCCTCAGCAAAGCCCCTACCGAATCAATTCTCAGCAAAGCCCCTACCAAATCAATTCTCAGCAAAGCCCCTACCAAATAAATCGTCAGCATAGCCCCTACCAAATCAATCCCCAGCATAGCCCCTACCAAACCAATCCTAGCCCCTACCGAATAAATGATCCACAAAGCCCCTACCGGTTTAATGGTCTGCAAAGCCCCTATCAATTGAGTGCTCAACATGGATCATACCCGGGCACTAACACTTCCAAATTTCTCTTTTGCATTATTTTTTTTTTGGTTAATTTCAGAAAAATCTATAATTTTGATTACATTTGAGCTTGTTGGGCAAGAATTGAGTTTCTTTTCCCTAAAGGCGTCGTTTTTTCTTCTTCCATTTTTGTTTCTGAGCTGTTCATGTTTTTGTTTTCGAACCCTAGGGCGTGAGCTCTAAGCTGAGGACTCAAAACAAATTCGGCTGCTTGGCTACTAGCTCGTTTGTAAATACTTAACTAGGATCATTGTCTTCTTCCCCAACAAGGTATGTCACTCAATTATTATCTTCAACAATGTATAATTTTAGCTTTCCTTTTTTGTTTTTCAATATTTCAATGCTTCAATTCAACTCGATTTTGGGTCAACTATGCGTAACTCAGTGTTGATAGCTGTTTACTGTTGGTAAAGAAGACTCATCGATCACATGACAAATGTGATGATAATTAAGGATCCAAGATTATCTATTGAGAATTAGTTAGGCTTCCCTAATATGAATCTAGAATTTCAATGTGTTCAATTTCAGTGCTTTAAAATTTACTGTGTTTCAGCTTTCTCTCATTAATGATAACTATGTTTTTCTTTCCCTATTAATTCAGGCATTTGGCCTTTGCTTAAAGTTTAGTCCACTTCAGTATTAGTTTTTTACTTCGTGGTATTATGGATGGGAACAAGCGGAACTTTTTCAAGAAACACCCTAATGTCCAGTTTAAAAGAAAAGGAAGGAACAACAACTACAAGAAAGGAAAGTGGAATAATTCAACTCACGAACAATCTTCGGCGAATTACCAATCCCGACACTGTGTATCGTGTACTTTGCCCTTCTAATAAAATCGGTGGTGTAATTGGAAAAGGTAGAAGCAGAGCCAAAGCTCTGAAGGAGGAGACCTAGGCAAAGATTACGGTTTCTGATTCAGTTCCGGGTTCAGATGAGAGAGTTATTATTATCTATAGTTCTCAAAAAAAAATTCCGAGCAAAGGTAATGGTGATGAAGATTTAGCTGAGGAAAATGAACCTGACCATATGGAGCCGCATTGTGCTGTACCGGATGCTCTCTTGAAAGTTTATGACAGGATTGTAGAGGAAGATATTTTTGGAGGTGATGGTGATAACGAGAACAGTGTTGTCACTGCAAGACTTTTAGTTCCAAACCATATGGTAGGGTGTGTTCTTGGTGGTTTTGATGCTAAGATGTTGTATTGGGATTTTACATGTCTTTTCTTTTACCTTTTTAGCAGTATATGATTTTGTAGGATGGTTGCTTTTTAATTTCTTAAAATTCTTGTATGAAGATATCTTTGGAACTTCTTTATCTTGTTTAAGTTGGTTTTGGCGACAGATTTCTGGCAAACCAGATGTGATAAAGGGGGCTCTTTATGAAGTGTCTACTCTGTACTGCATCAGAATCCTCGTAAGGATAAGCCTCCTTCAGGTGTTCCTATGCCTTTTGGAGGCCAGGGTTTTAATCCTCCTGGAGTCCCACTGGTTTGGAGTTTTGTTTAATTTTAGTGATGTACATGATTGATAAGTTGTTTGTGTGGCTTTTGTCCAAATTAATATTAATTGGTTTATTAGCTTGTTGGTTTCATTTTATTTTTAGAGTTGATATTTGAGGTATCATGATTGTATTATGGTCTGTTATTATATAGTAAAAAAATTATTCTCGTAAAAAAAAAAAGAATACTATGTCATCAAAATACTATGCCACTAATATTATGGTATAGTGCTGATATATCCCTCCATTATGTACCTAGTGAGAGATATTCTTGAGATAGACTCTCGTAAAGGGCGGTTAAAGTCGTGCACCGAGAAGTCTTGTGTTAGCTAGGCTCTTGTTAAAGATAATGTCGATACTCAATGTGCATAATCGCCTCATCCAATATCGTTGTATAAGAGAAAAATAAAATACTATATTTGTCATTTAAGCATACTATAATAAGGGAATATAACTTTTTTTGTCCGGGTGATATCGATAACCAATACGTTTAATCTCTATTCCCCACTATTGTTGTTTAAGAAAAATAAAATACTATAATTGTCATTCAAGTATACTATAATAAGGGAATATGATTTATTTTGCCCTAATTATAAATTTTTTTTCTTGGGATAAAAAGGAATATAACTTCTAAAACTAAAAGATAAACGAAGATATGTTTTAAAAAAAATTTATATAATCTCTGTCACCCAGTAGTATCGGTGTAAGAAAACACATAAAATACGATAATTGTCATTCAAATATAACATAATAAGGAATATAACTTTTGTTTTCCTTGAAAAAAAAAAGAACGTAACATTTGGAAATTTAAAGATAATATTTTTAAGAAAATGTGTATAATCTCCTTCTTCAATATCTTTGTATAAGAAACAATAAAGCAGTATAATTGTGATTCATACATACTATAATAAGGGAATATGACTTTTTGAAATTGAAAAATAAACGACACATTAATTGTTCTTAAGAAAATTAGGTTGTCGCATACATGAGACGAATGCCTCTCAACGCCTTAGCAATTTCCCTGCGGCCTAGAACTGCATTGTCCCAATTGTGACCCCTTCATTGGAACCTCGTAAACATGAGACTTACATAACATTAATTAAAGAATAATCTTACCAATTAAGTAAGCTGCATATTGCAGGCTTATTAAAAACATTCATAAAGCATGACTCAGATCAGATTTGAGAAATCAATAATAAAAAAGTATTAAAAATGTTAATTGCTAGTTGAATGTTAATTATATATATACAATTATACATTCACAGAAAAAGTATACATTATTTTTCATCCATGGGGAAAGGGTAGTACTCACATGATATTAATTTAGTAACCTCTCTGAGACTAATCTAGCAGTAATCTTGCAGCTTTACTAAAACCTCTCTGAGTATCTAAACTATTTCCCTTCATGATTACCAAGTTATTTCAAACACTCAAAGGGATTCACGTACTTTCATAATTCCTAAGTTATTCAAACACTCAAAGGGATTCACTTTCATGATTCCTAGCTCAATTTTCAAGCTAGGTAGCTCAAATTTGTGCTGCATGCAGCCTATAAATAATTTGAAGAGATTGCCCCGACTCAATATTTGTAACTGCTTGAAATACCTTGTTAAACTGCTTAAATAGTTTTTGAAGATTGCCCCAACTCAATACCTGTGAGTATTTGAAGTAGCTAGCTAGTTGATTAAATTTAATCATTTTTTTTTACATTAACAAGGGCCGAGCTACCTTGGGACCAGAGGGGTCCCAGGTTCCTCTTGTTATTTTTTTATTACACCTTTACTAGTATATGTACATGCAAATTACACAAATATTGTTTAAATGTATATCTCTTCTTTTGCTTATTTTTTTCTAATTGATTCTATATTAACATATGAGTTTTACGTATTAAGTATTCAAAATTTTAATGCATGCGTATTTATCTTGCATAAGTTTGAGTACTCAAAATAAATAATGATACTACAATTGCTTTTGGAAAATGGATAACATATATGCCATATATTGATTTTATGTTTTTCTCGTTATTATGATGTCTATATAAAGAGTCTCTCTTAACATTAGTTTTTTAATTTACAATGTAATTACATTGATTCTTTTTAGGCTGAAAAAAATCCTAAGCATTTATCTATATAAAGTGTCCCTTGATCTATATAAAAATCCTAAGCATTCCTAAGCATTTGAGTACTCAAATATCTATATATATTTGTGTTGTTTCCACATATTTCATGCTCGATTGACATTCAATATTCATCAGTAGGGTTGACAAATTGGAAGACAGTGGACATGGCAACCCTAGTTTCCCCAACTACTAGTGGTGTAATTGCTAATCTTGAAGCTCTGAACCTTAAGAACTATGAAGACTGGAGTTTTCGGGTTAAGACGTACTTGTTCGCGAAGGATCTTTGGGACGTTGTGGACCCCATAAATGAAGCTCCCAAACAAGAAGATGGCCATGAAACTGAATTCAAGGCTTGGAGGAAGAACAATGCCATGGCCTTATATGTAATCCAGGCTTCTTGCGGGGACGCTACTTATTCTTTCATCAAGGGCAACCCTTCGGCCAAAGAAGCATGGCGTATTCTGTCTGAAAAGCTATATAAGTCTTACGGAGACTCAAAAACCACAGGTATGCACAATATATACATACATATATACATACAAATTTACATTCATTATTCTTGTCAAAATATATAAGCATTCATACAAACATGGCGTATTCTGTCTGAAATTAAATATATAAGCATGAATTCCATTTTCAGATCTGAGATCTGTTCTTGTGGCGTATCCGGCCCCAGCTACTGGTGATGGTGCAGACGATCATTCGGCAATGGAAGAAGGCCGTGCTGGTAGTATTATTACGTGCTAAATATGAATTGGATTGGATTAGATAACTCATCAGATTCAATGTATTTTGAATGTAAAAAATAGAGGAGGATTAGATAAAATTAGACATATTAAGAAACTTACCTTTACTAATCCTACTATTTGAAAGAGATTGGATTGGATAAGTTTTCTTTTATCAATCTCTCCTCTCTCTAAACCTCTTACAATGAAAATAAATCCATTTTTATATTAAAAATGCATTGAATTTGAATAATTATCCAATCAAATTCTGCTGACTATATGTGGCTATATATAATTGATGTTTTTTTTTTTGTTGTGTTGAGTAACATGGTTGATACTTTCTCCTTTTTCAGGGCCTAGCATCAATGTCCAGAACAATGTCCTGAAGGGCGCCTACGCAGCTTTCGTGTATTACATATTAAATGATAATTGGAATGCTGCAATGGAGCTTCATGACCGGTATCCCGATTTAATGAAGGAAACACTTGAAAACGGCGGGACGGCTCTTCACTGCGTCATCGTGAATGTTAAGTGGACATCGAAAAAGAGGGTGGACATTGCGAAAAAATTGGTGGGGATGATGACGGCGGAGAGCTTGGAAGCACGAACGGTGAAAGACAGTTGCTCAGCCATTTATTTCGTCTTAACATTCCTTCCAGAATCCATTGATTTAGTTAAGTGCATGTACGAAAAGAACAAAAATATAGTCACTAGTGCTCCACCTCCAAGCTTGCCTTCAGTCTGGACTCCACTTCTCTTGGCTCATTGTTTGGAGTTTTGTGGGGAAATGGCAAAATACCTCTATTCTATCACTCCACACGGAACACTAAAAGTTGCCCTTGCGGCTCAGCTTATTACTGAGGGTTTCAAGCGTCAAAGATTTGGTAAGCTATTCAAGTAGTTGATTTCAAATATTACCACCAATTAGCCGATAGTTCAAATATTAGTCTGGTTTGCTTCTTTGTCTAGCATTCGAATCTTACTAACCTACACAGGGTCCTTTTATGGCTAGGCACCAGAGAACATAATGTCAGAATGTGAAAAGAACAATTAAAAGTGCCACATTCGAAAGTTACACAACCTTGCAGAGACTTATAATTAAGAAGCTCCCTCCATTACCAATTGGTTTTGGGTGAAACCTCAACTTCCTTCATGGTATCAGAGTGCATTAATTATCCCATGTGTAAGCCTTAATCGCGACACGAGCTCCATATCTATGAGTTTTCCACGTATTAGGCTTGAAAATTCTTCATACGTGAGGGGCGGTCGTAATGAATGTGAAGTGACTTAACATGCATTCACTAAGTACTCAAAATTTAATTGTCGATGATTTTATTATTATATATTTTTATTTCCATCAGCCCTCAAATATTTTTTATTTTAATGTATCAATGAAGATTAATCTTCATTGTAGTTTGATTTTGTTTTTGTCAAAAAAAATTCTGTGCATGATTAATTTTTCACTCTATTTTACTATATAGATATTGCGTGGGATTTAATTCAGCATTATCCAAATTTGGCGATTGCTAAAGATTATGAAGGGAAAACTCCTTTGACTGTATTGGGTGGTATACGTGCTTCATTCTTAAGTGGAAGTCGACTCAGAATTTGGGAACGATGGGTGTACGATGGTTAGTGCCCTCATACTGCTTTGAATTTTATCCAATTCAAATTTATATTTCATATTATGTTTTTTTTTTTGGTTGGATATCTCATATTATAAGTTATATATATATATATATATATATAGGTATTCATATACAGCCTGCTCCTCCCATCAAAGGTGCAAGTATAGATGTCTCCCAAAACCCAGAAATTGACCAGAGTAATAAAAGGCATCATCATCTCATCGGCTCAGGTATGTGTGTCAGTGTTGTGTCAGTGTGTGTGTCTATATTATATATATATATATATATATGGGCATATAATCACAAGTGCCATTTGGTTTTGTTATACCTTAAAGCCTAACATGCATCGATGAAACTAACTAAGAGGTTTTATTTTCCAGCACTATGGATTTGGGATGGAGCTATGAGTTCATTCCGGGGATTAGTTGTAATGAATCTCCTCAAACTTTTGGGTATATACATCCTTAATTAATTGATAACTACCTCTTCTTCTTTAATATGATTATGGAGTTCATTAATTAACTTTATTTTTATTTTCAATATTGTCAACCTTAATTAGGACTTTTCCATCGAATATATAAAATGAAATTGAACCATGTCCGGAGCCTTGAATTTCTAAATATCATGTGTAAAGTGACGGAAGGTAAAGACCTTACTCAATTGGAAGACTTCGATGCGGCATTGTTCCTAGCAACAGAACGAGGGCATGTGGAGTATATTGAGCCTATAACCAGATTACATAACGATGTTCTAACTCTCACTAATAAAAAAGGCCAATCCATGTTTCAATTTGCGATAGAATGTCGTCAAGAGAAAGTTTATGATCTTATATATTGCCTCGCTCAAGATTTTCGACTTCAAAAAATAGTAGTTGACATTGGAGATAAGTACGGAAATACTGCACTACATATGGTAGGACGGTTTTCGTCATTGGCACAGATTAATCGTATTCGAGGGGCAGCTTTGCAAATCCAGAGAGAACTTCAATGGTTCCAGGTTAGGACACTTATTCATCTATATAATATATATAAATATATTTATAGTAATTTGTCAATTTAATTACTCCTTAAATTTTTAGCACATTGCGGATTTTTTCTTTTAACTTTTATTTTAGTAATTTTTCAAATTACTCCTTAAATTATATATGCATTAATTTGTCAAATTTACACCTTGACTTTGTACCACATTGCCTATTTTTCTTAAACTTTTATGTTAAGCCGTTTGTCCCCGTAAATTATTATAAACAGCCAATCCCCTCAATACTACTCACTTTACTCACATTTCATTTATTTTCTTGTCCAATAAATTCATATTTCGGACATTAAATATTATTTTTTATTTTTTATTTTGTAATGTTATTTCTTAATGCAGGAGGTGGAGAGTGTTGTAAGCCCTGCAGCTATTGACGCTACAAATGAAGATGATATGACACCACGTGAATTATTTACGAAGAGCCACAGGGAATTAGTGCAAGAGGGGGAAAAGTCAATGAAAGAAACTGCAACTTCTTGTACAGTTGTAGGTGCTCTTATTGTTACAATGATGTTTGCTGCAGCCTTCACAGTTCCTGATGATAAAGATGAAAAGCTTCCTGCCTTCTTAAAGGAAAAGCTCATCAAAGTTTTTCTTATTTCAGATGCCATATCCTTATTTTCGTCCACAACTTCGGTCATCATATTCTTAGGAATCCTCACATCACGTTACATAGAAGATGATTTCCTCAAATTATTGCCCACCAAAATGATGTTGGGCCTTCTCACTCTTTTTTTCGCCATCAACACCATGATGATTGCCTTTTCTTCTGCCCTATATATCCTGTTTCATGGAAACTTAGCCATTATTATTCCAGTTATTTTGCTTTCCTCTGCTCCAATTACCTCCTTCGTATGGATGCAGTTTCCCTTCCTTATTGAAGTATTCATCTCTACTTATTGTGGTCCAGGAATATTTCAGAAGAAAGTCAATGCTAAATGGGATTAAACTCTTGTGTTATTAAATTCTCATATATATATATATATATATGGTTTCCTACTTTTTTATGAAAGCTTGTGAATAAAACACAATGTAATTTGTGCTTGGGTTTATAATAAATTGAACTTCTGTTTCTATTACTTTTTACGTTTTTTTTTTTCCGGGTGGTATTTTTGACATTTTGCTTTAGGGATAATATTTACATCCCACTCTAGTGGTGCCTTCTCGTAGCACTCTTTCGATTTATCGAATTATTGTTATACATATGTCATAATCAAACCGTTCAACTCCTAATTAATCATCATTTCAAGATCATTTACACAAAATATAAGCCAAATTAGAGGTCATTTAGTCATTCATATGTATCAACTAAATGGATGGTTCGCCATGAGGATCTTTAATTGTTATCAAAGCCGTTGATTTATTTGATACATATGAATGACTAAACACCTCCAATCTTGTTGATTTTTTACGGAAATGATATTGAAATGATGATTTAGAGAATGAACTGTTTCAATTATGATATCTGGACATAAATTTTTTTGATAAATTCAAAGAATGGTACAAGGAGATACCACCAGAGTGGAATGCAAGTATTATCCTTATTTTAGATTATTAAGATGATAAAGATTTAATCAATTGCATGTAAATGCGCCATATATAAATATAGAGATTCTTAATCTTAATGTATACATAAATTGTGGTTATCAGTACAAAATGAAATTTTATAAATGATAACCTTTCATATTAAATTTAAAGTTGGAAATTTGGATCCAAATTCTATGTTATTTTTCTCTCTTCGAATTTATTAATTGATATATTTATGAATACAAGTAAGAAAATTGGTGTAGTCAAATTTGGGAAACCAATTATTTGAAAAGTATGAAACACAGTAATATTGTTTGAGCATCTTTAGTTCTAAGATGCAAAATATAAGATGTAAATTACATTTTTACAACGCCGGTGGTATCTTATTGAAACATAATAGAAATGTAATATTATTTTGCTCTAGTTGGATATTGTATTACATTGAGATGTAATTTCAACAAGTTAATCTTAACCCGTAACTTAAAATGAATTTAAATATACACCTGTAGATATATAGTTGTGCCTTAAATGTATGTTTCTACATTAAATGTCCCAATATAGACCTTTAGATATATAGCTGCTCTATTTTATTTTATGAAATCTACCACGATATAAGGCTAGTTGGACCCAATAATATCATTGAGATGTAAAAGAAGATGTAATTACAATTTTCTTTTACAACTTGCGATGAGAGGGGAATTTTTCATCTCGCGCGTTGGCAACAATGGGTCTGACCTTTACACGAGTCTCAGTTTCAAGCCCACTCTCTTTTGATTTTTCAGAAAGGAGAAGAAAATCGTTCTTCCTCCTCGTGCACCCTATTTTCCCTTCACCGCCGCCACATTTCCTTGTTGTCTTTGTCCATGTGCACTTTCATGATCGTCCATGCCACCTTCGACCATTAGGATATTATATATATGTCCTTCAGCCTCATTGTGGGCTGGCAGGGCGGTAGCCCTTCTAACCAAAATTGTTTTCCTAATTAACCCAGACCATAACCCAGCCAAAAAAAAAAACTCTGCCGAAGCCTATTAAACAACAGCTCTAAAATTAAAAAAAAAATCAGCCCAGACCCATTAAACAGTAGTCCTAATATAAAACAACAGAGAAAAAATATTACAAACCTACCTATTACAACCGCAGAATAGGTAGAGAGCGAGAGGGAGAAAGAAATAACTCGAAGCGTATAATTTAAAACTTGAAAGTGATAAATTTATTTGTATTGCATATTTAATTATGATTTTTTATGCATTTTATAGGTAAGGTTCATTAAGTCTCCCCTGATTAGGTGTATCTTTACAATAATGCTAAAGGCACTAACTACATTCCCAAATTTTCCTATCCCAACACATGTGGCACACGATATGGAAATCCATGTCATTTAAAAAAAAATCTAAACATGTCATTTTTTTTAATTAACTATCTTAAAAAGAATAAAAAAAATTAAAAAAAATTGAGAAATAATAAAACCCTAACTATAACAATTCTTTACAAGGATCAGAGAGGGCGATCGTCGGCTTATAAGGAATTGGGAGGAGCGAAGGAGGGCGGCAGTCGGCGTAGTTCACCTGAGATCAAGCGAAGATGGCTCGTGGCTTGAAGAAGCAGTTGAAGAGGCTCAATGCCCCCAAGCATTGGATGCTTGACAAACTTGGTGGTGCAAGTCCTAACTTGATGGGAAAGTTAGGACATATAAGACATCCTTCCGGTTTCATGGATGTTGTTTCGATTCCCAAAACTATAAAAAATCTTTTTTCAGAAGAACAACCAGAGCTTGCTAAAAGGCCGACGCTTAAATAATCCTCCAATTGAATGATAAATATGATTTATTTCGGGTATTAACATGTGATGAAGATATATAGAGTATCAATTGAGAGTTATCATGACGGAGGTGTAACATTTCAATAGAGGAGGCTGCGTTTGCATTTTTAGGATATATTGTGAAGCGAAAAGATGGAGGAATCATGTATCATGTTCAATCAAAATTATTAGGTATTCTTTTATTTATTATTAATTTTTTTCAAATGACTGATTTTTTTTCTTATCATTTTATAATTAAGAGAAAAAGATGGAAATAAAATAAAAGATGACATGTCAGTTCACATCAGAAGCCACATGTGTTGGTATAAAAAAAATTTGTTAAAGTAGTTGGTGCCCATAGCATTATTAGTATCTTTATTACGTCCTCCCTGACTATGTATATCTTTTTATTTTTATTAATGAAATTCACTTGTGTAACGACCCGGAAAATTTTATTTATCAATTATGTAAGTTATTTTTGTAAAAGGAAGATTTTACCCTTGGTCGGTTAAGGGCATGGAAATCAAGTTTTGTTTCGAAACATATTAGGCGGTGTTTCTGGTACCGTAGCGTGGGTCTCGAACTCACGAGTTCGTAGACAGACGGCACGTGGAAAACGGAGTTCGTGTACGAAAGTTATGGGTCTAGATGTTCAAGGGCATTTTGGTAATTTTGACTTGAGGAGTACATATTTTGTTAACCCCAATCATTTTTACATCGTCATTTATATCTTCATTTCATCACTTCAATTCATTATCATCTTCATTTCTCATCTTTTCTCTGTAAAACACACACACCCGAACCCGTGACACAAAAACACCCCAAAACCCACAAAAATAAACTTTGATTCAAGGCTTAAACTTCCATTTTTGTTCCACTAATCGGATTCTACTCCTTCCTACGATCACAACCGTACCAACCATCGAAGGAGAGGACTACAGGGGAAGCCGAACCGAGTATAGGAAGATTTGGATATTCCGATCGATTTTCCGCTAATACAGGTACGAGTTAGATGTTTTGATGTCATATTTGGATTCTTGGGTTCGAGTAGATAGATTTAGACATAAAATTTGTGAAAAATGGTTGCGTTTTGGAGAAGTTATAAAAGCTTGAAGTTTTGGCCGGAAATGGAGGATTCCGGCGAAACCAGACGGCGACGACGGTGACGGCCGGTCATCTTCTCCGGCCATACTCCAACGACGGCACGGTGGTCCGGTCGTCTTCTCCGGCGATTCACCGGCGACTGGTCGGGTCGGGCCAGATCGGGTCGGGTCAAGTTGAACCGGTCGGGTCGTGTTGAGTGAATCGGTCGGGTTGAGTGAACTGAACTGGTCGAATTGGACCGGGTCAAGTTGAGCCGGGCCAGGTTGGATCGATCCAAGCGCGTGGGCACTGTAGCAGGCACGTGACCGGCGCGTGAGGACGCGTGGCAGCGCTTGGGCGCGTGTTACCCTTCCGGCGGCGCGTGGGGCGGAGTCTGAGGTCACGGCGATGCGTGGTAACCAGTTTTCAACGTTTCGAATCTGTTGGTACAGATTTCGGGTTGATCGTACGTCGTTTAGAGGTCGTTTTGGGCATCCGAAGTTGCTGTGTTTTCTAGAACAACATGGGTAGACCTCCCGAGGTTTAGGGAGTTGTTATATAAGAGTCTTATTACTAGCTGGTAATCCCGATTGTTGTTTTTGACAGGCGATATTGTTCCGGGAACCTCGGAGGAAGGAACAAGACGGGATTGAGCTTGCTTGGACAGGTTTGTGAGTGGACTTTTGATTTATAAACTGAAATGTATGCATCAATGTATCTTTGTTTACATACTGTTATGTATTGTTGCATTGAATTTTCAAAATTTAGAAATGATTGCTGGACACATGTTTTCCAATATTTCAGTTAAAGTGTGTTTTGAGAAATGTCATGGTTTTTGGACTCGGTGTTGATAGCATTTTGACGTGGTAATTATTGAGTCCATGATTTGGGTTTTAACCCGTATGTATGAGTTATCGAATTTGGCTATATTTGAGGGAGGCCAAGACCAGGGACTAGGATCCGCTATTGGCGGTGAACCCGGTGAACCTCCAAGATAAACATTTATTTGAGGGAGGCTAGGACCCGGGACTAGGATCCGCTATTGGCGGTGAACCCGGTGAACCTCCAAGATAAACATTGATTTGAGGGAGGCCAGGACCTGGGACTAGGATCCGTTATTGGCGGTGAACCCGGTGAACCTCCAAGATAAACATTGATTTGAGGGAGGCCATGACCCGGGACTAGGATCCGCTATTGGCGGTGAACCCGGTGAACCTCCAAGATAAACATTGATTGAGGGAGGCCAGGACCCGGGACTAGGATCCTCTGTTGGCGGTGAACCTCCAAGATAAACACCAATTTGAAGAGGACCAGGATCCGCTATTGGCGGTGAACCCGGTGAACCTCCAATAGAAAATGTGAAGGTAGTATAGGACTAGCACACCCCAAGGGATACCCTGGTGGCTAGCGGATATGTCGAGAATAGTGGATTTGATATTTGATGTGTCCAGATCGGAATAAATGGTTTTAAACTCTTTTGAGGATGATTTTCAAACCAGATTGTGGACCACAATGTGTTTTCCTTATATGGATTTTGTGTGGGTCCTACTAAGTGGTTTTAAAGAGAAATGAAATTGTGGTGATTTTCAGATGTTTTTACATCATGAACTGTTTTATTTGATGCATGCATGGTTTTATATGTGGATGGGGAAAATGTAAGATTTCCTCGGAAAACGATTTATAAACGATTATTTTTGTCCACTCACAACTTTTGTGTTTAAATCCCCTCCAGGCTGTTGAGTTGAGTTGGCGCGGATACTTCTCTCGAGGCGGAGGCATTAGTATTCCGGCTGTAAGTGTAGTTAAAATTGAGTAGGATATCTAAATTATACTATTTATCCTACTTAGACGCTCTGATATTATATGTTATTTGGTTGGACGTTATTGTTGGAATTGTTGAGTGCTTTGAATCCCTTGTCTGACAGGTGAAAGTAAAATTATATTATATTAGTAAGGATTTGAAGGGTATTTTGGGAACCTTTTCCTTAGGTTGTCAGACGGGATCAGGGTTCTTCCCGGGTTTCGAGGGGAAATTCGGAACGGGTCCTGACAACTTGTACCATCGAATTTCTTCTACATCTAGAATGTAAGTTTAGCTCATCTGAAATTCAGGTTCAAAACCGTCCCTACTAAGAGAATTATAAAAAGATTCTTACAAGGCCATGTAAGCTTCTTCTCAAGCTTCGATCTTCCATTTCTTCATACTTCTACCATGTAGATTCTTTCTCAAGGTTGCTCCATTGAATTAAGAATTATGTAGCAACTGCATTACTCCTCTCAACCATTCATCTATCCGAAATTGCTAAGGGACTCTCTTGGGCAAAACCTTCGTCAGTAACAACCGAAAATTGAGAGGAGGGAACCACATAAGTTCCCAAATGTTTTCAGGAAAGACACATGGAAGATTGGATGCAACTTAGAGGAATAGGGCAACTTCAATCTGCAAGCTATTGTCCCAATCTTTTCCTTGACAGTGAAGGGTCCATAAAACTGAGATTGAAGTTTGTGACAAGCATGAGAAGATAAAGACTTATGCATATATGAGACAAGCCTCGGATAAACGAATTAACCAAGTCTCGTACTGAAAATGATCTATCAATCTTGTGCTTATTTGCTTGAGCAAGGGCGCCGGAGCAACTTTGGGACCAAAGGGGTCCTAGGCCCCTCTTGTGATTTTTTTTGTTACATCTTTACTTGTATATGTATATGCAAATTACACCAATATTTTTAAAATTCTTGAAGTTTATTTCTCTTCTTTTACTTATTTCTTTCTAATTGATTATATATTAACATGTGAGTTTCACCTAATAAGTATTGAAAATCTGAGTGCTTGAGTATTAGTCTTGCATAATTTTGAGTACTCAAAATGGATGATACTACAATTGCTTTTAGAAAATGGATAACATATATGCCCATTAAATTCTCTTAACCATTGACATTGTCATATATTGATTTTGTGTCTTTTCGGCCATTATGATTGATGTCTATATAAAGTGTATCTTTTAACATTAACTTCTTAATTTAGAATGTAATTAAAACACTGGTTCCTTTGCGCCGAAAAAATTCCTAACCATTTATTTACTATAAAGTGCCCTTCCTAACCTCAATGTATGGATACGCCTCTGTGCTTGAATCTTCATTCTGCATTGAGAAGCTACCAAATTAGCCTTGAGCTGAGATAGAATCTTGTCTCTAGCTAGTAAACCTTATTCCACTACATCAACTAAACTCATAAGAAAGGATTGTGAGTGGAGCTTGACCACAACAATCTCAAATAGAGTCATTTTAGCAGCTAAATGATAAGAGGTGTTGTAACTCTACTCAGCCCATGGTAACCAAGAAAGCCGACTTTTAGGATGAATTTCATAGAAACATCTCAAATAGGTTTCCAAGCATCAACTAAGGACCTCAGTTTGCCCATCAGTTTGAGGATGATACCCAAAACTCATACACAATTTGAACCCTTGTAGTCTGAAAAAAAAAGTCCTTTAAAAAAGCACTAATGAAAATTGGGTTACTAGTACTCTCCATTGGCGGTTTCGGAATCCGAATTTCAAATTGACTAAACTTAATTACATACTATATGTAAAAAAACTCGACGGTACGAGTGAATTTCATTAATAAGTATAAAAAGATACACCTAATCAAGGGAATTAATGAAGATACACCTAGTGAGGGGGGACATAATGATCCTTACCCTCAAATACATCTCTATATTTATATATATAAAAGCTTGATAGAAAGAAGAAAAAAATTATAACAACAATTGTAGTTAAACATGTAATGCAAATACAAATTATCATTATCGAATTTTAAAGTGTACCCTTCGAGTCTTAAGAGCGTCAAAAACCTCTATTATCTCTTCATTACTGATAGTATAAGTAAATTCTATTTCAATGTGGAGGGTCATACAATCAGCAAGAAATTCATCACCTATTTATTTCAAAGTCGATTCTTTATAATTCATCACCTTATGTAAATGAGAAAATTATAAGAGTACGCAGAGATTTGAGAATGGAGAAACTCAATACATATTGAAATTTGAGAAGTAAAAAATAAGAAAATGATGAGCTACATTTTACTTTACACGGATGCAAAGTTCTTTCTCTCTAGCTCTCTGCCTATTCGGTTGTGGCTGTGCTATTTTTGAGTTTTTCTTTTTTTCCAATTCTTTTATTGAAGGTTTCTATTTATTAATGGGCTAGGTTGAGATTTTTTTTTTGTAACAACCTGTACCTAAAAATAAACTACACCATGTGTTGAAAAGATCACTAACCCATGCTGTGGCCCAAAACCACATAACCAGGCCTAAGCCCAAAATAGCATAACCGGACTGATGCCCAAAACATTTCCATTCCCTTATCGTTAGTTATCGAAATCTACAAACAGTAATAAATCATTTAAAAACAATAAATATGCATGCATACACTTTATAAAACAAAAGTTCACTCACCGAATGCCTAAGCAAGCTCAACTCTGAGCTGTCCGGTCCTCCACGACCTCTGAAGCCACCATGCTGTCAAAAGTGGCACCCGACATCAATAAATGATAATTCTAAGCCTCAAATCCAAGATCCTAACCCCTTAGTAGGTCCTCACACACACACTCTTAAATGGTCCGAAACTAACTTAGAATCCTCAAACGGTCCCAAAACGACCTCAAATGGATTTGAAACCTGTACAAACAGCTCCGGAACACCCTGAAAAGTGTGCCATGCGACGCTGTGGGTCGGGAATAGGCCCCACACGCCGACTAGGGACGGTGGCCCCCACACGCTCCCACACCTTCACACGCCACACGCGGCTACTAGCCCCACGCGCCCCACTCGCTTTCTTCCTCTCCCTCAATCGCCAGCTGCTTGACCGCCGCCTTCGTGGCCATAATCTGCCATTGTTGCCGAAATCACTGTTCTAACTTCTTCATTTTCACTAGCCACTAGTCAAAATCTATCTACTCGAACCTACAAACTCAAATTCGAGGTCAAAAGTGGGAAAACTCACCTGTGGTGGCCGAAAATTGGCCAGAAAGAACGAAAATTGACTTGAACTTCCTTTCCTCGATCCTCGCGCTACGGGGGTCGTCGACCATGGATATTAACAGGACCCATCCCAAATTTCCCCTCGGAATCCGTTAAAAGCCCTACTCCCGTCTGACAACCCCTGACATCACAAAATAATTCATGAGTTACCCTCACCAGCCCAACAAAGACTTGGAGAATTTTATTGAAATTTGGCATAATCTCCCTTGTAAAATGGTCAAACCGTCTTCCACCTGTCAGATGATGGATTCAAATACTAAACTAACAACCCAACCGTCCAATTCAAATCACATCCAATCAACCCCCAAGTTCAAAACAACCAAGCTATGGAATAATTTACAACAATCCCAAATGGTTAATCAGAGCAACTAGGTGAGAGAGTTAAATTTATAAGTCTTAACAAACCCTACTTGAAGATAGTACAGTAGTAGTGCAGCTAAATAGTGATGCCTTCGCCTCGAGATGTGCCCTCGTCGTACTCAACTACTTGGAAGGGATGCAAAACAAGGAAAAATGTTAGTGGATAAAAATAACCATTAAAACTATAAAATTCCAAGGAAAACATACATTTTCCCCTCCGTAAATAAAACCATGCATGCATAATGTAAAATCCATTTTAAATAATTAACTAAGTAAGAATAATCACGAAAGAACTTACCGGAAATCCATTTTGCAATTTAAAACCCGGCGGGACGTAAATCCTTGCAATATAGAACAACCCGTGGTCCACAACAATGCTTGAAAACCCTCCTCGAAGGAGCTTAAAACTCATAACTATGAAAAACTGGATATTTAAATCAGGAAAATATTCCACCATCCTCTAAAACAATCCCGAGCCAGAGCTTAATATCCAGGGTAGTCCAACTTGGGGACATGCCCTCCTAACCACTGCCAAAAATACCTCAAGGCAATGGCTAGAACTCGAGAGGTCCAACTCGAGGACCTACTCCCCGCATGACCGAAAATACCTCAAGATCATGCGGTCACCTGACCGAAAATACCTCATGATCAGGTGTCAGAAATACTACGAAAAATACCTCAAGATCAACAAGCTCAACAAGCACATGACCAAAAATACCTCAAGATCATGTGTCATAGATGAACACGTATGACCAAAAATACCTCAAGATCATGCGGTCATATGACCGAAAATACCTCAAGGTCATGTGTTAGAAATACCTCAACGATCACATGACCGAAAATACCTCAATATCATTTGTCAGATAAAATAACCATCAACGAGCACATGATGGAAAATACCTCGATGTCATGTGTCGGAGAAACAATCCTCAACGATCACATGACAAAAAATACCTCGACGTCATGTGTCGGAGAAAATAACCCTCAACATCATGTGTTAGAGAAAAACCATAATAACAGAGGATGGTATACATAGTGAAAACCGTAATGTAAATCCGAAATCCAATTTGAAATCCTATTTACCTGGCCTAAGCCAAAATCATAGAAAACCCAGGCCAAAAGCCCAAAATCCAATAAATCAAAATCACGGGCCTAAGCCCAAAATCATAAGCTCGGCCGAAGCCAAAATCCATAAATCCAAAATCCATAAATCCATAAATCCAAAATCCATAGAACCATAATCCATAAAAATAAAATCCATAAAACCAGGCCATAGCCCAAAACCTCAAAGTCGTTATCGAAAACTCATCATCCATAATAAGCCATTAGAATAAGTATTCTAAATTTCTAAAAATTCATAAAAGATAATAGATCATTTTAGAATAATTATTCTAATTTACCAAAATTCACATTGAATAGGAGTTTATTTAAAAACATAATTTATGCATGCATTATGATTTGTATATCAAAATCCTCTCATCTCAAGGTGCAAACGAGTCAAATTCCAACTATTCGGTCCCCCGTGACGTCGTTTAGGGGTAGTTTTGGGCGTCCGAAGTTGCTGCGTTTTTAGGGCGACATAGACGGACCTCCCGGGGTTTAAGGAGTTTATATATACGGTTTTTATTATTAGCCAGTAATCCCGGTTGTTAATATTCACAGGCGATACTGCTCTAGGAACCTCAGAGGAACAATCGACTCGGGATTTAGCTTGCTTGGACGTGTGGTGAGTGGACTTTTGGTTTATAACTGTAATGCATGCATCAATGTATCTTTGATTTAGCACACCTCGAGGTATATCTGGTGTGTGGTGGATATGTCGGGAACAATGGTTTTGATATATTATGTGCCCAGTTCGAATTAAATGATTTTTAAACTCTTTTGAGGAGGATTTTCAAATCAAACTGTGGACCACGATGTGTTTTCATTATACAGATTTTACGTGAGTCCAACCAAGTGGTTTTAAAGAGAAATGGAATTCCGGTGATTTCAGATGATGTTTTATTATCATAAACTGCTTTATGTTATGCATGCATGGTTTTATTCGTGGAGGGGGAAAATGTAAGATTTCCTCGGAAAACGATTTCTAAATGATTATTTTTGTCCACTCACAACTTTTGTGTTTAAAATCCCTTCCAAGCTGTTGAGTTGACGTGGGCACTTTCTGAGGCAGAGGCATTAGTAGTATTACAGATGCGCATTGTACCTAAACTTCGAGTAGGATATTTAATTATGTATTATTTATCCGTCCTAGATGCTCTGATGATATATATTTGGATGGTTGTTGTCTGTTGGAAATTTGGAGTGCATTTAATCCCTTGTCTGACAGATGAAAAAAAAAACAATTAATTAATCTCTAAGAGGAGACTCTGCTGAACGTTTGGCAAAGATCTCATAATTAAATTCTAAGGACTTCAAGGTATTTTGGAAAATTTTCCTTTGTTGTCAGACGGGATCAGGGTTCTTCCCGGGTTTCGAGGGGAAATTCGGGACGAGTCCTGACAATTGGTATCAGAGCACTAGGTTTAAATTTCTGTAGACCGTACACTTAGTGTACAATTGATTTTGGTATTGATGAGTTACAGTTCTTTTCAGCGTAATGCCTCCTAGACACGATCCCCGTCAGCAGTCTGGAAATGGTGGGGAAACACATGAACCCGCAGTGGAGCCTGATTTGAGGCAGACACTAGAGCAATTGGGTCACACTTTGACTTCAGTACTTCAGGGCAGGGTTGCTACTGAAGTTTCGGATATCGAGAGAGCCCAGTGATTGGGGGCGACGATATTTACGTGCGAGTCTAGGCCAGATGATGTTGAGGAATAGATTACTCGTTTGGAGCGAGTGTTCTCAGTTATAAGATGTCCTTAGGGGGACAGGGTGCTGTTAGCCACAATCCGCTAGGTGGTCCTGCTTAACGCATTAGAGCTGTCAGGCTGGGATGTTAGTACACTTACTTAGGGGACTTTCCCGAAGTGGTTCCTTGAGCAATTTTACCCTCGCTCGTACCGGGAAGCCAGGGAGGCCAAGTTCTTGCATTTACAGCAGTGGGAGATGACTGTGACCCAGTATGAGCAGAAATTCCTAGAGTTGGCCCGTTTTGTGCCGGTTCTGGTGGCAACCGAGAGGGACAAGTGCCGTAGATTTGAAAATGGGCTGAGGGGCGAGATTCGGTCAGCGGTAACGGTTGTGGCTCATACTTCCTTGAGAGCCTTGTCTGACGCTGCAGCTCGGGTAGAGTTGACTTTCAGTTTGCCAATCCAACAACAGTTCAGTGGTTCTAGGCGACACCGGGATCGCTGGAATGTCGGAGGCTCTAGTTAGGGACCATCCAAGAGAGGTAGTTATAGTTCTGGATCTTCTGGGGGTGCGATATCTGGGTCAGGCAGTGGCGGAGTCGGCCAGGCACATCAGTCTTCCGTTCAGTCTAGCGGTGCTTCGGTACAGTCAACTGGAAGATAGAGTGGTAGTTATGTTGACACTAGATGTTTCTTCTGTGGGGAGACTGGTCATATCAGAAGAAACTCTCCACTTCGTCGTTCGGACAGTAGCTCCTTAGGTCATGGTGCTACTGAGCCGAGTCAGTGGATAGTACAGACGTCTGGTACTACAGCTGGAAGCCAGACTCAATCCAGTGAGGCCAACAGGGCCAAAGGCAGACTTTGGGGTCGTGGTCGATCTTCGGGTACACATGCTCGAGTTTTTGCTATGACGCAATAGAAGGCCCGAGCAGCACCAGAGGTGGTCACTGGCACATTATCTATTTTTAACTGTGATGCTTGTGTTTTGATAGATCCTGGGGCGACTCATTCTTTTATTTCTCAGGGTTTTACATTATTTGCTTATAGAGAATTGTCCCCGATTGGTTGGGACATGGGTATTAGTACTCCTACTGGGGATATGTTAGTGACGAACCTCGTGATTCGTAGTTGTCCAGTGATAGTGGAAGGTCATGCATTGGAGGCAGATTTAATCCCCTTAGACATTTATGATTTTGATGTGATTCTGAGGATGGATTGGTTGACCATGCACCATGCCTCTATTGATTGTTATGAAAAGATAGTGGTTTTCCAGAGTCCAAGTTTGCGGAAACTTACGTTTCGGGGAGATCGTAAGGTACTACCCTTTGGAGTGATATCGACTTTGACCGCTGAGAAATTGTTGAGGAAAGGTTGTGAGGGTTACTTGGCTCATGTGTTTGATTCTCGGGATACTCCGGTGAGAGTGAAGGATATTCCTGTGATGAGTGAGTTTTTTGATGTTTTTCCAGAGGATCTTCTGGGATTGCCACCTCACCGGGAGATTGAGTTCACCATAGAGCTTCTTCTGGGTATCCAACCTATTTCGTAAGCACCGTACAGAATCGCACCGGCAGAATTGAGGGAGTTGAAGACTCAGTTGCAGGACTAGGTGAATATGGGATTTATTCGACCAAGTGTTTCACCTTGGGGTGCGCCGATGTTATTCGTAAGGAAAAAGGATGGTGGTCTGAGATTGTGTATCGACTACAAGCTGCTAAACAGGGTTACGGTACGGAATAAGTATCCTTTGCCAAGGATTGATGATTAGTTTGATCAACTGAAAAGGGCAAAATATTTTTCAAAAATTGACCTTGGATTCGGGTACCATCAGTTGAGGATCAGGGAAAGGGATGTGCAGAAAACAGCCTTCATGACATTTTATGGTCACTATGAGTTCCTGGTAATGCCCTTCGGGTTGACTAATGCACTGGCAGTGTTTATGGACTTAATGAACAGAGTGTTCCAAAAGTATTTGGATCGGTTTGTGATTGTGTTCATCGATGATATCTTGGTGTATTCGAGGAGTGCCAAGGCACATGAGAAGCACTTAAGGTTGGTGCTGAATATGCTAAGGAAAAAGCAATTGTTTTCCAAGTTCAGTAACTGCCAGTTTTGGTTGACCGAGGTGGGATTCTTGGGTCATGTGATTTTGGCTGAGGGTATCAGTGTGGATCCCCAAAAAGTTGAGGCAGTGGAAAACTGGGAGCAACCGAGGACAGTGACCGAGGTGAGAAGTTTTATGGGTTTAGCGGGATATTATCAACGATTTGTAGAAGTATTTTCTACAATAGCTGCCTCGTTAACTCGGTTGACAAGAAAAGGGGTCAAGTTCAACTGGAATACCGAGTGTGAGTAGTGCTTTCAGGAGCTAAAAAGGAGGTTGACTTCTGCTCCAGTATTAACCCTTCTAGATGATACCGGGGGAATCGAGGTGTACAGTGATGCATCATTGCGGGGTATAGGATGTGTGCTGATGCAGCATGGGAAAGTGATAGCTTATGCTTCCAGGAAACTTAAACCCAATGAGTTGAATTACCCCACGCATGATTTGGAGTTAGTGGCAGTGGTGCATGCACTAAAAATCTGGAGACATTATTTGTACAGGGAGACGTGTCGGATCTTCACCGACCATCAGAGTTTGAAATACTTGTTCACCCAGAATGATCTGAATCTGAGGCAGAGAACGTGGCTTGAGCTGATAAAAGATTATGATTGTACTATAGAGTACCACCCAGGGAAAGCTAATGTTGTGGCGGATGCCTTGAGCAGGAAGTCCATGGCTTCCTTGGCCCATTTGCATACAGTCTACCTACCATTGCTGGTAGAGTTTCGTAGAGCGGGGATTGTACTTGACATGGATAGCCAGGGGGCTTTGTTGGCTAGTTTCCATGTGATGCCTGTTTTGATTGACCGGATTATTGAAGCTCAGCTCCAGGATCCTACTTTGTGCATTATCAGGATGGAGTTGGAAGCTAGAAATAGGCAGGATTATGCGATTAGGGATGATGGAGCCTTGGTTAAGGATGGACGGTTGTGTGTACCGAATGAGCTGGAACTAAAGAGGGAAATTCTTGAGGAGGCTCATAGTTCGGCTTATGCTATGCATCCAGGAGGTACCAAAATGTATCATACCCTAAGGGAACACTATTGATGGACTGGGATGAAAAGGGAAATTGCTGAGTTTGTGAGTAGATGTATGACGTGTCAGCAAGTGAAAGCAGAGAGGCAGAAACCATACGGGGCACTACAACCATTATCTATTCTGGAATGGAAGTGGGATCACATTATGATGGATTTTGTGTATAAACTTCCAAGAACACAGAAGGGACATGATGGAATTTGGGTAATCGTAGATAGACTCACGAAGTCGGCACATTTCTTGCCAATGCGGGAAGATTTCCAGATGGTCCGGTACGCCAAATTGTTCGTGGATGAGATCATACGGCTACATGGGACTCCAGAGTCAATTGTTTCGGACAGAGATCCTAGATTTACTTCCAAGTTTTGTGGAGTTTGCAGAAGGACACTCCAGGTTTTGGAGGATATGATGAGAGCTTGGTACTGTAATTTAAAGGGAACTGGGATTCACACATGTCTCTGATGGAATTTGCATATAACAACAGTTATCAGTCGAGTATTGGGATGTCTCATTTCGAGGCTCTGTATGGGAGGCAGTGTAGGACACCGTTATGCTGGAATGCGTAGGTGAAAGGAGACTGTTAACACCAGAGTTAGTGGATATGACTGAGGAAAATATTAGAATCATCAGAGAAAGGTTGAAGGTAGCCCAGGATCCTCAGAAAAGCTATGCAGACCGCTGAACCAGAGATCTTGAATTTGAGGTTGGAGACTGGGTGTTCTTGAAATTATACCCTTGGAAGGGAGTGGTACGTTTTGGTAGACGAGGAAAATTGGGTCCTCGCTACATTGGGCCGTATGAGATTATGGAAAGGATAGCACCAGTGGCGTACATGCTTGCTTTGCCCTCGGAATTGTCCGGAGTTCATGATGTCTTCCATGTATCCTTGCTCGGGACATATCTATTTGATGAGTCTCAGGTGTTGGAAGAGCAACCATTTGAGCTTAAAGACGATTTGACTTTTGAGGAGCAACCAGTGCAAATTCTGGATAGGAAGGAAAAAGTACTGTGAATAAAGATTATTCCTCTAGTTAAAGTGTTGTGGATGAATCATAACGTGGAGGAGGTCACGTGGGAAACCGAGGCACTAATGTGGGCGCAATATCCTCATTTGTTCCAATGGTAGTGTTGAATTTCAAGGGCGAAATTTCTTAAGGGGGGTGGATTGTAACAACCCGAAAATTTAATTATTGAATTTTTGTAAATTATTTTATAAAAGACGATTTTACCCTTGGTTGGTTAAGGGCTTGGAAATCAAGTTTTGTTTCGGAACTTATTAGGCTGTGTTTTGGATACCGTTGCATGGGTCTTGAACACACGAGTTCGTAGACAGGCGGCACGCGGGAAACGGATTTTGTAAGGATCCTTCCCGAATTTCACCTTGAAATCCACGAAAAGCCCTTATTCTGTCTAACAGCTCTCTTTCCTCAAAATTTAATACCAGGAATACCCTTTATCCTTAATTATATTTAGTAAAACTTACAGGGTTCCCAACGGAACCTTCCAGCTTAGTTGGTGAAAGGTGTCCTCTTTGAGAGGAATAAAAAGCCTTGGTCTAGCGTTCGAATCCTCAAGAGGCTACAGCTGGGGGACTTCGAAGGGGGGCCAGGTAACAATACCTTTGGACTGCGCTGGGAGGATTCCCGGCTGCCATAACGAGGCGGCTTTCTGATGATTCGGGGTCGGTCATTACAGAGTTCGTGTACAAAAGTTACGGGTCTAGATTATCAGGGGCATTTTGGTAATTTGGCTTGGGGTAGATATTTTTAACCCCCAAAACATCAATTCATCTTCATTTCACTCTCTTTCTCTCTGGACCACTCATTTTTCTCCCTAAAACTACCCAAACCCGTGCGACACAAACACCCAAAACCCATGAATTTCAACTTTGATTCTAGGCCTAGACTTCCATTTTTTTCCACTAATCGGAATCTACTCATTCCCACGATCACAACCATACAAACCATCGAAGGAGAGGACTACGGGAGGTGTCGGACCGAGTTAAGGAAGAATCGAACCTTCTGATCGATTTTTCGGCTAGCACAGGTATGGGTTTAATGTTTTGAGGTCATTTTTGGATTCCTGGGTTCGAGTGGATTCCTGGGTTCGAGTATATAGATTTAGACGTAAAATTCGTGAAAAATTGTTGAGTATTGAAGAAGTTAGGAAAAAGCTTAAGTCGGCCGAAAATGGGGGCTTCCGGCGACGAAGACGGCGACCCGACGGTGGTTCGGTCGTCTTCTCCGGCCAGACTCCGACGACGATGGTACGATCATCTTCTCCGGTGAGTCACCGGCGACCAATCTAGTCGAGTCAGACCGGGTCGAGTTGAGTTGGATAGGGTCTGGTCGAGTGGATCGTAGTCAATTCGAGTGGACCGGGTCAGGCCGAGTTAGGCCGAGTTGGACCGAGTCAGGCGCGTGGGTACTGTAGCAGGCGCGTGGACGCACGTGACGGCTCGTGGCGGAGCATGGCCGACTCGTGGCGTGTAGTCCATCCTTCTACCGGAGCGTGACGGCGCGTGGGGCCGATTCTGAGGTCACGGTGACGCGTGTTAACTAGTTTTCGACGTTATGTATCTGTTGGCGTAGGTTTAGGGTTGATCGGACGTCGTTTAGGGGTAGTTTTGGGCGTCCGAAGTTGCTGCGTTTTTAGGGCGACGTAGACGGACCTCCCGGGGTTTAGGGAGTTTATATATACGGTTTTTATTATTAGCCGGTAATCCCGATTATTAATATTCACAGGCGATACTGCTCCACGAACCTCGGAGGAACAATCGACTCGGGATTGAGCTTGCTTGGACGTGTGGTGAGTGGACTTTTGGTTTATAATTGTAATGCATACATCAATGTATCTTTGATTTAGCACACCTCGAGGTATATCTGGTGTGTGGTGGATATGTCGGGAACAATGGTTTTCATATATTATGTGTCCAGTTCGAATTAAATGATTTTTAAACTCTTTTGAGGAGGATTTTCAAACCAAATTGTGGACCACGATATGTTTTCATTATACAGATTTTACGTGAGTCCAACCAAGTGGTTTTAAAGAGAAATGGAATTCCGGTGATTTCAGATGATATTTTATTATCATAAACTGTTTTATATTATGCATGCATGGTTTTATTCGTGGAGGGGGAAAATGTAAGATTTCCTCGGAAAACGATTTCTAAATGATTATTTTTGTCCACTCACAACTTTTGTGTTTTAAATCCCCTCCAGGCTATTGAGTTGACGTGGGCACTTTCTGAGGCGGAGGCATTAGTAGTATTACAACTGCGCATTGTACCCAAACTTCGAGTAGGATATTTAATTATGTATTATTTATCCGTCCTAGATGCTTTGATGATATATAGTTGGATGGTAGTTGTCTGTTGGAAATTTGGAGTGCATTTAATCCCTTGTCTGACAGGTGAAAAAAAAAACAGTTAATTAATCTCTAAGAGGAGACACTGCTGAACGTTTGGCAGAGATCTCATAATTAAATTCTAAGTACGTAAGGGTATTTTGGAAATTTTTCCTTGGTTGTCAGACGGGATTAGGGTTCTTCCCGAGTTTCGAGGAGAAATTCGGGACGGGCCCTGACATTCAAGACTGGTATAGTTGATTTCGTGGGGAGGAGAGGAAGCTTGTAATGTCCTTGGTTTGGGTCAAAAAGGCCAAAAACTTTCATGATGGTGGTGGTGTGTTCTTTTTTTTTTTTTTGCGTTCTCCACGGGCAAAGGAAGAAGAAAATATATATTGGAAGGAGAAAGAGGAAGTCAGCAGAAAAATCTGGAAAACTAAAGGAGACAAGGAGATATTTTCCAAAAATATCTGAATTCAAAATTATCAAAACACCCCTGATGATTCTAGACCCATAACTCTATCAAACGAGCTCCGATTATCGTGTGCCGCCTATCTACGAACTCGTGAGTTCAAGACCTACGCGATGGTCCAAGAAAAACTTCCAAAAGTATTCCCAAACTCAAATTGACTTTCGGACCCCCCAAAATCTGAGGGCAAAATTGTCCTTTTCTAATTTAATTTACGGAAATCGTATAATTAAATGAACGACCATTACAATATTGTTACGGCTGGACTCATGGTGCTGAAAGGAAGGAGATGGTGGTAATCTTGTCCATGGTCTTGGCCGAAAAAACGAGTTGTGTTGGTGGGTGATTTTGGCCCAAATAGCCAAGAGAAGAGAGAAAGTCGTGAGAGAAGAGAGAGAGACTACTTGGCTATCCAATGGTGTGACGAGAGAAAGAGAGTAAGATTTTAAAATATTTCAAATTTGCCAAATCACCGAAATGCCCTTAGTCATTTCGGACCTGTAAGTTTCCCGTACGATCTTCGATTTTTGCGTGTCTCCTGTTTACGAACTCGTGAGTTCGAGACCTACTCAATGGTCCAAGAAAAACTTCCAAAAGTATTTCCCAACGAAAAGTGAACCCCGGACCCTCCTTAAAACTCAAGGGTAGAAACGTCATTCCTTAAATAAGAGTGACGGCTAGGATATCGGGCAACGACCCGAGATATTGGGCCACGACCTAGGATATTGGGCGACGGCCCAAGATATCGGGTGATGGCCCGGGATATTTGTCGACCGCCTTGGATTATTGACTTATACTAGGATTTCAGCCGCATGTCTTTGAGGTATTTTCTTATTTGAGTGTCTGGGGAGTAGGTCCCCATGTTGGACCTCTCGGTTCCCTAGCCATTGCTTTGAGGTATTTTCAGCAGTGGTTAGGAGGGCAAGTCCCGTGTTCAACTACGTGGGATATTGTGCTACTGCCCGAGATATTGGGTGACGACCCGGGATCTTGGACGATGGCCCAGGATATTGGACGACGACCCTGAATATAGGGCTACGGCCCGGGATATCGACTCCAGCCGAGATATTGAGCTTTGGCTCGAGATTACAGCCACTGCTGGGATATTAGGCGACAGCCCGGAATATTGAGCTACAACTCGAGATATCGGTCGAGATATTGGGCTATAGCCCAGGATATCGACTTCAGTCGGAATATTGAGATGGCGGGTACAATTGAATGTTGTATGGATTCCACAGATTTAACTAAATAGCTTCCGATAAGTTGTATATAGTTATATATTAATCTTTGCCACGCATGTATTACTTTATAACAAGGTGGCAATTAATGATGTTTTATTTATTCACACGATTACGATTTTAATATTCTTTTGACCACTCACGTTTTGATTTGGTTTTGTACCCTCCAAGCTACGACAAGACGAGACCTCGAGACTAGGAGGAGGCATTAGTTCCGATGCGACCTTACCATGTAGGATTTCGCTGAATTTTTGTAAATTCTAAATTTTAGACTTAGTATGCTCTGAATACCCTACGGGTCTAGTTGTTGAGTTTGGTTTGGATTTCTTAGATTGTCTGATAAGTTAAGTTTCTAGTTTGATCCATTTTTCTGGGGAGATTCTACCGAATTTTTTATTTAAGTTTTTAATTTTTGTTGTAGTGTAAGTGTAGTTTTGGAAATATTTTGACTTTCCGGAATTGTCAGACGGGAGTAGGGCTTTTCTCGGATTTCAAGGAGAAATTTGGGATGGGTCCTGTCATTTTTGTTGTCTGGGCTATGATTCTGAGATAATTAGGAAATGATGAAAGCTCGGCAGCACACTATGAGGCCCCGCCATTGACTTGGTAATTCTTCGTCAAATCCTACATGAAACTTACTACAGAAAGGTGCATAGGAATTTCAAAATTATGAATTTTGTTAAATCCCATATTTTTTCCTCTCATCCATACACACTACCAAATAATGTATCTTTAAAGTTGCAGACTAAGGATGGGCACGGCTTGGTTCGATACAGATATCACCTAAAACAAAATCCATACCATTAAAATTTTAACGATTCGGTACAAATTGGATTTTGAAAAAGTAGAATTGAAACTTTTTCAATCAAAACCTTTATTAACAAAAAAGACTGTTCTAATACATCACCATTTCAAAAATTCTAACATTCAAATCAACATTTCATTCATCCACTTCACGATTTAATTCATATATATCAACAAATAAAAAATTCCAACATTTTAAACTTGAAATATGATAGATTATGTTTAAATATAATTTAAATTCGAAAGTACCACAAAATGAGTAAGAATTTGGTGAATTAGGGTCCATGATAATCACTTACACTAATAAATTAAAAGGTTAAATATTAACTAATAAATCATATATATAAATAAAAATCTTAATAATTCGGTTTGGATTTCAACCATTTAAAAGTGAAAATCCAAAACGAAATCGTTATTAACGGCACAATTTGGATTTTCAAACCTTTTGACTTTTATCTGATCAAATAAAAATCGAAAGCCAATAACAGTTTGAAGCGAATCGATTTCGGTTTCTAACGAATGCCCACCCCTATTTTTTTTTTAAGTACAAATACACTTAAACAGGAGAACAACCCCTAGAACAACCACAGCCTAAGAAATCAAATCTCCAAGCCATAGACGCCAAGAAGGGCACACCGCTATTCCAGAGTTGATCCATACCATCCTGCTGACCAAGATTAGCCAAAGCATCCACAAGAAAGTTAGCCTCTCTAAAACCATGAGAGAATACAATAGAGTGAAAGAGACTCCTCCATTTCTTTACCGTCCTTATAATACTTTTGACCCTCTAAGGCGGTTCAATATTAGAGAGGATGGAGTCAATAAGAATTTTAGAGTCACCTTCCACAATCAGATTGTGGCAACCAAGATCATAAGCTACTTTGAGGCCTTCCAGTAACGCTAGCCCTTCAGCTACCAGACTGTTAGTTTTGCCCACATTCTTAGCCCCAGCAACAAACGGAAGTTCATTAGAATCTCTAATAACAAAACCCACTACAACATTATTGTCAGATTTAACAGAGCCATCAAAATTTAGTTTAAAGCACCCAGTATCCGGCCGAGTCCATTTACAATGGAGTGAGAACTATGATCCCGACTAGGCTTCATATTGGCTTCAAAGAACCTGGATCCAACCATTTTAGCAACTGCGATAGTCCTTGCACAATTAGGTCTAACGTCTAAGAAAATTGCTTTATTTCAAGCTTCCCAAATTTGCCAGCAGGCCATCAGACATTGATTGAGATGGGAAAGTTTTTTTTTCTCTAAATTTCTCAGAGAAGCAAGCCAATCAATCAACGATCCCTGAGTAGGTCTGATACCAATCTCATAATTTGCCCACACCTATAAGTGCTTAATCGACTCATCATGGGCTCCTCAAATTCCACACCTGCAATTAGTACTTGGGAGGAACCTTCTAAGTCCTCTAGTATTGAGCCTCTGTCTAATGAGCAACCAACCAAAAGTTTTAACCTTTAAGGGAATCTTCAACTTCCACATTTTCCTAAGCAGCTTAGCTTGAGGGTGCTCCACTGTGTCCTCATTCAACAACTTCATAGCATACTTGATAGAGAATCTGCCTTTGGAGTCAGGGCCCCAAACAAATTGAACATTAAATACTTCACCAGGAGAAGGTAAAGGAATAGCCTTATTAAGTTGGACAATTTCCAAAGGTACAAGAGTCATCAGTGTTGGGATATCCCATTTATCGTCTTTAATAAAATTTTCCACAATTAGACCCCAATCCAGATTGCTACGAATTTGAGCATCAACAAGGTTGGCCAAGGAAACAGGCAAAACCCAATTGCAAGCCTAGAAACTTATGTTTTGCCCATTACCAACGATCCACCTGATACCCTTATAAAGGTGACACTTGGCATCTAAAATTCCTTTCCACACCATAGAATGATTAGATCTTTTTCTGCAGAGAAATAAAGGATTGTGACGAAGGTACTTAGCTCTCATGATCTTCACCCACCAATTTTTGTGCTCAGTAAGAATTCTCCAGCCTGGCTTGGTAAGAGCAGCCAAATTGAACTGTTCAACCAATCTAAGGCCAAGGCCTCCTTTATCAATAGGCTTACAATCATCTTTCCAAGCATTAGGGCAAAAGTTTTGCGAACCCCAGAAAAAAAATCTAAATTCTTTGTTGATTTCTTTATAAGTTTTCCTAGGACAAGGAAAACAAGAAAAAACATGATTAGGAGTACTTGAAATGCTTGAATTCAGAAGAGTTAGCTTACCTGCTCTTGAAAGAGTACTTCTTTTCTAGCCGGCCAGCTTTTGCTGGTTTTTCAAGATCATTTCTCTAGAATTGATAGGGTCTTTCCAAAAGACTATGTTATGAATCCCAAGATACTTACCAATGGTTGCTCTATGTTGAATATTAAGAATATTAACTATCGAGTTTTTTGCCTGCAAAGTAACATTAGGAGAGAAATATATTGAAGATTTATGGAAGTTTATATGTTGGCCAGAGGCCATTGCAAACTTCTCTAGAACTTTCAGAATATTTCTTGCAGCTGAAGAAGAAGCTTTACCAAAGATCAAGCAATCATCTGCAAAAGCTAGATTAGAAACTCGAAATCCATGAGGGGAGGACAGGATACCAACCTTGTTCTTAGTAATTTGTGCTAGCTCATTAAGGTGTCTAATGATTGGTTCCATACATAGAATAAAATATAGGGAGATAAAGGATATCCTTGTCTTATCCCCCTAGAGGGGGTAAAGAAGCCTTCAGGACAGCCATTAACTAACATAGAAAAGGAAGCTGAAGATATACAATCCAAAACTGAGTAAACAATTCTCAATATAAGACCAATCAAGCAAATCGTAGGCTTTCTCAAGGTTCATTTTTACAGCCATAGAGCATGTTCTACCTTTCTTTCTCTAGAAACCACTTAAAATCTCATGGGCTATAAGGATATTATCAAAAAGTGAGCGTCCAGGAGCAAAAGCACCTTGGTTAGGAGAGATACAATGCTTAAGAATTGGTCTAAGTCGATTGATAATAATTTTAGTAATTATTTTATAAGACACGTTGCAGAGACTAATGGGTCTAAAATGGTTTGTAGTCTCTGGGTTTTCAATTTTTGGTATTAGTGTGATATTAGTATAATTTAGGTTCTTCAAAGAAGTTCCATTAGCAAAGAAATCGTTCACATACCAGAAGACATGGTGCTTAACTTCATTCCAGTATTTGTGGTAGAATCCAGCATGAATTCCATCAGGACCTGGTGCTTTGAGAGCTCCAATATTGCGAACAACAATCTCAATCTCTTCCATCGAAACCTGCACAGTATGCATATCATTTTGAGCATTAGTAATACAAGGATCCAAGATCGAAACAAAATCTTCAATTGAGTGTCTGGAAGGAGGGTTAGATTGTGTGAATCTCTTTTTGAATTCAAAAACAAAGACTTTGCCCATATTCTCTTTGCAAGTGTGCCAAATTCCAGAGATATCTCGAATTTTTGTAATGAAATTTCTTTTCCTTAGAATGGATGCTTGAGTGTGAAAAAACTTGGTATTTCTATCTCCTAGCTAAAGTCAATTCACCATGGCCCTTTGAGCCCAAAAAGTTCCTCATAAGAGTGAATCTTATGAAGACTAGCTTGAATTTCCAATTCCTTATTGATGAGGAAATGGGAGTTTGGATTGGACATAAGCTGATCTTGAATCTCTCCCAGCTCATCTTGAAGGTCCTTAACTCTCTTCAGAATATTCCCAATGTAACAACCCGGAATTTCAATTATTGGATTTAATTAAATTATTTATGTAAAATGACGATTTTACCCTTGGTTGTTAAAGGGCATGGAAATCAAGTTTTGTTTCGAAACCTTTTCGGTGGTGTTTTGTATACCGTTGCGTAGGTCTCGAACTCACGAGTTCGTAGACAGGCGGCACGCAGAAAACGGAGTTCGTAGACGAGAGTTATGGGTCTAAATGTGCAAGGGCATTTTGGTAATTTTCCATGGAGGGGAGATATTTTGGTAACAAATCAGATAAGTCTGATTTGTTTCATCCTCATCTTCATTTTCATCTTCATCTCACTCATCTCTCTGTAACAAACATAACACAAACACACCCGAAATCATTGAACCAAACCGTGCGAAACTTACCCGAAGAGAAACCAAAAGTCAACATTGATTTCAAGGCCTCATCTTCCAGTTTTGATCAACTAATCGTGTTCTACTCCTTCCCGTGATCACAACCGTACCAACCATCGAAGGAGAGGACCACGGAGGAAGCCGAACCGAGAATAGGAAGTTTCGGACTTTCCGATCGATTTTCCGGCTAGCACAGGCGATACTGCTCCAGGAACTTCAGGGGAGCGTACAGTTCGGGATTGAGCGTGCTTGAACAGGTTTGTGAGTGGACTTTGATTTATAAACTATAATGCATGCATAAATGTATCTTTGATTTAAATACTGTTGAGTATGAGTGAAATGAATTTCTGGATTTTAGAAATGATGCTGGACACATATTTTACAATATTTCTGTGAAAGTATGTTTTGAGAAATGGCCTGATTTTGTACTCGATTTTGATATCGTTTTGACGTGGTGACTATTTGAGTATGTGATTTGGGTTTTGACTCATAATTGTGATTTTACCGATTTTGGCCATAAAATGATATTTTAAAGAATTTGGCTTAGGCCGCAAAACAAGATTTCGAAGTATGGATTTGATTCACTGATTCCCGTCCCGATGATTGTTGTTGCTCTGACTGGTGTTGAGGAGCATGACTCTACCAGTTGTTGAGGGTTCGGACCTTAGGTGTTGAGGAGTATGTCTCCGCCGGGTCGCGAAACTGTCTATGCATAGTACAGATATTACAGACAGTACATATGGTACACAGAGTTGTACAGATTTGAACACATCTCAAGGGATACCCTGATGTGTTATGAATATGTCGGGAACAATGAATTCTTGATTTTGAGATATTTGCCAAATGGAACGAAATGATTTGAATTTGAGATAATTTGTGTCCAGATTGAATTAAATGATTTTAAACTCATTTGAAGAGAGTTTTCAAACCAAATTGTGGATCACGAGGTATTTTTATTATACAGATTTTATGTGAGTCCAATTAAATGGTTTTAAAGATAAATGTGAATTTTGGATGATTTACATATGATGCTTTTATATGATAAATTGTTTTATGTTATGCATGCATGATTTTATAAATGGAGGGGAAGAAAGGTAATTCTTCGAAAAGGAATTTATAAATGATTATTTTTGTCCACTCACAACTTTTGTGTTTAAATCCCCCTTCAGGCAGTTGAGTAGAGTTGACGCGAACATTGATCTCGAGGCTGAGGCATTAGGATTTCGACTGCGCTGTGTTGTATATTTGAGTAGGATATCTAAATTTTATTCTTGATCCTACTTAGACGCTCTGATATTATGTTGCATTTGATTTGTCGTTAATTACGGGAATTATTGAGTGCTTAAGTCCCTTGTCTGACAAGAGGAAGTATTTATTATGGTTATTATAATTTGTATGGATTGAAGGGTATTTTGGGAACCTTTTCTTAGGTTGTCAGACGGGATCAGGGTTCTTCCCGGGTTTCGAGGGGAAATTCGGGACGGGTCCTGACAATTGGTATCAGAGCACTAGGTTAAATTCCTGCAGACTGTACACTACGTGTACAATTATTTTGGTATTGATGAGTTATAGTTCTTAACAGCGTAATGCCTCCGAGACGAGAGTTCCGTCAACAGTCGGAAAATATTGGGGACACATCTGAACCTGCAGTGGAGCCTGATATGAGGCAGACACTGGAACAATTAGGTCATGCGTTGACTTCTGTACTTCAGAGTAGGACTGCTACTGAAGGTTCAGATATTGAGAGAGCCCAGAGATTAGGGGCTACAATATTTATGGGCGACTCTAGCCCAGATGATGCAGTAGGGTGAATTACTCGTTTAGAGCGAGTGTTCTCGGTTATGAGATGTCCTCAGGGGGACATGGGTATTAGTACTCCTACTGGGAATATGTTAGTGGCGAATCTCGTGATTCGTAGTTGTCCAGTGTTAGTGGAAGGTCATGCATTAGAGGCATATTTAATCCCCTTAGATATTTTTGATTTTGATGTGATTCTGGGGATGGATTGGTTGACTATGCACCATGCCTCTATTGATTGTTATGACAAAAGAGTGGATTTTCGGAGTCCAGGTTTACCGGAACTTACATTCAGAGGAGATCGTAGGGTACTACCCTGTGGAGTGATATTAGCTTTGACTGCTGAGAAATTGCTGAGGAAAGGTTGTGAGGGTTACTTGGCTCATGTGTTTGATTCTCGGGAAACTTCGATGAGAGTGGAGGATATTCCCGTGGTGAGTGAATTCTCTGATGTGTTTCCAGATGATCTTCCGAGATTGCCACCTCACCGGGAGATTGAGTTCACCATCGAGCTTTTGCCAGGTACTCAACCTATCTCACAGGCACCGTATAGGATGGCACCGGCAGAATTGCGAGAGTTAAAAACTCAGTTGCAGGACTTGGTGAATATGGGATTTATTCGCCCAAGTGTTTCACCTTGGGGTGCACCAGTGTTATTTGTGAGGAAAAAGGATGGTGGGTTGAGGTTGTGTATCGACTACCGGAAGCTAAACATGGCTACGGTGCGGAATAAGTATCCTTTGCCAAGGATAGATGATTTGTTTGATCAACTTAAGGGGGCAAAATATTTTTCGAAAATTGACCTTCGATCCGGATACCACCAGTTGAGGATCAGAGAAGGGGATGTTGAGAAAACAGCTTTCAGGACTCGTTATGGTCATTATGAGTTCCTGGTGATGCCTTTCGGGTTGACTAATGCTCCAGCAGCATTTATGGATTTGATGAACAGGGTGTTCCAAAAGTATTTGGATCGGTTTGTGATTGTGTTCATTGATGACATCTTGGTGTATTCGAGGAGTGCTAAGGCACATGAGAAGCACTTAAGGTTGGTGCTGAATATGCTTAGGAAAAAGCATTTGTTTGCCAAATTCAGTAAATGCCAGTTTTGGTTGACCGAAGTTGGATTCTTAGGTCATGTGATTTCGGCTGAGGGTATCAGCGTAGATCCCCAAAAGATTGAGGCAGTGGCAAACTGGGAGCAACCGAGGACAGTGACAGAGGTGAGGAGTTTTCTGGGTTTGGCAGGATATTATCGACGGTTCGTAGAAGGATTTTCTACGATAGCAGGGCCGTTGACTCGGTTGACGAGGAAAGGAGTCAAGTTTGACTGGGGAGCTGATTGTGAACAGGGATTTCAGGAGCTGAAGAGGAGGTTGACTTCTGCTCCAGTATTGACCATTCCTGATGATACTGGTGGATTCGAGGTGTATAGTGATGCATCATTGCGGGGTATAGGATGCGTGTTGATGCAGCATGGAAAGGTGATAGCTTATGCTTCTAGACAACTTAAACCCCATGAGTTGAATTACCCCACACATGATTTGGAATTAGCTGCAGTGGTGCATGCATTGAAAATATGGAGACATTATTTGTACGGGGAGACGTGTCGGATCTTCACCGACCATAAGAGTTTGAAGTACTTGTTCACCCAAAAAGACCTGAATCTGAGGCAGAGAAGATGGCTTGAGTTAATAAAGGATTATGATTGTACTATAGAGTACCATCCAGGGAAAGCCAATGTTGTGGCTTATGCTTTAAGCAGGAAATCCATGGGTTCTTTAGCCCATTTGCATACAGTCTACTTACCATTACTGGTAGAGTTCCGTAGAGCAGGGATAGTACTGGACATGGATAGCCAGGGGGCTTTGTTGGCTAGTTTTCATGTGAGGCCTGTTCTGATTGATCGGATTATTGAGGCTCAACTCCAGGACCCTACATTGTGCATTATCAGGATGGAGTTAGAGGCTGGAAACAGGCAGGACTATGCGCTTAGGGATGATGGAGCCTTGGTTAGGGATGGTCGGTTGTGCGTACCGAATGAGCTGGAACTAAAGAGGGAAATTCTTGATGAGGCTCATAGTTCGGCTTACGCTATGCACCCAGGAGGTACCAAGATGTATCATACCCTAAGGAAATATTATTGGTGGACTGGGATGAAAAGGGAGATTGCTGAGTTTGTGAGTAGATGCCTGACGTGCCAGCAAGTGAAAGCAGAGAGGCAGAAACCATATGGGGCACTTCAACCATTATCTATTCCAGAATGGAAGTGGGATCACATTACGATGGATTTTGTGTATAAACTTCCAAGGACACAGAAAGGACATGATGGGATATGGGTAATTGTTGATAGACTCACGAAGTCTGCACATTTCTTGCCAGTGCGGGAAGATTTTCGGATGAGTCAGTATGCCAAATTGTTCATTGATGAGATCATACGGCTACATGGGACTCCAGAGTCCATTGTTTCGGACAGGGATCCTAGATTTACCTCCAGGTTTTGGCGGAGTTTGCAGAAGGCTTTTGGCACTACATTGCATTTTAGTACAGCTTTTCATCCTCAGACGGATGGTCAGTCTGAGAGGACAATCCAGATTTTGGAGGATATGATGAGAGCTTGTGTACTACAGTTTAAAGGAAACTGGGATTCACATCTGGCTCTGATGGAATTTGCTTATAATAATAGTTATCAGTCAAGTATTGGGATGTCTCCTTTCGAGGCACTGTATGGGAGGCAGTGCAGGACACCATTATGCTGGAACGAAGTGGGTGAAAGGAAACTGTTAACACCAGAGTTGGTTGATACGACTGAGGAAAAGATAAGGATCATCAGAGAAAGGTTGAAGACAGCTCAGGATCGCCAGAAGAGCTATGCAGACCGTAGAACCAGAGACCTTGAGTTTGAAGTAGGTGATTGGGTGTTCTTAAAACTATCACCTTGGAAGGGAGTTGTACGTTTTGGTAGACGAGGAAAACTGAGTCCTCGCTACATTGGTCCATATGAGATTTTGGAGAGGATAGGACCAGTGGCATATCGTCTTGCTTTACCATCGGAACTATCCAGAGTTCATAATGTTTTCCATGTATCTTTGCTCCGGAAATATTTGTTTGATGAGTCTCACGTATTGGGAGAGCAACCACTTGAGCTGAAAGATGATTTGACCTTTGAGGAGCAACCGGTGCAAATTTTGGATTGGAAAGAGAAGGTACTGCGCAGAAAGAGTATTGCTCTAGTTAAAGTGTTGTGGAGGAATCATAACGTGGAAGAAGCCACGTGGGAAATCGAGGAACTAATGCGGACGCAGTATCCTTATTTGTTCCAAGAGTAGAGTTGAATTTCGGGGACGAAATTTCTTAAGGGGGGTAGATTGTAACAACCCGGAATTTCAATTATTGGATTTAATTAAATTATTTATGTAAAATGACGATTTTACCCTTGGTTGTTAAAGGGCATGGAAATCAAGTTTTGTTTCGAAACCTTTTCGGTGGTGTTTTGTATACCGTTGCGTAGGTCTCGAACTCACGAGTTCGTAGACAGGCGGCACGCAGAAAACGGAGTTCGTAGACGAGAGTTATGGGTCTAAATGTGCAAGGGCATTTTGGTAATTTTCCATGGAGGGGAGATATTTTGGTAACAAATCAGATAAGTCTGATTTGTTTCATCCTCATCTTCATTTTCATCTTCATCTCACTCATCTCTCTGTAACAAACATAACACAAACACACCCGAAATCATTGAACCAAACCGTGCGAAACTTACCCGAAGAGAAACCAAAAGTCAACATTGATTTCAAGGCCTCATCTTCCAGTTTTGATCAACTAATCGTGTTCTACTCCTTCCCGTGATCACAACCGTACCAACCATCGAAGGAGAGGACCACGGAGGAAGCCGAACCGAGAATAGGAAGTTTCGGACTTTCCGATCGATTTTCCGGCTAGCACAGGCGATACTGCTCCAGGAACTTCAGGGGAGCGTACAGTTCGGGATTGAGCGTGCTTGAACAGGTTTGTGAGTGGACTTTGATTTATAAACTATAATGCATGCATAAATGTATCTTTGATTTAAATACTGTTGAGTATGAGTGAAATGAATTTCTGGATTTTAGAAATGATGCTGGACACATATTTTACAATATTTCTGTGAAAGTATGTTTTGAGAAATGGCCTGATTTTGTACTCGATTTTGATATCGTTTTGACGTGGTGACTATTTGAGTATGTGATTTGGGTTTTGACTCATAATTGTGATTTTACCGATTTTGGCCATAAAATGATATTTTAAAGAATTTGGCTTAGGCCGCAAAACAAGATTTCGAAGTATGGATTTGATTCACTGATTCCCGTCCCGATGATTGTTGTTGCTCTGACTGGTGTTGAGGAGCATGACTCTACCAGTTGTTGAGGGTTCGGACCTTAGGTGTTGAGGAGTATGTCTCCGCCGGGTCGCGAAACTGTCTATGCATAGTACAGATATTACAGACAGTACATATGGTACACAGAGTTGTACAGATTTGAACACATCTCAAGGGATACCCTGATGTGTTATGAATATGTCGGGAACAATGAATTCTTGATTTTGAGATATTTGCCAAATGGAACGAAATGATTTGAATTTGAGATAATTTGTGTCCAGATTGAATTAAATGATTTTAAACTCATTTGAAGAGAGTTTTCAAACCAAATTGTGGATCACGAGGTATTTTTATTATACAGATTTTATGTGAGTCCAATTAAATGGTTTTAAAGATAAATGTGAATTTTGGATGATTTACATATGATGCTTTTATATGATAAATTGTTTTATGTTATGCATGCATGATTTTATAAATGGAGGGGAAGAAAGGTAATTCTTCGAAAAGGAATTTATAAATGATTATTTTTGTCCACTCACAACTTTTGTGTTTAAATCCCCCTTCAGGCAGTTGAGTAGAGTTGACGCGAACATTGATCTCGAGGCTGAGGCATTAGGATTTCGACTGCGCTGTGTTGTATATTTGAGTAGGATATCTAAATTTTATTCTTGATCCTACTTAGACGCTCTGATATTATGTTGCATTTGATTTGTCGTTAATTACGGGAATTATTGAGTGCTTAAGTCCCTTGTCTGACAAGAGGAAGTATTTATTATGGTTATTATAATTTGTATGGATTGAAGGGTATTTTGGGAACCTTTTCTTAGGTTGTCAGACGGGATCAGGGTTCTTCCCGGGTTTCGAGGGGAAATTCGGGACGGGTCCTGACACCCAACTTCAGTTTTACTCCAAATCTTTGCCAAGTGGGATATGCTGTTACAAACAGTAGAGAATTGTTGCCAGGGAGAACCATTGAGAACATTACTACAAGCCTTCTTTACCAGAGTATCAAAGCCCGGTTTATCAAACTAGATAGCCTCCAGCTTGAATAATTTTTGTTACTGAGCTTGTAGGGCCTAGGGGTAAGACAAATAGCTCCATGATCTGAACCCTGGATCGGGAAGTTATGCAGGTTGGAATTGGGAAATAAATTAATCCAATCGGCATTAGCTAAAACTCTATCCAGTCTTTCAAACACAATGGTATCGTCCTTATGTCCATTGGTCCAAATAAAAGGATTCCCTGTGGCTGGCAGTTAGATTATTACCATTGATGAATTGAGCGAACCTATTCATGTAGACTGGGTAATCTGCCTGCTACCCACTTTCTCACTTGGATTCAGAATATTGTTAAAATTCCCCATAACTGTCCAAGGCTCATTAGCGGGATTTAGGAAAGAGATAGCATTCCATACTGCGGCTTGCAACTCCTTTTAAGGCACCATATAAACAAAAGTAGTCACTCAACTAGCACCAGTAAACTTATCAACAAGTCTACAATGTATGAATCTAGGATGAGAAACCAATTAGTCACAGAAATAGTTCTAGAGTTCCAAAGAAGTAACAAGCCACCACATTGACCTCTAGAAGGCACAGCATGGTGACAATCAAACGGAAGTTTACTCGCAATACTATCAGCGTGATCTAAATTGGCTCTAGTGTCCAACACACAGAAGATGTCTAGCGTCATTAACTTAATATAGGTAATAGCTTGGCTTAGAAAAGCTTGCCGGGAACCACCCCGACAATTCCAACTTAGTATCTTCATGGAAAGGGGGTTGCATTGGTCCCATCTGAGACCTTCTTGTTCTCTCTAATTATCTTTCTTGGGGTTCTCCCCATTTCTTCAACGAACATCATCTGTGACATAGACCCAGTGCACAGGAAATGAACTAGTATCCATTCCCCAGAGAGCCCAATAGGGAGCAAAGCCTTGCCCCACATGAAAAATCGCTCTTTCTCTCGAACCTGTCGAAGAAAACCTCGCAATTCTATTCATATCAAAGGCTTTGTAGCTGATTGAACTCAGTAGGAGATCGATAGGCTCCCACTGTGAATCCAACAAATCCAATGGCCAAACCAGAGAAGCCCAAGCCCCTAACGAAGACCCACCAGCCTTATTGCACCGAATATCCTTATCAATTCTCCCAAGTCCCTGCTCACGAAGATCCACGCCACCTTTCGGAATCATCAAACAAGAAAGATCCGCCGCGGCGCCCCCAACCCCCCCCCCCCCCCCCCCCCCCCCCCCCCCCCCCCCCACACCCCAAAGAAACCAAATTGCACCAGGGCGATCGCAGATGATGAACAAGGGGCATCCAACGAGCAGCCATCGAACCCAGAGTCCACATCAGAGAGGCCCAATCTTTAAACGAAATCCTCTTAACTCTATTGCACAGAACGTCTTGATCGCTTCTCCTAGAAATCCAATCACTATGAATTACATCTCCTTTCAAAACCATCGAGAGGAAATACCCAGAATTATCCCCATCGGATCTGAGAGATTGAACCAGGCGAAGGAGATGCGACCACCAAGACGCCATCGACTCCAAAACCGAACCCAGAAAATTTCTAGCCTAGAATGAGAGCCCATGCTTCCAGAAGTGATGATCGCAGTATGCATCTCTCGCAAAAACTTGCAATCGATAAGTCACGCTCACTATCGAAGCAATCGAGAAAAAATCGCTCGACAATACACAGCTATCTGCTCCTAATCCCCCTAAATTCCTCTCGACCCAAGAAACACTGAATAAGATCAAATTCTGAATCTAAACCGCACTCGTCTGGAGGGATCCATCTAACAATCCACGCCATTGCATAAACGACCCTGCGAAACCCTAGCAAAGCTAACGGGAGCTTTTTCCTCATTCTCTCTCTTTGCCCACCCCTACTAATAACAACAGCTCATATTCATTCTATTTGAAATAATCAGAATCAACAAAGAAGTCTTCAAAATGTCTTCCCACATTGATGCATACATAGAAAATATGGGCCGCCCATATACATGAAAGTTTAATATGGACCGAAGCCCACCCTTATTTCTCAAAAACAGAAAAATGAAAACAAAACTATGCAAAGGCTCTGTTACGCCCAATTCTCTCTCTCCCTCTCTCTCTCTCTCTCATGGGGATGGCGAGTCGACCCATCGAGCGGCGACCTCTAACTCCGATTCTCCCTCTCGTTCGCTCTGGTAGGTAAAACCTTGTTCTCTAACTTCCCCACCATAACCCATAATTTTACTCACTCATCTGAATTTTATTTCTTTTCATTTCTTCGATCACTCGCCATCAAAATCATTGCTTGCTCCTCCTAATTGACTAAAGATTCCAAATTTCTCTTTTGCATTATTTTTTTTTTGGTTAATTTCAGAAAAATCTATAATTTTGATTACATTTGAGCTTGTTGGGCAAGAATTGAGTTTCTTTTCCCTAAAGGCGTCGTTTTTTCTTCTTCCATTTTTGTTTCTGAGCTGTTCATGTTTTTGTTTTCGAACCCTAGGGCGTGAGCTCTAAGCTGAGGACTCAAAACAAATTCGGCTGCTTGGCTACTAGCTCGTTTGTAAATACTTAACTAGGATCATTGTCTTCTTCCCCAACAAGGTATGTCACTCAATTATTATCTTCAACAATGTATAATTTTAGCTTTCCTTTTTTGTTTTTCAATATTTCAATGCTTCAATTCAACTCGATTTTGGGTCAACTATGCGTAACTCAGTGTTGATAGCTGTTTACTGTTGGTAAAGAAGACTCATCGATCACATGACAAATGTGATGATAATTAAGGATCCAAGATTATCTATTGAGAATTAGTTAGGCTTCCCTAATATGAATCTAGAATTTCAATGTGTTCAATTTCAGTGCTTTAAAATTTACTGTGTTTCAGCTTTCTCTCATTAATGATAACTATGTTTTTCTTTCCCTATTAATTCAGGCATTTGGCCTTTGCTTAAAGTTTAGTCCACTTCAGTATTAGTTTTTTACTTCGTGGTATTATGGATGGGAACAAGCGGAACTTTTTCAAGAAACGCCCTAATGTCCAGTTTAAAAGAAAAGGAAGTAACAACAACTACAGGAAAGGAAAGTGGAATAATTCAACTCATGAACAATCTTCGGAGAATTACCAATCCCTCGACACTGTGTATCGTGTACTTTGCCCCTCAAATAAAATCGGCGGTGTAATTGGAAAAGTTGGAAGCAGAGTCAAAGCTCTGAGGGAGGAGACCCGGGCAAAGATTACGGTTTCTGATTCAGTTCCTGGTTCAAATGAGAGAGTTATTATTATCTATAGTTCTCCAAAAAAAATTCCAAGCAAAGAAAATGGTGATGAAGAGTCAGCTGAGGAAAATGAACCTGACCATATGGAGCCGCATTGTGCTGCACAGGATGCTCTCTTGAAAGTTTATGACAGGATTGTCGAGGAAGATATTTTTGGTGGTGATGGTGATAACGAGAACAGTGTTGTCACTGCAAGACTTTTAGTTCCAAACCATATGGTAGGGTGTGTTCTTGGAAAGGGTGGAGATGTTATTCGAAGATTGCGAAGTGAGACAAAGGCAAACATTCGTGTGCTTCCTGCAGATCAGCTTCCAACTTGTGCTATGGAAACTGATGAATTGGTGCAGGTACTGTTTCTGTCCTTTTGTTTGCTTCCTTGCATGCCCTTTAAAATACGAAACAATATTCCACGAATAAAACTTTAGATAATGTAGATTCCATTGAACTTTTGAATGAGATAAGAGAGCAAACGTTACAGCATTGTATGAGTTCATCTGTCTGAAAGTGTGGTTTAGTAAGATCATTTTAACATTGTTGCTAACTAACTAGTTTATTAATGGAAACTTTTTTATGCTCTTTTATACACCCTAAATGTATGTATACTATTGGGTTCCACATGTGAAGTCACTTTGTGCTGTTAAAGTTTGCTGCTGCAAACGAGTGGTTTTGATGCTAAGATGTTGTATTGGAATTTTGCACGTCTTTTCTTTTACCTTTTTAGAAGTATATGATTTTGTAGGGTGGTCACTTTTTAATTTCTTAAAATTCTTGTATGAAGGTATCTTAGAAACTTTTTTATCTTGTTTTTGTTGGTTTTGCCACCCATATTAACTTTAAAAAAAAGTGACAGATTTCTGGCAAACCAGATGTGACAAAGAGGGCTCTTTATGAAGTGTCTACTCTGCTGCATCAGAATCCTCGTAAGGACAAGCCTCCTTCAGGTGCTCCTATGCCTTTTGGGGGCCAGGGTTTTCATCCTCCTAGAGCCCCACTGACTAATATGCTTCCACGCGGTGATCCAATGTGGTCTAATCGGGCTCCTCCCCACAGTATGACACCAATGCCATGGATGGAAGGATATGGAAACCGTTCTTCTGGATTTTCCCCTGGTGATTTTGGTGTTCCTCCTGAACATGGGGCTGATGCTTTAACTGAGTTTTCTATGAAAATTTTGTGTTCAGCTGAGAAAATTGGTGGAGTTATTGGCAAGGGTGGTTTTAATGTAAAACAGATACAACTGGAAACAGGAGCCAGTATTCATGTTCAGGATGCATCAATGGACTTAGAAGAACGTATAATTCGTGTCTCTGCTTCTGAGGTATGCTGTTTTGTAATACACAACCACTTTCCTATTGTCTACAACTTTCTGTGCATTAACTGTTTGTTGATGCCTATGGATCTATATCCTACCTATATTCTAGTGGTGTATCACCTTTCTGGTAATTTTTCAGGCTTTCTGGAACCCCAGATCACAAACCATTGAGGCAATTCTTGAGCTTCAGAACAAAACAAGTGAATTCTCCGACAAAGGTATAATAACTACTAGGCTTCTTGTTCCATCAAGTAAAGTTGGCTGCATCCTTGGACAAGGAGGCCAAGTTATAAATGAAATGAGAAAGCGAACCCAGGCTGATATTCGTGTTTACTCAAAGGATGATCGGCCTAGGTGTGCAGCTGAAGATGAAGAGCTTGTGCAGGTGAATGCAGTTGCATCATGTAATTGTTTTTTCGTTTTTTGTTTTTTCTATTTGGCACACAACTTTCACCTTTTTATCTTTCCAGTTATTGATTAATCCCTCTTATTTCGGTCATTAAGATATCTGGGAACTTTGGTGTCGCTAAAGACGCTTTGGCTGAGATTACATCAAGACTGAGAGTGAGAACTCTGAGAGATGCAAATGCTGGAGCAGAACCAGCTCCTGTTGGCCCTGCACGCGGATTTGGATTTTCCAGTAGCTTACCTGCTCGAGGACCACCACAACCACCACCTGGTCCAGTTGGAGCTGGCAGCTCTGGTGGATTTGATCCTCTAAAGGTAACCGCACCATTTTTAAATTCTCCAAAAGTTAATGAAGCTTTAATTGGACCAGGACATAGGCTGAGTTTTACAACTTTCACTGAAGTTTGGGGTTACCTGTTTAGTATATATGACAAGATTTGAGTTAAATAGAACTTTCAGAATTTTCAAAACTTGTATGCCATATTGGTGATGTCTCTTTGAACCATGATTGACATGACAGACAATTTTTGAGTCTTTCTAGTTTCGAAATATTTTCTTATAGATTATTTTTTCCCTTCGACTCCGTTTTATGCTTCAAAATTTTGAGCCTTTTACGATTATTTGGAAGTATTCTCATAAAGTGGAGTTCCAGCAATGAATATCTCCAAATGAGATTCAATCTATATTTTCCATTTTTCCATCATTTTTTTCACAGAAAAACAATCTTCTTCCTTTCCCTATGAGTAAAGGATAGAATATGAAATATTACAGCATGTTGTAGCCTTTACTGGTTAGATAGAATTCAAGTCAAATCAAGAGCATCTGTAATTTCCTTTTACACATAATCGTACTTGTGATCCACATCTTGTTGTAGCCTTTCAGACTCTAGTACAATAATAAATTGCATCCACAAAATAGAGAAACTTACTTGATAATGAAATAAACTGTCCTTGAATCATTACTAAATTTTTTGTTTTGTTACACTCTTGAAGGTTGATAGACATGAATATGAACTACCGAATTATCGAATTCCTCCCGTTGCTTCTGGGTATGGTAGTATTCAAATTTTATTTTTATATGCAAAACTCATATTTAATCAGCCTGACTTTGATGCTTGTCTTATGTTGTCCAGTCATCCAAGTGTCAACCATGCCTTGGAGGGTAAGATCCCAAGGAATGCGATGGATTCTTTTCCCGGAACAGGAGGGAGCAGCATTTCCATTATTAGAGAGGTATAATTTTCACGACCCTGTTGGAGTAATAGGATATGTGAGACATGGCAGTATGCCGATGCCTTTGACAAAGGAAATCACACATCTAGCCATTTCAAATTTCGTCTTCCAACCTGTTCCCTTGGCGGGTTTTCTGTGTTTCATATATATCTCTTCTCTTCACCCCACCCCACCCCACAACTTTATATGACTGGTTTGTAAAAGGTAAAATCATATGGTTGACGAAAGGAATTGTATCCCTTGAAAAAATCTGATTTCTCATAATATTAAACCATAATGTGATTGCTCGTCCTATTAAAGAATGGTTTGATCTTGCGCTGAAAACTGTTCTTGGCATTTTTAATTGTTATTCAGGTTGGCAGACCAAGACCAAAGTTCCAAGACCCCGAAGTAGGTGGCTCTCAACGTCTTGCTGAGATCCGTGGTTCTAATCATTTGAATGTTGCGCAGAATATCCTTCAGGCCTTCAGGGCTTCTTCTGGTCAAAATGTGAGTGCTCAGTCTGGTTCCTACCACAATGTGAATGCTCAACAACACTCCTACCACAACGTGAATCCTCAGCAAAGCCCCTACCGAATCAATTCTCAGCAAAGCCCCTACCAAATCAATTCTCAGCAAAGCCCCTACCAAATAAATCGTCAGCATAGCCCCTACCAAATCAATCCCCAGCATAGCCCCTACCAAACCAATCCTAGCCCCTACCGAATAAATGATCCACAAAGCCCCTACCGGTTTAATGGTCTGCAAAGCCCCTATCAATTGAGTGCTCAACATGGATCATACCCGGGCACTAACACTTCTCAAGGTGCTTACCACAACTATAATTCTTCACAGCAAGGTACTTACCAATACCGACCCTGATTTGCGAATATCTGTAAGGATCATACCCTGACATTATTGCTCTTCTCAAGGTGCCAAATACAACTATAATTACACAGCAACCTAGCCTATCTAGACTGCCCTGATTTGGGAATTTTTGTACCATAAGTTACCTTATGTTTCTAGATAACGATTGGCATAATTAGTACATCGACACGATACTTAGAAAATGCTTATTAGAAAATGCTTAAGTAACACGGTTCTGTTATATGCTCCTGGAATTGTAAACATCTTTAGTAAGTACAGGAATGAAGAAGATTTTCTAATATCTATGGATTTCCTATATGCATCGACGTTAATTGTTCACTGTTTATGAATCTTTCTTTTTTCCTCTGTTTTACATTTTCTCCTTCTTTTTGTTTGTTTGAAGAGAACAATTTCTCCTTGATAAGCTCTTTTACTGTGATGATAACAAAGCAAAGTTACAATTGTAGGGAAACAAAGGAAACCATCACCGGTCGAAAACCCGGAAATGTATGGTGATTGTTATCATCTTAAACCCTAAAAAAAGAAACCCCAACTGGTTATTTTCCTTGCAGTGAGACGTACTTTATGAACATTTTGGATCACAATGCCAGCTGGATTAGATTTCAATTTGTAGAATAAATGAACAAGAAGCGTGGTTCATCTTGCTCTCTTCTGAAAATGAATGGCAAATGATGGTCATAGTAAAGAAGAGAAGATGTTCAAAGAGTTTCAATTCCTCTATAAATTGGTTCACATACGATCTCAAACTCTGCATCTTATCCTCTCGTATATATGATGATGTTCTTTTATCAATAAATATCGTCGTTTCTTAATAAAAGTTAAACGTAGGCGGACTTGTCGAAGTTTGTCGGCAAGTCGATCTCATCTAGTAAGGCAACTTTCAACAAGCATTACTACATTACAAGGCATGGGGATGCAGATGGGGTGGGAAGCACTTTGGCAATCTTGCTAGTGTTGACCTCCTCTTTGTGAATGGCTAGTGGTATAGGTCTTGTATCTGGTACACAAAAGTACCAAGTTCCATTATGTGTTGAAGAAGTATGATGACAAATTTTCATTTCACTCGTGAATAAGTACCCAATTAGATGAAGCCTAGTACCACAAAACACCCCATGATGAAGAGCAAGAGTAAGCCTAAGATGGTGAAACTCTTAGCCTCAATAAAACACTAAGTGCTCCTTCAACTTGGCCACTTTCTTAGAGGATATATTGGTGATCAAATTGTGTTGTGGTGACCTCTGTTGACATGGGTTTGGTGTTTGCCTTGTCACCTTCATCATCCAATATTTCCCATGATCAATCTCCTTCTCCCCATAACAAAACGCTCTCTCATGCTATCCATATATATATATATGGTTTTTATAGTTTCTTCTTCAGTGAATCATTGATATCTATCAAATTCAACACTAACATCACCACCATCACAATCCTATGTTGAGTCAAGACAGGAGCAATTCAGTGTAATTTCCAAATACCACTCGTGCACTATGAAATCCAACTTGTCTTTTCTAAAATATGTGGGCAAAGTAGGCAGTTCTTCAGCGATCTCTGTTTCCATTAATTCAGACTAGATGCGACCGGTATCAATTAAAACGGACTAAATAACTATCACGTCGCATGTGCATGTTTGATAATCTTAACCATAATAAAGACGGTAGCACTTTAAATAGAGAAATATAAATCATATGAAAGATGATGACTCGTAAACTTTAGAAAACAAACGAGACTAAACTAAATCTGAATAGTATCCTCATCACTTATCATTTTATCCAAACGTGGCTTTTCATCATTTTTTGGGGTATGACCATTGACCAAAATACCACCCCAACTTATACATACATGTGCCAAAAGTCAATCGAACTTTTGCAATACATATGCCAGAAGTCAATTAAACTTTTGCAATGCCAATACAGTTTATTAGCATGAGTCGTGACAAGTGACAATGAAGGGTGTGTTAGCCTAGGAATAAAAATCAGAAAATAACATGCACACAGTAGGTCATTTAACGCAAGTGCTCGATTCGACAATTTTTGTGCATACATAATATGCATACGTTTCAAGAAAAGCACATCACAGAATTTTATTTTATAATTAAAATAAGGCTATTATAATAATCGAATTCACCATTATATCTCTGCTCCATAAAATATTGTTTCATTTCACTGTCGGATATGAAAGACGACACAGAGGAGTAAACAAGAGCCGAGGCCACTAAAAATGGTGTGAGGGCCAGATGTAGAGATTTTGTGTATGTGATAAGACTATCTATCCTACGGATAGAAAATCACGACTAAGGTTTCTCCTATTGGTGGCTAATGAATTGGCTTTCGATTATATATTAATAATAGAATTTCATATTCTATCGTCTTCTCGATTAATTATTACTTGAGAGAAGAGTTGTGTATAAGAGTTTTATGTATATATCCTTACGAGTCGATACTTGTTTTGAGTGGTATTCTTGGTGATCACAATTGACATGTTTCATTATTACATAGCACTATCCGGATTAAAACTAATGAGAAAACAACTTTTCGCGGCACCTGACATGGGTGTGCTTGGTGGCCGCAATTTCTTCTGCCAATTTCCACTGACTTCCAAATGGTTGAAAGTTGAAGCATAAGAGAAAGCAAAATGCATAATAACCCAACGTCCACATAAACATTTTAATTAGGATGCATATGATTTATATATATATATATGCTTGAAATATCAATGATAATGAGTTTATACACAGAATTTTGTTTAATTATTCATATATTTTTTTTTTGTTTATACAATATAAGATTTAGTTAGCCTCATTTATTTATGTTTTTTAAATTTTTAACGAGAAAATTCTTTTAAAGCATATGTACGGCCTAATTTATTTTAAAATACACATATTTACTCTTAATGTTTTTTAAATTGGCGTAAAAATTCCACTTTGTCCTCAAAAATTGTTGTTTTTCTCACTTAACCTTCAAAAGTGGCCATAAAGACCAAAAAAATTGAGGATATTTGACGAGATATAAATGAAATAAACGAAAATTGGGCAACCTGAGAATTTTTTGGTCTTTTTTAATCAGTTTGGAAGTTAGGTGTGAAAAATTAGAGTTCATATTGCAAAGTGAAATTTTAAAGTCAATTCAATAATCATTTAAAATAAAGTAAAACCTTAAAAATATTCCAACCATGATGCAATTGCAAAGATCTACCCAAAACATTCCCAAATCCAAAGAAGATCTGGACCATTCTATAACAAAGTGTGGTTAATTTTGCAGATTGGTTGGTGAGATTTGGGTTGGATTTTCTCTTGCATATGAGTCAAACAAGATAGATATTGAGAAGCATTTAGGTTTACATTTCTCTATATAAAATGAGTAGTATCATCTTTTTTGTTTAGGTTTACATCGATATTAGAATGTTGGTCAATGACATAATTGAAAATAGAAAATTAAGGTTGCATTAACAATGTCTAGAAGGTGATTAATGTGATGACTTATGAGGTGGCTTCCTTCCTTTCCTATAATAGTAATAAAATATCAATCTCAATGGATTTCCTTCAAGGGACTTGCTGTAAAAGGCCCTATCATTCTCTCTTTAGGTAGTTAAGGTGTCTTTATCCTCTAGGTACACTCCAAATGATGATCAAGAGAATATACTGCAATACCAAATTTGATCAGTTGGGGAAAAGTAAAGAATGGCCTCTAATGAATTGGGGAAAAAGCTGTTTGTCTTGAACCAAAACTATATTTTGATCGGTGTTTATGCGTGTGTGAATAATTTATAGTCGTTGATGTAACTGTGAGTAGTACTGCATTTTATAGTTAAATTTTGTTCCCTATACGTATGAAAAACTATCTCAGACATAAGGAAAAATGGTAGAATATTTTAGCATTTTCAAGAAATCAAAATCAAAATAAAACCATAAGTAGTGTGATGTAGTAGATGACTGTCTAGGTAGGAACCCCGAATCAAAGTTCGATTTCGTGCTTGTGGTCACAGACTTATTTGGGATGTCATTCTGTACGTAGGTCTTATTTTGTTTTTTTTTTTTTTTGACAAAAAGTATGTAGGTCCTAATTTGACTATCGACGAATAAGTTTAACACCAATGTGTACTAAGAAACTTCCAACTTAATTTTAAAAAACTAAACAAATAGAATTAGAACTCAATATAAAAAGGGAACAAGAACACACTACAAAGTGTTTTTCATGTCTAGCTAGGTCACCCTAATTTTGGTGAACCCATTAAGCTTCATCAACATTGAAATATTGTGAGCTAATGGTGTGAAATTGCCACTTGCCATTGCTAGGTGGGAAATGCTATATGATATCGGTATGTTATTAATATTATGTTGATATCGTGAGAATATCATTTATATCGATACTCCTTATATAGAAGACATAAATATTAACCCTTAATTAATTAGTTGTTGAATCTAGCTACTTGCCGAGGTGCTATGTCTAATGCAGCAATATTGCCAAGAATTAAAGGTAATACATTACTTGTGTTTAGAAGACAATAATAATACAATTAAATTGATAGCTCGAGGCCTAAATTATGAATGTAATCATGGTCATCCACTTCCATCTTTATCAAATATATCATCACAAAGGACAAAATGATTGATATGAATTCAAAATTTTAAAAGTGCATATTTTATGTTAACGGGTTTTTTTTAAAAGAAAGTTTTTATATATTTTTGTTGTTAAATGAAACAAAATTAAAATTAAAATTAATTGTTGAATAAAAATACAACGTTATAATAAATTTATATAAAAATTCTCAACCATTTAAAAGAACTTTATTAATATTCTCCAAGTTATATTTTATTTTCGAGATGACAAAATGTCATGTCAGGTGCATAATAATTTTTAAATTGAGAAGCTCAAGCACTACTTGATTATGATGATAAAACTGATTAATATAATATGAATGAGGCCTAGAGAGTTGCGGTAGGGAAGAACAAGGTGGTGGGATTAATGGTGGAGCATATAATTTGACATCTAATGCCTTAGTTTTATATTTTTTTTAATCATGATTAAGCAAAAAGCTTAATTAATCACCTGTTTTGATTAGATATGAACCCTATAATCTAATTTTGACTCTATCTCTCAAGCCTCAAAGCTCTTTAATTAATTTTTCAGAAGGGACCCATTTTGGACATATCACTCACAAGACTTTATGTTAGGGAGAGAAGAAGGTCACTACTTTTGAGCCACCGAAACCCACTCGTGCGAGAGGAAAAAGAAGGGAATAAAAAGGTTTACATCTAATCATTGTATATCATCGGATAATCTCCGTCCTTTTTTTTATGTAATTTCCTATGTAAGTGTGCCTTTTAATGGTTGACCAGGTGACAGCACATCTAATTTATATTAAATCGCTCTAATTAATGTGATTACCTTTTCGAGAAAATTTTAGTAATATCTGAATTTTATTTATAGCGATTCTTGATTATTTAAGCTTTTTTTGTGATATGTTTTCATTTAAATATTTATTTTGTAACAAATAATCATCTATCATTAAATTGTGTTAGTTCTTCCGTAAAATAAAAATAATCAAATGTGAATTATGTGCTATTTTTCTTAAGATTATTTTCGTCAAACGAATTCTTATGGATATTCCCAATACCCACCAACGGTAATTCCATTGTTCCGAAATTAGATGTCCAATTTCCAACTCTAGTTCTCTCAACAAAACATAGCACATAACTAACTATATGTTATTTAAACTATAATTAATTATATATTAGTCACTTTTTATAATCAATATTGAAAATAATCCATTTACTGATGATTTAAATTTTACATCAGTATATTATCTTTTTATTTTTTTAATATTAATTTGTTTTTCCAATATTGCCCTTATAATTTAAATTCATATTATCTTTTTTTTTAATACAAGAGTTTCATAATATCTCAACTACTTTATTTTTAATAGAATGTATTTGGAAGTGTTTGAATTTGAAAATGATTGAGTCTTCTTTTCTGCAAGTAGAAAACATATAATCTAATTAACAAAAGTAAAAGACATATAATAGTACGTACAAATATAAAATACATATTCAAAATGTTCATGGAATAAGCCTATTAGGTAGTAATTCCTTAGTAATTTTAAGGTATAGGTAATATACTTTCGATGTAATCATAATTTTATAAAAACTAGGTTAATTTTTTTTTTTACAACCCTGTGAAAGAGGTTGAAAACATTACTTGTGAATTAAATTGATTGAACCTATTTACACAAGTAAACAAAATTTGATGACAAACTAAATGAGAAAATACATTTTTGATAGAGAAACTAACCCAATATCGGCTCATTACATAGAAAAACAAATATAATGTGACATGTTATGGAGGTATATAATAATATCAAATAAAAACATCTCCCTCTCCAAAATCAAATAACTCAGAATCTCACATAATGAAATTACATCAAAATAAAAAAAAGAAACAATTCCTCTAAATTAGGTATATATATAAATACATGAAAGTTATGGGCATCAACTGAACTCAAAGAAAAGACTCAGGATGAAGAAAACTAGAGAAGAAGGTAGGTACGTAGCATCTGATTAGAGGTTCCAAAATATATAGGACTTCTACTGGGAGGAAAAATAGGGTATTTTTCTTTTTCTAAAACGATGAGTAGGGTTTTTGTTTAAACAAATAAATAGGGTTTTTATTTTAATAAAAGATAACAATATACAGGACTTAAATGACATGCCTTGTAAATTTTTTAAAAACACAGGACTAAAAAAAATTGACATAAATTAAATAACAGTCAAAATCTGACGTGAATCTATAGTTACTATACCTATTTACTATAGTGGACTACTAATTTATATATTGGATTCTAATAAAAAAAACCTATTTATAATTACTCCTTTAAACCAACGGATTTAATGGTAATTGTTTGTCCTAGAACAAATGTCTAGGTGGTAACACGTTAAAAAATGTTTAAATGATCATATATTACAATGGATAAAATTCATGTGATAGTGATAAAAAAATCTCCTTAGGTACGTTTATGTATACATCATTTAACGGTAACGAGTCTTAATATTATTAGTTGTACATTAAACAACTAAAAACTTATAAAGTACTCTTCATATATCAATATATATCTTTTGAACCAGGATCAAACTCTTCTTTTGAGTATGATTGGGCTCCGCAGTGGTAGAACCTGGAACCAAGTTTACTACTTTCCAACCTTCTATTGATGTATAGATATAATAAAAAAAATATTTATAAAGGCATAATGATACACGCTGATCCGAAAAATTCACTTGAACACCGTAATCTATATATAATGGCCGACACCTAAATTGTGACGTCCAAATTTTGAATTTTACTGTAAAAGTGACGAATAAACGGAACTAGTTGTAACACATAAAGCTCAAATGGTTAAAATTTTAAAATTTATTATTATTTTTAGATAATAAAAATGAAAAATAGAAAAATTAAATATTTAAAGGCTTTATAGTATTTTAAAATCTAAAACTTAGAAAGAAGAAAAGAAGGAAAAAATCCACTTGCAGGCTGTTACTCACACGTACAAACTCCATATACAAATATCTACATAAAAACTAGGTACCTAGCTACATCATTTATCTCTATTGTTTTTCTTTTGTTTAAAAAATAAAATATAAAAAATTAAAACTGTTAATCACTTTTAACATATGAAAAACATATTGGCATGTTAGTTTATCTTAAATGAGAAATTCAATTCAAAGTCATTGATTTTGAAAACCATCGTGCATCTCATTAGGTTTAAATTTTCGATAAAATTTTATTGAGCTTACTTTTGTACTATATATTCTAGCATGCATATTCTGATGATTTGAATGGACTTGTATTTTTCATAAAATAAAAAATTAAAACCTTGTGGATCTCATGTTAACATATGGTAATGAGCAAGTATGCGGCGCTAGATCTTATTCAAACATAAGAGAAACGCAAAATATGTACGTTATGTGGTGGAACTTCAACTTTCTATTTATCTTTTTTTCTTTTAATATAAATTATGTTCCATACTATTCCAATATTTTTAGCAAGATTCTAAATCACATGGATTAAATAAAAAAAAATACCTAATATTAATCTATAAATTATGTTCTAATTGAATACCTAAAAATATTATATATATATATATATATATGCAAACTCATTTTTTTTTCTTCATAATATTTGCTTATCTTTTATGCATATTTAAGCTCTACATTTCACTTTCGGATCAAAGAACATTGATTTTGTGATTCTAATTTATTTTTTTTCTGATCTATCCATCGTCATTTTTGGAGATTTAAAATTCTTTGGACAAAGGGGTTTGAAGAACACCTTCCCCAAAAATGTGGAAACGAAGGATTGTTGTTGACATAACGTATAGCTGGCGGTATTGCGAAGACCCTGAACAACCGTAACTATCCCCCGACCTCTCTAAAATTAGGGTTGATTTGTTCTAAGGAGTAATATAAATTGGTGTGCATGATATGCATGCAATATTATTGTACGCATATTGGCCTATTGGGCATTAATTCATTATGATTAGCTATATATATAAACATAGACTTATAGTCAAATAACACTGTTGTTATGTTTTTCTTTCGATACATACTACGAGATGTCTCTACACTCGAATGGTGGATTTAATCCCCATCGAGTTTTGAACTCCTGCCAATTAGGCACCAAATATCGCACATTGTGATTTCTTATATTCTTCTTCACTTGTAAATAAGAAGTCTTAAATTTAATTCTTACAAATGGTAAGGATTTATGTATGTGAGATTTGTGTATCTCCTTATTTTTTAAGGATATATTGTGTAAGAGATGGAGAACGTACAAATATAGAATATACAATGGACAAAATGAAGGTATAAACTAAAACTTATTTTTTGTGAGTTTCACTTTTTGGCAAGGGCGGAGCAGTGGTAGGGCAGTGTGCTATAGCACAAGGAGAAATTTTGGGTTGGAAAAAATAGTAGGTATTTATGTGTAAAATTAACAAAAAATGAATTTAGCCCAATCCAAAATTCTGAAAATTTTAAGAAAACAAAAGATATTTAGTGTTAAATCTTAATTTGATTTCTTTCACAAAAAATAGTAGGTATTTAATTTTTATATCTATCTTTAATTTTATTCCCAATTTACTACGTAAGTTTTTGAAGTTTTTATTGTTATCTTTGTGTATTCTCTTAGATAGAAGCAAAATATATAATATGAGAGTAAAAAAAAAAAACTAGCCCATGGTTATATATATTTCTGACTCCGCCATTACTTTTTGGTTTTTGTTTCCATCCCTCATTCTATATTTCTTACTCTCCGTATCACCACTCTTGTTTATCATCTATTATGCCTCTCCTATATTTTATACATGTCTCATACACAAAAAATGAAAACAAAAGAAAGAAACAAAATGGTAATCGAATGGCCCTAAAGAAAGAGGTTCTAAATAACTCACTACAAGAAAAGCATTCTTGCCTGGCGAAAAGTGTTCACTGAGCAAAGTTCAACGTTAGTCGGGTAACCTTAAACTCGGCGATTCATCGTCGGGCAACGTCCGTCGGGCTTGAGGTTAGTCAACGAGAACAGTAAATTCGTCGAGCAATTTAAAGCTTGCCCCGCGGATATATTCGTCGCATATGTGTTATCGAGCAATCCAAAAGTCAGCAAATGTTGCCCGACGAATCCGTTTCACCGGGCGAAATTATTACTTTGCCCGACAAACTGATTATGCGTCGGGCAAAATGTTAATAAATAAAAAAAAATTCATTAATTTATTTAATTAAATAAATAAATATATATATAATTAAAATAAAAATATTTTTTTTAATACAATTAAAAGAATAAAACGAATCAAATGAAAATAAAAAATATTTATAAAAATTAATGTTATGTTTTTACATAATTAAAACTAAAGCAATATTTCACATATTAAATTCTAACTACTCGGCGACGAGTCGGGGTGGTCGAGGTCATGGGCGGGCTGTTGGGACGGGGGCTGAGGCTGTGACAGAAGCTTATCCAACCCACGCTCACCCAAGCGGTCAAGCACCTTGGCGAGGGCGGTCTTGATTTAATCATTTTGGGCCTAGATCTGTGCGTTTTGAGCCTTGAACTCAGCATTTTCGGTCTGGAGGGTCTCGAAGTTTCTCTTGAGCTTCGACATCTCCTCGGGATTGGCTCCCCAAGAAGAACTCGAAGAGTGACTGGAGACATCCCGAACTATCTCGTTGCCCGCCCCCTGGACGTCTACCAAGTCGTCGCTCCAAGATGACGATCGACCTCTCGGGATCCGATAGCTGCTGCTCCAACGGCACGTCGGGATACTGTTGCATGAGCTCAGCATGTGTCTTATGGACGTCTTGCACCATCGCCGCCTACAAATTGGAATAAATATTAATTAAACCTATAATTATCAAATTAAAAATTAATGTTTAATCAGCAAAAAATAAACTTACGTGAATATTGTCAGCCTCTTGATTGCCCCGGCCAGTGTACACTTGCCCCCAAGCATCCACCTCCAGGAACATCGACCCGGCGATGCGCCGATCGTTCTGCTGGGCCGATAAGGATCGCGACCCCCCGTGGTGGTTGAATTTTTTCGCTCCCCAGTTTGATGTGTTGGCAACCGATTTTCACTATTCATTAGTAAAAACAAAAATTATATTGTCAAATGAAAAATAACATAAAAAAATAAATAAATAATTTAACTAGGTGGATAGTACGTACCACATAGGTGGGGGGCACAAAATGGTCACATAACCATAGCCACCCTGCCAGTTTCGGCCCGTCCAACTCCTCTGGATGATTTGCCCGAGCTTTTTCCGAGGAAGGCCAGCTCTTTTAGTACTTGTGGAGCTCGTACTTCCAGTCGGCGTGCCATAACTGTCAGTGCTTTATTAGGTATTTACTGACGACGGTGTCATCCAGGTTGAGCTCAAAACTGATCTGCAATAAATTATTAAAGTTAGTAAATGAATTAAAAAAATGAAATTAATGTAAAAAAAGGGAGAAACACGTACCGATTACTCTCCCCAACAGCGTGTGATCTCCTCCGGGGGTTGGTTGCTAAAAGTATCCCCCATCATCAGGTACTTGGTGCAAAGAATCGCGCAAATGTCATGCACCACCAAGCTGTGGATTTTTACGGGTGCTCACCGGAGGTGAGGCACGTACACTACCAGAATCTTTGCATTCGTTGTCTTGCAAACCCCGGTCGATGGTTCGTCTGCTACAGTTTCGTCCTGTAGGGGCTAGGGGTCGATACAGGTTTCCCCCCGTTTCTTGCTGTGCTGTCGACGAGCCGATCGCGCATCGGGTCGCTGATGATCCAAGATATGTGTCTGAACGGACGCCGCTGTTGAGTCAACCGTGGCAGGGGGTGCCTGCTCCACTGCATGATCAACGGGCTAAGGGCAGGGGCAAGTCCTAGATGTGATCAAGGTGTGATGCGACATCTACAATAAGAAATTTAAAATAATTAATATAAAATTAACCAACATATTTTTAATTTTAAAAAAAAACCAAACATTTTAATATTAAATTCACAAAATAAAAACAAACCCACATATAAAATTAACCAACATTTTTTAATTCGAATAATAAATAAATGAAAAAAAAAATTTGTTTTATTAAAAATTAGTAAATTGGTATCTAAAAACTAAAACCACCAAATTCTAATTTTTTTAAATAAGACCAACACAAACCAAAATTAAACCTAAAATACTAATTATTCCAAACAAACTTAAATCTAAATTACTAAACTCAAAATTCACAACATTATACCTAAATTTCTAAATCCAAATTTCGGGAATAAAATCAAACTTACAAATTAATCCAAACATACAATAATAATATCAAAAATCATAAAATGCATATATCAAAAATTTATAAAACTCACATATCCAAAATTTATAAAACTCACATATCCAAAATTCACATATCCTACACCATATCAAAAATTCACATAAATTTTTTTAAATTCAAATATCCAAAATTCATAAAATTCAAATATCCAAAATTCATAAAATTCACATATCCAAAATTCACATAAAATTCTTATCCAAAATCATAACAAAAATCATATGCAAAATTCATAACATTATACCAATTTCAACATTATACCAAACATCAAAATTTCAACAAATCTTCAAAATTAACCCTATATTCCAATCCAATCCAAATTCACAATATTCAAGTAAAAATTCCCAATCTGCAAATTTGAGAAAAATGCAAAATCTGCCAAAATCCAATCCAAATTTCAATTCCAATATCAATACAATTGCATAATATCCAAACCAAATTTCAATTGAAATTTCAATCCAAACTAAAATTAAAATATAAACAATCAAAACTAACAATAACCAATCCACATTAACAATAAAGAGAGAGGGAGAACGAGTTCGACCTTGAGATTTTCACCGGCGAGATATAGGTGCGGCGGTGAGACCTAATCTCGACAAGAGAGAGGCGGCGCGAGAGAGAACTGCGGCGGCGGAGTGAGAGGCGGAGTCCGAGTGAGAGAGAGCGAGAAAGGGAGGGAGTGGTATTGGACGTCAGCAACCTCCACAGACGAGGGCTGGGTTTTGTTGCAGAGAGGTGGCGGTCGATCGGGAGAAAACTAGGAAAATGAAGAAGAGGAAGAAGAAGAAAAAGAGTCAATCGCGATTTATCTGTCTGAATAACCTTGCCCGACGAAACCTACGTCGGACCAACATTTAATGAATTCGTCGGGTAACAAAACGTGGTGGATATTCGTCGGGTAACAAGTTTACAGTTCGTCGGGCAAATATACGCGGTAAGTTTGAGTTTTCGCGAAAATTTTGGTTGAATTTTTGAAATTTTCGCGAAAAAAAAGTGCGCGTTTTGTTTACGTTGCCCGATAACGTGTGTATGGTTGCCCAACGGCTCATTACATATTGCCCGGCAAATAGTTACCTTCGTCGGGCTAAATTATTATGTTGTTCAATTTTAACTGATCTAAAAACCAGGTCCGACGATAGAATTTCAAGATCGGGACCGTTTAATTTTTGTCTTTACATGCCTAAGCCCCAACGATCATTATCGTCATGTTTTTCGGAGATGATATGCCTCGATTGTTAAGTTTGTGAATTTCATTAGGGTTTTCGTAGTTTTGGTTCAATTAATATTCAAACGATGGAATTTCAAAAAATTGACTGTTCAATGGTTACTTTTAAGTTCGTAGACCTCACTCGTCAAAAATCTTGATGTTTTGAGGATTTCAAGCCGTCCAATCGTGAAGAAACGTTGTGTAACCTTTGAATCATCGTGTACCGTTACCTAATCCTGGAATTTCCAAATTGGGTAATTTTTCACGTAGGAGATCTATGAGTACCCATAATAAATGTGGATAGTTAGATCGGTCCATTTCAATTTTTAAATTATTGAAAATCATAAAACAAACATATTCATCAAGGAGTTTAAACATTTGAAGGAAACTTCAATACATTTGCGAAGTTTTGGGACTATTGATATTCAAACGATTGAATTTGACTGATCTAACCGTTCACTTTGTGGTTTTACATGCCCAGATCTTGCCCGTCAAAAATCTTGATGTTTTGAGGATTTCAAGCAGTCCGATCGTGAAGAAACGTTGTGTAACCGTTGAATGATCGCGCACCGTTACCTAATCCCGAGATTTCCAAATTTGGTAATTTTTCGTGTAGGCGATCTATGAGTACCTACAATAAATGTGGACGGTTAGATCGGTCCATTTCATTTTGTAAATTATTGAAAATCGTAAAACAAGCATATTCATCAAGAAGTTGAAACACCTGAAGGAAGCTTCAATACATTTTGGGAAGTTTTGGTTCTATTGATATTCAGACGATTGAATTTGATCGATCCAACCGTTCACTTTATGGTTTTATGTGCCTAGATTTCGCCCGTCAAAAATCTTGATGTTTTGAGGATTTCAAGCCGTCCGATCGTGAAGAAATGATGTGTAACCGTTGAATCGTCGCGCACACCTTCCTAATCCCGGAATTTCAAAATTTGGTAATTTTTTGGCATAGGCGATCTATGAGTACTTACAATAAATGTGGACGGTTAGATCGGTCCATTTCATTTCGTGAGTAATTTAAAAAAGGTGTTTAATAAATAAATGTAAATTGAATCTTATATATATTACCCGACGAAGTTAAAAGAATATTCATCGGGAATATTCTTCCAGTTTGGGCAACCGCCGGTAGAACAAAGAAACATGTGATGATATTGAAAGTCTTTGCCCGAAGGATTTACAAGTATATTCGTCGGGCAAATGTTATTTCCCATTTTTCCCAAAATTCTATTCACAATTTTATCAAGTAAGATGATATGTTGGCAAGCTGAATCAAGGATGAGGACATCAAAGTTTGTAACTTTAGTACATAAAAGATTAATTGAAACTTTTGTGAATGAAATCATAAAATATACATAAATCACATTTATTGATTTGAAGATGTATATTACATATATAAATGAAATTTCTAATTTACAACTTTCATTCGGTGTCGGATTCGCTCTTTCCCTCCTAATCACGCTCGTCATCCGACATGTGCATAGTACTTGATTCCTCATAATCACTTTAAATTTGTTCTAATTCCCTTATATGAATAAAAAGTTCATCAATTGCAATTGGTGGGATGATGTCGTTGGTTCGTACTCCATCCACGTTTAGGGTGGATGCCGAGGAGTCCACCTAGTAAATGATTTGGTCATCGTCTGTTTTCCCATCTTCTTCATGGTATCGGTCATCCAAGTCCCAAATATTTCTATGATTCATCATCTCAGCTACTCTCCAACCAGCACATGCTTTTGGTTCATCCACATAGAATACTTGCTTCGCCGTACTAGCAAGGTTGTAGGGATCACTCTCAAACCACTGGGTGTTTATGTTGATAGAGGTACATAACTGATCTTTAATGACACTGCCTGGAATACTTGGGTTCATATCAAACCAATGAAACTTGAACAAGACGATTTCCTTGCGGTCTGCGTATAATACCTTAACCACACTTAACAATCTACCGTAGAACCTCGTATCAGCATTTTCCCCATCCTCCGGCACGAAGACCCCACTATTTTGCGTAGAAAATGTGTCGTCTTGTTCTGTGCACACGAACTTAACTCCGTTAACGTGACAACCAGCGTACGCTTCTCCTCGAAATGGGCCAAGGCCAGCTGCATTACTTCTTTATTGAAATTTGGCGAGTTGTCATATTTCAGCTGTGCCATCTGGTAAGATACACACAAGAAATGAAATTGGTAAACTTCAAAACAATTTAAGAAATTGAGACATTAAAATTTGTGACTTACATGCTCGGAAAACTAACGTGGAAATAGTTGTTTATCGATTTCTTCCCAATTTGAAGGAAATTGGCCTTCATAAATGCCTCGTGCTGCTCGTGGAAGGGCCAGACTTTGTCACAGTTGTTCAGTATGAACCAATGATCCACCTCCATGTCGCTATTGGTGAACGGCTCCGAGATTGGACTAGTGCTGAATGGTCGTGCGGGTTTGGCAAATACATATAGGGTCTCTGGACGTTGACCACCGCCATCGTTGTGCGAGGCCCTATTGAAGGAAGTTTCAACATTCCGAAAGTACATTGCACAAAATTTTAGTACCTCCTTTGCAATGTACGCCTCCGCTATAGAGCCTTCGAGGCGTGTCTTATTCCAAACGTACCGTTTGTACGTACTTAACATTCTGCAAGGAAATATACATTATGATTCACATATATACATCATAGTAAGGAAATATTATCAAATAGAAGGAATAAGTTATACCTCTTGATTGGGTACATCCAAGGATAATGCACTGGGCCAGCTAGCTTTGCCTCATCCGGCAGATGTATTAGTAGGTGCACCATCACATCAAAGAATGCAGGTGGATATATTTGCTCTAGCCGGCACATGATGTAGACAATATCCTCGTTAATTGCTTCGAGGTCCCTCTTTACCAACGATCTGGCACATAGTATCTAGAAGAATTGAGACAAATAAACTATCGTCTCAACAACACCATGCTCCAAGAAGGGCCGAACACTAATCAGAATGAGTCGTTGTAGCAAAACATGATAGTCATGGCTCTTCATACCAGACATGGTCCCACCGTCGATGCTAACGGTTCGGGATATGTTGCTAGCGTACCCGTCGAAAAATTTCACGCCCTGCAACCACTTCAGAAATTTTTTCTTATTCTCCGGCGTAATTGTAGAACTTGTATGAGCCATGATGTATTTGCCATTGAAGACTTTTGGCCACAAATTAGGCCGAATCCCCATTTCTTGCATACCCATACGAGTCTTTTTGTGTCCTTTGACTTGCCTTCAATGGGTAAAGTTGTTCCCACAACACTCTCGGCAACATTCTTCTCGACGTGTATAGGATATGCGATGTGTCTAATTTTCAATTTCAACCAATACGCCAACCGGAAGAATATCCTATTTTTCGTCCAATTTTCCTGTTCAGTAGGTTTCAGTCTTCGTGTGATGAAGTCATGTATACTGTTCAATTTGGACAATATCTCTTCACCGGACCTCACTTGGTCGAGCTTGTAACTCTGATTTCCCATCAAATGGGTCAGATTGCATTCACCAGCGGTGATCCCACGGCAGAAACCTTCCCGCGCCCAAGTAGCATATCTTCGATGTGTGCCAAAAGGACGTTGTGTCTTGTCCACATGTCAGGCAAGCAAGATAGCCCTTGGTGCTCCATCCCGAAAACATACCATAAGCAGGAAAATTATTAATTGTCCACATTACGGCTGCTCGTAGAGTGAACATTTCTCCACTGCACATGTCGTATGTTCGGACACCATTTTTCCACAGATCCACGAGCTCGTCAATTAACGGCCACAAATATACATCGATGGAATTACTCGACGATTTGGGCTCCGGTATCAAAGTACTGAGGATTATGAATTCTTTCTTCATGCATCTTCAAGGAGGCAAGTTATACGAAACCATAACCACCGGCCAAGTGCTATAGGGCTTTGCAAAACTCCCAAACGGATTAAACCCGTCAGTAGCGAGCCCTAATTTGATATTTCTTGGCTCCTCAGCAAACTCGGGATACATCTTATCAAATTCTTTCCAAGCCTCTCCATCGGCCGGATGCCTCGGTACATCATCATCAATGTGTTCATCCTTATGCCACCTCATATCACGGGTTGTGCGGGACGACATGTAGAATCTTTGTAACCTTGGCTTTAGTGGAAAATAACGCAACACCTTGTTCGAAATCTTGTTCTTTTGAAACCTAGGCTCATTGCACACGAGACATTTGTCAAGCTACTCGAATTCACCGTAAAACAATGCACAGTTGTTCTTGCTTGCATGAATCTTGATATACCCTAAACCGAGGCCCTTCAACAGCTTCTTCGAGCTATAATGATCTTTAGGCAGACGGTTATCTTTAGGGAGTATTCGGATGATGATGTTCATCATGTGATCAAAATGCTTGTTCGTTTGATTATACTAAACTTTTATGTGCATCAACTCCACAACTGTCACTGTCCCTAGAACCAAAAAGGATTTACAACTGTGGTACAATTCGTGCTGAGCTTCTTTCAACAATCTCCCGTAATGGAGCTCAGAGTCTTCGGGTTGAAACCTGGGTGCCTCATCGTCCATATCATCCGATGCGGGAGGAAAATCATAAGTTAATAACTCAACGACTTGATCATTATCACATCGCCCATCCAAAGGACTTTCGTCCCGACGGGTCCCGGGAACCGAAGATGTCGATGCGAAAAATATTTCTTCACCGTGATAGATCCAATTAGTGTAGTTGTGTACGATCTCATTCCATTCCAGATGAGTTTGGACCTCATTCAACGGCATCCAACTGCAGTTGTTACATTTACGGCACGGTCACCTGATACGTCTTTCATCACTACAATGCCTACGTGAAAAGGCAATGAAGCTGTCGATCCTATCCAAATATTGATAAGAAGATCTATCCAACATTTGCATCCAGCCTCTGTCCATTGTGCCTGCTTTCACAATATAGTGTCAACGTAAGTAATTGAGTTAACATGGTCCCGTAATTAGAACAAATTAAAATCAAAAGCAGCTCGTCTCCTTATGCCTCCGATGATTTGACCCTATCCCATTCAAGAGTGTACATTCTGTGCGGTGTAGTTTGCGACCTACGAGGCTACGTTTCGATCGAGGGAAATTTCAGCAGCATCTCCTTACAGTTCCCCAAATGCACGACATAGATATTATAAACAAATATCTAGTATGCATTCGGAGAACATTGAGGGGATACAGACCGAATTTTTCACAATCGAAACTTAACCTCGTAGACCGCCAACTACACAACACATAGTTGCGCACCCCCAAACTGTCCAAAAAAATTGACAATTCAAGAGTCAGTCAATTAACCCGATTCACTGACTCTGAAACAGGTCTAAGGTTTTTCATTGAATTTCATTATACGAAGATAATCAACTCGATTAACTTCTCATAAACGGTTAAGAAATATGAACATATTTCACTCCGTTGGAACTACAAAAAGCGCTTTACAAAAAATATCACAACAAATTCACAAATACAAACATATATTAATTATGAATAAAACCGAGTTTACACTTTTCTAATTTCCGTCCATATTTTCTATTTTCCTAACATATTCTCTAATTTCCTAACATTTTTTCTAATTTCAATAATTTCATTACATATTTTTTATTTTCCTATTTTCCTAAAATATTTTCTAATTTCCTATATTTTCTATTGCCCTAATTTCATAACATATTTTCTATTTTCATATAACAAATTTTCTAATTTCCTAAACATTCTAAACAATTTCTAATTTCCGTACATATTTTCTATTTTCCTATTTCCCTAACATATTTTCTAATTTCCTAACATATTTTCTAATTTCAATAATTTCATTACATATTTTTTATTTTCCTATATTCCTAAAATATTTTCCAATTTCCTAAAATATTTTCTATTTCCCTAATTTCATAACATATTTTCTATTTTCATATTTTCTTAACAAATTTTCTAATTTCCACAAATTCTAAACAATTACTATACATTTTCCACAATAAATACACAATTTCCTAACATAATTATATTCAAAATTCGTAACAAAATTAAATTGAGAGGCAAACACACATACCTTTTTATAAGTATTCCTTCAAATCAACCACAAAATTCCTAAAACACAAAACATAATTAATTTCCAATCAAAAATCAAAATTTCAAAACTAAAAAAATTAAATTTCTCAAACCTTGACGAATCATATTCGCAGGGCAAAGTTTAATGATTCGTCGGGAAAAATTTAGTCAACGCCGAGTGTTACTCGACGACCAATATTCGTCGTTAGATCTAATTTTGCCCGACGGATAGAGCAACTCCTCGGGCAAACCCTTCCTATTTTACGCGTCAATATCTTGTTCTTCCCGCCAACACCTTACCCGGCGAGCCTTCGGGTTCGTCGGGTAAACTCTATTTACGCGGCAAAACATACTTCGTCGGGCAAAAATTTGTCGGGCAAGCTCGAATTTCTTGTAGTGACTATTTGAACAACTACCCAAAGAACACATGCACTAAATGAGCGTAAGAAATCTACCAAACAAAGGATTATTTCCAAATATCATATATCAAGTAGCTATTTACAATCCCTCTAAAAACATTGTATCTAATAATTTGAAATTCCATTGTTTGTATTAAAATTCCATTGTTTGTTTTGTGGTGCATTCTAACTAATATAGCTTAAATATCTTGATATTTAGAAAAAATTATTCAAATATGGCCCAAATTTTAACTTTAAGTGATTTGAGAACAAAGTTACTTAAAGTTAAAATGAAGCAAATCCTATATTGATTAAATATAAAATTAATTGATCTAACAGTTTTGTTAAAATATGTGATAGAGGACAATGGTGGGAGGGAGTGTAGAACATCTTAAAGAACTAATGTTAAATTTCGGGAAAATGGTTGTAATCGTTCTATGAAATTTATACTAATTTTAGCTATCGTTTATGAATTTTATTATTAATAGCAGACGTCTCTGAATTATATCTAAACGTGCAAGGAAAGTTCTTTTATTAAATTTCTCAACGATTTCTGTTAAAAAAACATACATGATAAGACAACTTTACCCTTATTCTTAACAGAAATCATTGAGAAATTTAACAAAAAAACTGTCCTTATACATTTAAATATAATTTATCGACATATGTTACTAATAATAAAATTTAAAGATAATAACTTAAATTAGTATAAAATTTAAGTACGTCACAAGAACTTTCCCTAAAATTTTATTGACTTCCGTTTCGCGTCGAATACATGAATTTAATTCATGAATTTAATTCTGAAAATATAAGAAATTTCAATTGGTTCAAAAACTTTTGAGATTGGTGTGGGGTGGGTTTCTTCACTGTTTCTGAATGAAGTCGTATTAAAAAGTGAGGCATTGGACAGAGAAGAGAAATAAATAAACAAATGGTGGTTGAAATTTAAAAACAAAACAATGACAAAAAAAAATTGAGTAGTGGGATGCGCAGAAGAATCAGAGATTGGTGTAAGTAGGTGATGGGATGGCTGCCAAAACACTCTTATGTTTTTATATAGCATTTAAAGGTGACAAGATTTGAAAATTGCTTTTGACAAAATCCGACCTAGAAAGTCCACTTAGACTTCAAAATTGAGGCAGTGTTGATGTTCATGTGAATTTTCTGAATTGGAGTGTGGGAGCTCTATGGTTTAATTGTATTTTTGTTTTCTTATAAAAGATGGTTAGTTGTATTTTTCTTCTTTTAAAAAGGATGTTTTGAGTGTAACTCTCAAAAAAAAAATTTGATATCACTATTACTAAAATACTGAAGAAAACCTAGTTAATTGTAATACGATTTTTTACTTGTAAGCAAAAAAATGTGAAATTCAACTTTTATAAATTACAAAATTATATATATATATATATATATATATAAATTCGATGTTCATTATGTAATTTAACCTTAATCATCATTACTAAAAAAATGGCTCTCTTTTAAAAGGAACAAGAAAAAAAAACATGAAGAAGATCCTGACCCTACCCACTCCCTGTCAATTGCAATTCAAGTTGCCTTATTTTAATTAATCTTGAAAGATAAGAACTTTGTTAAATCAATCTGATAGAATAAAAAGAATCAATCCATCATTCAGTTTAAGTTTCATGGCCCATCAAAACTACAGAAGAAACCATTTCTATTAGCTCTTCACTTTGTGTGCTTAGCTTCTTTTAATAAATGCAGCCTACTATGAAGAGGGTAGACTAGTTTAGGTATCCATTTATGGCCACGAATAGCATGCAGCATGTCTCAAAATTCATAATTGTCAATTGGGCACCAATGAATCAAGAACTATTAAAATACCTCATAACTCTATATACAATTGTTAATTTGTATACAAATTCAAATTACTTTTCTATAATATTAAATATGGAATAACACAATATATATAATATGAGAGAATATCGAATATTTGATTATTCCGCATTTACAAACATCTTTAATTCCAAATTTCCAATCCCCATCTCATCACATTGTATATAGTTCAAGGAAACAAAACAAAATTACAACATTGCTGGCCAAAATTCTATCATCTCAAGCTCCCTAGCTCCTCAAATAACAATCTCATCATGCACCCTAATTTCAAAATCATATTTTAATTCAAGGGTTATTTATAGGGGTTAAGCAAACTTGAACCCCATACTTGGGCTTGATGGTGAGCACAACGACCGGAGCATGGCGGTAACTCGGCGATACAGTGAAGCTGAACCGGGAGATTAACAAGGCTAATATGATCTTAGCTTCCATCATGGCAAAGGATTGGCCTACGCAGTTTCGTGGACCGGCCCCAAATGGGATGAACCGGCCGGGGGTGAAGGACTTAGATGCAAACCTTTCAGGGTTGAACTCATTTGCATCTTTGCCCCATAACTCTTCACTATGGTGAATGGCCAGCACCGGGATCCATATTGATAAGCCCTTTGGAATGTGTAGATCACCAAGTTTGATGTCCTCAAAAGCCATTCTAGGTAGAACAGTTGCTGGTGGATACAGCCTCATTGATTCATTTATCACCATATTTAACTGCAAAATAAAAAATATATCAGTTAAGGCATACATTAATTTGATGATTATAATTATTAAAGATTTTATGATAACTAGACATGCAAGGCACTGCCACTGCCAAGCCTTTTGACCTTCTTTTGACTAATTTATATCCATTACCAGCTAAGCCACTTTTAAAAATGGATATTTGGTCTTCTGGGATTTTTTAATTAGGCTTTCTATTACCAATTAAGTAGAAGCATAAAATTAATATGGAGAGCCATGAACTATCTCAAGGGGCAGACTAGGGGCAGACTAGGGGCCACCGCTTTCTCACATGGTAGTTATCTTAGAAAGAAGAAGCCTAATACAAATGGTTGGCTTCATCTACTAGCAGCCCTTGACTTCAACAAAATAATCATTGATTCATGATCATGATCAAGAGCTAACTACCTAGTCACACTCAACTTTACTTTTGAACCTTCTTTTAGGGGTACCTCTTGCTCAATTCCAATATGAAATGATTACTTATCTCTAAAAAGAATCTATTATCAATTTGCATAAAATAACAGCAAATTTATATAAAGATTATTTTGTTAACATTCTTAAAATAAACGAGAATGGCTCATAATTTTCAGAAAGATTATTTTAGTGGGTCTCATATCTTGTCCCTACCCACACTAGCTAAACATTTTGGTAATTCCATCCCTTCCTCCTTGCCCAAATCCCCACCCACCATAGCAAATAAAACCACCCAAAACTGAAAAGTAGCAATAATTATAAGGCACATACAAAGGAAGCATTTGCTTACCAAGGTGAGCTTTGATAGATGATCAACTGAGGGAGTTTCACCATTGCACACTTGCATCACCTCAGCCCTAACTCTCTCTTGCCAAGAGGGATTGCTGGCTAGCAACATGACAGTCCAAGTGAGCAACAAGGAAGTGGTTTCATGTCCTGCAAAGAAAAATGTCTTGCATTCATCCATGATGAGCTGCAAATTTATGCTGAATCCATTGTTCCCTCTTTTTTTCTGCATCTCATTCAGCAGCATCCCGAGCAAATCATTCCCATAAGAGCTGCTCCGGCCGATCTCCACGCAATCCTTTCGACTCTGTATGATCTCCATTAACAGCCTCTCCACCTCCATTTTCAGAGATTTTATTTCTCTGTTGTATTTACTTGGGAAAAACCTGAAAATTCAACCAAATTAGAATGGAATAAATTAGATGGTCCATATGGCATGGTTTTAGAGCAGTGCAACAACCGACTTGAAACTTTGAAAGTGATTGCCAATTAATAAAAGAACATACCATAATAACTATAATAAAAATAAAAATCATAAAAGTTAAATACATTAAAAAAAAAGGCAATAGAAGGAAGCTTATTGTAAAACTTGGAATCTACTAAAGAAATTGGGAACAAATAAACGTGACCACGTAAATGATTAATATTGGCACAAAACGAATCCGAATTAAATATCCTCCTCAATTCATCTTTGATATTTTTCTATTGTCGACTACTCACCGGCTTCCGGGAAGGCACAAGTGCCTGCTGGCTTGTGCGCACAGATTCTGAAGAACAGTGAGAAGCCGAAAAATCTGCTTCCCCTTCTCGAAGCTGCTATCGAACTCTGTTCGCGAAATTATGTCGGCAGTCAGCCTTGTCATGTACTCTCCTATCTCAAACTCCTGTCTCCCTGAAGTCTCAATCTCGTTTTTCAGCGATTGGAGCATCTCCTTAGTGCATTCCACCATGTACCCCGCATAGCTCTAATAAAAACCACAAAAATATATTTTTCATTATTCTGTCGCGATTATCAATCTTTTTAATTCCCTTAAACAAATGTACAATCATATTCATACCTTTAGTTTATCTCCCATAAATGCCGGTGCGACGATGTGGCGCTGGTGGTACCAATCCTCGCCGTTGGCCATTAGCAATCCGCGGCCGATGAAATGCTTGGACCCTTGCTGTTGAAGCCATGACTTGCCGGAGATGGTGCTGTATTTCGACAAAAGCTCCTTGATCAATTCTGTCTCGGTGAGACACATCCGCGGCTCGATTCCATTCCAATATATGAATCTCTTCCCTGTAAATTACATAAAAAATATGTGTTTTTGTAAGATTTTAATTGGGTTGAATAAAATATTGAGATCAAGGTGGTTATTTCCGAACCATATTGTTTGGACCAAGTGACATAATGGGGGAGGAGTCGGGCGACGATGTCATGATCAATGGTGTGCATGTCATGAGAGGTGGATTTGGCGACAAGAGAGGACATGTCCAAGATGTTTCCGGTGAGAGGGCGGGGTTTGGGGCCACGCACGCCTTGCTTCTCCATGACTTTCTTGATGCGCCTTGGGGTTAAGAAGTAGCACGAGAGAGTCCCGTAGGCAACTCTTAGTAACAAACCCAGCAAAATGACCAGCAGAGTTGTTAACACAACCACGGCCATGGTGAAAATCAAAAAAATCAAAACTTAAGTATTTGTCTCGCACTCAACAAGAAGAGATGAGAGTGTGGTTTTCATGTGAATCAAGCAGAGACCGCCACATTTATAATGGGGAGGGGAAGGCCTGTCACCAATATTTAAATACGAAATCTACTGGCGCTTGCTTAACAGAGTAATTTCAATTCTTTATAAATCTTTTTTAATTTTCTGGTTCGAGATATTTTCGAATTGTCTTTATACATAAATCATAATCAAACCCGTTTATATTCTAAAGCCTAATGTCAAGATCATTTCTGTAAAAAATTAATAAGATTGGAGGTCATTTAGTCATTCATATATATCAACTAAATGGACGGTTCGTCATTAGGATCTTAATTCTTACAAAAACCGTTGATTTATTTGATAAATATGAATGACTAAACGATCTCCAATCTTGTTGATTTTTTACGAAGATGATCTTGACATGATGATTTAGAGAATGAACGGTTCCGATTACGATATATGTACAAAAATAATTCGATAAATCGAAAGGGTGGTATGAGGAGTACTACCAATGTGGGATGCAAGTATTTTCCTTAATTATATATTAGTCTAATTTTAATAGTTAACATTGAAATTAGTCCATAAGGCCTCGTTTGGTACGCTGTATTGTACTGACTATTTCAGTCAGATAGACTAATTTGTCCATCGGATAGACTGACTATTTAGTCGGATGTTTGGTGCTCTACCGGATTAAAATGCTGACTATATTATACTAACCGAATTTTATTATACTAATTAATGAGAAATATCTATATATCATAAATATTAATTATGTATATTATTATTATTTATTATTTATTCTATTTTATTTTAATTAATTATTGATATTATTATTATTACTATTTATTTAATTATTATTAATCATTAATTTATTATTATTATTAATCATTAATTTATTATTATTATTATTATTACTTTTCAAGATTACTATTCATCCGACTATTTAATACAGTCAATTTCAAGGGTATTATTTTAGCGGTGTGAACCATATAAAGGTACTTAACCGTATTAACTTATATGGTGGCTAATTAACAGTTGAAATTAACCGTATTAACTTATAAAGGTAATTAACCGTATTAACTTAACAATTGAAATTTGAACTGTAGACTAATTTTTCTTCCAAAAAAAATTCATATTATCTCAATTTACTTTTTTATAGAATTTATTTTGAGGTATTTGAATTCCAATAGGATAAGGTCTCCATCCATTTTGCTACCAGCAAATAAAAAATATATTATCGTATTAAATTGTCAACATTATATATTAAATAAATCTCTATTACGTGTTCATTATTAAAATTTCTACATTGTGGACGGTGATTCTACTAGTATGTGGCACCAACAAAAATGAGGGATTTAAGCTTGGGAAAAAGGCTTTAAGCATGACTCATGAAATGAGAAGCTCCATATTTTGTTGTTCAGGTAGATAGAATTGTATGTTGCAGTTTTTTCTTCATTTTGATGGACATGTATAATAAAATATTTCTGTTTCATAGGCATATAGAGTTTCTCTTCGGGTTAGACTAGAACAAATTTCTTTTTTCTAAGTACATATGCGCTTATCTATTTATATAATAGGTAAATTAAAGTATATATATTTTTACCTATGATTATGGTAAATTGATTTGTTATATGGCAGGTAAATTAAAATATATATGTTTTTATACCTATGGGCTATGATTTTGGTAAAATATTAGAGGTATGGAAATAAATGATTTTGTAGGTACACATTATTTATCTTTCTATATTGTAAGTAGTTTCCAATACGATTAATTTTCATGCTAATCTATTTATTTTCTCAAATTGACAAGTTTTTTTGTTGGCGGCAAGTATTTTGGTCATATAAGAATTCTTAATAATAAAAAAGTATTCAAAATTTAATTTAATTTTATAAATAATTTTTTTTAATTTGTTTATGCTACCTATTTAAAGGATAAAATAGGTATAAAAATAAATATAATGAACTAAAATTAATAATTTGACTAAATCAAATAATAGCTTAAACCTTTGGACCAATATCTAATTGACTCATAAATATATAATAGTACTCACGGTGGTGTTGACCGTCATTCTCAGTGTTTGACATTGGGGAAATTAGAATCAACCATTTAAAAGGTTAGATTAGTACAATTGAAGGATGAGTGGTATAATATGGGTAATATTGTAATTTCAATATCAACTGATGTAGGTTATTACATAGGGGTTGTAAATATTTAGATTTACAGTGATTCAAAATATAAATAAATGAAATATTTCATTTTCTAACAAAAAATAAATATTGCATTGATGATTTTAAAAGTTGGAAAATAAGTTGTGTAGGAAAGATAAATTCTTATTTTTCCATAAATAAAGAAGGGGGAATTTTTTTTTGTTTTTCATAAATACTAGGTCAGTGCCCGGATCTTGTTTTACTATTGCCTAGCATTTGTGAAAAAAAATTTCCCTTTCTCATTTTTTTTTTATGAAAAAGGAAAATTTCTTCTTTCTAAGAAAAAATTAATTTTTCAACTTTTTAAATCATAAATGTAGTATAAAAAAAGAGAAGAAAAATCCAATTTTCCATGAATGCTGCATTCTTTTTACTTTATTTTATTTTCACTTTTTGATCAAAGCAGCCGTTACTATACATTCACATTTTGAATGCATTACTGATCAAGTCCAATCACATGAATTTGAATTTAATGGCTTTCTTTTTCTCGTTTTTTTATAGGATGATATTCTACTCTAATCAAATATAAGTGTATTCGATCAATAACTCCTCACTCATTAGTATCATATCAACCGTCTCCACTAATTGATTTGAGTGCTTTGATACCTATAAAAAAAAAAGCTCACATTTTTTGTTTGTGCCCCATTTGGTATTTTTTTTTTCTTCTTAAAAAGATATTTTATTTGAAAATGAAATTGTACAAAAAATTTTAATTAGTAAAAGTAAAATATATATATTTTTTAAATTGATATACTTTTTATAACAACTTTTAAAGTAGTATGCAAGTTATTTTTAAAAGTTGCTTTACAAAAATTATTTTAGCTTATAGCTACTTATTATGAAAAACGACATAAATAACTTTTTAAAAAAGCACAGTAAAATCAATTTAAAAAACAAACACATCAATCCCAAACTGGCCCTTAGTCTAATGAATTACACAAATCTCTAATGATGTTTTATGATAGGATCTTTCCCGAATTTCCCATCGAACCATGAAAAGTCCTGCTCACGCCTAACAACCTAATAAATTGCCTAGAATATCATTGAGCCATTGCAATTAGTTACGAGAATTCTGCCAAAAAAATCCGGTAGAACCTCCCCAATAAAATAGGTAACAGTCTTCTACCTGTCAGGCAAATGATCAAATACTACCCTCGAATCACAATGTCACCAAATAACCATCGAAGTACTCAGAACTTACAATAAGTCTAAAAGGCTTATCAAAGCAACTAGGTAGGAAAGGTAATTACATAGAATATATCAATCATACTCGATAGTCTTAGGTAAAGGCACAGCTGAAATTTAATGCCCCCGTCTCTGGATGTGCCCACGTCAACTCAACGACCTGGAGGGGATTTAAAACACGAAAAATATGAGTGGACAAAATAATCGTTTAAAACAATTTCAGAGGAAAACATACATTTTCTCCCTCAACGAGGAAAACAATGCATGCATAATATAAAAATCCCTTTTTAAACAAATAATCCATAAAGATAATCCGAAAACTTACCGGAAAATCCATCTTTTGTTAAAACACTTGGTGGGACCAACGAAAACCCGAATAATGAAAACATCCCGTGGTCCACAACCCTGCTTTGAAAACCCTCCTCAAAGGAGTTTAAAAATCATGTGAACAAACCTGGACACAAAATATCATAAGGTTGTCTCAGCACTCCCCGAATGGAATCCCGAGCCGTAGCTCAATATCCGAGCTGACTGACCCGGGTCCAACCCTCCACACACCCGAAATACCTCGAGTTGTGCAGAACCATGTACTACGCGTAGACAGCCTCAACGACTTGGTGGAGAAATATCGTTCGATACCAGCGTCGGAAAACCCTCAAAGATCTGGCGGAGAAATACCCTTCAACGCCAGTCGGAAAAACCTCGACGAACACTTGATGAGAAATATCCCTCATCATGTGCTTGAGAAACATGACCCTCGGGGACAATAACTTAGTGAAATCCAAAATTCATTTTTGAAATCCTTGTTTTTTGGCATAAGCCAAATTTAGTGAAAAATCGGGTCTATGCCCAAATTCCATAAGGTCACAAATCCGGGTCTAAACCCAAAAATCATGGACCCAAACGAAACGCAAAAGTCAAAGCCACATAGAAGCAGAGTCCATAAAACCAAGCCATAGCCCAAAACGTCATTCCCAATCACTTATTGAAAACCCGTATCCAATAATAATTTATTAGCATAATACTTGAAAATTTGACAAAAACAATACTTAAAATAGACATTTATGCATGCATTATAATTTACAAACCAAAGTCGATTCACTGAATGTCCAATTAGCTCAATACCGAGTCGTACGCTCCTCAGAAGTTCCCGGAGCAGTATCGCCTGTCAAAAGTAACAATCGGGGTTACCAACGATAATTAAAAACCCTACATTCAGACTCCCTAAACCCTGAGAGGTCCGTACGCGTCCCACTAAAAATGCAGCCACTTCGGACGCCCAAAACTATCCCCAAACGATGTCCGATTAACCCGATACATGCGCCAAAAGGTCTAGAAGGTCGAGAGTTTCGAAACTCGTGTTCGTCGGTGCCCGAGGAGGAGCTCCACGCGCCGCCACTCTCAGGTGGATGGCCGAGACTCCTCCCCCACGCGCGACTGCACACCCTACTCGCCTTTAACCTCAGAGTTCGAGTACTGTTCATTTATGCAGAAAACTCCATAACCACCCTAAACTTCCAAGCTTCATAACTTCCTCAGTTCTCAACAAAATCCAACATTCTTATAATGGAAATTCATCTACTCGAGCCAAGGAATCCAAATATGCAATTAGAAGTGAGATTCATTACCTAAGGTGGCTAGAAAATGGCCGGGAAGGTAGGGGTTACTATTCACCTTCGAATCTCCTTCTCCTAACACTTCCAAGCTCGATGAAGGATATGGTTGAGCTCATAATGAAGTGAGGAAGATGATGATGTGAATGGTTTGTGGTGGTTTGGCCTAAATCGAAAATCAAAATTTGAGGGTTTAGGTGTGTTTCACAGTGTGAATGAGCGAGAGAGCACGGGGAAAGAGAGGATAACAATGTAGAAAAATCTGGAGGAGTCTGCGTTAAAATATCTACCAAGGGAAAATTACCAAAATGCCCCTGAACATTCTAGACCCACATCTCTCTCATACGAACTTTGTTTCCTGCGTGCTGCCTGTCTACGAAATTGTGAGTTCGAGACCTACGCAATGGTCCACGAAAAACTGCCAAATGTGTCTAACCAAAAAGTGATTTTCGAGTCCCTTATAAAACCAAGGATAAATTCGTCCTTTCCCAAATTAATTTACGAAAATTCACTAATTAAATTTTCGGGTCGTTACAACTCACCCCCTTTAAAGAAATTTTGTCCTCGAAATTCGTACCTGTCACTGGAACAAATGTGGATGATGCGCCCGCATCAGTGCTTCGGTTTCCCATGTGGCTTCCTCCACGTTATGATTCCTCCATAGAACTTTAACCAGAGGAATAGTTTTTCTGCGCAATACTTTTTCCTTCCAATCTAGAAGTTGCACTAGTTGCTCCTCAAAACTTAAATCATCTCTCAGCTCAATTGGTTGCGCCTCCAACACATGAGATTCATCGAATAGATACTTCCGGAGCATGAGTACATAGAATACATCGTGTACCTTTGACTGTTCTGGAGGTACAACAAGTCTGAAAGCCACTGGCCATATCCTCTCAATAATCTCATAAGGCCCAATATAGCAAGGACTCAACTTCCCTCGTCTACCAAACGTACAACTCCTTTCCAGTAGGATAATTTCAAGAAAACCCAGTCAAACTTGACTCCTTTCCTCGTCAATAGAGTCAACGGGGTAGCTATCGTAGAAAATCCTTTCAAGAACCGCCTATAATATCCTGCTAAACCTATAAAACTTCTTACCTCTGACAATGTTCCCGGTTGCTCCCATTTTGCCACTACCTCTACTTTTTGGGGATCCACGCTGGTACCCTCTGCAGAAATCACATGACGTAAGAATCCCACACTAGTCAACCAAAACTGACATTTACTAAACTTGGCGAACAATTGCTTTTTCCTCAACGTATTCAGCACCAACCTGCAAAGATATCATCAATTCGTGGCAAAAGATACTTATTTCGCACTGTAACCCTATTTAACTGCCGATTGTCGGTACATAACCTCAAACCACCATCTTTCTTCCTTAAAAATAACACCGGCGCACCCCAAGGCAATACACTTGGTCGAATAAATCCCATATTCACCAAGTCCTATAATTGAGTCTTCAATTCCCTCAATTCCGCCGGTGCCATTCTATATGGTGCCTATGATATAGGTTGAGTATCCGAAAAAAGCTCTATGGTGAACTCAATTTCCCGGTGAGGTGGCAACCTCAGAAGATCCTCCGGAAACACATCTGGAAACTCATTCACCACAGGAATATCCTCTACTCTCATTGGAGTATCCCGAGAATCGATCACGTGAGCTAAATAGCCCTCACAGCCTTTCCTCAATAACTTCTCAGCCGTTAAAGCCAATATCACTCCTGAGGGAAACACCCTACGATCATCGTGAAACGTAAGTTCTGGTAAATCTGGACTCCATAAGACCACCCTCTTGTCGAAATAATCAATGGAGGCATGATGCATGGTTAACCAATCCATCCCCAGAATCACATCAAAATCATAAATGTCCAAGGGGATTAGATATGCCTTCAACTCATGAGCTCCCGCTACCACTAGAAAACTGTGTATCATGAGGTTCGCCACTAACATATCTCCGGTGGGGGTACTAATGCCCATGTCCTATCCAATCAGTGTCAATTCTCTATTAGCAAAAAATATAAAACCCCGAGAAATAAAAGAATGATATAAAACATGCCAGTAACCACTTCTGGTGCAGCTCGAGCTTCCTGCTGAGTCATAGCAAAAACTCAGACATGTGTACCAGAGATCGACCATGACCCCTCTGTCTCCCACTGGCTCGGCTAGCCCCACTGGACTGGCTCAGGCTCCTTGTTGCAATACCATATGTCTGCGCTACTCTTTGACTCGATTCAGTAGCATCTCGACCCAAAGAACTATTTCCAGGATGATGGGGACATTCTCTCTTAAAATGACCAGTCTCCCCACAAAAGTAACAACCGGTGTCACTAGGTCGTGCGGGTCTACCACTCTGTCTCCCGGTCAACAGCACTGAAGGCCCACTAGATTGAGCGGATGACTATTTTCCCCCTGAAAAACCTCCATGACCGGCTCTGTCGCTACCTGATCCGGATCTTGCACCCCCCAAAAGATCCAGAATTGAAACTGCCTCTCTTAGATGGTCCCTTACTAGATGCCCTGAAACTCAGGCGATCCCGGCGTCGCCTAGAACCACTAAGTTGGTGCTGAGCTGGCAAACTCATCTCTACTCTAGCAGTAGCGTCTGATAAAGCCCTCAAAGAAGTATGTGCCACATCAGTGATTGCTACTCGGACCTCATCTCTCAATCCATACTCAAACCTTCAGCACTTATTCATCTCAGTTGCCACTAGAGCCAGTGCAAATTGTGACAAATCAAGAAAGTTTTGCTCATACTGTGCCACCGTCATGTCCCTTTGCTATAACTGCAAAAACTCAACCTCTCTGGCATCTCGGTATGAGCGAGGATAAAAATGCTCGAGGAAGTGCTCATGGAAAGCTTCCCAAGTAAGGGTACAGACATCCCAACCCGTCATCTGCAAGGCATGCCACCAACGATACGCATAACGGCTCAGAAGAAATGTGGCTAGTCGCACCCTATACTCTGGAGACCACCTCATAACAACAAACACTCGTTCCAAATCAGCACTCCACTCATCAGCATCAATTGGGCCTAACTCGTTCGTAAACACTGTCACCCTCAGCCTTTGGGCTCGCTCAAGGTCAGACACTTCAGAAGTAACCCTACCTAGAAGTACAGTCCTCAATGCTCGACTCAACTGATCTAGGGTCTGCCTCAAATCAGGCTCTAATAAGGGATCATGTGTACCTCTAACGTTAGCAGCTTCATCACCGTTTCCAGGCCGCGGACGGGGGTCGTGTCTTTGAGGCATCACACTAAAAAGAAACATAATTCGTCAGTACCACTATCAGATGTACACTAGGTGTACGGTCTACCGGAAGTTAAACCTAGAGCTCTAATACCAAGTTGATAGGACCCTTCTTGAATTTCCCTTTGAACCCGTGAAAAGCCCTACTCCCGCCTAACAACTTAATAAATTGTCTAGAATACCCTTAAACCCTTGCAATTAGTTACGAGAATTCTGTCATAAAAATCCGGTAGAACCTCCCCTATAAACTAGGTAACCGTCTTCCACCAGTTAGGCAAAGGATCAAATACTACTCTCGAATCCCAATGTCACCAAATAACCATCGAAGTAGTCAGAACTTACAATAAGTCCAAAAGGCTTATCAAAGCAACTAGATAGGAAAGGTAATTACAGAGAATATATCAATCATACTCAATAGTCTTAGGTAAAGGCGCAGCTGAAATTTAATGCCTCTGCCTCCAGATGTGCCTTCGTCAACTCAACGGCCTAGAGGGGATTTAAAACACGAAAAGTACGAGTGGACAAAATAATCGTTTAAAACAATTTCCGAGGAAAACATACATTTTCCCCCTCCATGAGGAAAACAATGCATGCATAATATAAAAATCCATTTTTAAACAAATAATTCATAAAGATAATCCGAAAACTTACCGGAAAATCCATCTTTTGTTAAAACACTTGGTGGGACCCACGATAACCTGAATAATGAAAACATCCCGTGGTCCACAACCTTGCTTTGAAAACCCTCTTAAAATGAGTTTAAAAATCATGTGAACAAACCTGGACACAAAATCATGTGACCAAACCTAGACACAAAAATCAGTGAAAAATCGGGTCTATGCCCAAATCCAATAAAGTCACAAATTCGGGTCTAAACCCAAAAATCATGGACTAGACTGAAACCCAAAAGTCAAAGGCACATAGAAGCAGAGTCCATAAAACCAGGCCATTGCCCAAAACGTAATTCCCAATCACTTATTCAAAATCTGAGTCCAGTAATAATTTATGAGCATAATACTTGATAATTTGACAAAAACAATACTTAAAATATACATTTATGCATGCATTATAATTTACAAACAAAAGTCCACTCACCGAACGTCCAATTATCTTAATCCGGAGTTGTACGCTCCTTTGAAGTTCCCGAAACAGTATCGCCTGTCAAATGTAACAATCGGGATTACTAACGATAATTAAAAACCCTACATTCATACTCCCTAAACCCCGGGAGGTCTGCACACGTCCTACTAAAAATGCAGTCACTTCGGATGCCCAAAACTACCCCTAAACGATGTCCGATTAGCCCGAAACCTGCACCAAAAGGTCTGGAAGGTAAAGAGTTTCGAAACTCGTGTTACCCGGGGCCCGAGGAGGAGCTCCACGCACCGATGGACGGCCAGGACTCCCTCCCCCACGCGCGACTACACACCCTACTCGCCTTCAACCTTAGAGTTCGAGTATTGTTCATTTCTGCAGAACACTCCATAACCACCCTAAACTTCCAAGCTTCATAACTTCCTCAATTCTCAATGAAATCCAACATTCTAATAATGGAAATTCATCTACTCGAGCTAAGGAATCCAGATATGTAATTAGAATTGAGATCCATTACTTGTGGTAGCCGAAAAATTCCCGGGAAGGTGGAATTTACTGTTCACCTTCGAATCTCCTTCTCCTAACACTTCCAAGCTCGAAGAAGGATATGGTTGAGCTCAGAATGAAGTGAGGAAGATGATGATGTGAATGGTTTGTGGTGGTTTGGCCTAAATCGAAAATCAAAATTTGAGGGTTTAGGTGTGTTTCACGGTGTGAATGAGAGAGAAAGAGCACGGGGAGAGAGAGGATAACATTGTAGAAAAATTTGGAAGACTCTGGGCTAAAATATCTACCCAGGGAAAATTACCAAAATGCCCCTGAACATTCTAGACCCATATCTCTCTCATACGAACTCTATTTCCCACGTGCCGCATATCTACGAACTCATGAGTTCGAGACCTACGTAACGGTCCTCGAAAAACTGCCAAATGTGTCTCTAACCAAAAAGTGAGTTCCGAGCCCCTTATAAAACCAAGGGTAAATTCGTCATTTCTCAAATTAATTTACAAAAATTCACTAATTAAATTTCCGGGTCGTTAAATTTTATATGTTGATATTATATGAGTAATGACAGAGACACTAAGTTTTGTGGTTAACTTTTAGTCATCAGTACTACTGGTTTAATGGTATCCATATTCACTATATATGTAGTGGGAGGTTTCGTGTTCAACTATCCTAAAAGTCGAGATCGATACCCAATATATATTATCTCCCTTTTCAATACTCTTATATCATAAAGAGTAAAGATTTGACGTTCTTATCATTATATGTACATGTGTTCAAAATGACATTGCTTTGGAACCTAATTTAGGGGGGTGTATAGAATTTCAGATTTATACAGATAATTGCAGAGTTTTTTGAAGTGATTGAGTTTTACAGATTTATTGATTTTTATAAACTTTTACAAAGTTAATAACTTAATTATATAGAGTTGTATGACAGAGTTTTCCAGAGTTATACTGAGTTTTATATAATGTGATTGAGTTTCGCAAAAAATTATATTAAGTTATATAATTTGATAGATATTTATTTGAAGAATTTTATAATCAAATCATAAGTATTCGTTTACTAAAAATTCTCACTAAATTAAAATAAAATAATATATATATATATAATACTACAAACATAATTACAAAAATATAAAACTTTTAACGATCAACAAGATTGAGAGGCATCAAGCATGCCTTTGAAATATTTGGTGATTTGGCCATATCCCATTCGAGAGTGCACGTTTTGTGCTGTGTAGTTTGCGACTTACGAGGCTAAATTTTGATCGAGGGGAATTTCGGCAGTATCTCCCTACAGTTCCCCAAATGCACGACGTAGATATTATAAATAAATATCTAATATGCATTTGGAGAATATTGAGGGGATACAAACAGAATTTCCACAGTCGAAACCTAACCACATAGACCGCCAACTACACAACACATAGTTGCGCACCCCCAAACTGTCTGAATAAATGGACAATTCAAGAGTCAGTCAATCAACCTGATTCACTGACTCTCAAACGCGTCTAAGATTTTTCATTGAATTTCATTATACGAAGTTAATCAACTCAATTAACTTCGCATAAACGGTTATGAAATATGAACATATTTCACTCCGTCGGAACTACATAAAGCGCTTTACAAAAAATATCACAACAAATTCACAAATAATAACATAGATTAATTACGCATAAAACAGAGTTTACAATTTTCTAATTTCCGTACATATTTTCTATTTTCCTATTTTCCTAGCATATTTTCTAATTTCCTAACATTTTTTCTAATTTCAATAATTTCATTACATATTTTTTATTTTCCTATTTTCCTAAAATATTTCTAATTTCCTAACATATTTTCTATTTCCCTAATTTCATAACATATTTTCTATTTTCATATTTTCCTAACAAATTTTCTAATTTCCTAAACAGTCTAAACAATTTCTAATTTCCGTACATATTTTCTTTTTTCCTATTGTCCTAACATATTTTCTAATTTCAATAATTTCATTACATATTTTTTATTTTCCTATTTTCCTAAAATATTTTCTAATTTCCTAACATATTTTCTATTTCCCTATTTTCCTAACATATTTTCTAATTTCTTAACATATTTTCTATTTTCATATTTTCCTAACAAATTTTCTAATTTCCTAAACAGTCTAAACAATTTCTAATTTCCGTACATATTTTCTTTTTTCCTATTGTCCTAACATATTTTCTAATTTCAATAATTTCATTACTTATTTTTTATTTTCCTATTTTCCTAAAATCTTTTCTAATTTCCTAACATATTTTCTATTTCCCTATTTTCCTAACATATTTTCTAATTTCTTAACATATTTTCTAATTTCAATAATTTCATTACATATTTTTTATCTTCCTATTTTCCTAAAATATTTTCTAATTTCCTAACATATTTTCTATTTCCCTAATTTCATAACATATTTTCTATTTTCTTATTTTCCTAACAAATTTTCTAATTTCCTAAACATTCTAAACAATTTCTAATATCCGTACATATTTTCTATTTCCCTATTTTCCTAACATATTTTCTAATTTCGTAACATATTTTCTAATTTCAATAATTTCATTACATAATTTTTATTTTCCTATTTTCCTAAAATAGTTTCTAATTTCCTAACATATTTTCTATTTCCCTAATTTCATAACATATTTTCTATTTTCATATTTTCCTAACAAATTTTATAATTTCCTAAACATTCTAAACAATTTATAATTTCCGTACATAGTTTCTATTTCCTCTTTTCCTAACATATTTTCTAATTTCCTAACATATTTTCTAATTTCAATAATTTCATTACATAGTTTTTATTTTCCGAAAATATTTTCTAATTTCCTAATTTCCTAACATATTTTCTATTTCCCTATTTTCCTAACATATTTTCTAATTTCAATAATTTCATTGCATATTTTTAATTTTCCTGTTTTCCTACAAAAGTTTCTAATTTCCTAACATATTTTCTATTTCATATTTTCCTAACAAATTTTCTAATTTCTAATTTCCACAAATTCTAAACAGTTTCTACACAATAAATACACAATTTCCTAACATAATTATATCCAAAATTCTTAACAAAATTAAATTGAGAGGCAAACACATATACCTTTTTATAAGTATTTCTTCAAATCAACCACAAAATTCCTACAATAAAAAAACATAATTAATTTCCAATGAAAAATTAAATTTTCAAAACTAAAAAAATTAAATTTCTCAAACTTTCAAAATTGATGTTGTTGATTGAGAGAGAAAGAGATTTGATATTGATAGTGAAACTGGTGATGAGATGATGAAGCTAGAGAGAGGGAGAGAGATAAAGAGAGAGGAGCAGGGACTGAGAGATTGTGAAGCAGAGAGGAAGAAGAAGAAAGGAGCGGCTATGTTATTTAGTGCGTTTAGACTTTTGCCCGACGAAGCATGTTTGCAGGGCAAAATTTAATGATTCGTTGGGCAACATTAAGTCAACACCAAGTGTTATCCGACGACTTATATTTGTCGTCATATCTCATCTTACCCGACGGGAAATCTTCTCGTCGGGCAACCCTTTACTATTTTACGCGTCAACAACTTGTTATTCCCGCCACCACCTTACCCGGCAACCCTCCTGGTTCGTCGGGCAAACTATATTTACGCGGCGAAAAGCACTTCGTCGGGCAAATGTTTGTCAGGCAACCTCAAATTTCTTGTAGTGAAATAAATTCATGTAAATTTTGTACTATTTAATTACTTAAAATTTGTATTATTTAATTACTTATAATTACTATCGAGAGTAATATATGATAATAAATATCAGTGGGAGACTTGAATTTTATTGAGTCTATTGAAAAATATAAAAACTACAAATAATATTTTATAAACCTTGTATAAAATCTGTAGAAATCCGAGGGAAGGAGGCTTGAGAAATAAAAAACTTGCTAAAACATAATTTACACTAAAATGTTTGTCAAACTTCATAAAACTCTACCATTTAATGAAGTCTACAATATTCATTGACATTTTCAATACACCTAACTTGAGGGGAAATGCTACGGGTACCACTTTAAATCCTACTTTTTTTATCCCACTATATGTGGCATATGACGTAGCGTTACACGTCATCATCTTCAATTACCTATTTCAAAATAAAAATAAAAATAAAAACAAAATCAAACATAAAAAAAAAAAATTAAAATACAAAATGAATAAAAAATATCTACGAGATCGATCGTCTTCTTCTCAAAAAAATTAAACCCTAGGAATTTTATAGCATCAATCATCTCTTTTCCAGAAAATCGTAAACCCTAAGAATTCTCCTACCTCTATCTCTCACCCTCTCCCAGCAACGCATCATCTCCTCTTGCTGCAAAATTGACGGGTAAGTATTTATTTGATTGTTCCTCTCACTCATCCTATCTCCCCATTCCCTTCTTGCCCTCTCTTATTCATGTTGTCACAAGAAAGCCAATACTAGTGTTTTGAGAGTCTAGGGGGTTGATTATGCGTTTCTGACAAACTAATTTGGCTTTAGGGTTAAGGAATTTTGACTATTAATTTTGATTTTGGGGTTTAAAATTTTAGCTGAATTGAGTTATATCTAATGAATATGGGATTATAACAGAGAATGCCTCCTGGTTCGCCATTCTTTTTTCCATTATAATCCAAAGAATTTTGCGGATGTCGGAGGTGGTGTTCTTGGCTGCAGAGGCTTCCATTCAAGTTTCAAGTTTTAGAATACCACTGAGGGTGGCTTGTCGTTGAACATTGGTAACTATATATGTTTCTCTTGCTGTTTCATATATTTTTTTTTTTGAGAGGATGCTAACGAGGGTTCCTATATGGACCTGATGTGAGAGTCTAGGGGTTGATTATTCATTTTATATTTTAATTTAATTTTTTTTAGTTTGATTTTGTTTTCATTTCTATTTTTATTTTGAGATAGGTAATTAAAGATAATGATATGAAATGTCACCTCAAATGCCATATATTGTGGGATGCAAAAAGTGAGATTTTAGGTAGCACCCGTAAAATTTTTCTTTACGGAGTTATGAAATATCATGATGATTATTGAATACACATCAACTTTTAATGACTATATAAATCTCTATAAAAATATAGATTGAGTACCTCAAATTTTTATCAACTCTTTAAAAGTCTTAATTGAATACATCTGAATTTTTAGAGACATTTCATCTCTATGAAAATTTCAATTAAATACACCCCCTTATACAAGGGGTTAGGAAGAGAGATTATAAATTGAATATCTACCTTACTTTTTATAAAAGTCGAACTCGAGACCTCTTACTACACAATTAAAAGAAATATCACTAAATCGTAGTACTAGTGGTGACATTGCTTGAAATCAATTTTTTTTAATACAAAAATATTGTGTGTGTGTGTGTGTGTGTTTGTGTGTGTGTCTTGGGGAGGACTAATATACACATTGAATATCGATCTTACCTTTTATGAAAGTCGAGCCTAAAATTTTCGACTGCATATTGAAGTAAATAGGAAAACTGTACTATATACGAACATTGCTTAGAATTTAGAGTCAAAGTATTTTTTAAATTAAGGAAATAATAATTAATCCAACGCCTAAAACTAGAGAAAAAAATGAAATATGAAAAAACCAGCAAATGATATGGACTCATTTTCACAGATACTACATATAATTTGGCACGTACATCACCCATTTTTATTTACTAAATTTGTTATAAAGCGTGCCATTTCTATTAGCAGCACACAGAAATGTTTGGTTTAAAATTCAAGTATATACGTCTTTGATCGATGCACATTAATTTGGCACTTGTAAGAATTTTCTCCAGAAATTAAGAAAGAATGAAAAAATCTAATGTCTCTTTAATTAGTTGAAGAAGGAAATCCTACCGTCCAACTCATCCAATGACTGATTTGGATCTCCAGCAAACAGTAACATTGTTGGAACACATGTATTCCTTTTCTAAATACATATTAGGCTTTTTACTCAAGATGCTCATTGAATATGAACTTTAGTCTCAAAATTGTCCATAAACTCGATTTTGTACCATGATGCCCCCTAAACTCCCTTTTCGTCTCAAGCTACCATTTTTCCATCATCTTTGATAATTGACCGTCAAACTTAAGGGCAAAATTGTTCAATCCAGTAAGTTATGGCTTTTGCTTCAGAATCATCTTATTTAAGGCCATTTTCATGATTAGAATCAAGAAGCAAGAAGAGAAGAAGAGGGTGGTAAATATAAATCAGAAGAGAGGTGGCAATATGTGTTAAGTGAGATCACGAATCCTCTTTCAATCAGCCATCATTGATGGTCAGCCAAGCCATTGAAGCAATTTTACATTTCAGGCGCAGCGGCATCAAATGTGAAGGTAACAAGGAACCTCTCGGGATTCTCCTCATCCGGCTCAACCCACAAAGAGTCTTTCTTGATGTTCACGTCATTCTTAATGATGACTGTCTTCTGATGCTCACCAAAGGGGGCACCGGGATGGGGAGGCGTAGCCTCGTAAGGGTACTGCCCCTAAACAGGCGGTGGAGGGTAGAATCCAAGGTATTGGAAGAAGATAGGCGGATTGCGGTTTGGTCCATTTGGAAATTGAGACGGGTATTGGTGGTATTCGGATGAATTAGGGTCGGGTCCGTTTGGATATTGAGATGGGTGAGGCGGTGTGGGAGTAGCAAAAACATGTGGGCCGCCACAAATATGGGGATGTGGGACCCCGTCCCTCCGGTGACCGGAGCTAGCGCTCCCGAAATTCCCATTTTATATATGCTCAAGAATTTGAGTTATACAATTTTATATCAAACAATAAAACCAGAAATACCTTTGAAATTTTGAATCTTTTGTTTGGTAGATGAGAAAACCTGGAGAGAAAAATGAAAATGTCGAATTTTATTGAATTAAAGATCAGAAAACCATTGTAAGAATCTCCTATACAAATTATAATGAAAAGTTGAAAAGCCAGCAATAAAATTGATGAATTTGATTGACAAAAGAAGAGGAAATGCCCTTAAACAATTGGTGTGTCGACATTGGTTGCATTCTAGAGAGGCAAAGAGCAGACATAGAGAGAGAGAGAGAGAGGTAGAAGGAGGTTGAAATGAATCTGAAATTTGGATTTTGAATATGGCCTGAAATAAGATGATTCTTAAGCAAAAGTCATAACTTAATGGATTGGACAATTTTTCCCTTGAGTTTGACGGTCAGTTAACAAAGATGACGAAAAAGCGGTAAATTGAGACGAAAAGGGAGTTTAGGGGGCATCCTGATACAAAATCGAGTTTAGTAACCATTTTGAGACTAAGGTTTATGTTCAGAGGGCATCTTGAGTAAAAAGCCTAAATATTATTGAAAGTTCCTCAAACCAAACATAATATTAGGGGACTCGAAATTTATAAGCACTACTTTTTAGAGAATGTCGAGAAGGAAAATTTATTTTTATAGATAATTACATTAAAAAGTTAATAAGGGAGAACATATACATTGTGGATCCTCCTTATCATTTATAATGATTGAATATGAGACCTTCTACTACATGTATGCACACTAAATAAGAATATCACTAAACCAACAATATTAGTGACAAATAATCGAACCTAATTATTTAGATACATCCTCAAAAAAGGAGTCATGGCCACAAACCTATCTAACGTACTTCAATCCAGCACGTCTAAAGAGTTAGCTCGAAACTCAATGTATAATATAATTCCTTCGCGCCCTATTATTGTCTCAAAAATGGCTTGAACATGCAATACCTCACATTTGCTAAGGAAATCGAGTTTATATCTACTTTTCTCTAATTATTTAGTACATTAAAGACAATTGTAATTAGTTTTTTTTTTCTTTTCGGAATTCTAATTAGTTTCTTTAGTGAATGGAAAATATGGTACTTGATAATTTGTCAATTGTGGATTGTACAATTTGGACGTACTTAGGGTGACAACAATATTTAGCAGCTTAATTCGACTGTTTCTGCCTTATCTGGCTTCCCGGCCATTTCAAACTCGATTATAACTAAAAGAGTTATTTACACAAATACCCCTTCAGGTTTTTTGTGTTTTCACAAACAACTCCTTAGGTTTTGGACCTTGCACAAACACTCCTTCAAGTTTCAAAAACATTATATATAAACTCATTTATTAATTGATTGTCAATTAAAAGCTGACATTAACCTAAAAATTGACAAAATTGATCTTACACAGTAATATTTTTAGAATTAGAATGATAATAGATCCAAACAACCATAAGGACATTTTAGTATTTACATAACTTATATTACATTTAATTAAAAGCTTTTTCATATTTTATGGGTTATGTGTAATATTTTTTGAACCATAAGGGTGTTTGTATAAGGTCCAAAACCTGAGGGAGTATTTGTGAAAAGTATTTGTGTAAATAACTCTAACTAATAATAATATTGGTATTTCATATATTATAGTTATTATTATTATTATTGATATGTTATAGTGTCCTCATCCTCCTCTTCGTCCTAGATGTCAACGCAGTGTACGTACGTACTTGCCACTCATGATTAGACAACCATCCTATTTTTTTTCCCTTTCATTACGTATCTTTCATGCATATATATATGAAGATGATGACATTTTCTTTCATCTACTCAATCGAAATCGCCCTAAACACTTTTAATATATATAAACCTTCATTACCAATATAAGAGAAACAAAATCCCTACTTACCCTCGATCTGCCGATGACATGTTACTTCAAGCACTTGTGTAATTAGAAATTTAAGCTAGAAAAGTCTTTTATATATATAGATAATAGTATGTGTGTTTTTCAGTAGAAACAATTCGAAAATGAGTGTTCTAATTTCATTCTGAAATAAGTAACTAATGTAATTAGAACGATCACTTTATATATAAACACATAATGACGAAAGAAATACAAAATAAAAGTAATAATAATGGGTGAAAGAATTTTATGGCGCATATATGTTTCTTCCTTTTCTTCCTTTTCTTGTAAGTATCGTATTATTTGTATTGAGTACCCCAAAAATATTTAAAATAATACTGATATACTCAAGTTTCAATACTTATTAAGTAATCGGTGATATTGGCATGTTAATGGAGGGATAAAAAGCACCCATGCTAAGCAAAATAAGATAAACAAACTTAAATTTTCTTTTACAATATTTGTGTAATTCACAATCCATATATAAGTATTGACTGTAACACAAAAAATTGCGGAAGAAGCTTGAGACTCCTCTAGTCCCTATGTTCCCTTGTGGTAAGACTTATGAACAATATTTGAGCACTGATATGATGAATTGGCAGATCCCGGGCGCATCTTAGAATGATAGCACCGGTTTCATTTCATAAATTGGTTTTAAATTAGCGTCCAAATGATAACCATTTCGATCATCTTTAATTTTGTTTATTTAAGTAAAATAGGATCTTCAATAAATTAATGTTATGAATCGCACGTACTGTCAATGAAAAAAGAATATATGACACTTAAAATAGGAGTTTCCTTTTGTGTTCTTTTTTCTGATGAAGGCAATTGGTGTTGGAGGGATCGGATCTTCGGGTCAATATATTTTAGTCGAATGGTGATTTATTAACAAAAAGAAAATTCACTCGAAAGGAGATGCTATGTGCAAAAGACTTTCTATATACTTTGACATTTTGTGCTCTCTGGGATTTTATTATGAGGCTGCAAGTCAACAAGAGAACTTGTCAGGTGGGATAAAATTTAAAGTGATCTGGGTTGATTGTTTAATGGTAATGTCAATGCTTAAAACGTCCGATTAGTTGAATTTTTTGTGCATGGATCAAGAACTTTGCATGTGTATTTCTCCTGCAACTTGTGAGACAACTTTTGCATAATTTATATGTTTCAACTTCTATGGAAAAATGTGAACAACGAGATTATCACAATTTTCGCGTAATCATTTTATAATTTTGATTAAAATATTATGAGAAAATATCAAATTTGTAAGGAATTATTTTATGTAATAATAGTTATATTTAGACACAATTAGAATCAAATTTTCGACAAATAACTGTTTTTGGGAGAGAGATTTATGAATTTCATGGCATTGTATTGCATGCTTTGGTCATATATAATTATAATTATAAGACGCATGAATTAGTAAGATTGTCACACAGACAGCAGCCTTCTGCTTCTGATCATCAAGACTCCATCTAGTGTACGTTGTGCTTCTCGATCTGCAGGCGGCAGGCTGCAGGTGAAAATTAATTCCCAAAGCTTTTCATCTAGATGTTGCATTATTTAACTTTGAATGTAAATCTACGGTTCATTTGATTCTCTGAATGTAAACATCGCATGTAGACAAAATTTCATTTTTATTTAATTTCCGTTGACTTTGATCTTATTTATTATGGTATATGGTTAAATTTTTTTTTTTTTTTTTTTACAGGAAATTCATCTTTATTTATTCAAAATCTAATCGAGATACCAACATACTTAGCGAGAAGGTTAAACAACCAGTCTAACTCAAGATATGACCAGACATGGTACTCACTCTTACTTTTCACATGATTAGCCACAACATGAACTACCATGTTACAAGACCTAATAACTTAACCAAACACTGTGAATCCGTTTCCACCACCACCTTGTTCTGTCCCGCTGCCAAGCAGAACTTCAGCCTCTCAAAAACAGCCAAAGCTTCGATTTGGAGAGCAGAAGAACAACGCTGCAGCCCTGCTCCACCTGCATCTTCGAAACACCCAAGCCAGGACCTCAAAACCCAGCCGAATGCTCCCCTTTGCGTTACTCCAGACCAAGCCCCATCACAATTCAACTTGAGGATGCCCAGTGTCGGCCGCTGCCAAATTCCAAGATGCGGCTTAGGACCCCCCTCCACCATATGCACCTAACCAACAGAGGCCACAACCTCCTTTGCTGCTGCAATAGCTCAATAACAGTCCTTGGCTACTGCACATCGTCTTGGAAACATTTCGCATTCCTAGCTTTCCATATCCTCCAAACCCCAAAAGCAATGAGCCGAAAAACAGCATTCCCATCATCCACCTGCCTGAACAACTCTTCTAGTGCATGTCAGCAGTCACGAAAAGACAAGCCCCTAAACTTTAAAGTGTCCATTTTCAATGGCCCTCCAAACCAGAACACCGTTGCAAACTTACAGGTAAAAAATAAGTGGGCTACAAATTCTTCCTCCTCCTCCCCACACATAGGGCAGAGATTTTCAACATTGAATCGACGTTTGGCAAGGTTGTGACGGACTGGAAAATACTCATGACAACAACACCAAATAAAGTGCCTTATTTTTTGTGGTACATCCAACCCCCAGATGTTTTTCCAGATCTTTTCATTAACACCACCCGCTCTAGACTCTCCCCTCCCCCTTGCCGATAACTCACCATTTCTGCTGATTTCCATCGCCAACAAGTAACAAGAGTGCACATTATATGTACCAGATTTCGAAAAATGCCAAATCAATCTATCCTAGCATCCAAGCTTGCTTAGAGGAATAGAAAGGATGACACTTGCCTCCTCCAAAATGAATAAACTCTCCACTAAAGTTGTTATCATTTCGAACTTTAGTATTTAGATTTCTATTTATTATTGATTTTTTTTCTTCAGGAAATAATAATTTATTAAATGTGAATTGAAACATTAACATCCTCAACTAGAAATTTAAACAACTAATCTGGCTCAAAATCCCTCCAAATTTGGCAACCTTCTACACGAATCACAAATGCAGCCACATAGTTTATAAGAAGTTTATAAGAAATATCATTCAAAAAATATCATTCAAAAAATTAACACTACAAGTTTATAAGAAGCATTTCCCAGGAAAAGCAAGAAACCTAGTTTACACCCCCAAATAAACTCATAAAACAAAAGCACTTGGCTTAACCTCAATCAAAACACAACATTGATCCAAAACATAAATTTAAGCTCATAACAGAGCCTAAACTAACTTTGTTACAAGCTCTGGGTACATACTTAATGACTACAAATTGAAACTGGCTTTTAAAGGCATGAATATCATGCAGCAAGCCCTCGATAGAAATATCAAGACCTCAAATTTGATACTTCAAATTTAAAATCTAAAATGAAACGCTCAAAAAATATTATTATATCCTAAATAATCAACCAGTAAATAAGTAGAATCAAATTTGAAAGATAAGGGCAAAAGAGAGTTAAAAAGAGTACATCATATAAGGATCATTTCCACAATAAATCAAATAAATTGGACGTTTGCCTCAATTAATTAACGATTCACCATAAAAATTTTACTAAAATCATTGACTGTTTTGATACATACACAGATAATATCTACCAAACATCTCTATTTCCGTTGATTTTTGTAGAGACGATTTTTACATGGTGTCTAAGTATTCAACAGTTTCGATCATCACACTTACATTGAAAAAATTGCATAGTAAATAATGGAGAAACGAGTATAACCACCTTATAATAGATGCAAGTATTTTCATATAATTCATTATAAAAAAAATTAATTAGGAATGATGGAAATATATATATATATATATACAGCATGCGCGCTTTCTTGACTACAAATATACATATAGTTAAAGAGTAGTGATTTTCATGTTCTCAGTGTGTGGTGATTTTCATGCTCTCAGTGTGTGAAACCATTACGTACATACCCTACTTATTTACATTGTTATAGATTGTGACTATGAATCACATGTTGAAAGCAAAACTGATGATTAATATGTAATCAATGATTATTCATATTCACAATTTCACCACGAAAATCAACCTATATGCATCCACATGCGTAGCACATGGAGATTGATGATGGCATGATTAGTAAATATGAACATAACAGAAGGTACAGTAGTTTAATTAGCAGCCAATGTAAGTATTCGATGACGATCAGCTTTGATGATTATCGTTGACATTAGTTTAATCTAAGCATGCTTGCACACGCCGAATCTAATTGTATTCTGTGTAGGGCCTCGGCCCATATATGACCAAGTGGGTTCAAAGGAACGCAGCCGAAAGTAACCAAACTCTTCAATCATTAACAATTCATCAAAAATAAACAAACATATTAACAAAGGTATTAAGACTTGCTAATTATGATAAAGAGAGGTAGTTAACTAGCAAGCTACATTAACAGTTTGGAAGAAGAATCTTATCGGAGGTCCTGCGTCGGTGCGTGATACCAATCCAGAATTCCAGATGTGTTTAATTACTGTTAAAAGGACAAAGGTTAATTAAAAATGTCACACATAGCGGAAAGCAAATTAAAGGGCTTAGAATCATAATCTTCTGAGGATTAATTTGGACACAATTACTTTCACAATTTTAGTTCTTTTGGAAAGGAAGATAGAGAGATTAGAGAGGAATTTTTGACTGTTTGATGAGTCAAAAAGGATGGGAATTCATTGGGAAGGGGAAGCATGAACATATATGGGAATGACTACTGTAGGAGAAAGCAAGAAGGAAGGAACATATTCTTATGGGGCTGGTTGTCCTTATAATTAAGGGCATGACCGTCACAAAAAGGTATTGGTTTTTTAGTCCAAATGCTCCTGGAACCGTGCAATAAATCTCGTTTAACCTTACTAATCATGAATAGTCTCACTTTGTCCAAGGAACTCACGTTAATCAATATACTGAATTGTTTCACTTTGCCCTAAATCCGTCAACTCTAATTGTGATATGTTGAATTTAGGGCACAATGAGAGAATTCATCACGATTTTTGGGGTTAAGTAAGATTCACCCACCCCCTTAAAAAGTTCTCCAAAATTTCAATTTTACCCATCATGTTTGAAACCACCCTCCACTTCTATCTCCAAAAAGAAAAACAAACCCCAATAGTACTCCTAAGTCCCAACCCACTCTCGATCAACCCGGGTATGCACCTCTGTCAACTTTCCTTTCAGTAGCCACCCTTCGTCTCTTCAATTCTCACTATCTCTCTCTTTAACTCATTATTAAACCCATATCTCGCATTCAAATAATCAACAATCTCCGGCGTCAGAAACAACTTATCCACATGCAAAATATCAAACAAATTCAACGTCCTCGAAGTCAACATCTTCAAGTTCCTCATATTTCGACTCGAAAGCCTCACATTGTCTGCCACTTCCCTCATCAGAAAAGGTGGTCTTCTCATTCAGGTCAAAACCCCACCTCTTCATCGCCACAATGAAATCTTTAGTCTTTGGCTTCTTGAACTCGTCGTTGAAATCCGCCACGACGATTGTGTTCTTAGCCATGATCGCCATCGCCGATGATATCGCGAGTCTCTTCTCCTTGCGATTAATTCTGACAATCTAATCTCGAGGTTTGGGTCCATAGACGACTCCTTCTCCATAACAGAGTGGAGTTCGGGTCGACCCTTGGCGAGCTCAATCGTTTCTACTGCGTGTAGGGTTTTCGGGCTCCTCCTCGGACCTCTGCATATGTAAGGGTTGATGTTTTACCTTGGCGCTTGTTTTGGAGGTCTTGGATGATTGTGCGGTGGAGAACGGCACGTGCTCTGTCGGGGAGTGTAGACCTGAGGTCAAGTAAAGTCACAGTAAAGTCACCTCAAGTAAAGTCTCCCCTACTTTTTGTGAGGATATGGGCTTAGTTTTGCAGTAAAGAAAGAGATAGTAAGATTGGAAGAGACGAGGGTGGCTACTGAAAGGAAAGTGGACGAATCAGGTGGATAGCCGGGTTAATCGAGAGTTGATTGCGACTTAGTACTATTGGTGTTTGTTTGTTTTTGGAGATAAAAGTGGGGGTGGCTTCAACCATGATGGATAAAGTTGGAATTTTGGATAACTTTTTTAAAGGGTGGGTGGATCTCACTTAACCCCAAGAACCGTGATGAATTGACTCATTTTGTCCCAATTTTAATAAAACACAGGTAGAGTTGACGGATTTGGAGCAAACTGAGACAGTTTAGTGTACGGAATGTGAATTCCTAGAGCAAAGTGAGATAATTCATGGTTCATAGGGTTAAACGATACTTATTGCATGATTCCAAGGGCATTTGACGAAAACCAAGACATTTGAGAAATTGAGATGGAGAACAAAACCATGAAATTTGAAATCTGACCGTACATCATGTTGATCATATATAGCATAGATGCTTTGTACGGTTGAAGATTGAAATTGGATATAACAAACAAAACTTTGGACATGTTTTCAAGACGGGACTTCGTGCCTTTTGTAGTGCTTGATTTTTACTACACGACTTATTGATTGATGATTTTGTTTCTTGTGCATCCAAGTGAAGAAATTTTTAAGGTGTCTATTAAGTGCGGCTTTCATTACGTTTGCTCTAAAATCAGACCATTCATAGTTCCATTGTAGTGCTGTATTGAATACCACTCTAAATGGGACCATTCATAGTTTCACCATAGTACCCCGTTGAATATCGTATACAACAGTATACAATGATTCCATGCAATTTTTGCGAAACAACAATATGCATTCATTGATAAAATTGGGGTTAATTCACACGTGGAGAGTGAAATTTATTCAATTCCTTTCATGAACATTCAATTGTTTAGTTCGCTCTCTGCTATATTTCTCCTATTTTAATTCCTTCATAAATCAAATTGGAATTCTCTCGTTCTCTTGTTTCCTCTACTTTTTTTCTCTTCATTTTGAAACCAAAATTTTAGTCCATGTACAAAGCAATATCTACTCTTACTCTTCATCTTTGAGCGCGATTAAGATTACTTTGCCTCGATCGTTGTTTTGAGATGTGTTAACCATGGTGATTTCTTATATTGAGTGGGTATTTAATTAAGGGAAAATTGTTGTTACCGTCCCTGAACTTTACATTAATTTTCACTATCGTCCCTAAACTTCATTATTAGTAGCAGATGTCCTTGAACTATGCCTAAATATGCATTGACAGTCATTCCGTTACAATTCTTAACCATTTATGTTAAAATAAGGGTAAAATTGTATTTTCAAGTGTGTTTATAAAGGTAAAATAAGGATAAACTTTGGGTTTCATTTTTGTTGAATGAAGGGAATTATATAAACACACTTGAAAAGACAATTATACCCTTATTTTTAACAAAAATAGTTAAGAATTTTAATTGAAGGATTGTCAATGCACATTTGGGCATAATTCAGGAACGACTGCTATTAATAATGAAGTTCAAGAACGATAATTAAGATTAATATAAAATTCAGGTACGGTAACAACAATTTTCCCTTTTAACATATATTTGAGAAAGGTTAAAATGGTGATTTGCAAAAATAAAAAAAAGGAGAGTGGTACGATATGTTCAACAGGGCATATCTGTTGATCTATGAATGGTCCTGTCTTAGAGCGAAATTCAACTAGAGTGAATCCATGAATGGTCCGATTTTAAAACGGACGTAAGGAGAGGTGCACCTAAAACGGCCTCGTCTATAAATTATCAAACAAAATTCTTTGGCAGTAAAGTTGACTAGTTTTCTACTCTTTTTTTAAAAAAATAACGAGCGATACAGATGGAGATTTAATTAAATACGAAACTTCGAGTATAGGTATGGCTTGGCAATAATCCAACCAAGGTAGCCGATATAAAACCATAATAATTACTGATAGGTTTTGGCTTGGTTTGATTTTGACTATAGTTAAAAGTTATATGACCTAAATTGAACCGCACCTTAATGGTAATCATTTGTTGACATGTTGAACATTAAATTGAGTTGATGTATTGCAAAACTAACGTAGAAGAGGTTACAGAACTAAAGGCATGCATTTGGTATAAATAAAGAGCATGGAACAAGAACTGAGGAAAATAGAGAAGCACAGTGGCATGGCAGCTGCATAGAGTAGAGAGCAAGCAATGTAGATAAAGCTAGAGGATACTAATTATAGTTACAGGAATTATCTTTGCAAAATTTGGTTTCTTGCTTGACATGGCCAAAAATGGAATAAGCAAGCAACAAATTCAACCTGGCAAGTACACATGATATGTGAAACAGCGTCTTCCACTAAAAAACACAAAGATCTGACCTTAAACACCTGCTTGAGCGTTGCTGGTTTGTTGCTGCAGCTCTGCATCGGCATTCCTCATTAATGTGTCCCAGCCACTCCCGGGGCTAGTGTCGAAGTAATCATATGGTACTGCTGTCTTCAGACCTGGCCTAACAGCACACTGGCTCTCCACAATTCTGAACTCCACATCGTCCACTTGTTCACTATCACTCTGATCCAATTCCTCCCAAGTGAACATCAGAGGGAGTGTAAATGCACCCCAAGGGTTGAAATCCACAATCTTAACCCGGTCATCCTTTGTCACATAGACATCAAAGGTGTAGTTTTCTGATTCAAATCTTGACATCAAATTATCCAAGAAAAAATCTTCGATCAACGCGAGAAGATTGTCTTTCTGTTCAATCAGAGCAGGATAAAAAGTAGTGACCTCCCGTTGGGAAATTCCAACTAAATTGTGGTTTCGTACAAAACAACGGAACTCCATCTCAGGCTTAAGGGACTGGTACCATTTACGAAGTGCAAGGAAGAAACTCCTAGGCCTTGATGAGGTTTTATCGGTGCACGAATCATATGCATGACATAAATCATGGACCAAGGAGTCGGATGATCTTAGTAAGAGGACAATCTCACTGAATGAAGAGCACTTGAGACTACCAGTTGTGCTGATCCACGCAGAGTCTTTCGGTGCACTCCAATTTAGCTTAGAGAACACAGAACCTCCAAGGGACTCAATTGATTCCTTTATCTCCAATTCGAGTTCAGGGAAAGAAGGCGGCAATGAAGGCTGCTCTGACTCATCATCTGATCCTTCTGATACTTGATAGTCATCTTCCTCCTCTGGATTGTGAATTCTATTGGGAAAGGCATCTTCATTTGAGATTGAAACAGGCAGTACGAAGGGGCCCGAATCATCAAGAAGGTATTGAACAAAGGATTCTGGAAGTTCATGAATCCGGGTTTTGAGAGACACTGATTTAAATTTAGGGTACCATTCTTGTATCTGGCATCTATTCACCTCTTCTTCCTTCATTTTGCTTCTCACTTGTTATACCAAAGACTTCTTTTTAATGCTGCTTATTTTGAGCTATCTGGTATAAACAACCAAAGGGTATGGTTACTATAAACCATCACAAATTTTGTCCATCGCACAATATATATATATATATATATATATATATATATATATTCGGAAGATGAAGAAAGAAAAGGGCTTCATGATGCACCATGTTCAAGCTTGATCTTCTCCCAAAAAAAAAATTTTTAAATTAATTAATTCTGTCCTAATACTATAATACTTCAGGCATCAAATCCTAAAATCATTAGGTCTAATAACAACAAGAAAAAATATACTCCTACTCTCACACCGAGCTAAAACCCTTATTGATAAGGAAAACAACCTAAAAAGGTTAACCAAATTAAGAAAGTAAAATAATTCTTTCCTAATTGATACTATACTTTCAACCAATCAATGACGGTGCCCAGGTCAATATGAAAAAGACATATCTCCTTCCTTTCTTTGCTGCACAATTCATATTGAGACCACTTGAAACTCAACACAAGGTTTACAAAAGGAAAATAGAACTAAACTTTTCATTAAAAACAAAAATTTAGCTCTAAAAGCCACCCTTAGGAAAATAAGAAAATACATGCTTGATATGATTTTGAAGTTATCTAGGTAAGTAACACCATCTAGTTTATTAATCTGATTTTACTTTAGATGCAGCAGATTACATTATGCGGACATTATTTACGTCTATTTGGACAAGTTAATGCTTAATTTGTTAGTGAGTCTGTGAACAGATGAGCATTTATATAGGCATTGTATAAATTTCTGGGTTGAGTTCATTGAAATGCACATCAAATCAAAGCCACCCTTTTTAAACCGTAACAAGGTAATCTTTGATTAACGAAAGAAAGATGGAGAAACCAAAACCATATGGCATCAAAGAATTTTTCAGACTAGGAATGAGCGAACAAAACCGCACAGATGCGAATACTCATCGGATAGTTCAAAATTAAGCTTTGAACTTACTCGCATGAGGCTCAAAACACACAACACTGACCTAATTCACATGAGACTCGAGGCCAAGACCAACGTTACCTGGTTCGGTCAAATCAGGTCCGAACCGCGTTCTGGAACACCCGACCCCAAACGGGGTACGTTTTCGATCCAGATCGCCAAACTGAACGACCCGGAAATCCTTTCAGCGGTTCTGCCTAATTCCATACCCCAACTAACAAATTCAAAATTGATACTGCAATCAAAATCCTAAATTCCTACTGCAATCAATAATCCTATATTCCTAATTGAAAATTGAAAACGTTGACTTGGTTACCTGTGCGAAGAGATGTGGAGTTCATGGAGCAGGTAGTCAGTCGTCTCCTCCGTCAGTCCGTTCCCGAAGATAAAGAACCCACAAGGCATCGCACGGTGAAATGGCAGCCGCAATCGACGGTGCCGATGAAGTCGATCGACTCGATCTCACTCAATTTTGTCAAACTGTCAAAGGCTGCCGCTGGGCGTGGGACGGTCAGACGGTTGGTGTCTCTTGAGACGAATTCGCGGCTTCGTCTATCTTTAATTAACTCACCCTAATTGATAATTTGATATTGCTAATTTAAAAGTAATTAAATTGTTATTATTTTTATTATAATTAAATTGTTTGTTATTTTGTTATGGATTTGATTTGGCAATTTGTTATTTTTTTAATGGAATTTGTTTGGTATTAAGTTTACCTTATTAATAAATTACCTTATTTACATAAATAAGTGAAGTAAATTATCTTATATTAAGTTTATATTACATTAATCCAAGTGTCCGCAAATACGAACAAAAATAAATAAAAAAAATGAATTGCGACCCAAAACTCCGTGCCGATTATGTATACCCCCAACTAACCGGGATCCCCCTAGCCTATCGTACCCCATACCTGATCTCGTTCCTCGTACCGAACCAACCCGCGAACCAGGTAACATTGGCCAAGATTGAAAACACTATTCTGATTAATTGAACTAACTCACACGAGACTGGACAAAAATGTTAGAAGCACTATTCGAACCGACTAACTTAATTATAAATTTTCTCATGGTGTAGAGACAAATATATAGCCTGGACAAAACTGTTAAAGTTGTTAGGATCTCCTAGCTGATAGGGTCAGGGGTTTCCTTGTTTTTAGGATTGTAGTGGTTTGAAGTCATACATAATAATCCCTACTCTTAAGGGACAAGTTATTTTCTGTTTGGACTTAGTCATGCACCACGATTCTAGGGATGTAAAGTCGTGGGTTGTTATATTCCCTTTATATTTTGATGTAAGGCTATTTAATAGCCATGTTGGTTCTTTAATAAAATAAGTTGTTTTCCCTGGATCTGAGAGTTATCGTGCTTTTGTTTCTACAAAGTTCTTTGTCGTTGTACTTGGTTCTAACATATGGTATCAGAGCTCTGCCACAGGGCCTGACCAACAGCTTGTACCACAGACATCATCGTGAAGGAACAACATGACAAGCGAGAGCAGCTTTGTGCAGCCTGCTATCCCACGGTTCGATGGACACTACGATCACTAGAGCATGCTTATGGAGAATTTTATGCATTCAAAGGAGTATTGGAGTTTGGTGGAAACTAGGATCTCTGCAGCAGCGGAAGATACGGATCTCACTGAGGGACAGAAGAAGGTGGTTGAGGATCAAAAGTTGAAGGACCTGAAGGCTAAGAACTATCTGTTCCAAGCCATTGATCGATCCATTTTGGAAACGATATTGAAAAAGGACACAACAAAGGATATATGAGACTCTTTGAAGCAGAAGTACCAAGGGACAGCACGAGTTAAGCGTGCTCAACTCCAAGCTCTTCGCAAGGAGTTTGAAGTGTTGCACATGAAAACTGGGGAATCGGTGAATGACTACTTTAGAAGAACTCTCATCACAGCCAATAAGACGAGAATTCACGGCGAAAGGATGGAGGATGTGGTGTGATCATCGAGAAGATCTTGAGATCCATGACTCCAAAGTACGCTATGTTGTATGCTCGATCGAGGAATCAAATGATTTGGATACTTTATCCATAAATAAGCTTCAAAGCAGTCTTTTGGTGCATGAACAACGGATCAGCCGTCACATTGCGGATGAACAAGCCCTTCAGATCACTCACGGACCTCAACTAGGAGGAAGAGGTGGTGGTAGAGGTTCTTACCAAGGAAGAGGAAGGGGTAGGTTTGATAAATCTACCCTAGATTGTTATAACTGTCATGAGTTAGGTAATTTTCAGTGGGAATGTCCCAAAAGAGCAAGAGATACAAAGGTCAACTTTTTGAGACCAGTGAAAAGATGCTTTTAATGGCGTATGTGGATGGCAACGAGGCTGGAAGAGATCACTTGTAGTTTCTTGACTCTGGGTGTAGTAATCACATGTGTGGGAAAAAAGAGTTATTCTCACAATTTGATAACAATTTCAGAGAAATGTGAAGATGGACAATGATATGAGTCTTACTATGCAAGGAAAAGGCAACATTTGAATGGAGATAAATGGGATCATACAGGTGATTACTGAAGTTTTCTTAGTGCCGGACTTGAAGAACAATTTACTAAGCATTGGTCAATTGCAATAGAAGGGTCTTGCAGTGCTCATGCAACACATAAAGTGCAAGATCTATCATCCTGAAAAATGTTTAATCATGGAAACCGAAATGGCATGCAACAGAATGTTCGATGTGCTTGGTCGCTGTCCACCAAAAGAGGAAAGCTGCTTCTCCTCTATGACCACAGATCAAACTCAACTCTAGCATTGCCGTTATGGTCATCTCAGTTGGAATGGTCTCAAGGTGATCCAACAAAAGAATATGGTGCATGAACTGCCTCAATTGAAGGCTCCTTTGAAGATCTGCGAAGACTGCTTGATAGGAAAACAACATCGCGATCCTTTTCCAAAGGAAAGCATATGGAGGGCATCTAGAGTTCTTCAGTTAGTGCATGCAGACATATGTGGGCCAATAAACCCAATCTCGAACAGCAAAAAAAGGTATCTCATTACCTTTATTGATGACTTTAGTAGAAAAACTTGGGTTTATTTCTTGGTTGAAAAATCAGAAGCGTTTGCTACCTTTAAATCCTACAAAGCTAGGGTTGAGAAAGAAACTGGTGCATTCATAAGGAGTATTCGAACTGATCGTGGGGGAGAGTTTACATCACAAGAGTTCACTCACTTTTGTGATGAGAATGGCATTCAAAGGCAACTAACAACTGCATACACACCCCAACAGAACGGGGTCATAGAGAGAAAGAATCGCACTATCATGAATATAGTGCGCAACATGTTGTCAGAGAAGCAAATCCCAAAGAATTTTTGGCCTGAAGTAGTGAATTGGAAAGTGCATGTCTTGAACAGAAGCCCGACACTTACCGTGAGAAGCAAGACACCAAAAGAAGCCTGGAGTGGGTTCAAGCCTTTAGTAAGTCACTTTAGGGTTTTTGGATGCATTTCCCATGTTCATGTACCTGATAGCAAGAAAGTGAAGCTCGATGCCAAAAGTCTGAAATGCATATTACTTGGGGTAAGTGAAGAATCCAAAGCTTACAGATTATTTGATCCTATCTCTCAAAAATTAATTGTGAGCTGAGATGTGGTTTTTGAAGAAGACCAAAGGTAGAACTAGGATGATAGTCACAAAGAAACTATTTTGGCAGATTTGGAATGGGAAGAAGATGAAGATGCAGGTACAAATGAAAGCCTTGGGGAGGAAACTAAAGCAAATATCACTCCTGAAGATGAACTTGAAAACATAAGGTCCATGCAAAATGACTCACTCGAAGGGGGAGAGTCTTCAAGTGATGGCAGTCCTCTTCATGAAGGACGAGTTCGAAGACCACCAGGCTGGATGCAAGATTATGTATGTGAGCAGGGCCTCTCCGATGAAGAAAATGTCGATATGGCTTATCTAGCCTTATTATCTAACAGTGATCCCTTGACATACGAAGATGCAGTGAAGAGTAGCAAATGGAGACAGGCCATGGACGCTGAAATCGAAGCTATTGTGAAGAATGATATATGGGAACTCACCGAGTTGCCATTTGGAGTGAAGACAATTGGAGTAAAATGGGTTTTTAAAACGAAACCCAATGAAAATGGGGAAGTGGACAAATACAAGGCTCAACTCGTTGCGAAATGGTACAGTCAACAATATGAAGTGGATTATGCAGAGGTGTTTGCACCAATAGCTCATTTGAATACCATTCGAGTAGTCATCTCACTTGCTACCCAGAAAAGCTGGATGATCTACCAACTAGATGTCAAATCTGCGTTTCTGCATGGAGAGATAGATGAAGAAGTGTTCGTGGATCAACCACCAGGTTATGAACAAAATGGCTAGAAATATAAGGTATATCGACCGAAGAAGACTTTGTATGGACTCAAACAAGCTCCCTGAGCTTGGTACAGTTGAATAGAGACCTATTTTGTTCAAGAAGGCTTTGAGAAGTGCCCTTATGAGCACACTTTGTTCTTAAAAACGGCATATGGAGGTAAATTATTGAGTGTGTGCCTTTATGTTGATGATCTTATATTCAATGGTAATGATGAGATTATGTTTGAACACTTTAAGAAATCCATGATGGTTGAATTTGACATGACTGATCTTGGTAAGATGAGGTATTTTCTTGGGATTGAAGTTTTGCAAAGGATGGCTGGTATATTCATTAGTCAACAGAAGTATGCTCAGGAGGTTTTGAAGAGATTCAATATGGACCAGTGCAATCCAGTGCACAATCCAATGGTTCCTGGCTTTAAACTTACCAGGGATGAAAATGGAGTAAAGATCGATGGGACATTTTACAAACATATCGTGGGAAGCCTTATGTACTTGACTGCCACTCGTCCCAATTTGATGTTTGTAGTAAGTTTAATTAGCAGATACATGGAACGACCCACTGAGACTCATTTGCAAGCAGCGAAAAGAGTGTTAAGGTATGTGAAGGGTACAGTCAGTTTTGGATTGTTCTACAAGAAGGGAGGAACTGAGGAACTTGTTGGCTACACAGATCGCGACTACGCTAGTGATCAAGACGATAGGAAGAGCACCTCTGGTTATGTTTTTATTCTGAGTTCAAGTGCAGTGTCTTGGTCTTCAAAGAAACAATCAGTAGTCATCTTTCAACTACTGAAGTCGAGTTCATCGCTGCTGCATCTAGTGCTTGCCAAGTTGTGTGGCTAAGGAGGATCTTAGAGCAGCTTAATCATGGTCAATACAAACCAACGGTGGTTCACTGCGATAACATCTCAGCCATCAAACTGTCAAAGAATCCAGCCATGCATGGTCGTAGCAAACATATTGATGTGCGTTTTCATTTTCTTCGAAATCTCATCAAGGATGAAGTTGTTGAATTGGTGCAGTGTTCTACTCAAGAGCAAATTGCAAATATTTTGACAAAGCCACTAAAGCTCAAGGTGTTCATAAAGATGCATGGCCTTCTGGGTGTCTGCGAATATCCAGGGATAAACTGAATGTTGATAGCATTCCGTTTAGGGGAGGATGTTAAAGTTGTTAGGATCTCCTAGCTGACAGGGTCAGGGGTTTCCTTGTTTTTAGGATTGTAGTGGTTTGAAGTCATGCATAATAATCCCTGCTCTTAAGGGACAAGTTATTTTCTGTTTGGACTTAGTCATGCACCACGATTCTAGGGCTGTAAAGTCGTGGGTTGTTATTTCCCTTTCTGTTTTGATGTCAGACTATTTAATTGCCATGTTGGTTCTTTAATAAAAATAAGTTGTTCTCCCTGCATATGAGAGTTATCGTATTTTTGTTTCTACAAAGTTCTTTGTCGTTGTACTTGGTTCTAACAAAAACCCCATTTCCAATTTCACATCCAAAAAGTAAAAAACTTTGCTCAATTAAATTCAACCAATAAACATGCTAACTAAATCAAATCCAAATAAATAAACAGACCTTAATGAGTATTCATCAAAAGGAAGTTTGGTCAAGCACCAAGCGAGCCCAATTTCTTTCGCCAGTCAGTTGATTCATGCATGAAATTAGTTCCAATTAACAGGGGCGGATCTATTAAGGGGCCGGCAAAGCTGGTCAATTAAAGCTTCCACCCAACTCCTGAAATAGTGAAATCCTCCATTAATATTTAAAGCTTTCATCTTGACCCCTAAATTAAAAGTTCTAACATGTTTTGTTACCCTCTAACGCCTAAGTTCTTGTCTAATTAGTAAATTCCCTTACCTTTGTGGTTGTGTCCCCTCTAATTCCCCCTTGCGTTTGCGGCTGGGTTTGAGAGTTCTCCTCGCCCACTGCGTTTGAGGTGAGGCAGTCTCACGAAGGAGACGACATTTAGAGTTTCCTTTTTTAATGTTTTTATATAAAATCCTCCACTTCCACTTCACTACCTAATTAGGGTACAAACTATTCTTACATAAAATCCAATATGCAGGAAATTCTAAATCAACGCACAAAAAATAAATAAAAATTCAGCGTCTTTTAATCAGATTTGAGTTCAGTGGCCTAAACGGCAGACACAGATTTCTTTCAGGTCGTAAAGTAGTGGAAAATATTACTCAAACTATTCAAATTTCGAACATTTTCTCGGTACCCAAACAGAGGATTGATGTGAAAGTAAAATGACTGAGAATAAGCATACAGAGTACCTGAATTGAGTTCAGATGCTGAAACCTCGAGTACTTGGGAGCTTAACGAAGTCGTCGAGTAACGTGAAAGTACTGTGAACGCTTTGGTATTTTGGGGCGTAGTTTCTAGCTTTTGTGCGTAGGTTTTGTGTTGACTAGGAGCTTGCGCTTGCTTGGAACTTTGGATTGAACTTGACCATTGGGCCTGCCTTGCCGTTTTCAATTTTGGGCCACTATTAGTGATTTGAAGTATTTTTTTTTTGCTTATTACTTTATATGCACAAAAAACAAGTCAGCGAGTTTTAAAATGCACAAAAAATTAAAATTTGCCTCAGTTTGCAACAAGAACAGACATTATGTTACCTCCGTTGCACCATCCGTCAGTCTCTGCTACTAACGCCATTAAAAGTGCTGATGTGACAGTAATATTACAAATTTGTAGGGACAATTAAGATATTTGTTATATTTTATTAAATTATATATTAAAATTCTATTTTAAAAACTAAAACTAGTTTTATTACCCAATCTTCCCCAACCCACCCACCCGATCCTCATCTCCCTCTCTCCCTCTACTAGACCTCCCTCATCGCTCACCCACCCACCACCGAGGTGATTGGGGAAGGTTTCATATAATGCAAAGGAAGCTAACTCATCCACCACTGCCAAAACTGTCGATTCCACCACCTCCCCCAATCACCTCAGTGGTGGGTGGGTGGGCGATGAGGGAGGTCCAGTAGAGGGAGAGAGGGAGATGTGGATCGGGTGGGTGGGTTGGGGAAAATTGGGTAGTAAAATTAGTTTTAATTTTAAAAAAAAAGATTTTTAATATATAATTTAATAAAATATAGCAAATGTCTTAATTGCCCTTACAAATTTTATAATATTACTGCCACATCAGCACTTTTAACGGCGTTAGTAACAGAGACTAACGGATGGTACAACGGAGGTAACATAATGCTTGTTCTGGGTGCAAACTGAGGCAAATTTCAGTTTTATGTGCATTTTAAGACTCGCTGGCTTGTTCTGGGTGCATATCAAGTAATAAGCCTTTTTTTTATTGTCTTTAATATGTATTAGGCTTTTTAGTCGAAATGCACATAAAACTGCAACTTTAATCTTACTTTGCACCCAAAACGTTCATTTGTCTCACTTTCCACCCAAAACCCACCATCCATACAAATATTTGCACCAATTTTGTTCACTCCATCCAATATTTTTCAATATCTTGGGCAATTTTATCATCTCAAGCCACGAAGTTATGAACGGAGCACTAAATACATATGTAGTTGCAAATTGGGATGGCATGAACAAATTTGAAACCATTTATAACCCATCAAAATTTGTTCATGTTCATTCCAATTTGCCGCGTCATGTGTATTTAGTGCCCCATTCATAATCTCGTGGCGTGAGATGACAAAATTGCCCCTGATATTTACGAATATTGGATGGAGTTAACAGAATTGGTGCAAATTTTTGTATGGAGGGTGGGTTTTGGGTGGTAAGTGAGACAAATGAGCATTTTTGGTGTAAAGTGAGATTAAAGTTGCAGTTTTTAGTGCATTTCAACTAAAAAGCCTATGTATTATAATTCCGACTCAGATACTAATTGTAGATCTACTCATTGTATAATTGTAAGTCTCGAATTTGAATTTTTACAAAGAATGAGGTGTAATGGAAAGTGTGGTCGACTCTTATAAAAAATAAAATCGACATTCAATTATATAATCCCCTTTGTAATTTATATATATATATATATATATATAAGAAAAAATTGCTTGGATTTGTGAACTTTTTTACTCATCAACACGAGTATTGAAATAAAAGAGTGTAAAGTTACCCTTTATATTAAAAAATTTGTTCCACTGCGCGAACTTTGGTTTTTCACCAACACCTTGAGTACTGAAATAAAAGAGTATGTAGGTTCCGTTTTATTGGTAAATTTTTTGGTATGTTTAAAATATATTTATTTTTACATTCTAAATGCATATAATTTAATGAGTCATCTAATCCAATTCCAATAATAAAAAGTGTGGAAAGGATTGTGAATTAGATTGAATAAGAGCTGAGAAGTAGTAGCTAAACATGTTTTTTGTTGGTTAAGTAGTTAATCCCATGTTTAATCCTTCTCTCTAGGGACGGTTCCTAAACTCGAATTTTGGATGTGCTAAACTTACATGCTCGATGTAGAAGAAACTCGACGGTACGAGTGAATTTCATTAATAAACATAAAAAGATACACCTAGTCAGGGGGGGACGTAATGAGCTTTACCTCTCAAATGCATCTATATACATAAATAAAAGCATGATAGAAAAAAAAAAAAAAAATACAACAAAAATCATAACTAAACATGCAATGCAAGTACAAATTATCACTTTCTAATTTTAAATTGTACCCTTCGAGTCTTAAGAGCGTCAAAATCCTTCATTATATCTTCGTTATTGATAGTATAAGTAAAGTCTCTTTCAATGTGGAGGTTCATACAATCAGCAAGAAATTCATCACCTATTTTATTTCGAAGTCGATTCTTTATAATTATCATAGATGAAAAAGCTCGTTCTGTTGTTGTTGTTGAAACGGGAAGAGTCAATACCAACCGAATGAGCCTATAAATCAAACAATAGTTATCCGCAAAGTTGTTTCCACCAATGTTTGACATAATTCAGGAAGAGTGGAGATTTTCTTGAAGCAAGACTGACGATGCATATCATTCTCAAAATATCTCAACTCTATTCTCAAAGCCTTCAAATCACTTGGAAGGAAATCAGTAGGATAATACTTCTCATCAAGTTTACATATATCCTCAATATTGAATGACTTGAAGGAATTACGAGGATCCAATGATGTTCTAAGAATAAGAAGTTGTATTCTCAGGAAATCTATCACTCAATTCACCCAACTGATGATCTATTACTTCATTAAAGACATCAACCCGATAATAGTGCTCAACTGTAATAAAATATGTTTGTTGAAAAGAACGGCATGTGCCCATCTTATAACGGGCACTCATATCAGGCATATCAATATCATGTAGTTCACAAAATGATTTCACACTTCCAAATATTTCATCCCAACCATGTTCCCTTAACTGTTGAAGCTGAAGTTTTGTATTTGAAACAAAGTTTAAAGCACTTACAATGTCTTGTGATTTTTTATGACATCATAGTAATATAGTTCCCATTTCCTTCAAAATTGCCTTCCTCACCTTGTTAGCAAAAATATGTAGTATCTCCTTTTGTATATTGTTTGAAATATACTTAGTAAATTGAGGAGCATTTTCTAAGACAACTTTCTCAACTTCTACATTCATTCTTGCATAACTCTTTTATGAGCTTAACAAAATTGCCCCAGTTGGATGAGCCAATGGATTCATCATTACTTCGAAAAGCGAATGATTGGGTTGCTTGATACCTCACACCCTCTATTGAGGTGGTTAGTCGCAACCGATTTTCCATTACTTGTTGGGATGATTGTGCATTGACCACATTTTCAATATGAGAAGAAAAGTCTTTTAAATTACTCCACCTTTGCATAGCAAGATGATATGGTGAATTTAAATTACCTATATGATGTTGAAAAGTACAATATTTTCCCCCAACTCTTTTCCAATTTTGATACCCATCAACAATAAACGTTGGATGTAATTGACTATTGTAAAAAAAGAAGCATGGAAAACAAAATGCCCTATCTTTATCAACAGAATATTCAAGCCAAGGGAAATTATCAAACCATGTACTTTGAAATCGACGAAATTGCTTTCCATCTAGTCTACTTGGGTATCTATCCAAGTTAGGTTTACATGGTCCTAAAAGAACATATGCTCTTCGAACATTATCATGTTCATTAACTGGATATTTAGACATTAGATGACATAATCCCGAATCACGTTCAAGATAATTGATATCAAAATCTTGATCATCATTGGCTCTTTGAGACTCAACTCTTTCTACTTGAGGCTCGACAATAGGAGACTTGGGATGAGTTTCATCACAAATTGGAGTAGATAAAGATTCAGAAGGGTTGCTACTTGATGATGAATCATTCTTTTTTATATAATAAGAAAAAAAACTCTTTCACTTTGATTTCTTGGGATTTCGATTGTGATCCGTCATTATGAAAGAAAACCTATTGATGATGATTAAAAATTCATATAAGCATACATATAACACAAATTGTTATAAGAAATCCCACAATGGTAAAAACTAAGAACAAGAAGGCTATGAGTTCATCTACTGGCCAACTAATCAAGGAAACCAATCAAATCAATTTCACCATTGCAACAATATAAAAAAAAACCATCTTTACCCAATTAAATCAAACATTCAATATCAACAATTAGCAAAAAATAAGCATTTATTAGCCTTACTTCCCACAATAGCATGTAACAACCCGGAATTTCAATTATTGGATTTAAGTAAATTATTTATGTAAAATGACGATTTTACCCTTGGTCGGTAAAGGGCATGGAAGTCAAATTTTGTTTCGAGACACTTTTGGTAGTGTTTTGGATACCGTTACGTAGGTCTCGAACTCACGAGTTCGTAGACAGGCGGCACGCGGAAAACGGAGTTCGTGGACGGAAGTTATGGGTCTAGATGTGCAAGGGCATTTTGGTAATTTTGTTTTGGGAGAAGATATTTTAACCCAATCATTGTCTCATCTTCATTTCATTTTCATCTTCATCAGATCATCATCTCATTCTCATCTTTATCTCTGAAACAAACACAAACCACCCGAACCCGTGTGCGAAAACTCACCCAAAACCCACAAAGTCAACTTTTGATTCAAGGCTCCAACTTCCAGTTTTGATCAACTAATCATATTCTACTCCTTCCACGATCACAACCGTACCAACCATCGAAGGAGAGGACCACGGAGGAAGCCGAACCGAGGATAGGAAGTTTCGGACCTTCCGATCCATTTTCCGGCTAGCACATGTACGTGTTTGTGGTTTTGAGATCATATTTGGATTCCTGGGTTCGAGTAGATAGATTTAGACATAAAATTTGTGAAAAATGGTTGAGTTTTGAGGAAGTTAGGAAAGCTTGAAGTTTCGGCCGGAAATGGAGGATTCCGGCGGAAACCAGACGGCGGCGCCGGCAGCCGGTCGTCTTCTCCGGCGAGTCGCCGGTGACCAATCGGATCGAGTAAACCGGTCAGGTCGGGTGATTGGTCGGGTCGAGTTGAACTGGTCGGGTCGAGTTGGACCGGGTCAAGCCGAGTTGGATCGGGTTGGACCGGTCCATGCGCGTGGGTACTGTAGCAGGCGCGTGACCGGCGCGTGAGGGCGCGTGACCGGCGCGTGAGGGCGCGTGTTCCGACCTTCAGTCGGCGTGTGGCGGCGCGTGGGGCCGAGTTTGAGGTCACGGTGGCGCGTGACAAGTAGTTTTTGACCTTTCGGACCTGTTGGCGCAGGTTTTGAGTCGATCGGACGTCGTTTAAGGGTTGTTTCGGACGTTTAAAAGTTGCTGCGTTTTCTAGGCCAGCATAGTTAGACTCCCGGGGTTTAGGGGGTTTATATTTAAGGTTCTTATTATTAGCTGGTAATCCCGATTATTAATTTGGACAGGCGATACTGCTCCAGGAACTTCAGGGGAGCGTACAGTTCGGGATTGAGCTTGCTTGAACAGGTTTGTGAGTGGACTTTTGGTTTATAAACTATAATGCATGCATTAATGTATCTTTGATTTTAATACTGTTATGTATGGGTGCAATGAATTTCTGGATTTTAGAAATGATGCTGGACACATGTTTTCCAATATTTCAGTGAAAGTGTGTTTTGAGAAATGGCCTGGTTTTTGTACTTGATTTTGATATCGTTTTGATGTGGTAACTATTTGAATATGTGATTTGGGGTTTAGACCCATAATTATGATTTATTGATTTTGGCCATAAAAATGATATTGCAAAGAATTTGGCTTAGGCCGAGAAACAAATATTTCAAAGTATGGATTTGATTCATTGGTTCCCGTCCCGATGGTTATTGTTGCTCTGACTGGTGTTGAGGGGCCTTGCTCTGCCGGTTGTTGAGGGTTCGGACCTTGGTGTTGAGGGGCCTTGCTCCGCCAGGTCGCGAAGCTGTCTATGCATAGTACAGATTGTACATATTGTACAGAGAATTGTTGTATAGATTTTAACACATCTCAAGGGATACCCTGGTGTGTTGTTGTGGATATGTCGGGAACAGTGAATTTGAGATATTATGCGTCCAGATGGAATTAAATGAATTTGAGATATTATGTGTCCAGATTGATTTAAATGATTTTAAACTCTTTTGAAGAGTGTTTTCAAACCAAACTTTGGATCACGAGGTATTTTCATTATACAGATTTTATGTGAGTCCAACTAAGTGGTTTTAAAGAGAAATGGAAATATTGGTGATTTACATATGATGTGTTTATATTATAAATTGTTTTATGTTATGCATGCATGATTTTATAAATGGAGGGGAAGAAAGTTATTTTCTCGAAAAGGAATTTATAAATGATTATTTTTGTCCACTCACAACTTTTGTGTTTAAACCCCCTTCAGGCAGTTGAGTAGAGTTGACGCGAACACTGATCTCGAGGCAGAGGCATTAGTACTTCGACTGCGCTGTGTAATTATATTTGAGTAGGATATCTAAATTTTACTCTTGATCCTACTTAGACGCTCTGATATTATATTGTATTTGATTGGTCATTAATTACGGGAATTATTGAGTGCTTGAATCCCTTGTCTGACAAGTGGAAGTATTTATTGTTATTATATTTTGTAAGAATTGAAGGGTATTTTGGGAACCTTTTCTTAGGTTGTCAGACGGGATCAAGGTTCTTCCTGGGTTTCGAGGGGAAATTCGAGACGGGTCCTGACAATTGGTATCAGAGCACTAGGTTAAATTCATGTAGACTGTACACTACGTGTACAATTATTTTGGTATTGATGAGTTATAGTTCTTTTCAGCGTAATGCCTCCGAGACGCGAGTTCCGTCAACAGTCGGAAAATATTGGGGACACACCTGAACCTGCAGTGGACCCTGATATGAGGCAAACACTGGAACAATTGGGCCACACGTTGACTTCTGTACTTCAGAGTAGGGCTGCTACTGAAGGTTCGGACATTGAGAAAGCCCAGAGATTAGGGGCTACAATATTTATTGGCTAGTCTAGCCCAGAGGATGTAGAGAATTGTCTCTGATTGGTTGGGACATGGGTATTAGTACTCCTACTGGGAATATGTTAGTGGCGAATCTCGTGATTCGTAGTTGTCCAGTGTAAGTGGAAGGTCATGCATTAGAGGCAGATTTAATCCCCTTAGATATTTTTTATTTTGATGTGATTCTGGGGATGGATTGGTTGATTATGCATCATGCCTCTATTGATTGTTATGATAAGAGAGTGGATTTCCAGAGTCCAGGTTTACCGGAACTTACATTCAGGGGAGATCGTAGGGTACTACCTTGTGGAGTGATATTAGCTTTAACCGCTGAGAAATTGCTGAGGAAAGGTTGTGAGGGTTATTTGGCTCATGTGTTTGATTCTCGGGATACTCCGATGAGAGTGGAGGATATTCCAGTGGTGAGTGAGTTCTCTGATGTGTTTCCAGATGATCTTTCGGGATTGCCACCTCACCGGGAGATTGAGTTCACCATAGAGCTTTTACCTGGTACTCAACCTATCTCACAGGCACCATATAGAATGGCACCGGCAGAATTGCGAGAATTGAAGACTCAGTTGCAGGATTTGGTGAATATGGGATTAAGATATTTTTCGAAAATTGACATTCGATCCGGGTACCATCAGTTGAGGATCAGAGAAGGGGATGTTGAGAAAACAGCTTTCAGGACTCGTTATGGTCATTATGAGTTCCTGGTGATGCCTTTCGGGTTGACTAATGCCCCATCAGCATTCATGGATTTGATGAACAGGGTGTTTCAAAAGTATTTGGATCGGTTTGTGATTGTGTTCATCGATGACATCTTGGTGTATTCGAGGAGCGCTAAGGCACATGAGAAACACTTAAGGTTGGTGCTGAATATGCTTAGGAAAAAGCATTTGTTTGCCAAGTTCAGTAAATGCCAGTTTTGGTTGACCGAAGTTGGATTCTTAGGTCATGTGATTTCGGCTGAGGGTATCAGCGTAGATCCCCAAAAGGTTGAGGCAGTGGCAAACTGGGAGCAACCGAGGACAGTGACAGAGGTGAGGAGTTTTCTGGGTTTGGCAGGATATTATCGACGGTTTGTAGAAGGATTTTCTATGATAGCAGGGTCGTTGACTCGGTTGACGAGGAAAGGAGTCAAGTTTGACTGGGGAGCTGATTGTGAACAGGGATTTCAGGAGCTGAAGAGGAGGTTGACTTCTGCTCCAGTATTGACCCTTCCTGATGATACTGGGGGATTCCAGGTGTATAGTGATGCCTCATTGTGGGGTATAGGCTGTGTGTTGATGCAGCATGGAAATGTGATAGCGTATGCTTCTAGACAACTTAAACCCCATGAGTTGAATTACCCCACACATGATTTGGAGTTAGCTGCAGTGGTGCATGCATTGAAAATATGGCGACATTATTTGTACGGGGAGACGTGTCGGATCTTCACCGACCATAAGAGTTTAAAGTACTTGTTCACCCAAAAGGACCTGAATCTGAGGCAGAGAAGATGGCTTGAGCTAATAAAGGATTATGATTGTACTATAGAGTACCATCCAGGGAAAGCCAGTGTTGTGGCGGATGCATTGAGCAGGAAATCCATGGGTTCTTTGGCCCATTTGCATACAGTCTACCTACCGTTACTGGTAGAGTTCCGTAGAGCAGGGATAGTACTGGACATGGATAGCCAGGGGGCTTTATTGGCTAGTTTCCATGTGAGGCATGTTCTGATTGATCGGATTATTGAGGCTCAACTCCAGGATCCTACATTGTGCATTATCAAGATGGAGTTGGAGGCTGGAAACAGGCAGGACTATGCGCTTAGGGATGATGGAGCCTTGGTTAGGGATGGCCGATTATGCGTACCGAATGAGCTGGAACTAAAAAGGGAAATTCTTGATGAGGCTCATAGTTCGGCTTACGCTATGCATCCAGGAGGTACCAAGATGTATCATACCCTAAGGAAATACTATTGGTGGACTGGGATGAAAAGGGAAATTGATGAGTTTGTGAGTAGATGCCTGACGTGTCAGCAAGTGAAAGCAGAGAGGCAGAAACCATATGGCGCACTTCAACCATTACCTATTCCGGAATGGAAATGGGATCACATTACGATGGATTTTGTGTATGAACTTCCAAGGACACAGAAGGGACATGATGAGATATGGGTAATTGTTGATAGACTCACGAAGTCTGCACATTTCTTGCCAGTGCGGGAAGATTTTCGGATGAGTCGGTATGCTAAATTGTTCATTGATGAGATCATACGACTACATGGGACTCCAGAGTCAATTGTTTCGGACAGGGATCTTAGATTTACCTCCAGGTTTTGGCGGAGTTTGCAGAAGGCTTTTGGCACTACCTTGCATTTTAGTACAGCTTTTCATCCTCAGACGGATGGTCAGTCTGAGAGGACAATCCAGGTTTTGGAGGATATGATGAGAGCTTGTGTACTATAGTTTAAAGGGAACTGGGATTCACACCTGGCTCTGATGGAATTTGCTTATAATAATAGTTATCAGTCGAGTATTGGGATGTCTCCTTTCGAGGCACTGTATGGGAGGCAGTGCAGGACACCGTTATGCTGGAACGAAGTGGGTGAAAGGAAACTGTTAACACCAGAGTTGGTTGATACGACTGAGGAAAAGATAAGGATCATCAGAGAAAGGTTGAAGACAGCTCAGGATCGCCAGAAAAGCTATGCAGACCGTAGAACCAGAGACCTTGAGTTTGAGGTAGGTGATTGGGTGTTCTTGAAACTATCTCCTTGGAAGGGAGTGGTACGTTTTGGTAGACGAGGAAAACTGAGTCTTCGCTACATTGGTCCGTATGAGATTTTGAAGAGGATAGGACCAGTGGCATATCGTCTTGCTTTACCATCGGAATTATCCAGAGTTCATAATGTTTTTCATGTATCTTTGCTCCGAAAATATCTGTTTGATGAATCTCACGTATTGGGAGAGCAGCCACTTGAGCTGAAGGATGATTTGACCTTTGAGGAGCAACCGGTGCAAATTTTGGATTGCAAAGAAAAGGTATTGCGCAGAAAGAGTATTCCTTTAGTTAAAGTGTTGTGGAGGAATCATAACGTGGAGGAATTCACATGGGAAACCGAGGAACTAATGCGGACGCAGTATCCTTATTTGTTCCAAGGGTAGAGTTGAATTTCGAGGACGAAATTTCTTAAGGGGGGTAGATTGTAACAACCCGGAATTTCAATTACTGGATTTAAGTAAATTATTTATGTAAAATGACGATTTTACCCTTGGTCGGTAAAGGGCATGGAAGTCAAATTTTGTTTCGAGACACTTTTGGTAGTGTTTTGGATATCGTTACGTAGGTCTCGAACTCACGAGTTCGTAGACAGGCGGCACGCGGAAAACGGAGTTCGTGGACGGAAGTTATGGGTCTAGATGTGCAAGGGCATTTTGGTAATTTTGTTTTGGGAGAAGATATTTTAACCCAATCATTGTCTCATCTTCATTTCATTTTCATCTTCATCAGATCATCATCTCATTCTCATCTTTATCTCTGAAACAAACACAAACCACCCGAACCCGTGTGCGAAAACTCACCCAAAACCCACAAAGTCAACTTTTGATTCAAGGCTCCAACTTCCAGTTTTGATCAACTAATCATATTCTACTCCTTCCACGATCACAACCGTACCAACCATCGAAGGAGAGGACCACGGAGGAAGCCGAACCGAGGATAGGAAGTTTCGGACCTTCCGATCGATTTTTCGGCTAGCACAAGTACGTGTTTATGGTTTTGAGATCATATTTGGATTCCTGGGTTCGAGTAGATAGATTTAGACATAAAATTTGTGAAAAATGGTTGAGTTTTGAGGAAGTTAGGAAAGCTTGAAGTTTCGGCCGGAAATGGAGGATTCCGGCGGAAACCAGACGGCGGCGCCGGCAGCCGGTCGTCTTCTCCGGCGAGTCGCCGGTGACCAATCGGATCGAGTAAACCGGTCAGGTCGGGTGATTGGTCGGGTCGAGTTGAACTGGTCGGGTCGAGTTGGACCGGGTCAAGCCGAGTTGGATCGGGTTGGACCGGTCCAGGCGCGTGGGTACTGTAGTAGGCGCGTGACCGGCGCGTGAGGGCGCGTGTTCCGACCTTCCGTCGGCGTGTGGCGGCGCGTGGGGCCGATTCTGAGGTCACGGTGGCGCGTGACAAGTAGTTTTTGACCTTTCGGACCTGTTGACGCAGGTTTTGAGTCGATCGGACGTCGTTTAAGGGTTGTTTCGGACGTTTTAAAGTTGCTGCGTTTTCTAGGCCAGCATAGTTAGACTCCCGGGGTTTAGGGGGTTTATATTTAAGGTTCTTATTATTAGCTGGTAATCCCGATTATTAATTTGGATAGGCGATACTGCTCCAGGAACTTCAGGGGAGCGTACAGTTCGGGATTGAGCTTGCTTAAACAGGTTTGTGAGTGGACTTTTGGTTTATAAACTATAATGCATGCATTAGTGTATCTTTGATTTTAATACTGTTATGTATGGGTGCAATGAATTTCTGGATTTTAGAAATGATGCTGGACACATGTTTTCCAATATTTCAGTGAAAGTGTGTTTTGAGAAATGGCCTGGTTTTTGTACTTGATTTTGATATCGTTTTGATGTGGTAACTATTTGATTATGTGATTTGGGGTTTAGACCCATAATTATGATTTATTTATTTTGGCCATAAAAATGATATGCAAAGAATTTGGCTTAGGTCGAGAAACAAATATTTCAAAGTATGGATTTGATTCATTGGTTCCCGTCCCGATGGTTATTGTTGCTCTGACTGGTGTTGAGGGGCCTTGCTCTGCCGGTTGTTGAGGGTTCGGACCTTGGTGTTGAGGGGCCTTGCTCCGCCAGGTCGCGAAGCTGTCTATGCATAGTACAGATTGTACATATTGTACAGAGAATTGTTGTATAGATTTTAACACATCTCAAGGGATACCCTGGTGTGTTGTTGTGGATATGTCGGGAACAGTGAATTTGAGATATTATGCGTCCAGATGGAATTAAATGAATTTGAGATATTATGTGTCCAGATTGATTTAAATGATTTTAAACTCTTTTGAAGAGTGTTTTCAAACCAAACTTTGGATCACGAGGTATTTTCATTATACAGATTTTATGTGAGTACAACTAAGTGGTTTTAAAGAGAAATGGAAATATTGGTGATTTACATATGATGTGTTTATATTATAAATTGTTTTATGTTATGCATGCATGATTTTATAAATGGAGGGGAAGAAAGTTATTTTCTCGAAAAGGAATTTATAAATGATTATTTTTGTCCACTCACAACTTTTGTGTTTAAACCCCCTTCAGGCAGTTGAGTAGAGTTGACGCGAACACTGATCTCGAGGCAGAGGCATTAGTACTTCGACTGCGCTGTGTAATTATATTTGAGTAGGATATCTAAATTTTACTCTTGATCCTACTTAGACGCTCTGATATTATATTGTATTTGATTGGTCATTAATTACGGGAATTATTGAGTGCTTGAATCCCTTGTCTGACAAGTGGAAGTATTTATTGTTATTATATTTTGTAAGAATTGAAGGGTATTTTGGGAACCTTTTCTTAGGTTGCCAGACGGGATCAAGGTTCTTCCCAGGTTTCGAGGGGAAATTCGGGACGGGTCCTGACATAGCAACTAGCATGTGAATGCAATCCACATAGTCATAGCCTTAACTCAATGTCTCAATTACTCCTACAAAAGCCCCAATTTCAACATTCAAAATTTCAAATTGTCAAAACTCTAAAAAAATCTCTAATCCTCAAATTCTCAAAACTAAAACCCTATATTCAATATCTATTTAAAACTAAGATTAGAGAATAATACCTTATGCTTTAAAGATTTGATAATGGAGAAACCCAATAAAATTTTGAAGAAATATAGGAGAAAAAAATGTTGAGATGAATTTGAAGAAAAATAAAATGGGGTGCTGCTGCTAGGGACGGTTTGTTGATGCCTGCTTCGAACTTTGAGGTTGCTGCGATATTGTTTAAATGTGTGTTGGGTTTTTTTTTTTTTCTTTTTTAAAGCCTAAGCTGATTGGGCTAAATAATTTATTAGTGGATTGGCTAGCCCAATAAATACCAAAGGAGGTAGCTTGGGTGGGAAGGACTATAGCCCTCCCAGCCCAAAGCCACCCCTCGTCCCTGCTTCTCTCCCAGTATTCATGAATTCTCGATTATTGACTTTATTCATTTCAATCTTGACGCAATGAATTGTCATCAAAACTTCAATATTTTAATTAGCCTTAATTAGAAAAATACTTCTATCCCACCTTATGGTTATCTCCTTGTTCAAATTTTATGATTTATAGAATTGTTCTTAAATATATCATAATCGGAATCAGTCAACTCCTAAATCACATTTCAAGATCATTATGAAAAAAAATTAACCAAGTTAGAGATCATTTAGTCATTCATATGTATCAACAAAATGAACGGTTCATCATGAAGTTCTTAATTTTTTTTTAATTTTAAACGTCATTAGCGAGGCGATCAAGGATTACGCGAGCAGAACTATACACCAGAGCTCAACCATCAGACTATTACGCCAGCCTTCCCTCCCAACGTACAAAGCAATTGAGAGGGAACAAAGCTCCCAATAGAACTCCCCTTCATTCCTTTAAGCACCCGCACTAGCAAAAAATTATTAAGAAAAAAAATACATCGAGGGGGGACAAAAAGCCAAAAACCTCACAAAAAGTATACAAGATTTACCAAAACATACCTATATGAAACGGAAGTTGGGCATACCCAACCAGTCCCTATGACAAAAATGTGAAATAAAAGTTGAAAGGGAGTCCCACAAAGTAAAACTGGCCCCCGGAGCACCATGGTTTGCCAAAGAATCTGTGACATAATTACCTTCTCAAAAAATATGAGATATCCTTTCTGACATTTGATGGAGAACAACCAATTCTACCAATCCACCTTGAGTTGCCAAGGGACCATATGTGAGAACTAACGTAAAGAATAACAAACTTCGAATCTGTTTCTATACCAACATTATGCCACACATAAAGCCAAGCTAACTCAATGACTTTAACAACCACTAATATTTATGCGAGCCCCAAGTACATGCCTTTGATAATCACAAAAAATTCCTTCTGAACTAGCTTTTCCGGAATCACCCTTAACTTTAATATAACCTACTCTAAGGGGGATGCCAGATGACCTATACAAATTTGGGCCAAAGACTAGGCGGACATGGCGCTCCAAATGCCCGAACATCACATAATTCTCGCACCTGATTATACATATTACCCTTGGCAAGATCTTACTTGATTTGTTTCATACATATAAATGAGTAAACAACCTCCAACCTTATTGATTTTTTTAGAAAAGGATCTTGAAATGATGATTTAGAAATTAAAAGACTCTAATTATGATATGAATAAAAATAAGGATAAACTACATAAAAGTACCCAAACTATAGGGGTCATTTCAAGTTCATACATCAACTATTAAAATTTTCATCTAGGTACCCAAACTATCAAAACACAACATTTAGGTACTCACCGTTAGCAATATGTTAAAAAAAATCTGTTAAGTGCCTAAGTGGCACTTGTGGGTCCAATTTTTATGCTGACATGGATTTCATGTAGATAAAAACAATTAATTGAATATTTAAAAAAAATTAATATAATCTTAAAATAAATAAATTAAAAAACTAAAAAAACTAAATCTTCATCTTTATCGCTGGCAAACCCAGCAAAATCGAACTACCCCAAACCCAGCAAAATTCAATTCATCACAAACATAATCCAACTACAATTCTATTCTATCACCAAATATTTGTCATGACATCAAGATAAGAAACGAAAAAATCCAATTCCAATTTTTGGAGATTTCATCACAATCTCACTCAAATCACCTCGGTAAAAAAACAAGCAATAATAATCATGATTCATTAAACTGTACGTATTGGTCCTACAACTTATATGAACGAATTAGAAACCCACATGAAAAAATTCACAACCCCACATCCAATGTCTTGGTTTCCACCGCCGTGGGTGATCAAAAGCTATTTTTTCTGTCGCGAGAGCTTTCTCGTCGATCGAAACTTCCACAGTCCCTCGGCGTCGCATCCAACCAACGAAATGATATAGAAACAAACAGAATGAAACAGAGATAAGAAAACATATAAAAGCAGCAAACAATAACCCTATATCTAATTTTCAACCCAAAACACAAATTTGTGGGGATTCGAATATTGAATGAAGAAATCAAAGATGAACGGACAAAAAGCTTACTTGAAATCGAGCCAATACCCTCCACGGCTTGGAGATTTGCAGTAGCGATGAGATGAAATCGTGGCTCGAGCAATCGTGGCTTGGAGATTTCCAGAGTTTTTTTTTTGTGAGTTTGTAGATCTATGAACCTGGAATTGACGATCGACGAACAACATGCGCAAGTGAAATTTTATTTACAATTGAATCTTTGGTGGAGAAACAGAATAACCTTGAGATGGTGGAGGCGCATAAATTACTTCCACACGCATATCCCAGATCTGCAAACTTCCCAATTCCAAACCCAGACCACAAAATTGGTCTTTGATAAAACAGAAACAAAATCAAAGCAAAACAAAGGCGGCGACGGAGCTCATCAAAGGTTAATTTTGACCCATAACGTTCTAGAAAAACGGCGACGTCGCGAGAGAAGAGGTCGAGGTGGATAGCCTTGCGCTGGGAAGGATTGGTAGTAGGATTGGGTGTTCATCATTGGTAATTCGCTCGGTTAGGGCGTTAATTTGATACTGAAAAAATTGTAGAATAAGGTATTGATATTTGATTCCCTAACACTTCACAAGAAGAAAAGAAAAGTATATTTCACCCACTTGTACACAACCGCTTTTGTGCTTGTACACTTCCCGCAGGAGAAGGGCGATGATGTAAAATGAATTTGTTTAATTAAACGTCTTATGGTTGCATCATATTTATCAATTGTTTAATAATTATACATCACTCTGATATCAATTGTTTAAAAAAGAGGAATGTTAATATAATAAGGACTTCACAGTAAACCATAAAAATAAAATTTAGTGTCCAAACTTCCCCATCAAATTTAAAGTGTCCAAAATACCCCTGACTTCCCCTTCACGGGGGGAAATACGCTATCCTTTCCAAACTTTACCATTACCCAATCCGCACCGCTATAAAACACAACTTGTGCACGCGGCAATAAATGATTGGCTAAAAAACTACCACAGGAAAATTCACTCGTAACCGGATCGGTCCTTCACATCGTGTAGCTATTATATAAAAAAGAACAAGGACTACTATTTTTCATCAGTGACTTCGTGCTCTCACTTTTCTGTGTATATCGGGACCGGCGGCAAACGGAGATTGGAGACTTGCCGGAGAATCGGGACTGTTTGAATTTGGCGAATCGAGTAAATCGGAACTGTTTGTTTGAATTTGGCAAGACGACATGAAGGTGTTTGTGAAGACTTTGAAGGGCACTAACTTCGAGATCGAAGTGAAACCCGAAGAAACGGTATACATATATGGAATCTTTTTCATCCTTTGCTTTTCTGCTCTTTTTGTAATGATAATCGCTCCAATTTTGAGTAATTAGGGTTTTTGGGAATGAATGCAAATTAGGGCTTTTGCTGCCTCGGTATTATGAGGGAGGGTTGGTTGTTCAATTGTTCGTTTTCCTAGGTTGAATTTAGCGAATTTATTGCTCAGTTAAAAATTATGTAGCGTTAGTGTTGTATTGAAACATGGACATTGCATCAAATTTTCCTCTGATCAGATAGAGAAGTTTGTCTTGTGGAGTATGTTGAGAAATTAGGGTTTTTGGTATTGGAATGCGAATTAGGGATTTTGCCGCTTCTGTATTGTCAAGTTCTGATTTTTTTTTTTATTATTCAACGGTCGGTTGCGTAATTGTAGAGTTTATTGCGAATTCTTTGTCAATTTATTGTTCAGTTGTGCAAATTCTGTAGATCTAGCGGTAGTGTTATATTGAACCTTGTTTAAAATTTCCCCCCTTTCTTCAGTTAGAGAAGAGAGCTTATATGGTTCAATTTTCTAGTTAATTTGAACTGAATGTTTAAGATGTAGCCCTGTTCACATTGACACCAATTCATGGTCAATAGTGAATGGGCTCATTGACAAACCGATTAATTGCAAGTGCTTTTTGTGTTACCTTGCCCACTTCATAAGCACCCATATTACTTTTGGTTTCCAACAATCTTTTCTCATACCTTTTATGATTTAGTTAATTGTGGAAATTAACTGAGTTTAATTCTTTCTTTCAGGTTACCGATGTGAAGAAAATTATAGAGACCGTACAGGGTGCAGATGTGTACCCTGCCTCACAACAGATGCTTATCCATCAGGGGAAAGTTCTTAAGGATAGCACAACTCTAGAAGACAATAAAGTTGCTGAAAATAGCTTTATTGTGATAATGTTAACCAAGGTGAGTTTGCATTCCTTATAATTTTGATGGTGTGACTTGTAAGAGAAAGGGGTTGTAATTTCTGTTTTATAGGATTTGGAATTTACAGAAATAAAATTCCCCGTGTGAATGTTTTCATATCTATTTTATTATTCAATCTTTAGATAAAGGATTTCACAGCCGGGAACCAATTCAAGTACTGGATTTCTCAATTGATAAAGGATTTCACAGCCAGGAACCAATTTAAGTACTGGATTTCTGAATTGAGAGAGATATTGAAAATTTTAAAGAGAATATTAAAACATGATTCGGTTATTCTAATAACTATAATTTATCACATTTTGATTACTTTTATGGTTTTTTTTTCCTCTTGAGTAATTTGTTGTATTCTTATAATCTTCAAATTGAAGTGCCGGCAATAATTTTGTTTTTGGGTCATTTGTCAAATTTAAGTTTTCTTCCTTTTATTGAATTACTATGCTAATTACTAAGTATTCTCTAATTTATATTGTAGAGTAAGGCTTCACCAAGTGGAGCATCCAGTACACAAGGTGCAGCCACAAGTCAGGTAAATACAACCGAGTTGTTGCATATTCATTGCCTTGGACTGAATTTTTGCCTTAGTATTGTATGCGAATATGATATTACCTTTCTATTATACTACATGAGTTACAATTTTGATGCATGAATACTTTAACTGAATTTTGCATGAGTTACTTTTCTATTATACTTTCTTGCCCATGTATGCTTTTATTTAGCTAGTAAGCGGTTTCTTGTGGGGCCAGAATGATCTATGGGATATTCATATGTTTAGAATTTTACTTTTGTAGTGTATGCCCCAAAAAATAGCCTTTTGTGCTTTTGGTGATCTTCATTATGTAGAATTATGACAATTCTAGCTTTCTGCTTAACTATTTTGGTTATGAATATTTTCAAATTGAATTGGCTTAGTTGGCATCTGACTATCACATGTTTGTTTACTAGACTGATATATTTTACCCATTCTTCATAGTTCATGTTGTCGGAGGATGTATCCACACCTTCATAAATTCTTAAATGGTTATCTATAAAAGAGAAAGTAAACGGGAAAGTGAATTTTGGGCATATGGATGCTCACTTTAGATCACTCCTGAAACCTGGATTATTAGATATGCAATACAAGCAGGAATAATATTTTGTAGATAGAGTCCTAGGTTTTACTTGATGAAAGTATCATATTTTCTTTGTTGGTCCATTATATAATCTATTATTGTGTAGGCCCAACCTGCTAGTACTCCTACATCGACAGTACCATCAACTCCAGCTCCTGCTCCTGCTCCTGTTCCTGCTGTAGCGGAGTGAGTATTGCATCACACCTTGTAGCTTTTGATTTAATGTCGTTCTTTTAAATTATTCATCTGCAGTTGTCTTTACTGAAGACTTTAACTGCTAACTTGTTTTTCTGGGAGACTTTGCATGTGAATAGTTTTTTTATTTTGTTTTTGGAAATGTCAAAGTCTTATCAATTATATATGGAAATGTCAAAGTCTTATCAATTCTTAAAATAGTACCTCATACTTTATGAGTGGTTGTGCAATTTTCCTTTACATAATTTTTCTATTTTGCCCAGTAGTCCCCCCATAACAAAATTATGAGTTTGCATTAGATAAGCCCTTTCATTAGTGTAGTTGATGTTTAAGAATTTTTTTGAATTAATATAGAACTTTACTTGTTTTGACTCATCGAGCCTGTGGTTGTTGTTCGCTACTCTACCTGTAGTTCGTGCATTTGTATGTTGTGTATGATTTATTACATCCTTTGGTCTTAATTAATTCTCCAGGTCACAACCTGCCAGTGGAACTGCTGTTGCTGTAGCTCCCACTGATTCGTGAGTTTTTCTTGTGGTTTTTATTTGTGAATGTAATATCTTGACTGTCAAGTCTATGCTTTTCTTTTTAATTTCCCATATAGTGCAATAGTTGAGAATTTGGAGTTCTCTGTTTAATTTTCATAAATTAGACAATTTAATTGTTTGGTATGATGCAGTTCAAGATCAGATGTGTATGGCCAAGCTGCATCAAATCTCGTTGCAGGAACTAATTTAGAGGCTACCGTTCAGCAAATCCTTGATATGGGTGGAGGAAGTTGGGACAGGGATACTGTTGTCCGTGCTCTACGTGCTGCTTTTAACAACCCTGAAAGGGCTGTTGAATATCTATATTCGGTTAGTTCTATGCTTAATTTTTATAACTGGAAAAATGAGGTAATTGAATTCATGGATTATTGTCTACTTTGATTAATTAGTGGGTAATGTTTTTCTGTTCATTACTTAACAACCCGAGTCATTTAACAGTATGCAATATACTTTTTATTTATCTCTGAATGATTGGTAATGAGGTAGGCATCAGTTGATAATACGTTGTGATCCATCATTTTGATAACGATGGTACTTAATTACGTTTGGTTTTGATCCTTTCCATCCATGGTGATATAGAGAATTGAAATTTGATGATGAATTTGAATCGGGTTATTGTCTAGTGCCTGTTCACATAACATCCAACTTGATATGGAGAACAAGTTGTTACTTGCTGACCATCACATTAATTTAGTTTATGTCATGTGTTCGAAGATTATTTTTGAATTAATTTTCTGAAGTAAACTGGGAAGAAAAATGTGTAGGTTAATGGATTATACTTTGGTGGTGTTTACTCTCTTCATCAATTACCTCCTTTGGGTCCAGCATATTATATATGTATATGTACTAGAAAGCATAGGTGTTACTATCATAATTGACACAAGAATGATATTCATCTCAGGGCATTCCTGAACAAGCTGAAGTCCCACCACCGGCCCAAGTTCCTGCTGGTGAAGCGGCAGCAAACCCTCTAGCAGTAAATCCTCCCGCAGCTAATCCTTCATCCCAGGCTCCACAACCAGCAGCACCTACTGGTGGGCCCAACGCAAACCCACTAGATCTGTTTCCACAGGTAGATACTGTTAATCAGTTATCTTTGGACCTTGTTATAACTTATTGGGACAAGTGATTTATTCTATTCATTGAATCAGGGCCTTCCCAACATGGGTGCAAATGCTGGTGCAGGCAACAATTTGGATTTCCTGCGCACCAGTCCCCAGGTATATATTCTCATCTTTGTATCTTTGAATCAGATTATTGTTTATTTGTGTGGGAAAGGCATCTGACCTTCCAGCTCATTTCAGTTCCAAGCCTTGCGAGCTATGGTGCAATCAAACCCACAAATTCTGCAGGTATTACTTATTTTCTGATATTCTTTTCCGTCTTTAGCCAGCTGGTTCATTACCAATTATAATTTGACAACTTATGGCATTTTATCTTGTGGCAGCCTATGCTTCAAGAGTTGGGGAAACAAAATCCACATCTAATGTCACTCATCCAAACACATCAAGCTGACTTCTTACGCTTGATTAATGAGCCTGTTGAAGGCGGTGAAGGGTAAGATAAATCTGCTTTACTTGTTGGATTCTTTACTGGAGATTATATACACAAATTACTGAGTTATTATCAAACACTATATATTCAGGAACCTATTGGAGCAGATGGGTGCAGCAGTGCCACAGGCTGTGACCGTCACTCCTGAGGAGCGAGAGGCCATCGAGCGTGTAAGTAGTTTTTCTCCATTACATGTTGCGAGCGCATTTGTTCCACTTGTTTCTGCTGCTCCAGGTTTTTTATCATTGACAATGGAAATCGTTTGTCTTGCAGCTTGAAGCTATGGGTTTTGATCGGGCTCTAGTGTTGGAGGTTTACTTTGCATGCAACAAGAATGAGGAGCTGGCAGCCAACTATCTTTTGGATCACATGCACGAGTTTGAGGAATGATGAAAATTGGGTTGTGTTTCATGTGTCATTTGTGGTTCCGAAGTCTTTGCCATGTTGGTTAAGTTTTATTAGGGTTTCTTATACTCTCTTATTCCAGCTATTTATTTGCCTTGTATCTCCCCCAGCAGACGGTGTCGATCCCCTCTTTTATGTTCTGGATGGCATAAAGTTCTCTGTTTCAAATATTGGTTACTATATTATATACAGATTTTTCCTTTTGAGAAAAAAAAGTTGATTTGGTTTTTATATTTTTTTACCGAACCGGTAAATTTTACCGTCTTTATATTCAATAACTTGGGAGTGAATGGCTTTCAATGGAACTATGTTGTGGAGTTTGTTTGATGAATTTGTGTTGAAAGTTTCGGGTTTAACTTGAATAACAATTCAATCAAAGATTAAATAAGTTGAATTCCAAACTGAAGAGAACCGATCAAACTGAACCAAAACCAGATCAATCCAGTAATGTTTTTCAATCCGGTTTTTTATTTCAGAGGGTAAAGTCTATCGAACCAAAACCATACCCACCCTTATTTTTGTTTATTTTGCCCAACAATAAAATGCAAGTCTTCATGTTTAATGACTTGAAGTGAATGAAGCCCTCTGCTTTCAATGAGACTGCTGCTGCTCAGCAATCCGCTCCGAAATGAGCTGCCACTCGAGCAGCAGCAGCAACTGCTCCGAAAGCTGCTTTGAAGTCATGGAGCTTAAGTAGCTTTGGAGGAGATTGAGCAAGTGCTAAGTAACATGCACCAAGATCAATCATGATTCATCCAAAGCTGAAGAGATGGCCGATAATCACCTGCAACCTTAGGATAACATGGATATCAGGGATTGAAAACATGGCCAATAAGAATCTCCGGTAAGGCTGTAACTCAACCAACTTTGAATGAATGATCTGTTGCACAAACAAAAACCCTAACATACTGAACGACATTACTAATTACAAACACCAAAATGTTACAAGAGCAATCCATATCATCAACACAATATTGGGAACCCATGTTTCATTCAAATTAACAAAATGTGATACACAAAGTAAAAAAACAGATCTAATCAGCACAGATTACACAACGGGCTCAAACTACACAGCACCTTAAAACTCGAATTTTTCTACATTTATAATAAGCTTAGGACAAGTTACCACCACTCTGCTGCCACAAATTGATGATATCCGTCGCCTGATTGAGAAGAATAATCATCTGTTTTTGAGATATCCAAGGCTTGCTCTCGAGTAAGACCTTGAGCTCCTCCCATGCATCTTTCCTCGGCCAGAAGTAATAGGGGCTGAGAGGGATGGAGCCGTGGCCGGGTATCATTTGGTCAAGCGCAATGCCGATGTTCTTTTCCATCCAAATGAACTTCAATACAAGCCTTGGCTTCTCAATTGGCTTCACAACAACTCCAAGCTTCTGCAACATCCACAAAGAGAAACATAATTTAACTACAGGACTGGTGCTTTTCCAAACCAATACTTGTATTTGGTAAATGGAAATGTGGGAAATCCAATCAAAATCAAAATGTTGGATTAGATATTCAGGTTGGCATCGAATTTACGAAATCAAACAAGGATCAAGGAGCTCATTTGAGGAAAAGTTGATTCCAAATACAAAAAACAAAGACTTTTTCTAGTTCTCTTTCATTTACACAGCGGTGATGAAGCCTATGACTGACTGTAATTTCATGTTTTATCACCGGGTAAAGTTCCAAATTATACATTATTGACTCTTTCATGGTAAGCAAATTAAACGATTCAGAGAAAAAAAGAAAGTAAAATCATGAATGTAGATAAACCTAATTGTGAATTAGCGTTTGTCTTAAGAAAATTACAATGTTGTTGTTCGTCGGTTTCCATTTTCTCAGCAACCAAAACAAAGAGAACCCAGAAAAGACATACCAAACAAACAAATTAGACAAGGAATAACAAAAACAAACCCAACAGAGAGACTGAGCAGATGAAGCAGACCTCTTTTTCCTGAGGGGTTTCGGTGGTTAAGTCATCATTGGCGGGGGTTTCTTCAGCTACTAGAGACTCGGCGGCGGCGGCAGAGAGTCTGAAGCTTCTTGCGGTGTGGTTCAGTCTGAGCTTGAGCTCCGGCAGCGAGTGAGAAATAGAGAAAGAAGCAGTCTTTGGCTTCAAATTTAATGCTGTGTGATTACTATTAACGAAAAGCTTTAGCTTTTGCTGCGGAAACTTGAGACTGATGATGGAGGCATTCAAGTTTGCCTGACACTCGCTTCCCATAGCCATAGATAACATCTTACTCTTTCTCTCAAGCTCTTATCTATCTTCCCCTTTCAGCCAGACTCTGAGACGGACATCTTATTCATGTGAGAGATTGTGAGAGGATAAAATGCCATTTTCTCACCTTGTTTGTTTCTGGTTCTTGGGCTACTTTGGTAATCCAGGCCCAATGTTAATAAGCCCAATCTAAACTTTCGACAAGGTACCCACATAAATGCATTCTTAGGCCACCCACAATGGGAGGCTGGATCCTCTCTAGACTACTAATAATATAGCCCTTAAGAAAAAAAATATCACTAATGGGAGTCAAAATGGGCTGCATCCACCCAAGCCTTACCGACGGCTTTCTCCAAAGGCTGTGAAAATACAACCTTGAATTCAGTCCTAGCAGACTCATTTTTGGCCCACCAAAACTGTTTTTTAGACTAAACAATTGACAAAATATGATGTGGGCCCTTCTCTTTCAAAATTTTCTTCCCGTTAGGGAATTGGATGCATGTTACTATTTTTTGTTCTTTCCGTTGGATAACGATAACATATATATAACCTCCAAATTTCAATTTTTTTTTGTATAAATATCATAAAGTTTTACTCTAAACTTCACAACACCCACAATATTATTAATATTTTCTTTATTTTCTCAAACTTGTGCTTACAAAATTTTTTAGTTTCACATTTCTTCCGCCAATTGTCAACAAATCCTCACTAGAAATGAATTTCAATATCGAAGAAGATGTGAATCTATGCCGAGCTTATATGGTAATTAGTGAAGATGCTGCATTTGGCAATTTAGAATCCAATAAATCCATATGGGAGCGTATACAACAACAATTCATAGAATTCTTTCCAACGACATCCTGCACATCACCAAGAAAACCGAAGAGTCAAAAAATCGATGGGTACTCATCCACCCACCTTGCACCAAGCTTTGCGACCATCTCACTCATATAAGGCATCGAAACTCGAGTAGGACTAATGATGGCGACCATGTAAGTTATGTTGATAATTTTATTTTATGAGTTTGTTTTTTTCATTTTTCTACATTATATTCATGTCAATTAATTTTGCATTTTTTTCCACACATAATTAGATGAAATCTTACCTCCTCGGAATTAGATTTTTTTAGGTTAAAATGTTTAGAAAAAAAATTAAAAATTACATAAATAAACATTAAACGCGAAATTGTAAAGGAAAAAATTATTTTAATACATATTTAAGATTTCATACGAAATAAAAATGTAGCCTCTTATCTAGCCCCAATAAATATAGACCTCCACTGTAAGCAATATATTATCTAGCCCAGAATATTCCTTTTGAAGCTACATTTGGAATTGCATCCACCACAAATACAACCCCAAAATGTAGACCACCATTGTGGGTGGCCTTACCTTCACTGGATATATTACTTCCACAGGAAAAAAAATTTGATAGATATCTATTTTAGTGGCTTAATAAACACAAACAATATTAAAGGAAGAGAATTTTGGCAAGCACAAACAATATCGAGGGATGAGAATTTGAACAAAGCCATACAATGGGCGGGCCATAATTAGGCATCGAACTCAATATCAATATATACACTTAGATTGAGAAAATATCAGTTGACTGTGCTAGAGGAGTTTCAAAATGTGGGTTAAAGGAATACCATATGTATGGTGACTACAAAGGGTTATTTGCAACTGATCATTGTTCTTCAAAGAAAATTGTCTATGAGGCCAAGGATGTGCAAGTTTCATTCAGATTATTCAATGGTAGATGTTCTCGAGTGGAGGAAGGATGTTCTGTGTACTGATAATTCTATTGTCAACTCTTGGAGTTGAAGATGATTTTTGTGAAGAAACACATGTCATAGATATTAACTTAGAGAGTGTTTATAGAGCCATCAAAAGCTGTCCATGCTGCAGTGAAATTGTATTTTCAAGGGGAAGTTAACACCATCGAGAGGGCTCTACTTCTGTGTGCATACAAGTTGGACACATAACCTTTCATGAAAATGGTGCTGGGATGGATTTAAGACATTAAGTTTCATGTGCATGTTGGATTCACATATTGCACTATCAGATAAAACTCTGATGAATACAAATCCGATGAATTTAGGCGCCCATTGGGACTATGATCACGAAGTTCTCGATGACCATGATCATAATTTGAACAAAAAAAAAAATGCAAATTAATTTAATTCATCTACACAAATTATTGAAATGACATCTCACATATTACACTACGCGATGAAGTTAAAATGAATACATTTTTCGATTTGGGATGAATCTTGGCCCATTATGCTCCACATGCTTAGGTTCACAAGTTACACTACGAGATGAAAATTGTGGAATTAATGGGGATAATAGAAGTGGGAAAGGAAATATGCCATAGCTTTGTAATGTGGTCGTACTGCATAGAAGGGCCTTTCCCTCTCCCTCACAGATGTCTAGGGCTAGAGCTGCCACTTTGGCTTCTGTCAGCAGTAAGTACTTGTCCACATGTACTCTTATCTTCGCTGCTTCAGAATATGGTTTACTCTTGGGGTCCTTCATGTTTGCTATGAGGTCCAAGGATACAAGGAGACTTGGGAGGCTGTCATTGAGAAAGAAAAACAAAATGGATGCCCCATCATGGTTTTACCCCCGATGACCGATTAAGGACCACACAAACGTGGGAGAGTCGCATTACCCACGACCAACTGAGGAGGATCGTTGTTGTGGAAGTGAAGAAGGTGTTGGTCGAACACAAAAAGATCAAAGCTAACGGTTCTTGGTGGAGCAGGTTCTATGGCCACTGACCCACTATTGTCTAGCCCATTTATAATTTGTTGTGGCCCATGGCCCAACCCTTAATTCCTTGTTGGTAGAATCTTCCTTTGGTTGTTAGGCTTTATTGACCAGGTATACAGAGAATAAAATTGTTAGGATTATATACACTTGCTCATGATCAAGAGCAGGGTCATCGAGAACTTCGTGATCATGGTCCCGATGGGCGCCTAAATTCATCGGATTTATATTCATATGAACTTCATCTCGTAGTGCAATATGTGAATCGAGCATGCATATGAAACACAATGTCTTAATTCATTCCAACTCGAAAGTGTATAAATACTAATTTCATCTCGTAGTGTAACTTGTGAACCTAGCATATTGGCCATAATGGGTCAAGATTCATCCCAAATCGAAAAATTTATTCATTTTAACTTCATCGCGAGAAGGATTTATAAATATAAATACACGTAATATTGGAATTGTAATGACTCGGACCAGAAATTAAACTAATTTGAGAATTTAATTAAAGAAATGACGATTTTACCCTCAGTTTCGGAGGGGTTCGGGAATCACTTTTTGTCTGGCAGTACTTTTGGAAGTTTTTCTTGGGTCGTTGCGTAGGTCTTAAACTCACGAGTTCGTAGACAGGCGGCACATGGGAAACGGAGACCCGGTGAGAACGTTGTGGGTCTAAAAGCTTCAGGGGTAGTTTGGTCATTTTGGAAAAGTCCAAAATTAGGGTGATATTTTTCTCTCTCTCCGGAGACTTTACTCAGACCGGATGGAGACTCTCTCTTTCCTCCTTCGATCACTCTCTCTCTCCCCGTGCGACTTCGAAAACCATCACCACCGCTGCCGATCGTGTAGGGGTCGAGTTAGTGGAATACAAGGCCATGGAATTCTTCCTCTCAACTCCACGAGTAGCCTGGTGTCATTCTCGAGGTGGGAGAGTAACCGTAGATGGCGGATGGAAGAGGAGAGGTGGGCTGAAACTTCCAGCACAGATTCCGATCAAACCATGTATAATCTCGAACTCCCGACTTCATTTTCGAGTTCCTGACGTTGCATAGATGATTCTACATATATGGATCATAGAAATTGGTGGAGTTTGAGAAGAGTTAGAAGCTCACCGGAAATGGTGATTTCCGGCAAGAATTTCCAGTTTCCGACCATCGGCGATGGCGGTGACGGCGGTGGTCCTGTTGTCGTCCCCGACGTACTTCGATGACTGGTACGAACAACGGTGGCTGACGTGGAATGCCACCTGGCAGCCACGTGGTGTCATGTGGAGCCATGTGGCAACACAATCAGCAGTCCAGTCAGTAGTTAGTTGACTGTGAGGTCAACTGATGCCATCAGGGTTTGACGGAATATGCTGATGGCGTTAGCATATTCCGTCAAAAGGTAACGGATTTTTGACGGAACCTAATGACGTTAGTTTGGACGGAATATTTCGATTCCGTCTGGATATTCCATCAGGCTCGACGGAATATTCCGTCAGAGCGACGAAATATTCCTCCGTGACAGTACAGACACGGGTGGGGAGCGTTGCAACGCGTGGTCTGGTATTCAACCAGCGCGTGGCGGCGCATGTATAGGGTTTTGGAGTATTCCGGATCGGATTTTGGCGGTTTTGAGCTGGGATATCGGGTACGGCTCAGGATAAGCCGGGATATCTGGTACGACTCAAGATGAGTCGGGATATTGAGCTACGACTCGGGGTAAGTTAGTGAGACTCAATTCAACCAAGTCTGGTACCTTCGTCATCAAGGTCAGTGGGTGGTATGGGCGGTGAGCCGGGATATCTGGTACGACTCAAGATGAGCTGGGATATTGAGCTACGGCTCGAGTTGAGCTGGGATATCGGGTACGGCTCAGGATAAGCCGGAATATTGAGTTACGACTCGGGGTAATCAGGATGAATCGGGATATCGAGTTATGACTCGGGGTGCTCAAGATGAACCAGGATATCTAGTTACGACTCGGGGTAAGTTAGTGAGACTCAATTCAACCAAGTCTGGTACCTTCGTCATCAAGGTCAGTGGGTGGTATGGGCGGTGACCCAGATCGACGAGTTGTTGACGGTTCACACGTGGGTGACACGTCAGTTGTCTTGTTTGCTTGCGGAGGAGGTCCTTCGAGGTAGTTTGTGAACTACTGGTATATCCTTTGTCTGACAGGTAGGTGAAGGTCAATCAGGTACATATTAGGTTCTGTTGGAACCCCTGTAAAGTTCAATTGATGTTTCCAAAGACTAAAGGTATTTTAGGTATTTAATTTTTGTGGTTAAAAGCTGTCAGACGAGAGCAGGGTCTTTCACAGGTTTCGAGGAGAAATTTGGGAAGTATCCTGTCAATTTGGTATCAGAGCTCTAGGTTTAACTTCCTGCAAACCGCACACTTGTGTGCAAATTATTGAAGGGTTCTTGTCAACGAGATGCCTTTGAGACGTTTGTCTCTTTAGTGACCTAGAATTGAGGGAGGCGGAGAGTTGGGAGTCATGATATGCACAGGTGAGGCAGGCGTCGCTGTTGCTGGTGAGTGGACTTTGGTTTTGAAAATTTTAATGCATGCATAAAGGTATTTAACTTTTGTGGTTAAATGCTGTCAAACGGGAGCATGGTCTTTCATAGATTTCGAGGAGAAATTCGGGAAGAATTTTGTCAGATTTTGTCACCACTCGTAATATTGCACTTATATGATATCATTGTATTAACAAATACACCCTTATTTTATTTTTAACAACTTAAATAACATGTAATTAAATGCTAATTTAAAATTTTCACTTTCTAATTGCGAGCCTAGCTAAATGATTCTCACTTTTACTAGTATTTTTCCATGGCGTAAATAAAAAAATTACATACATGCTTCAACATGTGATTAAAAAACTCTCACTCTCGCTCTCACTTTCCCATGGCGTCAATAAAAAAATTACAGTAAACCTTGCGCTCTTGCAGAAAAACCTTGCCTTCTTCCTCTTTCTCCATTACCATTTCCGTTTCCTTTGGGATATGAGGTATTTTATATTTCACTTTCAATTTGTCTTAATAATGTTCTTAATTCATTTGTTCTTAATAATGTTCTTAATAAGGTCAGAAATGGCATTATGAGAGAATTTTTTTATGGGGTTGGTTTTATTATTGAAATGACATCTCACATAAAAACACAAAAGTTCAAAGATTCCACATATTACACTACGCGATGAAGTAAAATGAATACATTTTTCGATTTTGGATGAATCTTGGCCCAATATGATCCACATGCTTAGGTTCACATGTTACACTACGAGATGAAATTAGTATAAATACACTTTCGAGTGGTGACAAATCATTACTCCCAAGATCAGTGTCAAAAACCAATATTACGTTCAAGTTTCGTAAGAATACTTCCCAATTCATTAGCACTTCATGCGGAAGATCCCCTAAATCCTTCTCCGTGCCATCTTTCATGAAGGTGCAGCATTTCAACGTGTACTTTTCAATATCAGCATGACTCGGGAATCCACCTTTATCAACAGTATCCGCAAAATCAAGTTCATGATAAAATCAAACATTCTCTTTAATGTTTTGAATGATAACATCCATGGGTTTACGTGCATGTTCATTACACTACGCGATGAAGTTAAAATGAATAAATTTTTCGATTTAGGATGAATCTTGACCCATTATTCTCTATATGCTTAGGCTCACAAGTTACACAACGAGATGAAATTAGTATAAATACACTTTCGAGTTGGGATGAATTTAAGCCATTGTGTTTCATATGCATGCTAGATTCACATATTGCACTACGAGATGAAGTTCAGATGAATACAAATCCGATGAATTTAGGCTCCCATCGGGACCATGATCACGAAGTTCTCGATGACCCTGCTCATGATTATGAGCAAGTGTATATAATCCTAACAAACATGTTCTCTATATACCTAGTCAATAAAGCCTAACAACCAAAGGAAGATTGTACGGGTTGGGCCATGGGCCACAACAAATTATGAATGGGCTAGACAATAGTGGGTTAGTGGCCATAGAACTAGCTCCACCAAGAACCGTTAGCTCTGGTCTTTTTGTGTTCGACTAACGCTTTCTTCACTTCCTCATCAACGATCCTCCTCAGCTGGTCATGGGTAATGCGACTCTCCCACGTTTGTGTGGTTCTTAACCCGTCATCGGAGGTAAAACCATGATGGGGCATCCATTTTGTTTTTTCTTTCTCAATGACTGCCTCCCAAGTCTCCTTCCTTGTATCCTTGGACCTCATAACAAACATGAAGGATCCCAAGAGTAAACCATATTTTGAAGCATCGAAGATAAGAGTACTTGTGGACAGGTACTTACTGCTGACAGAAGCCAAAGAGGCGGCTCTAGCCCTAGACATTTGTGAGGGTGAGGGTGAGGGAGAGGGAGACGGTGAGGGGGAGGCCCTACGACCACATGACAAAGCTATGACATATTTCCTTTCCCACCTCTATTATCCTCATTAATTTCCATTAATTTAAATTCCGTCGTTTGATAGTTCTTAATAATCTTAAATTCTCCATCCAAACACTCATAATCTACTATTTTGAATTTTTTAGAGGATTGGATTGAATTGAATTGAATGAATATTCTTCTATATCTACTCTCCTTTTATCCATTAATACGAAAACATATCAATTTTTACATTTAAAATACAATGAATTTAACGAATTATCCAATCAAATCTAATCTCATTCACAAAACAAGCCCAAGCCCTTACTGTAATATCGTAGTTATACTATAGTCGCATATCACACGACCAAAGTTACAGGAATCATGATATTATGCATAGATTACTATTTTGTTTCTTCTTTCTTCCATGAAAGATATACACAAGCACATACATTTATGAATTTGAGCTTCTAATCACTAGAAATAATAGTAAAATCGGCAATAATCTGTCAGCAATCGGAAAAAAAAATTGAATTTCTTCAGTGCTTACAAAACCCAACCGACATTTTTTCAGTAGGGAATGTTTGTAACTTAAACCAGCTGCCTGTGATCTCTTTCTCCTTGTACAGATGCTATCTCCACCATCCAATCTCCTCTACCAACACATCACATGCAATCAAAGACACCTTCAAGTTCCATGAAGTATTTGATCTCTAGTTTTCCCACCAGCAGATTTCAAAGTCACCATTCTAGAAATGCTCAACTCCAAGCTTCAACATTGTATCTGCCGCCCTTTTCCAGACGCCTAAGCCATCCAACTGCTGATTCTTGTGGAAGTCCAGTTTGTTTAGAAATAATCTCCTCAAAGGCTGAGAATACATCTGCCGGCATGCTTGTGGAAGAACCGGCAACGTAGACAGCAGCCCCCTCCCTCAACAAATTCCACACCCTCTCGCTATGTTCCTGCATCTTATGCTGCACATAGACCTTCTGTGACTGGTCTCTTGAGAAGGCAACATAAAAGCCTCCAACCTTTGTTTCTGAAAGTACCCCACCATTTTGTGAATGAGACAGCCAAAAGTCTTTGTATAAAAAATCGTTGTCCTTGTTTCTGCATCCAAAGAAGAACATAACTGGAGCAGTTGAACCACTCAAACTTTGTATGGCTCTTTCCTCCACAAATCCACGAAAAGGTGCACAGCCAGTTCCTGGTCCGATGAGAATGAGAGGAAGTGATGGTGGTGGGGGAGGAAGGGAACCTTTTTGAAACCACACTGGAACATAAACGCCTGTATTACAGAAGAACAAATCAAGAACCCGAAAGGTTAATTCATATAACTGGTTTTGTTAATAATATATATATGTAAGTGTAGTATGTGGCATACGTTGTTCAGGGTCAAGCTTGGCTAGCCACGATGAGCAGAGACCTGCTCGATTTCTTTTCAAGGGTGTTGTCCATGACACTACATTCACTGTTAAGTGAACGTGATTGGGATGAGCTGAAGGGGACGAAGAGATAGAGAAAGCCCTTGTTTTCAAAGGAGGAACTAACTGTACCAGCCATTCGAATGGCATTTGAACTGAGGGGAAATCTTGCAGTACCTGTATTATATGTAAAATTAGTTATGTATGAACAAAATTACTAAAAGCAAACATAAAGGAAGAAACAAAGCACTTCATAACCAGACTAAAAATCACCTCCAGAACAGTCCTCCGTTCCCTCTGATTGTATTGATACAGATCCTCTCTTCCTTCAGGTGACACAAAATATTGAAGTCTTTCCTTTTCATGTTCAGCTGTTGCAAACATACTCATGACCTGAAAATATCACGGAAGATCAATTAAAAGGGAAGCATAGCAAAAGTAGTTTGTTACTGAGACTTGCCTTCCATATATTTTATATGTAAAAATTTTATTGAAAGTTATGTTACGCTTACCATTTTAGTAAATATTATAAATTTTCCTTATTATTCAAATCACATTCTAAGATTGCATAAACAGTTACCTTTTTTTTTTTTTTTGTGAAGAAGATTGCCTAAACAGTTGAACCTATATATCAGTGACAATTAAATAAACCAATTGGATGTCAAGCAAGACTAAGCAAGCAGGAATATGGTTGTACATAGGCTGAAATTGGTGCTTCTATAAGAAACTTGCTAATAGAATTCCATCTGTTACATACTAGATTCTTGCCTCAAAGAAGTAGCGTCGAGGAGAAGCTGATGCAACATCCATTGTCAAGTCAACATAAGTTTTTAATTTGATGGGGGTACAAGTATCAAGATGCTGATTCTCCACTTCTAAAGGATGAACCTGAAATCAATAATGCCACGGATAAGAATAAAAATATGAGACGCTGTAGAATTATATTAATTCCTTTGAACGCATTTCCTTTCTCTTGTAAACAGATTTCATGATTTCAAAGTATTTTCTACTTAATAATTTATTTCTATCATCTCATTTAACCCATTCATTTCTCTTCCTATTTGGCATCCTTATCTCGGCCTCTCTACGATTAAATTTAAATATAAAACAGAATAGTGAGACACACCCTCTCTATCTATCTTCCTCTCTCCTTCACTTCCACACATCTAATGCCTGCATCACATTATTTGCTCTCTCCTTCATATTTCTCCAACCCATATTTACTCATGTCTCTCCCTCTTAAGTGTGTGAGAGAGAGGGTGAGAGAAGGGAAGGGAGGAGAGAGAAGAGAGACTGATACTTCAAGAGCTACTCATTCATATGGAAATAGAAAAAGATGTTCCCACAAATTTCAATAATATATTTTAGTAAAAAGCTTAACGTAGTACCACTCAAATACTAAACCAGTATACAAGAGAAAAAACTCACAGTGATGAATGATTCAGGGTCCAAATTACAACGAAGTATGAAAGCATCTACTAGAGCAGGATGTTGACTGGGGAGAACCTCAAGGACGTCACCTACTTGGTATTCAATAGCCTGATGTATCAAATGAAACTTTTCACTTGGATAGAAAAAGATTAATACAAATTGTTTGAATCAACAATAAAAGGTAACAAACACACAGAAGGCTACTTACAGATGAAGCAAATTCAAATTCGAAGTGATGCACCTCTTTATCTTTGCTGCCTGATTTAGTCAGTACTTCATTTTTTACCTACATGAGAAAGATGTGCAGGAGACAAAGTGTTGAGAGAGAGTGACAAATAAAACGAGTAGCCCAGAGCATCATCACAAACTTAAATTAACATGTGTATGCTTTAGAAATAGCAGAATTTTCTACATACTATAATATAAAGCATTTTAAAGTTACCAATTTAAGAATGCAGTTGGGACTATTCTTGTCATCAGAAAACTTTACAGGAGACATTCTGCGAGCCCTTTCAATCTGCATCGCAATGTGATTCAAGTCTGAGAAAACCACAAGGCATGACTTAATTAGACACTAATACCAGTGCAAGGATGAAGTCAACAGAACTGAAGCTGGCATTATCGGGCATTCGATGTCTATAATAGAACTGATTTTGGTTCAAAGGTTAAGTCAGAAATAAAAGAAAAAATAATAATTGTGACATGTCATTTGATAGAATCTGCAAAATCAATGGGAATAACATACCTAATTTAGAAACATGCTTTATAACTATACATCTGTAATTCTGTATATTAATGTTTGCAAACAACCACAAAGTAATTACCGGGAGTATGTCAAGAAGGAACCCTAAACAACCAAATTACCTGAATTAGTTGAAAACTGGGAATCCACCTTGTAATCATGATACAGAATCCGAAATTTTGACTTAGCCATAAAACTCTCATATGGAATAAAAAAGTCTGGGCCATTTGGGAAGTAGTTTGGATTGATCTTATTCAACATATTCCACAAAGATGAAAGCCAAGGATCCAGAGCAGCCTCATACCTGTTGATGGTAAAAAAAAAACAAAACATGATCCCCATTTAGAACATATTGCAAGGTTTCCATAATCAATTTTGAAATATAAAAATCATACCCGGATGGAAGCTGATCATCTCCCAAACCTCTTTGGACAATAGGGGTTGCCCCAAGGTCCGAAAGCCTTTTGTCAAGCTTCTTTGCAACAAACTGCAGCCATAACTCACCTCATAAGCATATTAATTCCATTCAAATTGATGCTTGAAGAGGCAAACTATACTCATCAATCATACAGCATACAATCATGCAGAAGATAAACAAATGACACAATATATTCAAGCATTTACATTAAATTTCGGGTAACCCGAATCACCCAATCCGAAAACAGCATAATGAAGTCCCTCCAGCCATTTTCTACTTAGATTACTCTGCAAAAGATCCTTCCAAAATCCCTGCATACACATAAATATTAATGTATATAAACAACTTAAAATCTATGCCTCCCTCCAAAAATATATAATCTTTATTAGAGTGCCCCTCATAATAATTACTGTAATTAAATAACTGAAAACTGGTAAGAAAAATTAAACCTTCATGGGATCAGGAGTATCTCCCTGGCCTGTGGTTGAAACAACAAAAATTACAGTACCCTCTTGAGGTAAGCACTTCTGAGACAGTTAAAAAACCGAAAACATGAGCTTATTATTCCCAAAATGGAGATTTTATTCATCTTCTAACTATTGTTTACCAGAAGACTAAAGAAAAAAAAAACGAAATTTTATGCAATGGAAAGACATACAGAGTCGTATTGGTTGAGGGAGCGAAGGTGGGCGGGGCAGCCTCTGCGTTCGGCTTCACGGCCGACTCGCTCGGCAACGTCTAAAGCATTTCCGGTTTGAGTCGCGTAGAGTATGAGCAGTTTCTTCGGTCTCTCCTCCATGTCTCTCTCTGACGCCAAAGCGAACTCAGCTGAGTCAAGGTAAAACAGAGATGGTGTCGTCTCTGCATTATGAAGGCTTTGACCCAAATTAAAAGTGGGTCATGTGGGCTTTGACAAAAAATATAGTGCATTATGTGGGCTGGGCCTAAAAGGGTCCTGTCAAGCCCATGTTTGTAAAAGTATGTACTGTTCTCTGAGAATGCAGGTAACATATTCGGAACTTTTCCACCGAAGTTCGTAAACTTATGAGGCTGCTCATATTCGGTGGCGTAAACCCGGTGTTTGTTACACATATGAGGTGATCTTCACCCGAATGCAAGATTTAGTTTCTGTGCACTCTCACATATTAATGTAGCTATTAAATGTTTTTTTCTCTATCTTCAAAAATTAAGAACTTCGTTGACAAAATAAAAATAAATTACACAATCTTAAAAATCACCTATAATACATATTGACACCATATTGGACCAGACTCAATTAGTCACATACCTCAAGCTCAAAACTCAACAAACAAAGCCCAAAGCCTAACAAACAAAGCCCAAAACCTACTCTATAAGCTTAAATACCACATGGGCCCAAGCCTAAACAACCAATCAACCCTAACAAGGGCCAACCACTCACTGACATGTGGACACATCTCCACCGTCCATCTGGATGCCATGTGTCAGCACCACAGCATAAGTGCATTTATTCTATATCAAAACTATTCATGAAACCTCTATCAAATATCAATACAAAAGGAAGGCATATTTCTTAAAAAGATAACTAAGATTCATTATTTACTGTTACTCTGTCAAAATCACTATTTACCACATACCTCTTGCATATACAGACCTACATATTGACTTGGGCGTTGAAGACCCTTTAGGTTGGTACCACACCGGTGCCTATCTCCTAATCGACAACCAATCTCTCTCTCTTTTATATGTCTCTTGAAGAGCACATGACACACACAGAGTGGACAGAGTATCACCTCTAAGTTGGTACATTTTGTACATCAACAGTTTGACGCCGTTTGGTGGAATTCTAACTAAGTCTGCACATCATTCTACCGAGCCGAGCACAACCCCCTGACCTTCACACATTAAACATGCAAGGTGACCAGGGGGACGACGAAGTAACGCCCAGACAGGGATCATGGCAAGGGGACGACGAAGTAACACCCAGACAGGGATCAAGGACACTGAGGGACAACTCTCCCAACATGATGCAACTACTGGAAAAACTCCAACAAGACATGGCCGAGCTCAAGGCCAATAGTACTCATGCTGAGTAACGAAACCAGGTGCTTAACTAGCAATGCGCCGATGTAGTGGCCCAGCTCAAAATTGCCCAGACTAAGCTGGAGATTCACCGAACCAAGGCTGCAATGGCCGAAACCGAGTAAGTATGGCTGAATATGCTGAGTGGGCCGAGCGTGTCTGCCATTCCACTGAGAAAGATAAGGGGAAAACACACGCTGAACTGACTAATCAGACCGCTCGGCAACTGATTATCCCTGGCAAGGGCCAAGCTGGGACAAAGGTATACTGAGACGCCAGGGAAGCCCTGAGCGAGGGATCTAACAGAGATCGCTCTACCCTCGCGTCAACTAGGCTGGCATTCCCTGACAATGTGGGAGCGACCGGTCGACCGACACACGAAGAGGCCGATCGGCCTCGAAAAGATACTGAGCCACAATACGCCCAACAGACCGAACTACATATGCCAATCCTAATCTCAGAAGGTGCGAGATCCTCCCAGTAAGCTATGAGCGCGAGAACGGCCGACCAACCTCCCCGTAACAATGTCCTAGAGTGGCACTACGGGTCGCCCACTCGACGTGAGGCTGACCGACTGATGCACAGTGAACTTCATAAGGCACACCATGCACCTACCTGACGAGCGGCCGATCGGCCTACCTGCAGCACTAACCACGGTGACAGAGACAAAATGCCTGCGGCTGACTCACTTGTCCAATAGCTCATTGACCGAGTCAGAAACCTTGAAGCCGAGAAGGAACAAACACGAACACCGACCTAGGAAAGACGAGCTGCAGACCCTTTAGAAAAAGGATCAACTAGGTCAGACATGACCATGAGATCAAATCGCTCAAGATCCCACTTTACATCGCTCAAGATCCCACTTTACACCGCTCAAGGAGGCTGCATTACTCACCTGAATAATTATCCGTCGGCCGTGGCCTTCAAGAACCTCTCGGATAAAGCACTTTACCTCATTTTCAGCTCAACCTTGACCGAGGCAGCCATAAACTGGTTCTACAGACTGGGGTCTGGGACTATAGACTCCTTCGAACAGCTGCAAACGATCTTCCTCAATCAATTCATGATACAGACCGACCGATTATTCTCGGCGGAAGACTTCTTCCTCTTAAAACGAGGAGAAAAATAACCTCTACAGAAGTATGCAGTACGATTCAACTACGAGTACTCTCGGTCCACTAAAACAGACGACAAGACAGCTTTCACAGCCTTCAAGGGTGGTCTCAGGGAGTCCCCCTTCAGATACGCTGCACACACTCAGGGTTGGTCCAGCTACAACGAGATCATTAAACAAGCTGCCATACATGCCAAGGCCGAGCTGCTGAACCACAAGGGGGATGTTACACAGGCTAACACTTACCAACCTAGCACCACCGACTCGGTCAACACATACCGACCGAGTAACCCCAATCCTCAGCACTCGGCTCTGCAACATCACCCCAACCAAAATCAGAACAAACAACCCCACGGAGGAAAAAGAAAGGACTATTCTCACAACTCATACAACCCAGGAAAGAAAGGCAAAAGTCCCAATTATTCCAACAACTCCCATCAAGGTCAGAATCGTCAAGATCACCAACCTAACAACAATACTGATCGACCACCTCCCCGGTCGAAATACGAGACATACACAATCCTAAACACTTCATACTAGAACGTCCTTATAAATGTGGAACACATGATCCCCAAGTCAAGATGGGCACCAGCCACTAGAAAGCTCGCCAAGAACAATGGCACCTACTGCCAATACCACAAGTACAACGACCATAGCATTGAATAGTGTGTGGTATTCAGGGACCTAGTGGAAGCTCTGGCTAGGGATGGCAAGATCAACCAATTCTTGCAACATGCACCTCCACCACCTCGGCACCCTCAGATTAACACAATCAGTGGAAGACCATCCATCTCTTCACCTCTGACCTCTAATCGGGCAAAGAAGAACTTCCTTCGCGCCTCACAAAGCAACCACCAGATCTTCAACATTGAAGAAGGGCGAGCGAGAAAGAAGACCAATGTCGATTGGGAACCCATCACCTTCTAATAGGAGGAAGAGTGGGGAGTGTTCTACGCACATGACGACCCAATCGTCATCAGAGCACAAATTGCTAACTTTGACGTCAGTCGGATCATGGTCGACACTGGCAGCTCTATCAATGTCGACACCGGCAACTCTATCAATGTCTTATTCATGGAGGCATACAAAAAGCTAGGCATCCCGGACTCTGACCTAAACTGGTCTCCTACACCGCTATTTGGTTTCACTGGGGACTCTGTAGTTCCGATCGGCATTATCACTTTACCACTCTCCAATGGGGCCATCCTGAAGCGATCCACCGTCCTTGCCCCTTTCTTGGTAGTCGACTGCCCAACGGTCTACAACGTCATCTTGGGCAGAGGGCTCATCAATCAACTCAAGGCGGTGGTATCCACCCACCTACTCTTATTCAAGTTCCCTACCCCCATCGGCATAGGGCAGGTTTTCGTAGACCAAATGGTTGCAAGAACATGCAATTCCACAATTCTTGCTGGGAAGACCACTACCCAGCCTAAGGAAATAATGGCAGTCACCGAGTCCGCATATGAGGCCGACCCGGTTGACCCTGAAGTTGCCTAACACATCAAGGATGGGCCGATTGAGGACCCTAGGGACTACTCGGCCATTCCTTATCCATAATCCATTGAAGAAGTTGAAGATGTCATCCTCTCATACACCCATGCCGACCGAAAAGTCAAGATTGGTACCGTACTCAATCCAACCATACGCTCCGACCTGAACAAGTTCCTAAAGGACAACTATGAGGTCTTCGCATGGTCATATGCCGACATGCCTGGCATATCGACTGACGTCATCTGCCATCGCCTCAGTATCAACTCGTCCTTCAAACCGGTGGAAAAAAAATGTTGTATATATGACACAGAACGGACCGAGGCTATGAAGGCATAGATAGTCAAATTTAGTACTATACATTTTGCGCGAAAGGTGGTCTAGGTGGCCAACGTGGTTCTGGTCAAGAAACCTTTTAGTGCTTGGCGAATGTGCATCAACTTCACCGACCAACAAGGAATACCCAAAGGATAGTTTTCCTCTGCCCAAGATAAACCAATTGGTCGACGCCACAGCTGGGCACGAACTCTTGAGCTTCATGGATGCCTGCTCTGGATACAATCAGATCTTCATGCATCCAGCCGACTAGATCCACAACACTTTTAGGACTGACCAGGGCTTCTACTGTTATAACGTAATGCCCTTCGGTCTAAAAAATGTCGACGCCACCTACCAGCGCCTAGTGAACTTCATGTTCACTGGCGAGATCGGCAAGACCATGGAAGTGTACGTGGATGACATGCTAGTAAAGAGGAAAACCACCAACCAACACATTCCCAACCTCACATGAATGTTCGAAGTCCTCAAGAAATACAAGATGCGCTTAAACCCAGCCAAATGTGTCTTTGGAGTGGGTTCAGGCAAATTCTTAGGCTTCATAATCAGTAAGAGGGGCATAGAGGCTAACCTAGTAAAAATCAAAGCACTCATGGACATGGAACCCCCACGCATGCAGAAATACATCTAGAGCCTCACTAGAAGAGTGGCAGCTTTGACTTGGTTCATCTCCAAGGCCACCGAAAAGTGTGCCCCATTTTTCAAAGCCCTAAATGGCAAGTCCAAACACATTACTTGGACGGAAGAGTGTACGACAATGTTCACAAAGTTGAAGGAGTACATGAGCTAGGCACCCCTACTTGCCAGACCAGAAACAGGCGAACCACTGACCATGTACTTGTCTGTATCCACATCAGTGGTCAGCTCGGTACTCATCAAGAAGAAGGACGGAGTAGAACACCAGGTCTACTATGTGAGCAAAGCACTTCAAGACACTAAAACAAGGTACACCGACCTGGAAAAACTTGCCTTTGCCTTGATAATATCATCCAGGAAGCGCAGACCTTACTTCCAAGCTCATTCCATCATAGTACTAACCAACAAACCACTCCGCCAAATACTTCAAAAGCCCGAGATATCAGGATGCCTTCTCAAATGGGAAATCGAACTCAACGAGTTTGACATCACCTTCGCACCCAGACCAGCCAGGAAAGGGCAGACAATCGCTGACTTCATTTCTGAGTTCACATACTTACCAGTTGAGCCAGAATGGAAGACCGCCATAGAGACCACTCTAGACTAAAAAACACCTGATCTGACATTTCTTAGCTCCGTGGCAAATTCGGGATACATCTTATCAAATTCCTTTCAAGCTTCTCCATCGACCGGATGCCTCAGACATCATCATCAATGTGTTCATCCTTGTGCCACCTCATCTCACGGGTTGTGTGGGATGACAAGTAGAATCATTTTAACATTGGCTTCAGTGGAAAATAACGCAACACCTTATTCAGAATCTTGTTCTTTTGAAACCTAGGCTCATTGCACACAGGACATTTGTTAAGCTGCTCGAATTCACCTTAAAACAATGCACAGTTGTTCCTGCATGCATGGATCTTGACATACCCTAAACCGAGGCCCTTCAACAGCTTCTTCGAGTTATAATGATCTTTAGGCAGACGGTTGTCTTTAGGGAGCATTCGGATGATGATGTCTATCATGTGATCAAAATGCTTGTTCGTTTGATTATATTCAACTTTCATGTGTATCAACTCCACAACTGCCCTTAGAACGAAAAATGATTTACAACCAGGGTACAATTCGCGCTGAGCTTCTTTGAACAATCTCTCCTAATGGAGCTCAAAATCTTCGGGTTGAAACCTGGGTGCCTCATCGTCCATATCATCTGATGCGGGAGGAAAAGCATTGGTTAATATCTCAACTACTTTATCATTATCACATTGTCCATCCAAAGCACTTTTGTCCTTCCAAAGCACTTTCGTCCTAACAGGTCCCGAGAACCGAAGATGTCGGTGCGGTAAATATTTCTTCACCGTGATAGATCCAATTAGTGTAGTTGTGTACGATCCCATTCCATTCCAGATGATTTTGGACCTCATTCAACGGCATCCAACTGCAGTTGTTACATTTACGGCATGGACACCTAATACGTCTTTCATCATTGCAATGACTACGTGCAAAGGCAATGAAGTTGTCGATCCCATCCAAATACTGATCAAAAGATCTGTCCAACATTTGCATCCAACCTCTGTCCATTGTGCCTGCTTTCACAAAATAGAGTCAACGTAAGTAATTGAGTTAACATTGTCCAGTAATTAGAACAAGTTAATATCAAAAGCCGCTCGTCTCCTTATGCCTTCGGTGATTTGGCCCTATCCCATTCGAGAGTGCACGTTCTGTGCTGTGTAGTTTGCGACCTACGAGGCTAAGTTTCGATCGAGAGAAATTTCGACAGCATCTCCCTACAGTTCCCCAAATGCACGACGTAGATATTATAAATAAATATCTAGTATGCATTCGGAGAACATTGAAGGGATACAAACCGAATTTCCCACAATCGAAACCTAACCTCTTAGATCGCAAACTACACAACACATAGTTGCGCACCCCTAAACTGTCTGAATAAATTGACAATTCAAGAGTCAGTCAATCAACCCGATTCACTAACTCTCAAACGGGTCTAAGATTTTTTATTGAATTTCATTATACGAAGTTAATCAACCCAATTAACTTGGCATAAACGGTTATGAAATATGAACATATTTCAATCCGTCGGAACTACATAAAGCGCTTTACAGAAAATATCACAACAAATTCACAAATACAAACATATATTAATTGTGCATATCACAAGGTTTACAATTTTCTAATTTCCGTACATATTTTTTATTTTCCTAATTTAATAACATATTTTCTATTTTCCTAACATATTTTCTAATTTCCTAACATATTTTCTATTTCAATAATTTCATAACGTATTTTTTATTTTCCTATTTTCCTAACATATTTTCTAATTTCAATAATTTCATAACATATTTTTTATTTTTCTATTTTCCTAACATATTTTCTAATTTCCTAATTTCCTAACATATTTTCTATTTCCCTAATTTCATAACATATTTTCTATTTTCATATTTTCCTAACAAATTTTCCAATTTCCTACACAATTTCTACACAAATTTCCACAAATTATAAACAATTTCTAAAAACTTTCCACAATAAATACACAATTTCCTAACATAATTATATCCAAAATTCTTAACAAAATTAAATCAAGAGGCAAACACACATACCTTTATATAAATATTCCTTCAAATCAACCACATATTTCCTAAAACACAAAACAAAATTAGTTTGCAATCAAAATTTCAAAACTAAAAAAAAGTAAAATTTTCAAACCTTCAAAATTAGTATTGGTGATTGAGAGAGAAAGGGATTTGATTGGTAGTGAAAATGGTGATGAGATGATGATTGTTGATATTATATAGCCAGAGAGAGAGAGAGAGAGAGAGAGAGAGAGAGAGAGTGTGTGTGTGTGTGTGTAAGTGATATTCTGATGAGCAAAAGGCCAAGAATAAGAAGAAGAAAGGGGCGTCTGGATACTTAATATGTTTAGACTTTTGGCCGACGAAGAAGTTTCACAGGGCAAAGTTTAATGATTCGTTGGACAAAACATAGTCAACGCCAAGTTTTTTCCAACGAACAATATTCGTCATTAAATCTCATTTTACCCGACGGATATAGTTAATTCATCGGGTCAAACATTCCTATTTTACGCACCAACAACTTCCTCTTCCCGCCTAAACCTTGCCCAGTGAGCCTTCATTTTCGTCGGGCAAAATGACACAGGGCGGCGAAAATTCCTTCGTTGGACAAAATCTCGTCAGACAACCAATATTTCTTGTAGTGTAAAAATAGCTCCAAGAGTTGAAGTGTATTTATACATTTCTTGATACATGCATCATCATATAGGAGTAGTCTATTAAATAAGTTGACATACATAAGATAGCTGCTAATTAATTAATAATTATATAATTTTGTAGTCACTACTCCATCCATCCATCCTTTGTGTTTTACTTAGTTCCTTATGTAGTGCCTTATGGCTAGTTTAGCATGCTTACACACAAATACACTTTCCTTATCCACAATTAATATTATTAAAGAAATTTGAATCCTCGTTTGCTGGTCCGTTACACTATTCAATTAATTATCATCTAATTAAAAATTTTGGGATCTTCATCTTCAAATGAATTTTCTTTATACACATTTTATAATTAAAGCTGTTGATATCTTAATTAAATCAGCATAAAGATGATTCCTATGGAAAATTAATCAAACTGGAGATTGTTTGATTATCTTTAAGTATCAAAACAATTAAAAGTTTGATATCGCATAGTTAGTATCCTCATAGTGAACAACCAGTTTAATTGATATACATATATGCATTGATAATTAAACGAAATCTCAAGTTGATTAGTTTTTTTGCAAACACGATCATTTAACGATGATATAGAAAATTAACGATATATTATATATATAAAAAAAATTGATTAATCATAAAAACTGAGAAGAGCACATCCTTAAAAGTGAATACAAGTATTCATATATTTATATTACTTTATAATATTCTGCATACCAATAACTATTATTTAATGTTTGACGAAAAAAAAATAACGATTATTAATTTAATGGAAAAAGTTGATAGTTTTGATATTTAATTTGGCCGTTAACTTGTTCATGGATCAATTCATCATCCCAGGTGGATAGCACATACTTTATGTACTTCAATTCCTTCATTATTGCTACTGATTTCTCAAGTGGAGTAATTGGCGCTCAAGATCAACATCGACAGATTATTCTCAATCAAAACTCATTTGTCACGAATTTCCGAGAAACTTTCGTGGATAAAGAACATATGAACTGTTCACTTCAAAATCTCTGTTGTTGTAGGATTTATCCACCAAAATAGGGTTATTTGTATTGTGTATATAGTTTGCAAATCGTATGGTCTATTTAGTATTTTCCTATGAAAAATTGTGTACGTTTTGCAAAATTAACGAATGTGAATATGGTTCAAAGTATTAAATGATGGATTGATGGTTATGTTTATTCGAGAAAAATAAATAAAAACAATAAATTTAAAAAGGTGAAAGTCAATTGATAAGAAAATTTAAGAGATTTTTTAAGTAACAAGTTTATATGTTCTTTAACCACGAAAGTTTGCTCTCTAAAATTTGGAAATCCGTCGCAAAAGAGTTCTGATTGAGAATAATTGTCGATGTTGATCTTGAGCGTCAATTACTCCACTTGAGGAATGAGTAGTCATGAAGAAATTGAAGTACAGAACTTAAGTGCATATTCCACTGGGATGATGAATTGATCCATTTGCAAGTTAACGGCCAACTTTTTCCATTAAATAATTGTTATTTGTACACACTATTATAAGTAGGATAATACTTGTATTCACTTTTAATGATGTGATCAATTTCTCTATGTGATTAACGAAATTCTTTTTATACATATGTCATAATTAGATTGTTCCATTTTTATTATTATTATTAATTTTCTTCTTCTAAATTATTACTATTAATTGAAAGATCAACTTTGCAAAACACGCATATAAAGTTAGGTAGCATTTCATTTAATTATGTATATATATATATAGCAATTAAATTGACAGTTCAATATGAGAATGTTTTTTTTTTCGTCAAATCAATATGAGACTTTTTTTTATTTTGAGAAGGTACAAATTAATGTATTGATAATGAGATCGTACATAAAAAATGTGTATAATGTGACCTCGTTAAAATCTTGCTGAAGATTTTAACCCAGCGAAAGACAGAATATCACACACCAAGAATACAAACCCTCAAAGGGCTGAAAAGAGAAGACAAATGAGAGTATACAATCATGAAAAACTAAGAGAAAGACGCAGCTTGCCAGCAAACTTCAGTGACCAACAGTACAAGAGAAGAGCAGCAGTCTGAAGGAAAGGGCACACAAACAAGCAAAGCCTAAGCTGCAAACAATCCATGAACAACGCACTATAGGAATCAGCCCAAATCTTGAATCAGAACATCAGAGAGGATGTCAGGGGGTTCTTCAAACCAAACCAAGTAACCATAGTACCAATCTGAACTGCAAACCAAGCCAAATGATGAGCGGCAGAATTTTCCTGGCGGCGGCATGAGCAAATAATCACCAGTGATCAAAGTAGATGAGCCACGTATGTCATCCAAAAGCATTCCTAAGCAGAGTTGGCCCTGGCCTACGGACCAGGAGGGCCCAAAAATTTTAAGCTAGTTTTATTTTTATAGGAAAAAAAATTAAAGAATGTTTAAATTTTTTCAAAAAATATTTAAATTGAATTAGAAGAATTTAGAGTTACATTTTATTAATATATTGGGCCCATATTCTTAAAAAGTATTTATAAGGATTATCATGATTGATATATAGTTATCTAGTTTGTATTGAGTATTATATGTAAATGTCTTGTAAAATCACTAGGACTTTAACTCTCATAGAACAGCTTATATACATATTATATATATATATATATATATATATATATATATATATATATTTGACACAATTTCACTATTTTCTTTATAATAAAGTATTACAATGCGATTATGTTTTCAATGTATGTATGAGTAATGTATTCAAATTCTTGAAATTATTTTGTGTATTGCTTGACAGATGAAAAAAATATTAAACATTTATAAAGTATATATATATATATATATATATATATATATATATATTGTGTGTAAATGTAAAATATAGGGGCGCTTTTAAAATTTTCGCCATAGGTTTCGAATATCTTGGATCGGCCCTGTTCCTAAGGGAGATAAATTTGGACCAGCTGCTCGGAGCATCGATACGATCTGGAGGGAATCACCTCAAAAAATAATTGAGAATAACCTTGTTGAATAGCCAGAGCGACGCCTTCAGCAAAAGCTAGGGCTGCAGAGTGAAAGGTGGAAGAAGCTGCAGCAATTGGCACACTCCGAGCCGCCAAAAAAGATCCAGTCGAATTACGAACCACAATAACGACACCACCTAAATGAGACTCCGCATTGTAAACACCATCAACATTGATTTTCAAGACACCCTAAGGCGGAGGAGACCACCTTGAAGGGCCAGAGGATGACTGAATCTGACAAGGAGGCTGAACACGCCGAAAGTCAGAAAGCCAATGCTCAGCACGCCAAGTAACTTCTTGAGCCGAGGCCGCCGAACCTGACCATATATTAGAAAGAATTTCTCTCCGTCTATATATAGAGCCCAAACAAGCATTAGAAATAAATAAAAAATATCATTGGGTAATTGAGCTAAACAGAGCATTATAAACATTGTTGATGCCGAAAATGGTGCCAACGAGACCGTGAAGACTACGTATAAACATCAAGACACAAGCACATACGTGGTTCACCCAAGTTGGATTACATCCACGGGACTAACTTTTCAGCTTTTATTATTGATAATATTTGTGTTACATATTAACTTTGAGTCTTTAAGATAGTAAAATAGTGTATTGTGAGATGTTTGAGATGTTGTCTCAAATGAGAGGGATATGTCCTCTTAAATAGGCAAATGGTCTAGGGCTCCTTTAGCTTGTGGGTTTCGTAGTGGGCTTAGGCTCCGTCCAAATGAGAGTAAAATCTCACACTAACAGTAGTCCTCCAAATCTTCAGTCAAGATAGTATCTTGACTGGGGACTTGTAAGGCCACCCACAAAGGAGGGCTGGATCCTCCATAGGCTACCTATAATATAGTATGCAAGAAAAAAAAACATCTCAATGGGAGTGAATTTGGGCTGTAAACAACCCAACCTCACCGGAGGCTACCTCCCAAAGTTGTAAAAATACAGCTTGAAATATAGCTCAAGCAGCCCCTCAACATATCCCACCATGGCCCAACCATTGTTGCTTTTTAAATTAAAAGTTTGATAAAATATATGTGGGCCCTACATGTCAATTGATTGCTCCATGTTTCTTCCCGTTGGGATTTTGAATGATGAGCATGATTTTTATTTTCTTCCTACTGTTGGGCATGCAGCGACTATATATATATATATATAAAACTCCCAAATTTTGATTTTTTTTCTTATAAATATAATAAAATTTTACTCTAAATTTCACAATAGAGAGAAGGCGTTTATGGGCACCTACCCGATCTCTTAGAATGGGAGTTCGGCTTAACGATGTACCACCGTGTTTGGTCTCGATGGTAGCCTCTACACAATGCATGTAGTGCTCATGCATTTGCAGTAGCATCATGTGACCATCATTGTCTTCATCGGATGATGAACTATCACTCAATTGATTGGCCATTCTTGTATGGTTATTAGGCAAAAGATTTTTGAGAAAGAAAGGTTTGAAGGATAAGGTATTATGAGAGTAACATGTTTCCATTGATTAGCATATATAGAAAATAGATATATCAAAGATAATGATCTAACGAACGAGATTGTGATAACAAAATATGATATGATGGATGAGATTGTGATAAGAAAATATAATATAACGGATGAGATTGTGATAAGAAAATATGATCTAATGGATAATAATGAAATGAGAAGATCTGATCTAACGATCTATGTAGGATGAAATCGTATCTTTTCAGAATTTAGATTTTTTTAGGTTAAAATGTTTAGAACAAAAATTAAAGATTACATAAATAAACATTAAATTAAAAATTGTAAAAGAAAATTTTATTTTAATACATATTTAAGATTTCATACGAAATAAAAATATAGTTCCAATAAATATAAACTCCCACTGTGAGCAATATACTATATAGCTCAGAATATTCCTTTTTAGGCTACATTTGGAGCTACATCCACCACAAATACAACCCCTAATGTAGCCTACTATTGTGGGTGGCCTAAAAATAGTCCAAGTATGGGCTGAACTAAATGGTTGCTAGTCTGGCGCGAAACCTGACATGAAGCAGCACTCGGTATGAGACAATACTCAACTAGAGGGTGTGCTCATCGCGAAGCTACTCGGCAAGGGGAGACACTCATTGAGAGGCTGATCGGCTAGAGGCGATCGCTTTGTGCGAGGCTGCTCAGCTAGAGGCGGTTGCTCATTGTGAGGATATCGGCTAGAGACAGTTGCTCTGTGCGAGGCGGCTCGACGGCTCGGCTAGAGGTGATCGCTCGTGCGTGACGACTCGGCTAGAGGTATTGCCCATTTCAAGGTAGCTCGGTTAGAGGCACTACTCATTACGAGTATTAGCTCATAACGGGAAGTCGCTGAACCGTGCAAGGCAGCGACAAGCATATCCCGGTGATGCGCCGGCTGCTTTCGAACGACGATGAACGTCGTATGCGGTTCTTAGATGATGTCTTCAATATTGCTTCCTTTCGTACTTAATTCTGGACTGAACTTGTATTGGAAATTGGGTGATGATCACTATGATGATCGGTGCACCCCAAGTGTTTGTGATTATGCTTGAGTGAGATTTTTCTGGGTTTAAAATGGAGGTCAGTTATGACTGACTTCTCCTTGAGTATTTTCTCTATTTTTCATTTCTTGAATGATTGAATTACAATGCATATATAGATACTCACACTCACTCCATGATTCAGTTAGAGATGATAACAATATGATGTCACCACACACACACTTCTTGCAGCTCGCTCAAGACTGCTCACACACTCACAATTACACTAACCGTTTCACACACTTACAACACACACACATTTTCTTATTTAGTGCCTTCATCTTGTGACATTTGTCCTTCTCGAGTTAGCAACAGGTGTGCTGCCAAGTCAACTACCAGTGATGCAGCTTAGTAACCAACATAAACAAACCCCAGTCATCTCTGAACAAGAGAAAAAAAGGGGAAAAGTGGTTTCTTTGAAGAGAAAAGAGAAAAAAGAAATGAAGGTGGCGTCATTGGGGTTTTAGGAGAGATGGGGAGAATAATGGGGCTCCATTGCACGATTTCAAAGGTAGATAGTGAAGTAAGAGAGTGTTGGGGTTTTTTGAGTTAGATTGGCTTTGCCATTAATTAATGTTGTGTTGAGATGAGACTTGGCAAAGACAGAGTGTCTGGTTTTCTTGCGGTGACCAGAGAAGAGAAAAGGAATTTTCTGGGTTTTCTTGGCAGTGAGCGAATCTGGATTTTTTGGGCATGGTATTCTTGAGTGTTCATGGTGTTTCAGTTGGTGAGTGAAGGGAAAGGAACCGACATGGATTTTGTCGCGATTCCCACAGACAGTGCCAAATTGTTGATGCCGAAAATGGTAAGAATGAGACCGTGAAGACTACGCATAAACATCAAGAAACAAGCACGTACGTGGTTCACCCAAGTCGGACTACGTCTACGGGACTAAATTTCCTAATTTTATTATTGATAATATTTGTGTTACATATTGGCTTTGAGCCTTTGAGATATCAAGAGAGAGTGTGTTGTGAGATGTTTGAGATGTTGTCTCAAATGAAAAGAATATGTCCTTTTAAATAGTCAAATGGCCTAAGGCTCATTTAGCTCGTGGGCTTCGTAGTAGGCTTAGGCTCGATCCATTTGGGGATAAAATCCCACACTAGCAAACACAAACAGAACATTATAACTTTAACAAGTTGCAAACCCCGTATTTTGTACTCAATACTCATGTTAAACGAGGGTAATTAAGCTACTGTAAAATTCCGATAATTTAATAACTGATAAATTAATAACACCAAATTGCCCATGTAATCTTAAAAATCATGTATAGTATACATGATGTTGATGCCGAAAATGGCACCAATGAGACTGAGAAGACTACGCATAAATATCAAGACACAAGCACGTACGTGGTTCACCCGAATCGGGATACGTCCACTGGACCAACTTTTAGGATATTATTATTGATAATATTCGTGTTACATGTATGTGGCATTGAGCCATTGAGAGAGTAAAAGAGAGTGTTGGAAGAGATTGTCTTGTGAGATGATGTTTCAAATGAGAAGGATGTCCACTTAAATAGACAAAGGCTAGAGTTTCCTTTACATTGTGAGCTTTGTATTAGGCTTAGGCTCGGCCCAAGTGAGGGGTGAAATCCCGCACTAACAGTAGTCCCCCAAGCCTTCAGTCAAGATAGCGTCTTGGCTGGTGACTTGTAATAACAGTCCAAGTACGGGCCTAACTAAATGGTTGCTAATTTAGCTCGAAACCCGACATGAAGCGTCACTCGATATGAGGTAATACTCAACTAAAGGCTATGCTCATCGCGAGGCTACTAGGCAAGGGGTGACACTCATTGCGAGGCTGCTCGGCTAGATGCGGTTGTTATGTGCGAGGATGCTCGGTTAGAGGCGATCGCTCTGTGCGAGGCGGCTCGGCTAGAGGTGATTGCTTGTGCTCGGCTGCTCGGCTAGAGGTATCGCCCATTGCAAAGTAGCTTGACTAGATGCACTACTCATTGCGAATATTAGCTCATCACGAGTAGGCATTCGGTGTGAGTTACCGAGGGGCACGTGGGTGCAAGCGTTGAGGAGCATGTAGGTGCAAGGGTTACTGAGGGAAAAATAGACTAATTGATTAGGGCGATCGGCATTGGAGTGACTCGGTAAGTCATGATAATAGTACATAAATCTATCGGTTAGTAAACTGAGATAATATAATGAATTCCAAATAATATATATTTGATCTATGAGCATAGGCTACATGTTAATCAACATTTAACAAAATCTGATGTTAAGCACTAAGCAATAGGCATTGGGTACAATGGTCACAAAAATAATATGAACAATTAAAATGTGATGATGTATGAGGATGTAAAAGTGGCATTGGATGCTATGGCAGCCCACAAATATTCTTGTGATAAAAACACTAATATAATAAAGCATTAAGACAAATTAATTAAGTGCACTGTGCGCATGCATTCAGCCTATTCCACCTCATGGTTTCAAGTTCAATGGCTGTTTAGTGATAATGATAATAATCTAATAATAATCCAAATCAGAATCTCAATAATAAAATATTAAATAATAGAATAAATAAGAAAAAGGTTTAAGGACTTATCTTTGGAGTCTGTCAGACTCCTCGCCCAGAGAGTATCGGAGGCGGCGAAGTGCGTCGGCACGTGGCTGGCGACGATGATTGTCAGAGTATACGGGGTCGATAGATCCGAGTCCCCCGGTTCCTTTGGTGGTGGCGGTGTCGTCGAGAAACGTCGGGAAGGGGTTGAACCGTGCGCAGGCGAGACGCCGGCTGCTTCTGACGACGACGAACGGCGTTGGTGGCATGGGTTTTGCAGATCGTCTCCCCCTCACCATGATGGTGTAGGTGGCGTCCCCAGATGACGCTGGTCGGCGTCGATTTGTTGGCAGAATTCTGGGTCGAGACTGGGAGCGAGAACTCGGCTCTGCAATTCTTCTTCCCTCCCATGGCTGGTATGCAGCCTCTGCCTTTCTTTTTGTTTCCCTCTTCCTTGGTGGCTGGATGGAGCTCAGAGCTTCATGGGATTTTGGCCCTTATTTTGTTTGTTTGCACTTTGCCGACAGCAAAGTCATGTCCAAACATAAAACCATATTCTTGCATCATCCCTTTGGATCTAAAACCAATAAAGGCTGAGACTTTGGTTTTTTTGCTTTTGTTTGGTTTGGTGTGAATGAGAGATGAATGATGGGTGTTGAAATGTATTTTTGGCATATAGGAGGAGTAAAGACACAGTAGTGTCTTGAGTGGTTTTTTAACAAGAGAGGATTTTTGGTTGTGACCGAGAGAAGAAGAGAGATTCTCTGGATTGTTTTCGCAGTGAGCCAATCTCAGATTTTTGCGTGGTGTTCTTGAGTGTTCATGGTATTTCAGTGGCGGACATAGCTTTTTGTTACTATTCTCCGTATTGAACTGAGAAGACTTCGGCATAAATATCAAGACATACACAAGCACGTACGTGATTTATCCGAATTGAACCACGTCAACGGATCAATTTTTTGGATATTATTATTGATAATATGTATGCGACATTGAGCTATTGAAAGAGTAAAAGAAAGCGTTGGAAAATGTTGTTCTGTGAGATGACCTCTCATTTGAGAGGTATGTCCTCTAAAATAAACGAAGACTAGGATTTTCTTTGTTACTTATATTGAAAAATCAATCCCAACTTCCAAATCTATTTAAGTTGAAACAATGAGTTGGGTAACTCGAGTCAACCATAAAAGGAATCCCCTAATTAAAAAGAATATATGGTAGCTAACTTATTTTATATGTGTACAAGTCCTTGAAGGCCAAATTAGAGACAGCAATTCGGTTGAACAAGGCCAAAACTCTTTCCAACTACATTGATACATTCTGACTGAACCACTTGATTCTTCTTGCATCGCAGACTCACATTTTCAAGTCTTATTCCACTACATGGATTTGCTGCACTGCAATCAAGTTTTATGGCCACCGCTGTTGCCGACGTTCCTTGAATATTCGGGTACAACACGTCACTCACTTTCACACTTGAAACCTGACCAGGACAGTTGATGTTGTGTGGGCAGTAGTTTTGCTCTATTACAATCGGATTTTGAACATTAATCATTACTGAATCAAGGAATTTGACACTTTGAACGAAACCATTGCTCGGCCTAGCCCAAGATTTGATCCTCAAACCATTTTGGGTACGCTTGAATATTGCATTTTGAACTGTCACATTTTGGACTACTTCCTCTTCCAAGTCTTTGGCCAAACTTCCTATGCTGCAATAATAATTAAATACACTTCTATTAATAAACTTATTCATATTAATTCAAGCATTACTTGCAATGCAAGAGTTATTTATGTTTATATAGAAAGATTAGTCTAACCTTATTCCATGGCCAGGGCCACATGATATTTGTTCCATCCACAAGTTCTTGGCACCGGGGCCGATCGAGACACAATCATCTCCGGTTTTGATAGAGGTATTGCAACATTTGTAGACAACTGGACATGGATCCCGTCGGTGGGCTATTCCCGGCGGCGATGATTTTAACACCTTCAATGTGGACATCTTGGCACCCGTTTATCACGATGTGGAACGTCTGGCTGTTCAATGACAACAGTCCCTTGGTACTAATATTTTTTGAGTTTTGAAACTCAAACTCTGCGATCAAATCAACCTATAATAGTTTAGTTTAATTAAATTAAACAATTAATATAAGCACGTAGGGTAAAATGGTAAATTACTAACCGTGGCTCCGTCGGGGCAATTGGTGCCTCCAGCCAACTTGCATGCCCACAAGGCTGTACCTTTTGCATCAAGGGCACCACCTATAATCGAAACACCCGAAACTCCTTGGAAGTTTAGCCAATTGTTAGCTTCGCCAAGGATTCGGAAATCTGACGAAGCTATCAATGTTCTTGCAGGTGTCACCTTTGAAAACCATAGTGTTGCGAAGCAAATACCTTCCTTTTGGAACAATTATGGTAGCAGAATCGGTGGTTGCACAGGCTGCAGCCCATGCATCAAGAAAAGCTTGGGAGGAATCAGTGAGTGCATTAGGTTTCGCTCCAAATCTTTGAACATTGTAGATCATCAATGTACTCTCAGCTGCAGATGATTTATTGTGTAATAAAACAAAGAACATCATGAACAGTACTAGTGATGATCGAAAACCCATTTTTCACTTTCTTTTCGTATCTTTTCTGTGTAAAAGAAAAATTAAAGCAGAGTTTACAACGATAGTGACGATAATGATACGAAATTACGAATACGTTGTGATAATGAGTTTGATGAAGGAGTAGTTGTTGTTGCAGGAAATTAATGGGAATTAATGAGATGGAGGTTAATGGAGAAAGCTCCAGCAGTGGATGTTTATTTATACTCTTCATGATACATGCATCATATCGTATAGTATATAGTAGTTTAATTAATTAATTAGCAAGGTTGACAAACATATAAGATAGCTGCAAATTAATTAATAATTTTATAATTTGGTAGCCACTCGATCTATCGATCTATCTTTTGTGTTTTACTTGGTTCCTAATGCAGGGCTAATTAATAATTTTATAATTTGGTAGCCACTTGATCCATCTATCTTTTGTGTTTTACTTGGTTCCTAATTATGCAGGGCTAATGCCCAATTTGGCATCCCTCCTCCCAATTACACTTCACCCTAATCTAATTTGTGAATCTGGACCATCTTTTGTAATTAACAGATTTCTTTACACACAAATTATAATTGAAATTATTGATTTATTAAATCAGCACGTAAATATCATCTCTATAAAAATTAATTAAATTAGAATATTTTTGATCATTCTAAATATAAAAAATAATTGACCGATCTAATAGTAATTAGCATTCTCATATAATATATGAACTGTCAATTTAAGTGATATATTTGATGGGTATATAAATGAAATGCTAATTAATTTGATGGGCATTTTACAAAGATGTAATAAAAATGGAACGATTCCAATTATAATATGTGTATAAAGAAATTTCGCTGATCACATAAAGAAATTGATCGAACACATCCTTAAAAGGGATAATATATACAAGTACATCATCTTACTTATAATAATTTATAGTTGATAGTTTAGATATTTAATTTGGCCGTTAACTTGCTAATGGAACAATATATATATGTTTGCCGAAACTATGTCATTTTCATAGGAAAATACTATATATACCAATGAACCATTGAATTTGGCCGTTAACTTGCTAATGCAACTATCTATATATGTTTGCCGAAACTATGTCATTTTCATAGGAAAATACTAAATAGACCATACGATTTCATCATTCGGCCGTTAACGTCAATGAACGTACGTGGGATGTTCATGGTGTCGTTCATTGTCGCCTGGGATGAAATAATTAAATTGATTCATTAACAAGTCAACAGCCAAATATTCAAATATTAACTTAACTAATTATTAATCATGTCCATGTAATATCATTTAAATATATATAACTTAGGCTTGGATCCACGCGCATACAAGCCAATATTGATTGCTGATCGTTCGGCTACTTTTGTGTGATAGTGGGTGGCTGATGGCCGATGGCTGATGCTGATTTAATTAAAGGTTTATATGTTCATATGTTAATTAGAGATTCTGCGATTCTGAAGTGAACAGTTCATCTGTTCTTTAGCTGCGAAATTTTCTTCTAAATTCGTCGGAAATGAGTTTTCATTGGGAATAATCTGTCCTCCATAAATGAGTAGCCATGAAGGAATTGAAGTACAGAAATTAAGTGCGCATTCCACTGGGGATGATGAATTGATCCATTAACAAGTTAACGGCCAAATTAAATATCAAAATTCAAAACCATCAACTTTTTCCATTAAATAATTGCTATTAGTACACTTAACATTATAAAAAGTACATATATGAATACTTTAGTATTCAATTTTAAGTATGTGTTCATCACCGAGTTTTTAACTTAGGATTTCATTTAATTATCCATTCTTCCATATATATATATATACTCACAGCTCACTATAAGGATGTTAAATGTTACCAAATTCTAAACCATAGACAATTACCCTTAATTTTGTTAGAGAAGGATAGGGTTGTTAGGGATGTTATCAGTTAGTTAGTTAGTTGGTCATCATAGTGGTCAATAGGGTTGTTATTAGTTAGTTGAGCAGCTGTCAATGCTAGCTGTAAAGAGTTTGTTATGTGCTAGCTGTTCAACACAGTTAGAGAAGTTAGGCATGAGTTATGTGTGTTATATAAAGTGTACAAAGATGAGATGTAAACAATGAGGTTAATAGATAAAAGGCAGAAATTTTCACTCTCAAACTCTCTCAATTTCTTCTTGTTTACCTTTCTCATTCTGAGTCTTTCTCTCTTCCTTGCTTTCTTGAACTGATAATCATGGATTCGAACATGGTATCAAAGCTGTGAAGCTCACAGCTAAGATCCTAGTTCTAGATTCCTTTCTTGCTTCTTGTGCGATTTTTTTGAAGAAGATGTATTGTTGCTACTGCGGTAATTTCTGAGGTCTATGACATTTCTCGGATGTGATTCAACTCGTCTGATCTGATCAGCTTGTCTCTTGTCTTCCTCCGATCTCAATCCACTACTACTTCTAGTTCTCCAATCTTCCTTCAAACCTCTAAAGAAAAGTTCTTAGGTTTCTTTCTGATTTCATCGTATCTTGAAAGATTTTCTTGTGAATTTGAGATGTTTGTGACTAGTTCATGTGTAAATTTGTGAATTTGAAAAACAATACCTTGTACAATCATGTCTTCTACAATGGATTTACTTAAGCATGCGACTGAATTTGTATCTCTAAAGCTAGATTATACGAATTACGTCTCATGGAGTGCTAAGATTCAAAGGTTGTTAAAAGGTTTTCATCTGTTTGGTCATCTAGATGGTACATGTCCATGTCCTAGTCCAATTGATGAAGGTTTTCAGAAATGGATTGATAATGGTGTTGCATTGTTAAACATGTTGATTGCCACTGTATCTGAGGAAGCCTTTATTGTGATCATGACATGTGAAATCTCGAGAGATGCCTGGCATACACTGCAAGAACGGGTTTCCTCTATGTTTGAGGCCAATCTTATGCAGCTGAAAACCAACCTTTAAACTATACATAAGGGATCAGATTCTGTTGAGGCCTTTCTAGCTAAGATCATATCAGCAAGACAACGTTTGGCTAGTGCTAGACTTGTGGCCACAGATAAGGACGTGATTCTGATCACATTGAATGGATTGTCTATAGATTATCATGCTTTCAAATCTCAAATTCGAGCAAGGCCTGTACCGGTTACTTTGTCTGACCTTCAAACTCTTCTTCTTGCTGAAGAGGCTGATCTCTCTAAGGCTACATCAAAATTGCAAACTCAATCCTCTTTTCTCACTGCAATGGTTGCAACTAAGGAAACAAATGAACCTCAACCACATTCATCTGATGCTATGTCCACTCAGTCATCACAGTGGCAAGGCTCCAACATTAATTCCAATTCAAACTGGCATGGAAGGAATAACTACCAAGATTCTAATTGGTATGGTCGAAACAATCGTGGAAGAGGCAGGTTTAATGGCTATCGTGGCCGGAACAACTACAACTGAGGTCGATATAATAACCATTACAACAACAATTATAATGGTCCCTACCAAGGTAAAGGCTATGGAGGCTACAATCCCAACTACAATTCAGGTTTTACTCAAGGTCATGAAGGCTACAATTCGAACTACAATTCAGGCTACAATCAAGGCTATGGTGGCTCATTTCCTGGTGCTGCTAGTTCTGGTCCAGGAGTCTTTAGGGCTCCTCTGTGTCCTACACTAGTACCTCAAGTTCAACTGTGCAAAATACCTGGTCATGAGGCTCTAGAATTCTCTCAAAGGGCACCACACCTAGACCTGTAGCTCAACCTCAAGCATACTTAGCCACTTATAGCTTTGAGTTTTCAGATCCTAACTTCTGGTTAGCTGACACAGGAGCAACACATCATATGACCTCTGATGACTCTTAACTTCAATATGCTCAGCCTTGTCCACCAAATTCAGGTATTTTAGTAGGTAATGGAGTTGTTCTACCAATCACTAGAGTTGGATCTCTTACATTGCCTGTGTCTGATCATGTGTTTGGTTTGTCTGATGTCTGTCAAGTTCTTCACTTAGTGCATAATCTTCTTTCTGTGCATAAGTTTTGTCTACATAATGACTGTAAAATGCTCTTTGATGCATGTTCACTCCAAATTCAGGACAAAAGGGGGAAAATGTTGTACCAAACCCCTAGTATTGCTGGTTTATATCCCATTCCCATGAATCTTCATTCTGCTTCTTCCCTTGGATCTCAAGGTGCTGGTTGCTTGGGCCAAAAGATGAAGTCCTCTCTCTAGCATCAAAGGCTTGGTCATCCCACCAATGTTATCCTTGCTACAATGTTGACCCAGGCTCAGATTCCCCATTCTTCTGATCCTTCCTCTCACATATGTGCCTCTTGTCTTCAAGATAAAGCTTCAAGACTTCCTCTTCATCTTCCAGCTCATAGGGCATCTGTGCCATTTCATAAGATCCATTCTGATGTATGGGGTCCTAGTCCTTGTACTTCCACTCTAGGTTATCGGTTTTATGTCATTTTCATTGATGATTGTACTCGATACACTTGGATCTATCCTCTATTAAATAAATATGATGTTTACTCAGTGTTTGTCAAATTTCATTCCTATATTACTACTTATTTTGAGAAGTCTATTAAAAAATTTCAAAGTGATGGAGGGGGAAAGTTCATTAGTAAAGCTATGACTGAGTTTCTTGCATCCAAAGGTATTCAACATAAGAAATCGTGTCCCTATACTCCTCAGCAGAATGGGCTAGCAGACAGGAAACATCGACATCTTATTGAAACTACCATCACTTTGTTAAAAATAGCATCCATGCCCAACTCCTTCTGGTTCCATGCGTGTTCCATAGCCAACTACCTTATTAACAGAATGCCTACATCTACTCTTCAAATGCAGTCACCCTATTTTTGTCTCTTTACTCATTATCCATCTTTACCTTCTCTTCGTGTCTTTGGATGTGCCTGCTATCTTTACCTGAGACCATATACTAAACATAAACTTGATCCTCGAACTGTCCAATGTGTATTTGTGGGGTATACACTTGATTATAAGGGGTTCTTGTGCTATCATATTTCTTCTAAAGAACATACATCTCACGACATGTTATTTTTGATGAAACACAATTCCCTTTTCATTTTGCTTCTGGCTCTAAGTCCATTGAGTCTCTTGTTCACAATGACGGTCCTTTCCATGATCTTGGCAATGTAACTGTCTCTGGTTGTACACTATTATCTAGTGATCATCACACCCCACACATGGACTCATCTTTTCTGTCTCTCTATCCAGCTCCAGTTCTTGTTCCACAACCACCTTCAAGTCCAACCAGACTGTCTAATACAGTTCCAGTGCCCTCCAATGTGGTTTCCACACCACTATCTTCATCCTCCGCAGTTCAACTTACAGGTTCAGACCAACATGCATCATCATCTGAAGTATCCTCTTCTGCCACAACAGTGAGTGTGCCTCCACTTCACCTTATGGTTGATCTCTCATGTCCATCTTCACAACCAGTGTCCTCCTCAATTCATCCTATGGTCACCAGGTCTAAGAATGGGATATCCAAACCTAGCAGAAAAGGTTTTCTTGCGCTACATGTTACCTCCTCTCTCGATAGTTCTTTGGTTGAACCTGTTACTTACAAGCAAGCCTTGGTAGTGCCTGAATGGCATAAAGCAATGCAGGATGAGTATCATGCTCTTCAACATCAGAACACTTGGCAATTGATTCCTCTACCCCATCATCGTGGTGCATTGGGTGTAAGTGGGTTTTTAAACTCAAACATAATGTAGATGGATCTATAGCTAGACATAAGGCTCGATTAGTTGCCAAGGGCTATCTTCAAGAGGCTGGTATAGACTATGAGGAAACTTTTAGTCTTGTGGTTAAACATACAACAATGCGCTTGGTTTTAGGTCTTGTGGCTCAGTTCAAATGGACATTAAGACAACTTGATGTTAAGAACGCTTTTCTTCATGGTCACTTGAATGAGGAGGTCTATATCGACCAACCACCAGGCTTTGTCAACTCTACTTATCCTCATCATATGTGTAAATTGGAGAAGTCTCTTTATGGCCTGAAACATGCACCACACACATGGAATGCTCGTTTTACTTCACACATGTTGACATTGGGGTTCCTTCAGTCTGCCTATGATTCAGCTTTGTTTGTTTTTCATCAGGGATCTACTATCCTCATCGTTTTACTTTATGTTGATGATATCATTATCACTGGTAATAGTCCTACTGCCATTACAACTCTCATTACTACTCTTGGGATTGAGTTTGATATGAAAGACCTTGGTATCTTGTCCTACTTTCTTTTCCTTCAGATTGGCTACGTTGCTGAGGCTATTTTTGTTAATCAAACTAAGTACGTCACCGATCTTCTTGCCAAGGTAGGCATGTCCAACTACAGTTTAGTATCTACTCCACTAGTTCCTTACTCCAAGTTGCTTCTCACTGATGGGGTCTTATTGTCCGATCCCTCTTTGTATCGAAGTATTGTGGGCGCTCTTCAATACTTGACCTTCACGCGTCCTGATATTGTCTTTGTTGTTAACACAGTGTGTCAATTCATGCATGCTCCCACTGATGTTCATATGGTTGTTGTCAAATGGATTCTACGTTACATCAAGGGTACTCAGGACTTTGGTCTTCACTATGTCTCGAGTTCTCTGCGCCTTCAGGTTTTTTCGGATGTCGATTGGGGTGGTGATCCCAACACTCGATGATCCACTTCGGGTCACATTATTTTTCTTGGTCAGAATCGCATATCATGGGACACGAAGAAACAACCTACTGTCTCTCGATCTTCTGCCGAAGCGGAATATCTGTCCTTGGCTAATACTGCATGTGAAATCTTGTGGATCTCTTATTTACTTGTTGATCTCCACGTTCAACTTCCCCGCGTTCCACTAATTTGGTGTGACAACATTTCCGCAATCCAAATGGCGCACAATCCGGTCTTTCATGGTCGTACTAAACATGTTGAGATCGATGTTCATTTTATTCGAGAACATGTCCAACGCCGTACCCTTCAATTGGCGCATGTTCTCTCTGCTGATCAACTCGTTGACGTTATGACCCACGACCTTCATACTCCTCAATTTGAATACTTTCGTGACAATTTGTTGCTTCGTCCTTCTCGCATAAGATTGAGGGCGGATGTTAGAGAAGGATAGGGTTGTTAGGGCTGTTATCAGTTAGTTAATTAGTAGATCATCACAGCTGTCAATAGGGTTGTTATTAGTTAGTTAAGCAGTTGTCAATGCTAGCTGTTAAGAGTTTGTTATGTGCTAGCTGTTCAACACAGTTAGAGAAGTTAGGCATGAGTTATGTGTGTTATATAAAGTGTACAAAGATGAGATGTAAACAATGAGGTTAATAGATAAAAAGGCAGAAATTTTCACTCTCAAACTCTCTCAATTTCTTATCGTTTACCTTTCTCATTCTGAGTTTTTCTCTCTTCCTTGCTTTCTTGAACTGATAATCATGGATTCGAACAAATTTTTCATAAGATCATCTTTATGCTGATTTAATTAAAATATCAATAGTTTTAATTATAATTTGTGTATAAAAAAATTCGTTTGAAGATGGCTGGAGATCCCAAGATATTTTGAGTGTGTTTACTTAAGGGTAATGGGTATCAAATCAAAGCCAATGATTCTCATTACGGAGTACTCCTGCGTTTACTTGTACAATTAGATTTTTTTAACAGGTGGGCCCCACTTGAAATCCTTAATGTCATTACCCCAAAATGGGTAATGGGCTTAATTAAGAGGGATGTGTTAATGATTCCCATTACCTGTTTTAATTATTTGATGAACCAAAATTGCCCTACAATTTATAGTAATTACAACCTTTAGTCACAATAAATTTACGCGTATCCTAATTTTTTTCCGAATGCTTCAATACTCCGACTGCTTAACCCTTCAATTCTCCATATGCTCTTCTTGCTCCAGACGTTTTCTTGCTGCAGACGTTTTTTTTGGTCCTTCACACCTCACTACGGTTGAAGTTAATTAATTTATTTTTGCATTTAAAATATTGACATTGTATTCTTTTGTTTCTACTGGGGTTGGTGTACGTGTTTAGAGAATGATTAGACAAGAGAACGAGATATTGAAAAAGCTGAGAAAAAGAAAAGGAATTTTAGTAATCAATTAATTTTTATTCCGATTTATAACGGTTAGTAAATAATAACAATGGAAATAAATCGTATTACTGTTTTAATTTTATATAGTTAGTAAACAACTCAATGGGAATGATTACCCCTTCTCCGATTATCCATTTCGCTGATTGTCTTTTCTCCCATTACCCACTATTCTCGTTACTTGTGAGTAAACGTGCCCTTAGATGCATAGTAAAATGTAATTGATGAGCAAATTAAGGCGCATTCAAATCTCTTTAGTAACATTAATTGTGGATGAGGAAGTGTATTTGTTTGTGAGTATGCCAAACAAGCCATAAGGCACTACATTATGGAGCTAAGTAAAACACAAAAGATGGATGGATGGAGTAATGACTACATAATTATATAATTATTAATTAATTAGCAGCTATCTTATATGTTTGTCAACTTAATTAATAGACTACTCCTATGACCTATATGATGATGCATGAATGATGAAATGCATAAATACACTTCCACTCTTGGAGCTTTCATCACGTCCATCAACCTCCATCTCATTTCCTGCAACAACAACTACTCCTTCCAACTCACTTCACCAACTCATTTCACCAACTCATTTCACCAACTTAATTCAATCTCATTCGTTCATCTCATTATCCTCAAAATCGTTGTAATATCTCTGCTTTAATTCCCTTTCCACACAGAAAAAAGAGGAAAAATAAAATGGGTGGGGTTTCAATAAGTTGTTTTTGCAGATCTTCACTAGTACTGTACTTCATGACGTTCTTTGTTTTATTACACAATCAATCATCTGCTGCTGAGACTGAGAGTGCATTAATCTACAATGTTCAAAGATTTGGAGCTAAACCAAATGCCCTAACTGATTCCTCCCAAGCTTTTCTTGATGCATGGGCTGCTGTCTGTGCAACCACCGATTCTGCCACCATAATTGTACCAAAAGGTAGGTATTTGCTTCGCAATGCTATGGTTTTCAAAGGTGACGTCTGCAAAAACTCAGATATTACTTTTCGAATCGATGGAACATTGATAGCTTCGTCCGATTACCGAACCCTTGGCCAAGCTGACAATTGGCTAAGCTTCCAAGGAGTTTCCGGTGTTTCAATTATTGGTGGCGCCCTTGATGGCAAAGGTACAGCCTTGTGGGCATGCAAGTTAGCTGGAGGCACCAATTGCCCCGACGGAGCCACGGTTAGTAATTTATCATTTTACCCTACATGCTTATATTTAGTTACTTGTTTCATTTAATTAAACTAAACTAAACTATTAATTATTTATGGTTGATTTCATCGCAGAGTTTAAGTTTCACAAACTCAAAAAATATTAGGATCAAGGGACTGGTGTCATTGAACAGCCAGATGTTCCACATTGTGATAAACGGGTGCCAAGTGGTTCACATTGAAGGGGTTAAAATCATCGCGGCCGGAAATAGCCCAAACACCGATGGCATCCATGTCCAGTTGTCTACAAATGTTGCAATCTTCAACACCTCTATCAAAACCGGAGATGATTGTGTCTCGATCGGCCCCGGCGCCAAGAACTTGTGGTTGGAGCACATAACATGTGGCCCTGGCCATGGAATAAGGTGAGACTAATCTTAATTGCATTGCAAGTAAGGCTTGAATTAATGTGAATAAGTTTACTAATCAAAGTGTATTTAATTATTATTGCAGCATTGGAAGTTTAGGCAAAGACTTGGAAGAGGAAGGAGTCCAAAATGTGACGGTCCAAAATGCAATGTTCAAGGGTACCCAAAATGGTCTGAGGATCAAATCTTGGGCTAGGCCGAGTAATGGTTTCGTTCAAGGTGTCAAATTCTTTGATTCAGTAATGGTTAATGTCAAAAATCCGATTGTAATAGACCAAAACTACTGCCCACACAACATCAACTGTCCTGATCAGGTTTCAGGTGTGAAAGTGAGTGACGTGTTGTACCGGAATATTCAAGGGACGTCGGCAACAGCGGTGGCCATAAAACTTGATTGCAGTGCAGCAAATCCATGCGGTGGAATAAGACTTGAAAATGTGAGTCTGCGATGCAACAAGAATCAAGTGGTTCAGTCAGAATGTAGCAATGTAATTGGAAAGATTTGGTCTTGTTCAACCAACTAGTTGTCTCTAATCAGGGCTTCAAAGGACTTGTACACATATATATATATATATATATATATATATATATATATATATAATATATGTTAGCTACCATATATTCTATTTAATTAGGGGATTCTTTTATGATTAACTCAAGTTACCAAACTAATTGTTTTCTTTTTATTTGCAAATGCCAAACTAATTGTTTCAAGTATTTGAAAAAGATTTGGAAGTTGGCATTGACTTTTAAGTACAATATAAGTATCTTGAATTTAACATTTGTCCCGTCTAATCCCATATATCATGTATACTATACATGGTTTTTAAGATTACATGGACAATTTGGTGTTATTAATTTATCGAGAATTAAATTATTGGGGTTCTACTGTAACTTATATTACCCTGGTTTAACATGAGCACTGGGTACAAGATAGGGCGTCTATAACTTGTTAAAGTTATAACGCTCTGTTTATGTTTATGTTTAAGTTAACTTGTCCTATGTTTGGTAATAGCTGAGATAAATCTTTAGGTATGTGACCTAAGTATAAATTCTTAACTTTGAGAAATATCATTAAGACTTTTTTACCGGAAGACTAATCTGCCAAAATCCAACATGGTACGTATCAGAGCAGAGCTAATCAAGAAATATAATGGGGCGATTGGGTGTTGCTGATTTTGATCAAATGGGAAAATTCTACAGTGAAACCCTAGAATTAATTTCCTCAAATTCATGGTCAGTTCAAGTAATATTGGAGATATTAGAACTCCAATCTTCAATGGAGTAAACTACGATTTTTGGAGGATAAAGATGAGAACAATTTTCTTGTCTCATGAGCTATATATGGAGTTTGATAGAAGATGGCTATAAAATTACACAAATTAAGTTATGAAGTTTTGACATAAGCTCATAAAGGAGTTTAAGAACAACATCAAGAGAGATGTAAAAGCTCTTTGGCTCATATAAGGAGCACTATCAGGCGAACGTTTTCCTAGAATCTCAAATGAAACCATTACTAAATCGGCTTGGGATGTTCTTGAGAAAGAGTACAAAAGTTCTACCAAAGTAAGAGCATTTAACTACAATCCTTGACAAAAGATTTTGAATATTGTAGAATGAAGGATGATGAATGGCTGGATGTTTACTATATATAGTAGATTGTATGATATAATTATATAATCAAATGAGAAGTTATCGAGAAATTTTACTGATGAAAGAATTGTGCAAAAATGTTTGATTAGTTTGACGCAAAAGTATGATAATATTGTCACTGTGCTTGAAGAAAGTAATGACTTGTCTACTTTGAGTGTTAAAGAGGTAATTGGGTCAATGAAAATATTTGATCAGAGACTCTCTAGACATGCTGATAATGCTGTTGAGAGTGCTTTCCAAACATTAAGTTTGAGTTCATCAAAGTCGGAGTAGTCAAGTTATAGTCAAGGACAGGTCAAGTCCAACAAGAATTGGAAAGAAAAAAAATAAAAAATGGGAAGGAAAGACTTACTTTGAAAAGAAGAAGAGTTTTGAAAAAGGGTCCAATAGTGATATGAAATGCAAAGTTTGTGATAAAAATCATTCCGGTGTGTATCGGTTCGAGGGAAAGGTGAAATACTACAAGTGTAAAAAGTTTGGACAAATGCAAAAGGATTGCACCTACAAAGGCAATGCGCTTGCCAATTACAATGAAGAACAAGGTGAAGACACTCGCATGTTCTATGTTGGTCATGATGCACCATTCAAGAAGAACAGAAAGTTTGGTTTGTAGATAGTGGTTGTAGCAATCACATGACAACAAACAAGAATATTTTCATGAATATTGACAGTTCAAACCCAACCAACGTGAAGATGGGGTAATGGGCAACTGGTTGACACATTGAGAAAAGGGACCATTATTGTACAAACAAAGAAGGGAAGGATGCTCATCAAAGATGTCATGCTAGTTCATGATTTGAAGCATAATATGTTAAGTCTAGAGCAATTGGTTGAGCATAGGTACTAAATGGACTTTGGAAATCGCAATTGCAGAATCAATGACAAAAGAAATTCCACACAGTTTTTGGCCAAAATTGAAATGAAGGGAAATGGAAGTTTTCCGTTGATAATGGAGTATGCAACTCAGTCTGCACTCAAGATAGAAGTACAAGGAGATTCAAAGCTTTGGCACAACAGGCTAAGGAATTTGAACTTCCAAAGCTTAAAAAGGCTACAACAAAAAGAAATGGTTCTTGGATTGCCAAATATCCAAGAATGTGAAAAATTTGTGATGGTTCATCGCTTTAATTCCAAAGGTACATATCCCTACTTTCATGACTCATCTACGCCCTATTGCCTTATGTAATGTACTGTATAAGATTTGATAGGATCATTCCCAAATTTTCCCTCGAAACCCGGGAAAAGCCTTGCTCCCACCAGACAACTTAATAAAATTCCCATAATACCCTCAAGCCCTTGCAATTAGTTACGAGGATTCTGCCAAAAATCCGGCAGAATCTCCCCTTAAGGACTGGTTAACCGTCTTCCACCTGTCAGACGAAGGATCAAATAACACTCACAAATCCCAACATCACCAAACAACCATCGATGTAGTCATAATTTACAGTAAGTCCAAAAAGGCTTATCAGAGCATCTAGGTAGGAAAGGTAAATACAGAAATATAAATCCTACTCGATGGTCTAGGTAAAGGTGCAGTTGAAATTTGTTGCCTTCGCCTCTGGATATGCCCTCGTCAACTAAACGGCCTGGAGGGGATTTAAAACACGAAAAGTGTGAGTGGACAAAAAACTCGATGGTCTAGGTAAAGGCACAGCTGAAATTTGATGCCTCCGCCTCTATATATGCCTTCGTCAACTAAACGGTCTGGAGGGGATTTAAAACACGAAAAGTATGAGTGGACAAAATAATATTTTCAAACAATTTCCGAGGAAAACATACATTCCCCACCCCCCCTCCACGAGTAAAACAATGCATGCATAATATAAAATTTCTTTTTACACAAATTCATAAAGATAAGCTAAAAACTTGCCGAAAAATTCATTGTTTTTGGTAAAACACCGGTGGGACCCACGAAAACCCGAATAATAAAAACATCCCGTGGTCCACAACCCTGCTTTGAAAACCCTCCACAAAGGAGTTTAAAAACCATGTAAACATACCTAGACACAAAATATCACAAACATAGCCCACTGCTCCCCTAATGAAATCCCGAGTCGTAGCCACATACCCGATATACCTCGAGTTGTGCAGAACTATGTACTACGCATAGACAGCCTCAACGACCTGGTGGAGAAATACCCCTCGACACCAGCGTCGGAGAACCCTCAATGATCTGGCGGAGAAAGACCCTCGGCACTAGCATCGGAGAAACCTTGACCCTCGGGGATAGTAATAAGTGAAAAATAAATCCATGTTTTGAATTCCTTGTTTCTTGGCCTAAGCCAAATTCATTGAAAACGGGGTTTATGCCCAAATCCAATTAAATCACAAATCCGGGTCTAAACCCAAAATCATGGACTCAACCGAAACCAAAAGCTATCACGTCAAAACGACATAAAAGTAGAGTCCAAAACTAGGCCATAGCCCAATACATCACTTCCAAACAATTATTGAAACTCGTGTCCAGTAAATTCTAAATTTCAGACATTTGCCAAAAATAATACGTAACAAGACATTATTTCAAATATACCTTTATGCATGCATTATAATTTACAAAACCAAAGTCCCCTCACCGAACGTCCAATTATGCTCAATCCTGAGTTGTACGCTCCTCCGAAATTCCCGGAGCAGTATCGCCTGTCAAAAGTAATAATCAGGATTACCAACGATAATTCAAAACCCTACATTCAGACTCCCTAAACCCAGGGAGATCCGCATGAGTCTCACTAAAAACGCAGCCACTTCGGATGCCCAAAACTACCTCTAAACGATGTTCGATTAACCCGAAACCTGGGCCAAAAGGTCCAGAACATCGAGAGCTTCGAAACTCATGTTCGTTGGAGCTCGAGGAGGAGCTCCACGTGCCATCATGCACCGGTGGACGACCGGGACTCCCTCCCCCATGCACGACTGCACACCTGACTCGCCTGACACTATTCACAGAATATTCCGTCAATCCTGACAGAATATTCTAACGGCGAAGGAATATTTCGTCTGTTACTATATAGTTAGACTTAATAGAATATACTAACGCCTTTAGCATATTCCGTTAAACTTAACGGCGTCAGTCCTAACAGAGCAACGGAATATTCCGTCGCCACTGGACCTCCTTGAACACCCGAACTTCAAACCTTCGTATCTCTCTCAAGTCTCAACCAAATTCGACATTATAATAATGAAAATCTATCTACTCGAGCCAAGGAATCCAAATCTCTAGTCCAAATTGAGAACCCATAGCTCTGGTGGCCGAAAATTGGCCGAGAAGTTCCGGTCAATGTTTAGAGCTTTGCTCCGTCATCCACAGCGATCCCTTCGGCTCCCGGAGGGTATGCTTGTACTCGCGGGGAGAAGAGGAAGCTGATGATGTCCTTGGTTTGGTCTAAAACGTCCAAATTTTTTTGGGTTTCTTCCTTGGCCTTCACGCGAGTTCACGAGAGAGAAAGGGAGAGGATGAGTCGTGGGAGGAGAGAGAGGAAAATGAGAAGATATGGATAAGTCTGGTTTAAAAATATCTATGCAGGGCAAATTACCAAACTGCCCCTGAACATTCTAGACCCACAACTCTCTCACACGAACTCCGTTTTTTATGTGCCGCCTATCTACGAACTCGTGAGTTCGAGACCTAGGCAACAGTCTCCGAAAAACTACCAAATGTGTCTCCACACAAAAGGTGATTTCTGAGCCCCTTCTAAAACTAAGGTTAGTTTCGTCTCTTTCAAAATTAATTTATGAAAATTCACTAATTAAATTTTCGTGTCGTTACAACTCTCCCCCCTTAAAGAAATTTCGTCCTCGAAATTCCTACATGTCACTAGAACAAATGTGGATGCTACACTCGCATCAGTGCCTGGGGTTCCCACGTGACCTCCTCTACGTTAGGATTCCTCCACAGAACTTTAACCAGTGGAATAGTCTTTATGCGCAATACTTTTTCCTTCCAATCTAAAAGTTGCATTGGTTTATCCTCAAAGTCAAATAATAGCTTAGCTCAATTGGTTGCGCCTCCACTACATGAGAGTCATCGAACAGATACTTCCGGAGCATGGGAACCTAGAATACATCGTGAACTTTTGAAAGTTCTGGGGGTAACGCAAGCCTGTAAGCCACTGACCCTATCCTATCAATAATCCCATAAGGCCCAATATAGCGAGGACTCAATTTCCCTCATCTACCAAAACGTACAACTCATTTCCTGGAGTTGAGCTTCAATAATTCGATCAATCAAATCATCAATAATTCTGCCGGTGCCATCCTGTATGGTGCTTGTGATATATATAGTGAACTCAATCTTCCGGTGAGGTGGCAACCCCGGAAGATCCTCCGGAAACATTTCTGCAAACTCATTCACCACAAAAATAGCCTCTACTCTCACCGGAGTATCCCGAGAATCAATCATGTGAGCTACTTCTCAGCCGTCAATGTCGATATCACTCCCGAGGGAAAACATCCTACGGTCTCCTTGGAACATAAGTTCCAGCAAACCGGGACTCCGTAATATCACCCTCTTATTGAACACTCAATGGAGGCATGATGGGTGGTTAACCAATCCATCCCCAGAATCACATCAAAAATCATAAATGTCCAAGGGAATTAAGTCGGCCTCCAACTCATAACCTCCCACTACCACTGGACAACTGCGTATCACTAGGTTCGCCACTAACATATCTCCAATGGGAGTGCTAATGCCCATGTCCCAACTAATCGGTGACAGTTCTTTATTGGAAAAAAGTGTAAAACCCCGAGAAATAAAAGAATGATAGATAACATACCAGTAATCATCTATGGTGCAGCTCGAGCCTCCTGCTGAGTCATAGCAAAAACTCGGGCCTATGTACCAGAAGATCGACCACGACCTCTCTGTCTCCCACTAGCCCGGCTGGCCCCACCAGACTAGCTCTGGCTCCCTACTGCAGTACTAGATGTCTGAGTTGCTCTCTGACTTGGTTCAGCAGCATCTCGGTCTAAAGAACTACTGCCCGGATGATGGGGATATTCTCTCTTAAAATGACTAGTCTCCCTACAAAAGTAACACCTGGTGTCACCAGGCCGTGCGGGTCTGTCACTCTGTCCCTAGGTTGATTGCACTGAAGCCCCACTAGACTGTGCGGATGATTGTTGTCCCCCTGAAAAACCTCCCTGACCGGATCCACCACTGCCTGATCCGGATCCTGTAATCCTAGAAGATCCAGAACTGAAATCGCCTCTGTTAGATGGTCCCTGACTAGAAGCCCCGAAATTCAGGCGATCCCGGCGTCGCCTGGACCCACCAAGATGGTATTGAGCTGGCAAACTGATCTCTACTCTGGCAGTAGCGTCTAATAAAGCCCTCAAAGAAGTATGGGCCACAACCGTTACTGCTACTCGAACCTCATCTCTCAGTCCATACTCAAACCTTCGACACTTATCCATCTCATTTTCCATGAGATCCGGTACAAATCGTGACAACTCAAGAAGTTTGTGCTCATATTGTGCCATCGTCATATCCCTCTATTGTAACTGCAAGAACTCAGCCTCTCTGGTATCTTGGTATGAGCGAGGATAAAAAATGCTCGAGGAAGCGCTCCCGGAAAGCTTCCCAAGTAAGGATACGAACATCCCAACCCGTGAATTGCAAAGTATGCCACCAACGATACGCATAACCACTCAAAAGAAATGTGGCTAGCCGCATCCTATCCTCTGGAGGGCACCTCATAACAGCAAACACTCGTTCCAAATGAGTAATCCACTTGTCAGCATCATCTGGGCCTAACTCGCCCATAAACACTGTCGCCCCCAGCCTCTGGGCTCGCTCAATGTCAGAAACTTCAAAAGTAGCCCTAACCTGAAGTACAATCGTCAATGCCCGACACAATTGATCCAGGGTCTGCCTCAAATCAGGCTCTAAACGGGATCATGCGTACCCCTAACGGTTATCAACTTCATCATCGTTTCCAGGCCGCGGACGGGGCTCACGTCTCGGAGGCATCATGCTGAAAAGAACCATAATTCGTCAATGTACACTAGGTGTATGGTCTACAGGAATTTAAATCTAGTGCTTTGATACCAAGTGGACAGGACCCTTCGTCAATTTTCCCTCGAAACCCCAGAAAAACCCTGCTCCCTCTTGACAACTTAATAAAATTTACAGAAAACACTCAAGCCATTACAATTAGTTACAAGGATTATACCAAAAATCCGGCAGAGTCTCCCCTTAAGGACTGGTTAACCGTCTTCCACCTGTCAGACGAAGGATCAAATAACACTCACAAATCCCAACATCACCAAACAACCATCGATGTAGTCATAATTTACAGTAAGTCCGAAAAGGCTTATCAAAGCGTCTAGGTAGGAAAGGTAAATACAGAAATATAAATCCTACTCGATGGTCTAGGTAAAGGCGCATCCGAAATTTGATGTTTTCGCCTCTGGATATGCCTTCATCAACTAAACGGCCTAGAGGGGTTTTAAAACACGAAAAGTGTGAGTGGACAAAATAATATTTTAAAACAATTTCCAAGGAAAACATACCTTTTCCTCCCTCCCCGAGTAAAATAATGCATGCATAATATAAAATTCCTTTTTACACAAATCCATAAAGATAACTCGAAAAATTGTCGGAAAATCTATTGTTTTTGGTAAAACACTGGTGGGACCCACGAAAACCCGAATAGTAAAAATATCTCGTGGTCCACAACCCTGCTTTGAAAGCCCTCCTCAAAGGACTTTAAAAATCATGTAAGCATACCTGGACACAAAATATCACAAACATATCCCACTGCTCCGCGAATGAAATCCCAAGTCGTAGCTCAATACCCTCCACACACCCGATATGCCTCAAGTTGTGCAGAACCCTATACTACGTGCGTAGACAACCTCAATGACTTGGTGGAGAAATACCCCTCGACACCAACGTCAGAGAACCCTTAATGATCTGGTGGAGAAAGACCCACGACGCCAGCATCGGAGAAACCTTGACCCTCGGGGATAGTAATACAGTGAAAACCAAATCCATATTTTGAAATCCTTGTTTCTTGGCCTAAGCCAAATTCATTGAAAAACGGGGTTTATGCCCAAATCCAATAAAATCACAAATCTGGGTCTAAACCCAAAATCATGGACTCAACCGAAACCCAAAATCTATCACGTCAAAACGACATAAAAGTAGAGTCCAAAAACCAGGCCACAATCCAAAACGTCACTTCCAAACAAATATTGAAACCTGTCTCCAGTAAATTCTAAATTCCAGATATTTGCCAAAAACAATACATAAGAAGACATTATTTCAAATATACCTTTATGCATGCATTATAATTTACAAAACCAAAGTCCACTCACCGAACGTCTAATTATGCTCAATGTTGAGTCATACGCTCCTCCGAAGTTCCCAGAGCAGTATCGCCTGTTAAAAGTAATAATCGGGGTTACCAAAGATAATTCAAAACCCTACATTCAGATTCCCTAAAGCCCGGGAGGTCTGCAAGCGTCTCACTAAAAACGTAGCCACTTCGGACGCCCAAAACTACCCATAAACGATGTCCGATTAACCTGAAACATGCGTCAAAAGGTCTGGAAGGTCGAGAACTTCGAAACTCATGTTCGCTAGAGCCGTCACATGCCGGTGGACGGCTGGGACTCAATACCCCACGCGCGACTGCGCACCCTATACGCTTGGCACTATTCACATACTATTCCGTCAATCCTGACGGAATATTCTAACAGCGAAGGAATATTCCGTCTGTGACTATACCGTTAGATTTAACAGAATATGCTAACACCGTTAGCCTATTCCGTTAAACTTAACGGCGTCAGTTCTAACCAGAGCAACGGAATATTCTGTCGTCGACGGAATATTCTACCACCGGACCTCCATGAACACCCGAACTTCAAACCTTCGTATCTATCTCAATTCTCAACCAAATTCGATGTTCTAATAATGGAAATCAATCTACTCGAGCCAAGGAATCCAAATATATTGTCCAAATTGAGAACCCATACCTGTGGTGGCCGAAAACTGGCCGAGAAATTCCGGTCAATGTTTAGAGCTTTGCTCCGTTGTCCATGGCGATCCCCTCGGCTCCCGGAGGGTATAGTTATGCTCGTGGGGAGAAGAGGAAGCTGATTATGTCCTTGGTTTGGTTTAAAACGTCCAAAAAGTTTAGGTTTCTTCCTTGGGAAAATTACCAAACTGCCCCTGAACATTTTAGACCCACAACTCTCTCACATGAACTCCGTTTTCTGCGTGCCGCCTGTCTACGAACTCGTGAGTTCGAGACCTATGCAACGGTCCCCGAAAAACTGCCAAATGTGTCTCAACACAAAAGGTGATTTCTAAGCCCCTTATAAAACCAAGGGTAGTTTCGCCATTTTCCAAATTAATTTACGAAAATTCACTAATTAAATTTCCGGGTCGTTACAAGATTATTTCAAAAATCTTGACAAACCGTTTGAAGAGTGTCCTGAAGCGGATAATTAGTCCAGTTAAATATATTTTTGTGGAGGGCATGCATATATCATATAATATATATTAGATAATATCTTGGTGGTACATGAAGTACCACCAAGATATGTCAGATGGGCTTTGAGTCGAAATTTATACTCTGGATAATGGAATGTGTTACCTCGGTAACTTATAGTGTACTAGTGAATGGAGACCCATCGGGTTTATTTAGGCCTACTAGGGGGATTCGACAAGGTGACCCTCTTTTCCCGTTCCTTTTTGTCCTTTGTGCTAAAGGTCTCTCAACATTGGTACGTAAAAGAGAAGAAGAGGGGCTAGTCAACGACATTCAATTAGTCCCTAACGGTATAAATCTCACACATCTTTTCTTTGCTGATGATTCGGTTTTTTTTTGCAAAGCCAAAATTGAGGAGGATAGATGTGTCAAGGAGATTTTAAGCACTTATGCTGAGGAATCAAGGCAACTCATTAATTTCGGCAAAAGTGGGGTGTATTTTAGTCGACATTGTCCTGATGATTGAAAGGAAAGTGTCGTTCGAATTTTGGGTGTTAAACGGCATGAGGGTTTTGGAAAGTACTTGGGTCTTATGGCTGATTTTGGGGTATCAAAGAAACAAGTTTTTGAGGAGACTCGCTTGTGAATTGAAAGTAAAATCCAAGGTTAGGCTGAGTAGTATCTTTCTAGTGCTGGTAAGGAAGTTTTGCTTAAGGCAGTAGCTATGGTTGTGCTTATATATTTATGTCCTTCTTTCTTCTGCCTGTTACGGTCTGTCATGATATTATTTTTGGCTGGGTTCGAAGAGCATCTTGTGGCAGTTTCATTGATGCCGGTTATGAGGGAGGATTTTCGTGTGGTAGTAGCCTCCAGGCGGAGGCCATGGCGCTGAGAGCTGCCTTGCTGGTATGCACCGAATTTGACTGCGAGAAAGTGATCATGGAATCTGATTCCCAAGTCCTTGTGCAGAGTGTGAATTCGGGTCTTTTTAGGGATGTAAGCATAGAAGGGGTGGTTCATGATATTGTGGCGCTGCAGCCGCTATTTGAGGTGGTTTTGCTACGTTATATTCCAAGGAAAAGTAATACAGGATCCCATGAAGTAGCTGCAGTCTGTAAGCGTTCTAAACGCTGTTTAAGATGGGAGGGTCTTGAACCTTCTTGGCTTTTTAATCTTTTAGCTTATGATGTAAAAGTTTATGTTCGTCTTTAATCAATAAAGAGGTACTTCATGGAAAGAAAAATTTTTGATGGGTGTATGCTTGGGAAACAACAAAGGGATTCATTTCCAACAAGTGAAACATGGAGAGTTAAAGCTCCATTGGAATTGATTCACACTGATGTTTGTGGACCTAGGAAGAATCCTACTCAGGTTGGAAACATGTATTAATTTCTTAATCTTTGTGGATGGTTTTTCACGAATGACTTGGGTTTATTTTGTAAGACATAAATCAGAAGCGTTTTCAATATTTAAGAAGTTCCAAGCTATGGTTGAGAGACAATTTGGTAACCTGATCAAGGTTCTTAGAAGTGATAGAGGGGAAGAGTACACATCAATAGAGTTTGGCAAGTTTTGTCAAGATGTTGGAGTTGAGAAACAACTCACGGTTAGCTACACTCCTCGGAAAAATGGAGTAACTGAAAGAAAAATATAAGTAAATCCTAGTGTCAATAGGTGAATAATCCATGGTTGTTTTGTTTCTTCCATTCTCAATAAAATTTTCCTTCGTTTAGAAAAAAAAATTAGATTAAGCTGGGTCAAGGTTAAGCTTGTAAGGACCCAACCCAACTCAAAATATGCTCGAATTGAAGAGGTGGGTTGGTAACTACAACCCTACATCCGATTAGGAAGCAAATTCGTGGAGAGAATATAAACCAATATTCTAACCTTTTGATGTCACTCTAACTTTCCTTTTCATGTCAATTACTTTTGAGTTATGAATTGGGTTAGAACTTAAAACATGTATCATATACATAACACAAAACATGTATCATTTCACTAATAAGTATCAAGATATTAAGTTCTAACATAGATATACACATAATCAGATGGCTACAGTGGGTTCGAAACATAAATATGTATATATATATATACCCTAAAATTAAGAGAAACCAAAAAAAAAAAAAAAAAAAAAAAAAAAACTCACTAGCTATTGATAAATTATGAATTTATGAAGCCCTTGATGTGAGATATCAATTCTTGGGTCCGGCAATAAGAAAGCTGAGAGTTATGCAGGACTTGAAATGCATGCCCAACTCCTTTGTACATTGTGGTTTCAACCCTTTTCCCCAAGCTACTCAACACATTGCAGAACTCCAAATCCCTATCCTTCAATATATCCAACTCCGATACGCATACCATCATGCCCGGGAGCCTTAAATGGCGCAGCTTGGCCATGCTGTTTGCCAGAGGGTTGCACCAAGGGTGGTCTTTGTTGGCTCCTAATGGCAGGGACAACCGCCAATAAACGTCCGAATTTGATAGGGTTAGGGCAGAGTTTGGGGGTTGAGTTGCATATTTTTCGGACCAAGTCCGAGCCTCTCCTCCAAAGAAAGGTTGAATCAAGATTGTGCCTTTGAGAGTTAGTGGTGTTAAAATGGAAGGATCACAGGAGCTTAATTGTGTGGTGACATTGTAGGCAATGTTAGCTCCTGCACTGTCACCAGCTATGAACAAGCTTGACAAGTTGCACCGGCTTAGCCACCAGTTTTGGTCACCGGAGCCACTCAGATTAGCTTGTTGTTTCACCCACATAAGGGTCTTGAATCCATCATCATAAGCCGCTGGGAGGCGGCTTTCAGGGGCTAAACGGTAATTTACAGAGATGATGACACAACTTGCTTTGCAAGCAAGGTTGGCCAGGAACTCATGGTAACAACTCCAAGCCGCAGAGCCAACACAGAACCCACCACCATGGAAGCAAACAAGCACAGGGAGGTTTACGGGGTGGCTTGGAGCATAAATACGTGCCCATAAGTTGGTAAATTTGTCGATGACAACGTCTTTGGCTGTGACACCATGTGGTAGTGACATAGAGCAGGGGACAGTGGGGATAATAGGCCTTTCAATGTATCCGTCTTTGTGAACGCGGATGAGGCCTTCAATTTCCTCAAGAACAACTCCATGTTGGTTAGGGTTCTTGATTGCTTGGAGATTAAGCCTTGGATCAAGAGAAATGGTTGCCATTCTTCCAAATCTGATACAATGTGTGTGGGTTTTGTGGTGTGGATGTGAATGTGATGATTTGCCTTGGAAGCTCTCTTTATATAGAAAACGAGAAAATCAGGCCGAAGAGAAAGCTTCCCTTCTTTTTCATCTGCCAATTGGCATCTCAACTCAAGCATATGCTGTCATGTAGGTTCTCATATCAACTATTTACCAGTCTCAAACACTAAAAACAAAAACTAAAAAGTAAAGGCGAAACGATTATCATTCAACCCGCAATTTGCTTAAAACATTATCACCAGGTCACCCCTCAAAATGAACACTTCATGTCAGCAGTTTATGCTTTCTCAAATATTCTGTTGGCATTTTCTTTTTGTTGATTGGATTGAGGCATTATCATTTTCCTCACTCAATTTTTATTTTCTCGGAACATTATCTAAAGCTGCAGGAAACTAGAAGGGAAAAGTTTCCTTCATGAGTAATTCATCGACTTCCTTCAACTTTGACAAAATTTGGATATTCGGTTTGGTTCGTACTTAAAAATCTAAAATCTAGTGAGTTATCAAATCTAATCCAATTCTAAACAGAAAACGGATCTTAAAAGTCAGTAAATAGGCATCTCAAACCTAACGCAAAGGCAACGCTTGTGACTTATGAGTAACCCCTCTTCTGGAAATCTCTGGTGGTTTGCCTACCGACTTTGGGTGCTTTTTAATTTTGGGATGAATATTCTTGAAATTCTATGGACATGCAAATGGACAATCTAACTTTATTCTTCAAAGATCTTATTATCTTCTCAGCTACTTTTTGACTCTTTTATGCTCAGCTTATTCTCTCTACGGAGATTAATTACCGAAAACAAAACAAAAAATAACTCAACTAAATAGTTCAACTAATAAACCTATCGATTTCCATATCCTGATCTATAAAGAGTTGTCATGTCAATATTTCATAATTTATATTTCTTCCTAAAATCTATCCAGCTATGAAATTTCTGAATTTAAGTTTAGCTGACTTTTCGTTTATTCTGCAGCCACAATGTCCTACCCAAGTTGTTCCAGAAAAGGGAAAAAAAAAACACAAAAATGGAAAAGAATCAACCATGTGGAAATAAAATTCTTAAGATAATTAGATTTTGTTCTTTGCAATGTACTTGCCTCAGAATACTTTCCTTCCGCCCATCGATCTTTTCGCATGTCATTTTTCTTCAACAAGGGTTTCATATAAAGTTCAACCATGGTGCGCGCTATGCAAAATTTAAAAGCTGATAAAAAAATTTCTTTGCAAAATAGAAGATACCTTACTTTTGGCGGCCAATATGATATGTTATCTGCAGCTGTCCATGACTCATTCAGTACCTGTGAAAAATTCTCAATGGCCAGAAATCTTAAACTAACAACAATAACTAACTTTGTCATGAAAATTCAACATTTAGTCGGTTGTACTTCGAAGATTTTATACCACGAAATCCAACCTCCATAGATTCACTTAAACCTGGATCATCCAATCCACTGAATTGAGTCATCATAAATTAAGATACCTCAGCAAATCCATCTATGAGGGTCTTCGACGACAAGTTGTATTCTTGCTGTTCATAAGTCACGTGCATTATGATAGTTAAAGTTCTCAGATTCTTCATCCTCAAATCCCAAACAGAAACAAGTCTTTCAATCCCCCCATGGATGTGCAAATGGGGTTGCCACAGACATCTTTATCTGTGAATTATTCTCTCTACCTTTTTCTTCTCCCTACTTTTGACCATTCCACCATGCATGAGGGAATGGAAGGGGCTGGATACTGATAAATTATATAAAACATGAACTAATATGACACCAAAAGGTTTCCACATGGTTCTGATGAGGACATTGGTGTTAGCCCACTTAGAGTTTATCACAAAAACAAAGATGGAGGAAGAAGCCGAACAATTCAGCATTTTCCTTGTGGCTGGAAAAATGTCTTTTCCAGACTTTTATGATTAGTTTAATTAGGTATTGAATAAGAAGTTGGATAGCCCTTTGTATTAAGTGGCTACTTAAATGTTTTATGGTAATTAGTTTAGTTAAGTAATGATTAGGAAGTTGGAAAGTCCTTTGTAATAAATGGCTACTTTAATCTTTAGCCTATAAAAGCAATGTAAGTGCCTTCTGGCAGAGGTAATGAATTTTGATGAATTTTTAGAATCAGAAAATCCTCTGGTCTGCTTCCTGAGAAAGGAAACTTTTTGGTGAGAAGCCAATCTGGGTGTGAAGCTTGAAGGAAGTTGAGGTTCCACTCCAAAACCAATTGGCTATGGGGGGAGAGGCCCAACTCCTTATAAGCCTTTGAAAGGTTGTGCAACTTTCCAATGTGAGACTTTTGTACCTTCACATTCTCACAAAGCTCTGGGTGCGAAGCCCTAGAGTGATTCCAACCAATTTCCCCATTCCTATCTAGACCCATCCATCTCTGAATCTTTTATCTAGTTCCAATCCATATGCGCAACCACCTATAGGAATTAAGTCTTGCATCAGAGGTAAATTAACCCCAAACTAGAGGATTCGAACCAGGTATGAACTGCACTTGTTTCTGAATTTTTGAAGGGACTTTACTGTGGGTAATAATCTGCTTGTTTCACACAAATTATCTATGGGAAGTTCTCTTGTGTGTTGACTGTTTTCAGTATTTTTGTTGAGTTTTGTTGCTTCAGTGGTCCTACTATTAGTCTTGGCTTAATTTAGCATTGATGCTGCATCAATTTTGGTATCAGAGCAGGTTTAGTTTAGGGTTTTACATATTGTTTGCGTCTGTTTTTTTGTTGAGTCCAGCATCCAAGTATTTTAGTTGTCATAGTTGTCTTGCATTTTAATTTTATAATCATTTTGTTTTTGTCTGCATGAAAATTTTATTTTGCATTTAGTTGTCTTTGGTCAGTTGTCTATTGTCTTTTGCAAACTCGTACCAGCCACAATACCATGGGTGAACCAGCATGGGATCTAGCTCAGATTGCCCAATTTCTAGAACGTTTGGCCCAATGTATTGCTGACCTTGAGACAAGTATTCGAGACCAAAGAGAAGCTTCAGACCGTCGTTTAGCCGAGTTGGAGGCAACCATTCATAATGACGAAGAGAGTGTAGACGGGAGACCAAAAATGCAGCCGAGAAGAGTTTTTAGACGACCAAACAATCAGATTGATCTTGAGGAAGGAGTGTTGAAGTCGGTCAAAGTGGAAGCCCCTAGTTTTGATGGAAAGTTGAATCCGAAAGCTTTTCTTGACTGCTTATCTGCATGGATCATTTCTTTGATTGGTATGATATGTCTGAAGATCGACGAATCAGGTTTGCAAAGATGAAGTTGGTGGGATAGGCTAAACTATTCTGGACCAGTGTTGAAAGACAAATAGAGAGTGTAGGTGATGAACCAATTCTTCTATGGGCTTAAATGAAAGAAAGACTTCGAGAGAAATATCTTCCTTTGTCTTATCGCCAACAACTCTTAGATCAGTGGCAATGCCTTCGACAAGGAAGCATAACGTTTGGGGAATATATCTCAAAATTTGAAGAATTAATGTTGAGATGCAATGTCACAGAGGATGCTTCAGTAACTCTTTCTCGCTTTAGGACCGGCCTTCGTCCTGAGCTTCAAAGAGAGTTAATTCCTCATGAAGTTGATTCAAAGAATTGGAGCAGTATTTGAAGTCCACCAGCATGGTTAAGAGATTTGATACTCCCCCTATGGAAACCCGTGCCCCCGCATTTGGGAAGAACTCTAGCCTTAAAGTTGCCAATGGTGATCTCCCAGCAAAGAATAATAAAGGGAAAGCAGTGACGAATGATCTTCGAGAGGGTGGAATGCAGAAATGTTACAAATGCCAAGGCTTCAGAAATTTCGTTGTCCAATGCCCTACAAAAGATTCATCTCAGAGTCTGCTTGTAGCAAACACCTAAGAAGAGGAGGAACATGGTGATTTGGAGGAAGAGGTATATGTGCCTGACTTTGCAACTAGTGGTACGGAAGTTGAAAACGTAGAAGATGCTCATCCAAGAATGGCGGTGGTCAGATGTATATTGGCTCAGCCTGTCGCCACTGATGATTGGCGAAGAACATCTATCTTCCATACTTATATTAAGAGTGGTGAAGAGAACTGCAAAATCATCATCAATAATGGGAGCTGCATCAATGTGGTGTCAACTCATACAGTTTCTCGGCTAGGACTCACACCTATAGACCATCCCAAGCCATATAGAGTGTCATGGATCGATACCTCTTCAATCCCCGTCACTCAGCGTTGCAATGTTCCTATTCAGTTTACATCGTACAGTGAAGGGGTTTGGCGTGATGTGGTGCCTATGAATGTGGGCCATATTCTGTTGGGAAGACCATGGATCTATGATCATGATGTCACAATTTTTGGTCGGTCAAACTCCTGTTCATTTATCCATAATGGAAAGAAGATCAAACTGAATCCTCTCTAACCAAAGCCTGAGTCAGCATCAAGTCCAGGAGATCAGAAGGTCGGCAAAACAAAATCTCTTCATATCATCAGTTCGAAGGATTTTTTCAAGTAAGGTGGGGGTGCCTTTGGAAGTGAAATCTGTCCTTGAAGAGTTTCATGATGTGTTTCCTGAAAATCTCCAGACCAGACGAGCTTCCCCCTCTTCGTGATATTCAGCATGTAGTCGGTCTCATTCTTGGAGCAACCTTGCCCAGCCTCCCTCATTATAGAACAAATCTGAAAGAGCACGCAGAATTAAAAGGGCAAGTTGATGAGCTTATTACCAAAGGTTTTATCCGAGAAAGCCTTAGTCCGTGTGTTGTACCAGCCCTTCTCACACCAAAGAGTGATGGGACTTGGAGAATGTGCGTTGACAGGAGAGCAATAAACAAGATCACAGTCAAGTATCAGTTTCCAATACCACGACTTGATGACATGCTGGATATGATTTCCGGTGCCACTATCTTCTAAAAGATTGATCTCAAAAGTGGATATCTCCAAATCAGAATCCGTCCCGGAGATGAGTGGAAGACGGCATTTAAGACAAAGGATGGGTTGTATGAATGGTTAGTTATGCCTCCAAGCACTTTCATGAGGATTATGACCCAAGTTTTGAGGCCATTCATGGGAAAATTTCTTGTCGTCTACTTTGATGACATCCTGATTTACAGCAGTTCTTCGGAGCAACATATCAGTCACATAAGGCAGGTTTGCATGGTTCTTCGAGGAGAAAAATTGTATGCTAACCTGAAGAACTGTACATTTATGACTCATGAAGTCATCTTCATGGGGTTTGTAGTATCTTCTGAGGGTATGAAAGCCGATCCAGCAAAGGTAAAGGCTATAGTTGATTGGCCGGAACCAAGAAACATTCACGAAGTCCGAAGTTTCCATGGGCTAGCAACATTTTATCGTCGGTTCATTCGTGGATTTAGTTCTATCATGGCCCCAATTACTGATTGCATGAAGAAAGGTGAATTTGGTTGGAATCAAGCTTCCTCTCAAGCATTCAAGGAGATTAAATCCCGAATGATTGAGGCTCCTGTGGCCAAGCCATTCGAAGTTGCGTGTGATGCTTCGGGAGTGGGAATAGGTGGAGTCTTGAGTCAAGAAGGACATCCGGTTGCTTATTTCAGCGAGAAATTGCATGGAGCCAAGCTGAAATATTAAACCTACGATAAAGAATTTTATGCGATGGTCCAAGCTTTGAGATATTGAAGGCATTATCTACTCACACAAGACTTTATTCTCTTCTCTGACCACAAGGCTTTGCGATATCTCAACTCACAGAAGAAGTTAAATTCACGTCATGCGAAGTGGGTCTTCAAAATAAGGCAGCAGATGCCTCTGAGTCAAAGGGTCTCACTCCTTCATACTATGAATGTGGAAGTGATTGGATTTGAAAAGCTGAAAGAAGATTATCAGAGCTGTCCTGATTTTGGAGACATGTATGTTACCCTTTTAGAAAGCCAAGCAAGGAGCAAGGATTTTATTGTGAAAGATGGCTTCCTTTTCATGAGTTCCAGGCTTTGTATTCCTCGCTCATCCATGAGGGAATTTCTGGTCTTAGAGCTACATGCTAGTGGAATAGTTGGACATTTTGGAAAAGACAAAACGGTTGCAATTGTGGAGGACAGGTTTTATTGGCCAAGTATCAAACGAGATGTTGCTAAGATTGTGGAGCGATGTCGTACATGCCAATTAGCAAAGCATCAAAGGCAAAATACAGGGATATATACTCCACTTCCAGTTCCACATACCCCTTGACAGGATATTAGCATGGACTTTGTGCTCGGTCTACCCACAACTCCTAAGAATCATGATTCTATCTTTGTAGTTGTGGATCGTTTTTCTAAAATGGCTCATTTCATTCCTTGTTCCAAGACATTTGATGCTTGCAAGGTTGCAGAGGCTTTCATGGATCATATTGTTTGTTTGCATGGGCTGCCTAAGACTATTGTGTCTGATCGTGATGTCCGATTCATGAGCTATTTTTGGAAGAAACTTTGGCATATGATGGGTACCAAGCTCAAATTTTCGACGGATTACCATCCTCAAATAGATGGGCAAACGGAGGTGATGAATAGAAGCTTGGGAAATCTGTTGCGGTGCCTTGTTGGTGAGCATATCAGGTCATGGGATTCTATTTTATCTAGTACAGAATTTGCATATAACAGTTCAGTCGATAGGTCCATAGGTATGAGTCCATTTGAAGTAGTTTATGGTCATAAACCTAGGGCTTCTATAGATCTCATACCCATGCAAATCTCACATAGGCCATCTCAGTCAGCCAATCCATTTGCACGCCGCATTCATGAACTGCATGCTGAGATCAATCGTAGGATTAATGAAAGCAATGAACGATATAAGAATGCTGCTAATGTTCATTGAACATTTAGAGAATTTTCTGTAGGTGACTATGTTATGTTTCGATTAAGACCTGAGCGATTCTCTCAAGGAATTGCAAAAAAATTACAAGCTCGTGGTACTGGACCTTTTAAAATTCTGGAACGGGTGGGGTCTAATGCCTAAGTGTTGGAACTTCCTCCGGGTATGGGGATAAGTTCTACCTTTAATGTTCAGGATTTAATTTCATATAGGGGGTCTGTGCTCAGTTCCGCTAGTCCAACCCACCCAATTCAAAGTGACTTTGATCCCACTGACCCATCCTTCCCTTTTTCTACGTCTGAGTTTTCACCGGTAACACCACCACTACCTCAACCTAAGCTTCCTAACAAAGAACTTGTTGATGAGCAGGTTGTTTCCACTAGACATGGTGGATACCAGAAGTTTCTTATCAAATGAAAGAATAGACGAGATTCGGACAACACTTGGATTACAAAGGAGGAGCTACAGCGCATCGATCCAGACATGCTTGAGCGGTACTATAGCTTTATCTCGCCGGAGTCGAGCTCTTCTTAGCCAGGGAGAATTGATGAGGACATTGGTGTTAGCCCACTTAGAGTTTATCACAGAAAAAGATGGAGGAAGAAGCCGAACAATTCAGCATTTTCCTTGTGGCTGGAAAAATGTCTTTTCCAGACTTTTATGATTAGTTTAATTAGGTATTGAATAAGAAGTTGGCTAGCCCTTTGTATTAAGTGGCTACTTAAATGTTTTATGGTAATTAGTTTAGTTAAGTAATGATTAGGAAGTTGGAAAGCCCTTTGTAATAAATGGCTACTTTAATCTTTAGCCTATAAAAGCAATGTAAGTGCCTTCTGGCAGAGGTAATGAATTTTGATGAAGTAGAAAATCCTCCGGTCTGCTTTCTGAGAAAGTACACTTTTTGGTGAGAAGCCAATCTGGGTGCGAAGCCCTGGAGTGATTCCAACCAATTTCCCCATTCCTACCTGGAGTAATTTTGTTGAGTTTTGTTGCTTCAGTAGTTCTACCATTAGTCTTGGCTTAATTTAGCATTCATGCTGCATCAGGTTCTTTTCATCTCATAAGGTGAAAAACAATGGACAAATTTGGCCATCATATACGTAAGTATCGAAAAAGTAAAGTTGCTCAACCATATGCGTCATCCGCCTAACTAAACAACACATAGTCAATAAATTGAAGATGGTAATTATTTATTTATCACTGGATAAACTAGTCGAGAAAATATTACACAGTTCAAATGAAATCTCTAAAACCGATTAAGTTTCTTAGGAAAATATTTCACAGACAGACCACTACTGCATAAGCAGGACCACAGAAGAAATCAAAACCATGAAACTTGTGAAAATATGAATCAGTGGTGATTAGCATATCCACTTTCAAGAGAAAATAAAAACGATGTTGCTGGAATATGCGATAACACAGAAAATCTAAACTAAATGCTCCATCTGTGTCGAGAAAGAAGAGTGAACTCAGACATTTGCTGACAATTTACCGTCTTGTTGAAGCATGTACTCTCTCTTCATTTTCTCCAAAACATCATCATTGGTGCTGCAAAAAAAAAAGTCAGGATGTGTACAAAACCGTAATACGAGAGGAAACAACATAGTTCAAATGGTATAGCACAGATAGATATTTCCTAAAGTTGACTCCCAAATTGTATCTAATCACCATGCCATGTGGTGCCTAGAATCGGATTAAATTGGAGTGTATATACAACTCACTAGCTTCAAGGAATATTGAAGTACGAAATGTAGGCCAACTACCAAACTATGCTGAAATTGAAGGAATTAGATGGAATGCAGGTATAATTTTCATTCATGATCAATCCATCTTCTCACTTCAACTTGGACATAATTTGGAATTAGCTCTCCATTTCTTACTTCAACATACCTCGAATTGAAGGAGGTATCCAACCTAATTCAATCCTAGGCACCAAACAAGGCCAAAGACTATAAAACAGGTGATGCAATAACTAACAACATAAACAGCATGCCCACATCAATCATTTCATCATAAACTAAGGATAAATATTCCCAATAATTAGCAACAAAAACAATATCCCCACATCATTGATCTTAAACTCTCTTTTCCCCATCTAATGCTTTCTCAAGCAAATGCAATAACAATTGGGACACTTTTCTGTTCTACACCTAGATATTATCATATCTACCTATAGGTAATGCCAAAACACAAAATTAAAACCGAGGTTCAAACAGATTGCATAAGACCGTGATGAGCCCTGTAGTTTCCTTAACTGTCCCTATGACTCGAGAACATTGTCACTACCCTTATTTTGATAACCAGTTGACAATGAACGAAAAGAAAAAAAAATTCAAGGAAAGCTGCCTAGCGTTCTAATTTCACAGTGCTTCCAAAACCGTTTCCATGATTAGGCCCTACCAACACTAGGGAAATCAAATGCAAACACCCCGAAAACCAAATTTATTTACAAAGCTAGTAAGAAAAAAAAAATGGACATTAAGGCAAGTCACCATATTTATTTTATCCAAATAAAAAAATTGAGCCCCAAAGCAGATAATGCCTTCATGGTCTCCAACACTGCCACAATCTAGCCATATATCATGATCTATACACTCTACCACCTCAACTGCTTCCCAATTATGTAAACTATGACTAATATGCTGCATAGGTCTAAATGGCAAGTCAAGAATCACCCGATTTAGAGAACCCCTAAGTTCTTGAGCTACAATTTATGATATATATATATATATATATATATATATATATATATATATATATATATATATATATATATATATATATATATATATCACAAGAACTTCATAAATTTCAAGTCTTTAATTCTCGAAAACCGCAGCTAGAGCAAATCAACATTTGCATAATTCTGGTAAGAGCATTCCCATATCCGATATTAATTGTAAGACCCTGTTTTTAAATTTAAAATCTTTTCCATTTTTTCTTGAGACATATTTATAATCAAAGAGAAATGAACAGAGAAACCAGGCTTACAATTGGTGAAGGCACTCGTTTAATTCTTTAGCTTGTTGCCGACACTTCCAAACGACGGAAATGGTTCTCCCATAAGAGCATTCCGCGTACTTAGATGCCAAATCCTTGCACTCCTGCAGCGCCTTATGCTTCATTTTGCTCCTCAATGCTATGAAGCAGTAATTTACCCACCAAATTATACATCTTTTCAGCACAGAAAAAAGAAAAACAATAGTTTGAAGCCCTAGACTTTGAGCTTGAATTTATATATACCTTCTTCTACCTTCTTCTTCACGTGATTCTCTCGCGCTTCCTGTATGTATCCCATCGACTACTCTCTCCTTCTCTCTTTTTGGGTTTCAGCTTCTGAGGAGACGGCCGTCGGAGGACTGAGCAAAGCCAGAGATGAACTCACAGTAACAAAATGACTGATCGGTCACCGGCGGGTGATATTATCCAGGTCAAAATGAAAGGGTTTGGGCCATGTGGGCTTGTTCTGAGTCCATTCTTAACGGGCCAAGTCATGTAACATTGAATTTTGCCCAATCCTAGTTCTTCTAAACCAAAATTTTAAACTAATTTTCTCCTAAAAGATGTAGGTAAAAACCAATTCCAAATTATATATTTCTAGCAGTTTCATTTTGGATTCGAAATTGGACTATATTATATTTTGAAGTATCTATGCAATTGAAATTATTCTTGTTCAACTAGGGCGAGTTTGAGTATTATTTTCTTTTGAGAATAATTATACAGATAACGTGATTAGACTGTCTCACTCAAGACTTTCTCTATCTTATAACAATAGAACGAGAAGACGAACCAACTTCGGAGAACTCGATCCCAAAATCAGTTGGACTATTCGGTTTATTCACTATATCTGTATGGGTACCAGAGAAAAAGTAAGTCCCTTGGATCCAAAGAAGATCAATCGAATAAAAAGTTTGTTGGAAAGATTTTTTTAGAGAGAGCGATTAGAATTTCAAAATTATATTCCTAATTATATTTACCTTAAACGGTTAAAATGATTTTTTTTTGTTAGTATAACGTAATGGAAACGTCTAAACTCAAGACCGTTTCCTAATTTGTTAAGTTTTGTAAACCAAAAATATTTCTAATTGCATAGTTGACCAAAGAAACTAGAAGCAATAAACACACATTTAAGCATGAAGGTGCTCTTCACCAAAAGTCGATTATTGAGGACTTTTGACTTAACGGAAGCATAACACCGTCAGCCGTCCGTGATTCTTGTTGCCTTGCCTTAAAGTTTGTATTTCAATAGATTTGTAGACACCGTCAAGTCCGGCCGTCCGTCCCCACAGGCCCAAACAAGACGCACAACGCACGCAGCAATAATATCATCAACGACAAGTCGACAATCAGAAAGAAAATGCAACGGGAGAGATTGCGTTGACGGTCAACGCCAGCGTGGTAACTCCAAAATGAAAACTCTAGGGAATCTCCGCCACCCACCACGTGTCTCGTTCTCATTGGACCTACATCTCTCCCCCTTCTCATGGCGACCATTTTAAGCCCCCACCTTGATTCCCATCTTCCATTTTACGAGCTTAGATCTTCTTCATCGTGGACCAGAGAGGTACGGACTCTACTTCTCAAGCCGTAGGGTTAACTTAGGATTTCAGCTTCCGATTTGATTTCAATTTTTAATTTTTATTTAATTTCTTGTTTATCTACTGTGTATGATGGTTGCTTGTCTGAGATCTAGGGTTACGATTTGTTTGTTCTTTATTTTTGTAATTGTTGATTTATGTTTTTGTAGTTGGATCTGGTTCATTTAAATTATTTGTTAGTTGATTTGACTGCTATATCGATCAGGTTTATAGTTATGACTTGTTTGGTTGCCGGGAAAGTATTTTCAACCGTTCAATAAAAATGTCTTTTTTCAAAGATGGATTTTTTTTTTTTTTGGGGGTTTTGCTGTTTTCCCTAAAATAAGAGCTTGGAAACTATTATTTTGGATGGTAAGTTGGGATGAGATTATTGATGTAAGCTAATTTTGTGACTATCAAGATCCTGATCTGTTTGGTTGGTGAGGAAGTTCATGTATGTGACTGAAGTTAGCATTTTGATATGTTTTTACGGGATTTAATATTAATTTTCTTAACTGCACTTAATTGAACTGTTGTCTGAGTTTCCTTCGCAGATCTCAATAACCATTTGATAGTTTGATTCTCTCTTGCTTGCTAGTTTTATATGTAATTGATATGATTTATGATTTGATGTTTGGTTGTTGTGTATGTTGTGATGTGCATGTCCTATTGTATACACATACGTAATGCCTTCAATTGATATGTTTGTTGAATTAATCACCAGGTTTGATAATTATTTATACATAGAAAGATGTCGCCACCAACTGATTCTTCACGTGAGGACAATGTGTACATGGCCAAGTTAGCTGAACAGGCCGAGCGATATGAGGAAATGGTTGAGTTTATGGAGAAAGTTGCGAAGACTGTTGATGTTGAAGAGCTAACTGTTGAGGAACGAAACCTCCTCTCTGTGGCGTATAAGAATGTTATTGGTGCCAGGAGGGCTTCATGGAGGATCATCTCTTCCATTGAGCAGAAGGAGGAGAGCAGGGGGAATGAGGATCATGTTGCGATTATTAAGGAGTACAGGAGCAAGATTGAGACTGAGCTGAGCAAGATCTGTGATGGGATCTTGAACCTCCTTGAGTCTCATCTCATCCCATCAGCCTCATCTGCCGAGTCCAAGGTGTTCTATCTCAAGATGAAGGGTGATTACCACAGGTATCTCGCCGAATTTAAGACTGGCGGCGAGCGAAAGGAAGCAGCAGAGAGCACCTTGTTGGCTTACAAGTCTGCTCAGGTTGGTTTCCAGCTTGGCTATTCTGCCATTTCAGTTTTCTAATTGAGTTGGTGTTTTCTTAATGATTTAAATTTTTTTTTTTGATGTAGGACATTGCCCTTGCCGAGCTTGCTCCAACACACCCAATAAGGCTTGGACTTGCACTCAACTTCTCAGTCTTCTACTATGAAATCCTCAACTCACCAGATCGTGCTTGCAATCTTGCCAAACAGGTCTGTATCCAACACTTTTTACTGGCTATCTTTTGTACTGTACTTGTGTGCATGCTTGTTTACGTCGTAGTCTGTATAGCATGTCTATTATTCAAAAGGGTATTGATTGTATGAAATTTAATCATTTGAATATATTCGAGTGGTGCTTTGGAATTATCTGGAATGCCATATTCTATTTCTATTGTTATTCTCCTTCCCTGTTTTCATGATTAACTTGTTGGGTTACCGTGATTTTTTATTATTATAGTGCACCTGGAATTTGCATGCTTGATGAGAATTTCTTTATTTGCACATTTTTATAGGGGTTTGGTGGTGTTGTTTATAAATTATGGAAGAACGCTTACTGTACTTTCCTTTTGGTTTGTATAGTTATGTGATTTATGTTGCATGAGAAATGATGATTCATTGTCCTTTAATCAATTCACTCCTCTGCTTGGTTTGAACTTTGAACTCTTCATTCCTAATGAATCTTCTACTCTGGTGTTAAGTTTTTTAAAATGTTATCAAGTCACTAGGCTGTATAGTTTTATGGTTCTAATTCGTGATCATTCTGGATCGTTATTGAAATTGGTATGCTTACTGTCTGGACTTGCACTTTTGAGATGCTGGCTATTATGAAATTTTGTGTTACAAAATAGAAATTCATGCGGGAGAAATCTGTATTAGAGTGTTATATACATCGTTTTATTCAGGGGTTGTTTAACCATACTTCTGACTTCGAGGCATGAATTTGGTGTATGATTTAGACTTTCTAACACCTCTGTGTTAGTGAACTTAACTTTCTATCCAAAATGTTGTTTATTCTGGCTGAGTACACATTTTGAAATAGACTTATGAAGTGGATGTTTTATGTATTGCCTTCTAACCAAATTCCGTTACTTCGTTGCTCAGGCTTTTGATGAGGCTATTTCCGAGCTTGACACATTGGGTGAGGAATCATACAAGGATAGCACTTTGATCATGCAACTTCTCCGAGACAATCTGACACTCTGGACTTCTGATATCACGGTATGTGTCTCTCTTTCTATCTGTGGGTTCTTTTTTTGAGTTCCTTAAGTTTGATGGTTTCAAACTGCTGAAAATAGGGTGAATATAATGGGTACCTTTAGATTAGGATGCTTCACATATCGATACCTTTGATGCAACCGTTCTTTTTCATTTTGTATTCCTACTCGCTGTTTGGTGAGGTTTTCTTTTTCATTTTGTTTGACTAATGTAATTGTTTTTATCTGGTATTTTAGGACGATGCTGGGGATGAAATCAAGGATGCAAAGCTCGTATCAGGCGAGGCAGCACAGTAACAAGGCTCTGATTCATAGGATTTGTACTGCGTACCCTTTTATCTTGGGACCTTTGTAATAGATGCCATGTGGTTGTAGAAGGATTTCTCTATGAACTTGACGATCTTGAGTGCGGTAGCGCACTTAGCGTTGAAATATTCCAGCTTAGGGCTGGAATGTTCCAACAGATCGCAAAATTTCTTTTTATTATTGGCGAGAAGAATTGGGTACAGAGCCTTTGAGTGCTGTGCTATATGATTTTAGTGTTAAAAATTAGTGGGGTTTTTTCTTAAATGTTTCTTCAGATTTGCAATGTTGGTGTTATTTTTTTTACCAGATAAAAACATTGTGGAGATGGGACTGCTTTGTATTTTTACTTCTTTCATCACTAGAATGTGCTTGATTCGATTTGCTTTGTCAAGTTGGTACTTAACGAAAAATAAACAGGTTTACCAGTTTTGTTGCCGTGAACTTAGTTTTGAGTCGAGAGCAATTCTGTGTATCCATAGCAGCACGAATTGGTTGGAATTGCTTTCACCACTTCTGTTCTCGCTAGAGTTATTGAGCACTAGAAAATATTTGCTCCCATCTTTCCTAGAAGTAATAAGAGTTCATTGTTAATATTACTGAGTTATTGGTATTTTTGTTCGTTGTATAGGGAGAGGTTTCAGAATCGGTTTCTTATAATGGATGAGGTTTCGAAATTCACTCTATAATGGATGAGTTATTGGTAGTTTTGGTGGATATTTAATGTGCCTACTTTCTGTTCATTCTGTTGTGTATAAAAAAGAGAAGTTTACACAGTTAATGGAGGATGGACTACTTTCGCCGTTAGAATTTTACAGGCTCCTCTTTACTCAAAATGTCATCTGAATTTCCGCAGGACTATCTATAAATCATAGTTCTCTTAATTCACATGAGTAAACATATCATAAAAGTGTCGTAATTTTATTTGGATTTAACCAACAAACTTTCATGAATTGGGGTTTAACTACGAGAGTGTCCGATTTTAAAGACAGTGTCACAAGGCCAAGTACCAAAAGCCTCTTAATCTCTATGATTCTTTTGCCAAACCCTCTTAAGCTTTTTGTTTGCCTAGTAAAGTTGGCCATTGTGATTCTCTGTTTCTGTTTGGCTGCAGAGAAAAGAAAGTCTCTCTTGCTTTGGCCTTCTGCATAAACTTGGTTTCCTTCTAGATATTATCAGCTTGGTATATATCTGTTTCAGCTAGTTTGTATGAAACAATTCTTTTCTTTTTCTTTTAAAGAATTACATTATCAATGTGGTTACAAAATTCTATACAAAGGCAATAATCAATTGAATCACTATGTGTTAGTTTGTATACAATTTGTTAGCTCATGGAGATTCTATATGTTCAGTTCTGATGTCCTCTTCCATACTTTCGGGAGGAATCTCGGAACTCCGTTTCCTTCTAGGCTCTTTCTTTTCCCTGCAAGCCAAGCAAACAGTTGGAACCATCAACAGCCAGTATCAAAAGGGAGGAGAAACAAATAACACTGTAAATCCAATTCCTTCACATTTTCATACCTTAGACTTAGGGAAGTGAAGTGTTTTTCAATCTGTTCTTTCATGTCAGCTCCATAAAAGAACCATTTTTCTTCCAATGGACCGGCATCTCGAGTTCCTGTATCTGAAAAATGAACATCTTTAACATCCAAATCATTCATAAAGTGGAGCTCTACGCATTGGATTCACCATAGCTATTGATGAGTCAATTATATACTTGTATTTTCCCATATATTTAATTAGTTATTATTATTATTTTGGGAAGAATTGATACTTGAATTGATTATATTGACAGGTTTATTCTAGAAGGAGTGTTTGGAGCAAAAGAAGGAAGTATATCAATAAAATCCCAATTCAAGAAGGAGAAGGCATATGCTCTCCTATTTATGTTCAAACTAGGAATTAGATTTGATTATTTTTATTTTACTCCTTTTCAGAATAGGATTAGGAATATTTCCTTATAAATACCCAAGCTTGGCTTAGATTTAAGACACACCAGAATTCAGAATACAATTCTTCATCTAAGAGCACGGCAAGCTGGGATTTTCGGCTACCCTTGTTCTACAAACTGTTTGTTCTCTTAACTTCAATTTTAATGAAATTATTTCTATTCATTATGAGCATGAGTAACTAATTTTCTCACTAGGGTTAGACCTAAGCCTTAACATGATTATGTGATTTATCTTTTTCCTATGTTGTCGTATATGCATGCTTTGAATCTTTAATCACTGTTTAAAACTATCTTTATGTCTTAATGCTTGATCACCCTTAGGATATTTAGACAAGTAATTTGATGCAATTTTATAGGAATGCCCACCTAAAAATTGGGATTAGCTTCTTGTGATTAAGGATTGTAATACATCTAGGTTAAATACCATAACTAAGAGATTGCATGGTTATAAAAGATTTTCATGAACTTAATGAATCTTGCATGTAGAATTAGATCTAAATACCATAGACTAATCGCATGTTAGGTATATGTTTTCACTTGAATGCCCACGAGGAAAATATGCTTTCGAAAAATCTAACCTTCAAAGTTACATGTATTAATTCATAGATTCTTTTCTAAGTCACATATGATTGTTAATGGTGAAGGTTGAGCCCTAGTACTTGTTTACATTGTTTACATAATTTTTATTCAGTCACCAAAATTATTGCGATTATTTTATTATTAATTAAAAGTGAATTCTAAAAATAAGAATTATCCATATCAGTCCCTGAGGAAATCGACCCTGCATTCAGTGCTATACTACAACAGCCCTGTACTCTTGCAGGTATTATTTGTATGATTTTAACCCTTGTTTTACAGGTGGGAAAAATCCTATCAAGAAATTGGCGCCGCTGCCGGGGACTGTGCAGATTACTCTTATTTTAATTTACTTTTAGTTAATTATTTATTTTCAATTTTTTTTTCTATACTTCACCAAATCAACATTTACGCACAGGTCTCTACTCTTGCAGGACTATCTAATTGTACATGGTTATTGCTACACGATCTACGAACCCGATTCTAGCACAATTCGATCCTGAACCTGAAAGAACAGCAAGAAGAAGAAGACAACTACAAGCAACTAACGCAAGGTTCACACTCAAAGGAACTTTCCTTGCAGCTTTGTTCACAGAGATAGACAACATACTGCCAGCACCAATGGCATTAACAATACCTGAAGTCGGCGCACCGCTTAGCAAAAGCCTTGCAGCACGTGGGAATGGAACCCCACAATGCATCGTGTACCCCGAGGTACAGGACGGAGTCACTTTTGAGATCAGGCATCACATGCTTGAGCTTCTACCCACTTTTCATGGACTCCCAAATAGTGATCCAAACATGCACATATCTGAATTCTTGTCAGGGTGTGACAACATCATTGTTCGGGGAATTTCAAATGAGGCAATTAAATTGAGGCTTTTTCCTTACACCTTGAAGGATAAAGCTCGGGCTTGGCTACATTCATTACCTCCAGGGAGCATAACAGCATGGGAACAGTTACAAACAAGGTTTCTAAACAAATTCTACCCATCATCCAAGACTCTTGCCTTGAAAAAAGAAATACTGGCCTTTGCCCAGAAATCTAATGAGTCGTTTCATGATACTTGGGAGAGGTACAATGACCTGAACATGCGTTGTCCCCACCATGGTTTGGATTCAGACATGCAGATGAACATCTTTTATGATGGACTCAACCACATCACCAAAAGTTACGTCAACGCATCTGCAGGTGGTTCTCTCATATCCAAAACAGCCCGTGAAGCATTCGAAATATTTGAGCTAATGGCTAACGAATCTCAACAATGGACGGATGATGGCTCTCATACGAGGGGACACATCTATGATGTAGCACAAGGACATGGTACCCCTAATATTTCAGCACAAATCACCCAATTGGAAAAGAAGATCAACAGTTTGATGCTCACCACAGCTGCCCCAAAGACAACACAGGTTTGCGCCATATGTGAGGACCCTACACATAATGTCCTCCAATGTCCTCAGAAGGATGGGTATCCCGACCTTGTCCAAGAACAAGTAAATGGCATGAGTTCCTTCCCAAGACCCCGTAATGATGCCTACCCCAATACATATAATTCTGGATGGAAAAATAATACAAATTTTGGGTGGAATGGACAACACCAGGTCCGGCCCAATTATCAGCAGAATTATCAACAGCCACTCAACCATCAGACCCAACCGGCCGCACCACGCCAATTGAGTGTAGAAGAGCAGCTTACCAGGTTTATTGAGATCTCTACACAGAATCAACAAAACACTCAAGCATCAATTAAAAACTTGGAGCAGCAAGTTAGCCAACTGGCCCAAGAAATTTCTGAAAGGGATAAAGGAGTTTTTCCCAGTCAACCTATACCAAACCCGAGAGGAGCCGAGCACTGTAAGATGGTAAGGACTTTACGAGGGGGAAAAAGTTATGACAATCGGGAGGCATCAAAGACATCCCATTCAGAAAATAATACCGAGTCACTTATTGAACCTGAACCTCAGGTTGAACTATTCACCCCGCAAATTAAATTTGCTCCATCCAACGTCCCTGCCTACACTCCGCCACTGCCATTCCCAGAAAGGCAGCAGCGCCTCTCAAACAAAGACCAACAGACCATTGACTTCATGCAGACATTAGCCAAGGTACATATCAATCTACCTCTACTAGATGCTATAAAGCACATCCCTTCCTATGCAAAATTTTTGAAGGAGGTATGCGCCAATAAGAAAAAAATTTCAGACTTGGAAAAAGTGGTTTTGACAGAACAGTGTAGTGCAGCTCTTCTACACAAACTGCCACCAAAGAAAAAAGATCCAGGCAGCTTTACTATTTCCTGCACAATAGGGAATTATGAATTTCAGCAATCCCTAATAGATCTCGGATCCAGCATCAACCTTATGCCCTACTCAATATTTAAGCGATTAGGAGCAGGACAGCTCAGGCCTACACCAATGGTCCTCCAATTGGCTGATTGATCCCTCACTTACCCTAAGGGGATCATTGAAGATCTCATCATCAAGGTGGATAAAGTCTATCTACCCATCGATTTTGTGGTACTCGATATGGTGGAAGACAAAGAGACACCCCTAATCCTTGGCCGACCCTTCATGGCCACAGCCCGCACACTGATAGACGTAGAAGCTGGCACTCTTACATTCCGTGTGCAAGATGAAACTGTGGTATTAAACCTGTTTGACATGGCTAAAAGACCCACTGAAATTTCAGAGTGTAGCAGAATTGAAGTTTTGGAGGAAGTAACCTGCATGGCACAAAGACAATCGCTCTATACCGACCCTCTAGAAGCTGCCCTCATTGACCCCATCCTCTGCCAAAATGAGGAAGACATTGCAGAAATTATGGCTGCACTAGATAGTAACCGACCACCCTATCCATGATGGCGACCTCAGATTGAAGCACTTGGGCCCCCAAAGACGCCACAACTGCCTTCCATTGAGATAGCCCCTCAGCTGGAAAAGAAGCCCCTTCCAGCCCATCTCAAATATGCACACCTTAGTGACCACGAAACTCTGCCCGTGATCATTGCAGCAGACCTCACCGACCTAGAGGAAGACAAGCTACTCAGAATCCTACGCAAGTACAAAGAGGCGATTGGGTGGACAATAGCCGACATCAAAGGCCTCAGTCCATCAATCTGCATGCATCGTATCCTACTGGAAGAGGACAGCAAGCCTACTGTTGATGCTCAAAGGCGATTAAACCCTATCATGAAAGACGTTGTTCGAAGTGAGGTCCTAAAACTTCTAGACGCAGGCATTATCTACCCAATTTCAGACAGCCCATGGATAAGCCCAACACAAGTTGTTCCTAAAAAATCAGGAATCACGGTTAGTACTAACGAAAAAGGGGAGCAAGTCCCTACAAGGTTAACTACGGGATGGAGGGTTTGCATTGATTATCGCAAGCTGAATTCAGCCACACGAAAGGATCACTTCCCACTCCCATTCATCGATCAGATGGTGGAGCGATTAGCGGGTAAGGAATTTTATTGTTTTCTAGATGGTTATTCAGGGTACAATCAGATTCCTATAGCACCTGAGGATCAGGACAAAACTACATTCACGTGCCCATTTGGCACTTTTGCCTACCGACGTATGCCTTTCGGACTGTGTAATGCACCTGCCACATTTCAACGATGCATGATGAGCATATTCTCAGACATGGTGGAACGAATAATTGAAGTGTTTATGGATGACTTCTCCGTATATGGAGATTCATTTGACAACTGTTTAGACAACTTGGCCACTGTTTTAGAAAGATGCAAAGAGACACATTTGGTATTGAACTGGGAAAAGTGCCACTTTATGGTGAAGCACGGAATCGTGTTAGGGCACCTAATTTCAGACCGTGGAATCGAGGTGGACAAAGCCAAGATTGACGTCATCAGCAACCTGCCACAACCCACATCAGTCAAGGATATCAGATCCTTTCTTGGCCATGCTGGGTTCTACAGAAGATTTATCAAAGATTTTTCTAAGGTTAGTCGACCACTGTGCAATCTATTGGCCAAGGACTCCGACTTCATATTCGATGACAAGTGCCTCGAATCATTCACAACTCTGAAGACACTTTTAACCACATCCCCAATTATCACCGCACCAGATTGGAACCTACCTTTTGAAGTCATGTGCGATGCATCAGATTATGCAGTTGGAGCTGTTCTAGGACAGCGACAAGACAAGCTACCAAGCGTGATATACTACGCCAGCCGAACCTTAAACGATGCACAACTCAATTATTCAACAACAGAGAAGGAGCTCTTAGCAGTGATTTTCGCATTGGAAAAGTTCCGATCATATCTAATCGGTGCTAAGGTAATTATTTTCACTGACCACGCAGCATTGAAATACCTTTTTGCCAAGAAAGATTCAAAACCTAGACTCATACGATGGATTCTCCTACTACAAGAGTTTGACATCGAAATTCGTGACAAAAAGGGGAGTGAGAATGTAGTGGCAGACCACTTATCTCGGCTGGTGAACACCGCTACAGCAGAGTCTGAGTCATTGCCACTCCAAGAAACTTTTCCTGACGAGCAGCTCTTCGCCCTCATGCAGCACACACCCTGGTATGCAGATATTGTGAATTTTCTGGTTACTGGCAAACTTCCAATCGATATTGCATCCCAACAGCGGAAAAAGTTCCTATCCACTGTCAAATATTATTTCTGGGATGAACCCTACCTATTCAAGCACTGTGCAGACCAACTTATTCGACGGTGTGTGCCAAGTGAAGAGCAGGAAAGTATCCTACAATTTGCACATCAATATGCGTGTGGAGGTCATTTCGGTCCCAAACGAACCGCAACCAAAATTTTACAGAGCGGTTTCTATTGGCCTACTTTATTCAAAGATGCTTACACATGGTGTAAAGCATGCGATCGCTGCCAGCGTGTTGGAAACCAGTCCAAACGCAATGAGATGCCCCAGCAGAGCATTTTGGTTGTTGAAATTTTCGACGTTTGGGGAATTGACTTTATGGGTCCGTTTCCCTCATCTCACGGCAATCTCTACATCTTAGTGGCTGTGGACTACGTCTCTAAATGGGTGGAGGCCATCGCCAGTCCAACAAATCAAGGATCGGTGGTTCTCAAATTTCTACAAGGTACAATTTTTCCTAGATTTGGAGTCCCCAGAGCTATCATAAGTGACGGAGGCAAGCACTTCTTGAATAAGCCTTTTGCATCATTACTTGCAAAGCATGGCATCACTCATCGGGTGGCAACACCGTACCACCCGCAAACATATGGGCAAGTTGAAGTTTCTAATCGCGAGCTTAAGCGAATTCTAGAGAAAACAGTGTCTTCTACAAGGAAGGATTGGAGTACAAAGCTGAACGATGCACTATGGGCGTACCGAACAGCTTATAAAACACCAATTGGAATGTCCCCATTTCGACTGGTTTATGGCAAAGCTTGTCATTTACCAATGGAGTTAGAACACAAGGCATTCTGGGCAGTCAAGCAACTCAATCTTGCCTATGATGAGGCAGGAGAGCAGCGTAAACTAGAACTCAGTGAGCTGGAAGAAATTCGGAATGATGCCTACGACAATGCAAGGATCTATAAAGAGAAGACCAAGCTTTTTCATGATCGCCAGATTTTAAGAAAGGACTTTCATCCCGGACAAAAGGTACTCTTATTTAACTCCAGACTCAGACTCTTTCCAGGGAAGCTTAAGTCCCGCTGGTATGGACCATTTGAAGTTGTCCATCTACATCCACACGGAGCAGTGGGTATAAAGAACGTCCAAACCGGAAAGGAATTCACAGTTAATGGACATCGTCTGAAACCTTATTTGGAGTCACCCTACGACCTAGCTAAGGATGTCGTGGCTCTACAACCGCCTACTCCATGATCCTACCAGCCCTACGTCGAGCTCTAGACGTTAACTTAAGCGCTTAATGGGAGGCAACCCACCTATATCCTTTACAATAGCGTATTTGTTTTTGTTTTACTTATCTAACATGCAATGACCGTTTTCTGTTGTTACCTAGCACTAAGTGTGATTCCAGGCATACATGGTTGATTTGATTGGCGCGCCCTATCCACTAGCAGTCGGGTATAATCATACAACAAAATGTAGACATGCTTCAAAATCTAAATACCAAGGATAGAGGAGTCATACCTGGGCTGATGATGATCGTGATCCTAGGTCTATTATTACAATACTTTTACATCAAATGAATTGAATAACCTAGGAATCTACACCCTACTCTAAGTTTGGGGGTAGTACCTGCACACACACCAGTCTGGGTCAGTATCATTTTCATTTGCAAAAAAAAAAAAAAAAAAAAAAAAAAAAAAAAAAAAAATAAAATAAAAATAAAAAATATACGGACAGAATCGTAGTGAGTTTACCTGGCGGCCCACCCAAGCACGTGAGCTGCATCCAGGCTCGAGTCAAGCAGCTGAAGCCGTCCAAGCCCACTCAAGCGACGGTCACGTGGGTACCCAACCTGGCCCTCCTGCGCCTTACTACTAGGACCAATCCCATCTTGGGCCCAGGTTCCGGGCAGGTCCACACTAGCCGGGTCGCCCACGATACATCCCCACCTGATTAGACTTGGACCCACACAGACTACCGGCCCAACCACGACCGCGGCCCAACCCGCGGTAAACTCGGGCCTTACTCTTAGGCCTGCTATCACATCAGGCCCAATTTCGGGGACCTCAGCCGATACTGGACCGGGCCTATGGTGGCTCCACCCCACTTCACCGCCACCTCCGATGGCCTGTTTCCTCGTGGGCCCACGCCAATCGACCGTACTAGCCCGATGCTTACAACCTGGTCCTCCCTTCCCGTACTCATGAGCCCATCGGGCCCACTTTCCGAGCCGGGTACCCCTAGCCGTATGCCCCGAGTGTTCCCGCCATTGGAGTGAGCTCACGATCGACCGGTTGGCCCACTTTCGGCCTTCAGCCCACGACCGCACTCGATCCGGGCCCAGTTACACGGAGCCCCGATCTCCGGTCAGTCCCTGCACACCCACCATCACCAACATCGCCTCCGACGGCCGGTGATGGCCCACACAGACATTTCAAATGAACACATCTGCACACATATGCATATCAGATTTGCAGAAATGAGGGTCTGTTACCTTTCAAGGATTTTCTGTCCGCGTCCCCTGCCCTAGCCCGCTCCAGGTCTCTCTCTGCCATCCCACCTCCATTTCTCCCACCTACCCACCGGTACCAGATTCCACATCAGACGCCACGAACGATATTCAATAAAAAAAAAAATTAAATACAAAAAAAAAAAAAAAACAAATCGACACCAAATCGGACCAAGCACGGAATCCTTACCTCGTGCCCACTTCCGGTCGCTGCTGCTGGTTCCCTCTCGGCCGCTGGAGCCGTGTGGTGATGGACAGTGTCCCAGCCTTCTCCTTTCCGCTGTCCTGGGCTCCGACGGGTGCTCGGATGTCCACGCTTTTGGAGCCCATTTCTCTCGGACTTCGTTGGGTATCGGCGATGGGGAGGTTCGTGGTGTCTCTCGCTTGCACAACGGTGGTGGACCGTCGCTGGCAGTCATCGGGGGCGCATCACGGCGTGACCAAGTGGTGGGTGTTTTCGGAGCTGTTGATTTCAGACTCTATGCTCTCTTGCTCCTGGACGGCTAGGGTGAGAAATGAAGCCCTCAGTCTGAAGAAGGGGGCTTTATATCTGCTCAAAACGGTGGCGTTTTCGGTCCACCTTCAACTCACACACAACGACGCCGTTTTACTGGCTGGGAGCACAGCTCAGGTCTCGGGTTCGACCCCCAGGTGCTCTTCTTTCCTTTTTTTTTTCTTGTCCTTTTTAATTTTCTGCTTAATTCTTTATTTTGTTTTCATTTTCTTTCTTCTTTTCTCTTTTGCACCATGGGGACATGTTGCATGATAAGTTTGGGGGTAGAAAACTATTATTTTGTTTATGTCTAATAAAAAAAAATTAAATACAAAAAGAAAAAAAGAAAAAAAAAGAGAGAATATATAAAGTAAACATTTTAAACAAAAAGAAATAAACAATAATAATAACTTAGATTTTTGTTTAGATTTAATTTGATTTGTCCTTCCTAAATTATTTTTAATGCGCTCTATTTGCTATGATCGAAATTTGAAACTTCATAAGTGAGATTAAATATTAGAGCATGACCACCAAGAACATATAGTTGATTTTTGCACACAATTCGTACCATATTCAATTTCGCACATGCACATCAACTTATTTGTGGAAATTAAATTTGTTCAAGCATGCTAATTTTTCTTATCCTAAGATTGTGGGTTATTTAATTTGTTACCGTCCAAGGTTCGAAAAAGTGAAAGCCATAAGTAAATCGGAGGTAAGTCCGAGCCCTAAAATAAGGGTGTGCGTTTATCCATCAATTACATGCTAGCCTTTCCAATCCGAGTAAATAAATCCTTTGGGACATTTGTTGTCTGGTGCCCTAAAGTCATCTGATTTGGGAGTCATCGATCTAAAGCTCGTTACATGGGTTGGATAGAAAGCTTGCTTAATGTTAAATAAAATTCCATCATTTGTTATAAAAATAAATAAATAAATAAATAAATAAAAATAAAAATAAAAATAAAAATTTCAGGCAAGAATGCTTTGGATGGTGATAGGTTAAGTGATTTTACAGTTGGCGGGTACAGATGTAATGCAAGTGAGGGACTGGTTTAACTCTTACAATTTTGTTGAAATTCACATTACACGAATATGGTTTATGGATTGCTCACCAGAATCTGGTAATCTTCTGTTTTGAAAGTGTGGATTTGCTCTCTCTTTTAGACTTGCTTATGACTTGAGAATTTTGATTTTGCTTTTATGAGTGTTGCTTTATATTCAATGGAAGGAAGGTTACATTAAGTTTAACAAATTTTGAAAGTGTTTGTGGGTTTCATAACTGGTAAACCCTCAGGAGACACAACTCCTCCTACTAGGGACACCTAGGGGTTTAAAGGCGTGTAGTGTTTGCTCAGCACTATCGAGTTTCCTGCGAAAGTGGCATCTTATTTTTCTCAATGTTTTCTTAGTTTTGTTTTATTTACTTGAGGACAAGTAACAATTCAAGTTTGGGGGTATTTGATGAGTCAATTATATACTTGTATTTTCCCATATATTTAATTAGTTATTATTATTATTTTGGGAAGAATTGATACTTGAATTGATTATATTGACAGGTTTATTCTAGAAGGAGTGTTTGGAGCAAAAGAAGGAAGTATATCAATAAAATCCCAATTCAAGAAGGAGAAGGCATATGCTCTCCTATTTATGTTCAAACTAGGAATTAGATTTGATTATTTTTATTTTACTCCTTTTCAGAATAGGATTAGGAATATTTCCTTATAAATGCCCAAGCTTGGCTTAGATTTAAGACACACCAGAATTCAGAATACAATTCTTCATCTAAGAGCACGGCAAGCTGGGATTTTCGGCTACCCTTGTTCTACAAACTGTTTGTTCTCTTAACTTCAATTTTAATGAAATTATTTCTATTCATTATGAGCATGAGTAACTAATTTTCTCACTAGGGTTAGACCTAAGCCTTAACATGATTATGTGATTTATCTTTTTCCTATGTTGTCGTATATGCATGCTTTGAATCTTTAATCACTGTTTAAAACTATCTTTATGTCTTAATGCTTGATCACCCTTAGGATATTTAGACAAGTAATTTGATGCAATTTTATAGGAATGCCCACCTAAAAATTGGGATTAGCTTCTTGTGATTAAGGATTGTAATACATCTAGGTTAAATACCATAACTAAGAGATTGCATGGTTATAAAAGATTTTCATGAACTTAATGAATCTTGCATGTAGAATTAGATCTAAATACCATAGACTAATCGCATGTTAGGTATACGTTTTCACTTGAATGCCCACGAGGAAAATATGCTTTCGAAAAATCTAACCTTCAAAGTTGCATGTATTAATTCATAGATTCTTTTCTAAGTCACATATGATTGTTAATGGTGAAGGTTGAGCCCTAGTACTTGTTTACATTATTTACATAATTTTTATTCAGTCACCAAAATTATTGCGATTATTTTATTATTAATTAAAAGTGAATTCTAAAAATAAGAATTATCCATATCAGTCCCTGAGGAAATCGACCCTGCATTCAGTGCTATACTACAACAGCCCTGTACTCTTGCAGGTATTATTTGTATGATTTTAACCCTTGTTTTACAGGTGGGAAAAATCCTATCACTATACTCAAATCCAACCTTGACGGAGAATACCATCTTCATTTGTGAGGCCTTTCAATTTCCAAAAGGCATGGCCATCATCATCCAAACCACACAGCTCTATTCAAAGAGCTTCCGGCCACCCTATAAAATTAGTCAAAACAATTTTAACACCAACGAATATAAGATCAATAACTTCCAAAATGTTAATATTACAAACTTGGGGATTACTTGCCTTTGGGTACCATGGCGGTTGCTTCAACCACCTCCGCGTGAGCTTCGTTAAGCTCACGCTCTACTCCTGCAACAATGGAATCCTGTTAAGAAATTGAAACAGGATCCTCATTGTCTGCATTTCTCATCTCCTCCCTCTCGTCCCACTGCTCCTGCAGCTTCTGTTGGATATGCTTCTCCTGTACATATCTACTCTTTAGTTAATAACCAAATCGCACTATGCCTCCAAAAGATGCTTGATTTGTTTTTCTATTACCTTTTCCTTTGCTGCAGCAAGTTTCTGTTTGGCTTCCCTTTTCCTCTCAGCAGATATTTCATTCTGCCGATCGATCCAGCCCCTCAATGTGCTGGAGGAAAGAGCCTCGTCACAAAGGAATCTCAAAAGCCTAAGCTTTTGAGACAAGTTCAGCATATCATACCCATCATCGCCGTTACAGAAGCAGTCCGAGGGCAGCTCCTTCAGCACACGCTCACAGATCGCCGATTCAGAGATGGTTTTCCACAAAATTTCGAACCATGAGTGGTTGCTGGTACAAAGTGGGCTAACACGAAATTATGTTGATTCGATTATTTGAATAACAAGATACAATATTGGCAGAAACTACATATATTATTTCTACCATTGAAGCATCTAAAAATGGAAAAGACTCTTACTTTATGAGTGAGAGAAGATTGGCTTGACATCGAATTGCAGAGGAGTATTCTTTAGGCCCTCCACTTCCCCGACCTGATAGTTCTCTAAGAATAGATTCAGCGCCGGATTTTTGGACATTCAGAACCTACAGTAACAATAAATAAATAAGATTTCAATGTAGTGGAAATCCATGATTGGTTTGGAACAACAATTAAATATACACAAAGTAAGAACCATTTCTTATCATAGAGAGAACAAAGTTATTATTACCTCCCCAAAAGTTTCGCAAAACTGTAAGAACTGGAGGGCATTTCCAACATCCTCCGGAGCCAATTCAATGCCCGCTATGGTTTCTACCGTGGTGCCCGGTGGAAGCTCAAGATCAACCTCCTCTCTCTCACTCCCCTGTCAAAAGTGGAGATCATAAACTCGCTCAAACAATGAACAACTCCGAAATAACATCAACCTTATGAAATATCTAACATCACCAAACCTTGCTGCTGGAAGTGGAAGCATCCATGGCTCCATTGTCAGGATTGAATTGCTCTCCTGGCCCTTCCACACTCAACATCTCGGAAACAGAATTAAACCCTTTTGTCCTGGCTACTCGGGCAAGTTGGCCAGTCGGTTTAAGATTCTTCTTCCTCCTGGGAAACCAGGTTTTTCAAATCAGCATTACCAAAACACCAAACACCACAATTAAAATTAATTAATCTGAATTATACTCACCTGCAAATACTACAATTACAATCGTTTCTGCATTTGGGATAGATCCAATCCCCCCGAGCTTCCACCACCTCAACCGTCTCTGGATATCTGTTTTCAATTTCACACACTAATTTATTATTACACAATCTTTCTTCAAAAAAATAACAGAGAAACAAATCATTTCAATTTCACCTGTTCAATAAACATCTGTTACATATTTTAATCAAACAACGCCGATTGTTCTTCACGTTTGTACATTATCTCAGATTTTGTGACTATCTCAGATTTTGCGAGAATTCTCTTATATTATTAATTGTATAACAATAGTAAAGTTATATATATACAGAGACTAAAAATGTTACTATGGACCTAGTAGACTGAGTTTAATTAGGACCCTCTCAAGTTGGAGCATGTATGTCGTCAATGCCCAACTTACTAAGTGAGCTGTGGAATACTCTGCCTGTGACTGTTTTAGTGAGAACATCTGCAAGTTGATCTTCAGATTTAACAAATGATACCTCAATGATCTTTGCCTCGAGTTTCTCCTTGATGAAATGTCTGTCAACTTCGACATGCTTGGTTCTACCATGTTGCACTGGATTATGTGCGATGTCTATTGCTGCTTTGTTGTCACAATTTAGTTGCATGACATGATTGGGTTTTAACCCCAATTCCCCCAACAAATTCCTTATCTAGAGTAGCTCACATACTCCTTGTGCCATACCTCGATATTCTGCTTCAACACTTGATCTTGACACTACTTTTAGTTTTTTAATTCGCCAAAACACTATATTGCCTCCCACAAAAGGTAAATTGTCTAGATGTTGATCGTCTGTCACTAACAGAACCCGCCCAGTCTGCATCAGTGTGACCCTCAACATCTAGATGACCATGTCGTGAGAACATCAATCCTCTTCCAGGAGCTGACTTCAAGTATCTCAGAATTCGGTTTACCGCATCCATTTGGGCTTCACTTGGTGCATGCATGAACTAACTCACCACACTTACGGCATATGCGATATCAGGTCTAGTGTGTCCTAGATAGATTAACTTACCCACCAGGCGTTGATATCTTTCTTTGTTAATGGGTACCTGATCAGGATATTCATCAAGCTGATGATTCAACTCCATTGGCGTATCTGCTGGTTTGCTGGCTAGCATTCCAGTGTCAGTTAAAATGTCAAGGATATATTTCCGTTGTGATAGAAATATTCCTTGCTCTGAACGAGCCATTTCGATGCCTAAGAAATATTTCATAGCACCAAGATCTTTCATTTCAAACTCACTCGCCAAGTGATGCTGCAATGCTGCCTTTTCCTCTGGGCCATTCCCGGTAACTACCATGTCATCAACATATACAATAAGGGCAGTGACTTTACCTTTCTTATGTTTCAAGAAAAGAGTATGATCTCAGTTACTTTGCTTGTATCCGAAATCCTTCATTGATTTGCTGAACTTTCCAAACCATGCTCTAGGTGATTGCTTCGATCCATAAAGAGACTTTCTCAGTTTACACACCATGTTGCCCTTATTGGGCCCCAACTTGCATCCTGGAGGTGAATCCATATAGACTTCTTCTTCTAAGTCGCCATGCAGGAAGGCATTTTTGACATCAAACTGGTGTAATGGCCAGTCTAGGTTTGCTGCTAGAGAAAGAAGTACCCAAATTGTGTTGATCTTGGCTACAGGGGCAAAGGTCTCCCCATAGTCAATCCCATAAGTCTGAGTGTAACCTTTCGCCACCAGTCTTGCTTTGTATCGTTCAATGGTGCCATCTGCCTTGAACTTTACTGTATATATCCATCTACAACTCAATGTTCTCTTCCCTTGCGGAAGGATAGTCATCTCCCAAGTGGAATTCTTTTGGAGAGCCTCCATTTCATCATTCATCGCTTGTGTCCACTTGGGATCTTTCAGAGCTTCCTGCACATTACTTGGAATAGATATTGTGGATAATTGACACATAAATGATGCACATGACGGAGACAGCCTATGTAGGGACACATGATTCGCAATAGGGTATTTAACTTTTGCTTTAGGGTCATGGTCATACTGTTGTCTAGGAATCCCTCTAGTCGTGCGTGGGGTAATTGATAACCTGTGTTTCCTGTATAACTTGGCGCAGGTAAGGTGCTTGATATAGAGTTTGAATGTTCACTTACCTATGGGGAATCTTCAGGACCTGATTGGATGAGTGATGATGGTACTGTAGTAGGAGTTGTAGAGGGGTTGCCCCCAACAGAGGATGCTCATAGACACCCCTGAGTAATAGAACTCGCTCTCGTTGAAGGTCACATCTGCAGTAATGTGCATGGTCTGAGTGGGAGGATGGAAACACTTATAGCCCTTCTGAGTGTCAGCATAACCCACAAAGACACAACGCCGTCCACACGGATCAAGCTTGCCACGCTGCTGTGGATACACCTGAACATACGCAACACAACCAAAGAGACGTGGTTCGAGATTTGGTGTGGATGGCATTGTGAGGAGAGTAGTCAATGTCTGAAATGGAGTTTGATACTGAAGAGTGCTGGAAGGTGTTCGATTCATGAGGTAAGCAGCAGAACAAAGTGCCTCCCCCCAAAAATGATGCGGCATGCGGGCCTCAAATCAAGAGGCACGAACAACTTCCAAGAGATTTCGATTCTTACGTTCTGCGGCACCATTCTGTTGTGGTGTATAGGCGCATGTGGTTTGATGAACAATACCATGTTGACTAAAAAAATTATGTAGGTCATGGTTGATGTACTCACCTCCATTGTCTGACCGAAGTGTCATGATTTTCTTGTCAAACTGAGTAGCAACGTATTGATAAAATAGCTTGAATTTGGCGGGGACGTCACTTTTCTGTTTTAGGGGAAAGACCCAGGTCATCTGGGTGCAATCATCAATAAAGGTCACAAACCACTTAAAACCACTAATAGTGGGAACTCGTGATGGTCCCCAAACATCAGAATGGACAATCATGAAGGGCATAGAACTTTTATTCAATCTTAATGGGTAAGAAATACAATGGCTTTTCGCCAAAATGCATGTTTCACAATGAAAGTCTGATTCATGAAACTGGGAAAACAAATCTAGAAATAGAAGTTTCAGATAACCAAAAGAAGCATGCCCTAATCGTCTATGCCATAACCAAATTTTCTTCATCCTGATGGACTCATCGCCTCTCACATGATGTGTGTGACTCAATTTCTTAATGTTGTCGGCTGTCAAGTCCATATAATACAACTTTCCCCTCCTAGTACCACATCCAATCACGGCCCTGGTGAGAAGATCTTGAAAGAGACAATATAATGGCAAAAAACACACGGTACAATTAAGGGAATCAATGATATGAGGAACAGATAACAAGTCATTGTCGACAAAAGGGACAACTAAGACATGATCAAGACTTAATGAGGGTGTAAGAGATAAGGACCCATCTCCCATGACTTGGGAGGTGGTTCCGTTGGCACTAGTAATATGTGTTTGGTTTGAGGGTTTGGTAGAGTGCAATCCAGTGAAACAAGATGTCATGTGATCAGTAGCGCCAGTGTCAATAATCCATGATCTATTACAAGTAAGTGAAGATGTGCAAGAGGTACCTGAGGTGGCCAAGGCCGTGGAGCCAGATGTACCTGATGGAGGTTTGGATGCGGTCTCCTGGGATGACTGAGCGGATGCAAATGAGGCTCTGTTCGAATCCTTCTTGCGCCCTTTGTGGACCCATCCTTCCGGATAACCAATGATCTCATAACATCCCTTAATTGTGTGGTTATCTAAACCACATTTGGTACACTTCATTGGAGGCCGGTTACGAGTAGGGTCGACACTGTATGTGTTCGGCCGAGATTGTTTGGACCTGGAAGCATCTAAGGTTGTGGCGTTGGAGGTTACACCAGCTTCAAACATGGTTCCCTGTCGATTACTCTCTCTTTTAATATGTGCATATGCTGCCTCGATTTCTAGCTTAGGCTCCATCCTGAAAATCTCTCCTCGGATTTGATCAAATTTATTGTCCAAACCTGCAAGAAATATATAAACTCAGAGACGATCAATCTCTCTGCGTCGAGTTTCAATATCTTTCGGATGCTCCATGGTGCTTGGACTTAATTGATCAAACTCCTGAAAAATCTCAGTGAGCTCACTGTAATATTTGGCAACTGATGCCCCAGTCTGCTTCATTATGAATGACCTTCTGTGAAGGTCATAAATCTTGGCTTCATCCGCACCATCTGAATTGGTATGCTTGATTGCATCCCAGACTTGCTTTGATGTGTTATAATGAATAAACCGTTTAATATGATTAGGTTGCATGGCATCGAACAACCAACTCTTGACTTGGAAATCCGCTGCACGCCATTTATTAAATATGGGATATGTGGTTGCAGGCTGGGCAATATCACCAGTCAGGTGGCCATGTTGTCCTCGCCCAGCTATCTTCATCTCTATGATTTGATGCCATAGAGAATAATTATTCTCATCCAGTTTGATTCCTACGGAGAAGTTGGAGGTGTCACTCTGCAATGTTACAATTTGTGTAGTAGTGTTGGAGCCTCCCGACAGCAAGGATTGATTGTTGTTTGCCGACCCTCAACGTTGGCCATGATATTGGCTTACAATTGATGAGAAACAGAAAAACCACAAAGGTTTTTATTTTTTTTTTCGCGGAAAGGTATTTTGCTTCAGGAAGGGATTTTGCTGCGGGAAGGATTTTGCTGCGGGAAGGGATTTTGATGCGGGAAGGGTTTTGCTGCGGGAAGGTTTTTGCTAAGGAAAGGTTATGCTGTTGAAGGGATTTTTCTGCGGGAAGGATGTGCTTCGGATGTGCTGCGGGAAGGAGTTTGCTGCGGGAAGGTTATGCTGCGGGAGGGTAATGCTGCGGGAATGAGGTGATGCGGGAAGGAAGTGGACGGCTAGTGGTGGTGGGGCGAAGTGGTGGTTGGTTTCTAGGGTTGTATGACGGCTAGGGGCTGTGTTGTACAAATAGCAACTAAAAATTACGCAACTATATGCACGTTTTAACTCGCAAGTGCACAAGATCAGACAAATAGTATAGAAAGTAAATACGAGATCATTCCCACGAGGATTGGATTAATATGTATTTACAATTGATTTTCAGATGATTTTGAAAATTGAAAATTTCGAAACAAAATATTAAAAACAGCGTTTGATAAAAAACATAATTGGATCGAGGTTAAAACAATGAGAAAACCAGTTAGGGATTTGATGTTCACCGCTAATCTTCTTCCTTAAGCAAACGACATGCACAATGCTACAAAACAGATTTTAGATGCTCATGTTTGTCAACCTAAAGGCATGATATCTACTATTTAAATTGTTGATTTCCCTAAGCAACAAGTTAGGCATGGGTATCTACGCCAACTCTTTTCATTCTTAAAGTATTTAGCATGGTATCTACTAAGTTGCACTTTAAGAACGCATAACATAATGGAAATCGACAAACACACAACTCCTAGAACATGGTATATATTCTAGTTATTCATGATGATTAATTTCAAGAAATTATAACTAGTTCTTTTGTTACTCTCATAGGCACAAGATTCGATCATCTAAATTTACCTATGTAACAAACTCAATACACAGCATGCATATGGTGATCAAGCATAACATAACGTATGTAAAGAGTAAAATATAATCTGAAATTAATCAATTAAGCATCACAAAAGTAGTTTGCAGCAAAGGCATATCGAAATCCTTAAAGAAACATGATTAGGGCTTCAATCGAGCCCTAACTAAAGTACTTAGTTACCCATAATTTAAATAGACAGCAAGAACATAAAAAAACAGAAAATAAAAAGAGGAAGAAGATAGCTCTTTGATGATGTGTTAGTCATCCAGAGTGATTGGATGACGCCTTGACATTCCTCCTTGCTTCCTAAGCCTTTTAGACTTTGGAACCTTGAAGGATGGAGCAGAATGGGATGGTGTGGCTGAGTCCTTGTGTGAGAGGCCATACATTTTCTGCAGTTTTTTTTGGAGAAAAAGAGTTGTTTCAAAGTATGAGATGAGGGGGGGACTCTTTGCTTCTCTCTTGTATGCGTGTCTTTGCCCCTTCGGCTTGCCAATAATTTATGTACATGTTAATTCACTGAATGAGGGAGAGCAAGAGTTTCTTTTTTTATTCTTTTTAATTTTCTTTTTTTCTTAGATTAAAACAGTTCCTCCCATAACCCTAACAAACTGGGCTTCAGTCGTCCAAGCCTGATAAGGATTAGAAAACTTGAAATAGCCTGAACTTGCTGTACTACAACAGCCATAACTCCTTCTAAAAAATTCCAATTCACGAACCGTAAATTCCTTTAGAAACTAGACTTCCGTATCTTTCCAACGATATATGGGCCATCATCTAGTTCTTCCTAAGCAGGTGCAGTTAAGTTTGAGAAGATGACACATCAGCTGAAGTCTGTTTCAAAGTTTCCTCTTTAGATTTCCCAAACAGCACTCATGAACTCCTTTTGTAACTTTGCTTCCAAAAATCCTACAAAACACGAAAACAAGCTAAGTATTAAGAAAACATAGGAAACATGCTAAGAAAAATATAAGAAAACAAGATAAAACGTCGCATAAATATGCTCCTATCAAACTCCCCCACACTTAAGCTTTTGCTAGTCCTCGAGCAAAACAGAAACAAAGAATGAAAGAAAAACAAAGACTCAATGATTCAATGTAAACCTTCCAACATTTGTCTCAGAGATTTTCAATGGCTCATGACATATTAAGATTCATCATAAGCATAATAATTGGTCCATATAATTCGAGAGTTAATACACATTTATAGAAATCATACACAAGCTCACAATTAAATCAATCAAAGCAACAGTACAAAGAGAGATACATGTTGAAAGAATTAGCTCAAAAATCTCACTGAATACGCTTTGATTTTACCTCATATTTTCTAGTTAAGTCACTCTTCCTATACTAGTTATATGTGAGAGGATTGATGTCAAATGGAAACAAATTGCTCACATATGATATAACAAGAAAGAAAGGCACTTTCAGAAATGTTCTTTTGAATATGATCCCATGAAAGGAATGCTACTACTTGAATGCAAGAACAAGTGACACCATATGCTCATACTTCATTCAAATCTCCACATATCGATATAGACACAACAAACAAGATCAGAAGGTATTTATACGGATTGTAAGGAGGCCAAAGGGTAAGGGGTTAAAGAACGAATGGATATGGATAACACAAGGTTCTTAAAGAAAAGTAGAAGCGTACTATGATGTTAGACACATATGAACTTTTATCACCATCAAAGCTTAAAAATCATATAAGTACCGAGCAAGTACATACACTCAATGACCAATTTGAACATTATGGACCATACTTCAACAATCAATACATGAACAGTCAGGGCATAACAATTCAAACACAATGCCAATTTTTTTCTCTTTTTTGTTTTTTGTTTTTTTTTTCTTTTTAACATTCCTCCAAACTTGCTCTTTAAACACCCCTTGATTCACAATTAAGTCTCTACAAATTATGCTTCACTAATCTTTAAGAAAAAGGGTAAGGATGAAAGTGTTTAGGCTAGGTGAGGAAAATGTGGGTTATGAAACAAAAAGGCTTAAACAAAGGCTCAACAAGGGTTTACCTAGAGGAAAGTGTATCATGGGTCAAAGGTCATTTTGGCAATGGTGGTAATCTAGGTGCCGTCATCATCTCAAGTATGTCATACAAATCAATTCAATGCCTCGAAAAGAAATTAGTACCAGTTCTAGCATTTAGTTCCAATGATGATAAACAGTAGCAACCCGAAAGATGAGCTCATGCATTAACTTAATTGACAAGAAAGTGATAAATTAAACAAATACAACTCTCTCAAACAAAGGATAAAGGCTCAAAAGCTCACAAAAGGGTTGTATTGAGCTTCATTCAATTAAGCATGTTATGGGTATCACTTACTCGGGTGATTACATGTGATTTTGCATATAATAACCATGAATAATTGAGTATTAACCAAAGAATAATTTCAGACCTTGAATCATGCTTAGAAATCATCTTAAAGTCATGCAATTAAAAACCAAATCTCATCATTGTGTTGGAAAGAAACCTAAGACACAAACAAACACAAAAACTACCCAAAAAACACTACTAAAACCGACACAAACTAAGGCTACAAACAAAGCTGTCAAATTGTTTTTTTTAATATATATATATATATATATATATATATATATATTTGAACCAATGCAAAATCAACAGAAAACACAAGTGTTTCCCCCTCACACATAAATCTAACATTGTCCTCAAAGTTTGAAAGTTAAAGTATAAACAATGAAGCATTTAAGGAAGGAGAAACAAATGACGACACCCACAAAGAAAATAAAAATAAAAACAAAACAAACAAAGGCAAAGCTAACGATAAAGAAGGAAAGGGTGAGAGAAAGCAAATCTGATTGTCAGTGGTTGTAGAGTGCAAAAACTGTCATCATCCTCTTCACATGGGTTGCCTCCCAACTTCTCTTTGGGTTACCTCCCAAGTAGTGCTAAGTTTATAGTCTTTAGCCAGACTGTTGGACTCTCATGCAATGTGTACTGAACAGGTTGGAGCGTCACATCCTCCTCTCTAAGCTCAAAGCTCATCTCAATATAGGGCTTTACTCTGTGCCCATTCACCATGAATGTGTGATTCTTCTCTTTGCTATGAACCTCCAAAGCTCCATGAGGGAACACTTTTGCAACAACATAAGGACCGTACCACCTAGACTTGAGCTTACCAGGGAAAAGTCTTAACTTTGAATTGTAGATCAACACCTTCTATCCCACATGAAACTCCTTCCTAACTAGCTGCTTATCATGATACGCCTTGGTCTGTTCCTTATACAACTTAGCATTCTCATATGCATCATACCTCAACTCTTCAAGCTCATTCAGCTGTTACTTCCTCTTGTCACCTGCTTGTTGCATATCTTCAAGGAGAATTTTGTGCATGCACTTGGATGGACTTATGCCTTTGATGTCGGCAATGATCCACCCTAATGCAGTCTTGTCCTCCCTAAGAACTCTCAACAACTTCTCTTGCTCCACCAAACTCAACTTTGCAGCGACTATCACTGGTAATGTCTGGTTCTCTCCCAAGTAAGCATACTTCAATTGTTCAGGTAGTTGCTTCAACTCTAGGTATGGTGCCCTAAAAATGGAAGGGACACGCGTAGTATTAGTAGACACAAGAGTTTCAAAGGGAGTTACATACTTACTTGGATAAGGCTTAGAAGCCTCAAGAGAATGCACAGCTTCATGGATGTCTATCTCTGTAACATCACATCCACGTTCATAATTCAGCCTTGTGAGGTTGTAGGCTATGCATGCCTCCAAAGGGTCAATGCTATGTACCTGAAACACTTGCTCAACAACACTTCCTACCACATCAATCTTGAAACAATCGTAGTTATCATGTGGCAATTTGATAGTATCAGACAACATGAATTCTATCTTCTTACCATTAACTTTCATGCGTATAATACCCTTTTTCACACTTATCTTTGTATCAGCAGTTACCATAAAGGATCTACCAAGAATAATAGGTAATGAAGATGGCATAGGGGAATCTTCCATATCCAGAACAACAAAATCAGCAGGCAAAATAAATTCATTTACCTGAACCAAAACATCCTCTAATATACCTCTAGGTCTTCTGATGCTGTTATCTGCCAATTGAAATATAATTGAGGTTGGTTTGAGCTCCACCAACCTCAACTCCTCATAAACGGTATAAGGCATCAAGTTAATGCTTGCTCCTAAATCAATCAAAGCACGTTCAAACAAACGGTCACCAACCCTGCAAGGAATAGTAAAACTACCTAGATCTTTTAGTTTAGGTGGTAGTTTTCTCAATAAAACCGCGCTTACCTCCTCAGTCAATGCAACTTTCTCATGTTCCTAAAACTGTCTTTTGTGTGTACAACAATCCTTTAAAAACCTAGCATAAGATGAAATCTATTTAATTGCATCAAGTAAAGGAATGTTGATTTCTACTTTTTTGAAAGTTTCAAAAATATCAAGAAGATGTTTTTCTTTCTTTTGCTTAACTAACCTTTGAGGGAAGGGTGGCAATATCACCTTCTCCTTCTCACCTACCTTTGTGGCTGGCGGTGGTTCAACATTTTCTGGTTCATTTTCATCTGTCCCCATTTTGTTGTCAACTACGTTGCCACTTCTAAGGATTGTCACAGCCTTGAGCTGCTCCTGGCCTCCCAGATTAGGTATGGTTTGTGATGGAAACTCTCCTTTCTTTCTCTCACTTAACTCCTTTGCCATTTGCCCTACTTGTGCCTCCAATCTCTGAATATCTTGGCTAGTTGTTGCTTCTAGTTTCTGAATGTTCTGACTAGTTAGAGCATTTGTCTGTTGCTGTGCAGTCAAGAACTGGAGTATGGCACCTTCAAGATTATTCTTCTTCTGGTCAGTATTTGGTTGTGCCACCTGTGATGAAGCATGATAATTACTTCCCTACTGGAAGTTCTTCTGCTGCCCTTGTGGATTAAGCACATTCTGATTGTTGCTCCAAGAGAAATTTGGGTGGTCTTTCCATCCTGGATTATAAGTGTTCGAATATGGGTTGTTCTTGGGATGATAGTTGTTTTGCCCCACATGATTAGATTTCTCATGATCTGTAAAACACGAAATAGGACAAGTCTCAATAGTATGATTAAAATGAGAACATATAGCACATACCTCAACTTTAGCAACTTGTTGAACTTGAGAGATGTTCTGAGCTGACATTGCTTTCACCAGCATATCTAACTTTTTCTCCATTGCTGCCATTTGACTTTGGACTCCACCATTTGTGCTAACTTCATACATACCTTTCATTGGCCTTTGAACCTGTTCATTCCCCATTTCGTTCAAAGATTATGATCTTTCTCCTTCTTCAAAATCTTCTTTTTATGTGTTAAGTTTTACCCTCTCAGCCTGTTTTCGAAGATGTCTAAGAGTTCGTTCAATCTCAGGATTGTAAACACCGACCGCTAACTTTTGGGATCGACGACCTTGCATAAACAAAATTCAATATGTAAAAGAAAACCAAAAATCCATTTAATCACAAACTAATACACAATCCCCGGTAGCGGCGCCAAAAACTTATTGTACAAATAGCAACATAAAAATTACGCAACTATATGCACGTTTTAACTCGGAAGTGCACAAGATCAGAAAAATAGTATAGAAATCAAATACGAGATCATTCCCACGAGGATTGGATTAATATGTGTTTAAAATTGATTTTAAGATGATTTTGAAAACTAAAAATTTCGAAACAAAATATTAAAAACAGCGTTTGATGAAAAACATAATTGGATCAAGGTTAAAACAATGAGAAAACCAGTTAGGGATTCGATGTTCACCGCTAATCTTCTTCCTTAAGCAAACGACATGCACAATGCTACAAAACAGATTTTAGATGTTCATATTTGTCAACCTAAATGCATGATATCTGCTCTTTAAATTATTGATTTCCCTAAGCAACAAGTTAGGCATGGGTATCTACGCTAACTCTTTTCATTCTTAAAGTATTTAGCATGGTATCTACTAAGTTGCACTTTAAGAACGCATAACACAATGGAAATCGACAAACAAACAACTCCTAGAACATGGTATCTATTCTAGTTATTCATGATGATTAATTTCAAGAACTTATAACTAGTTCTTTTGTTACTCTCATAGGCACAAGATTCGGTCATCTAAATTTACCTATTTAACAAACTCAATAAACATCATGCATATGGTGATCAAGCATAACATAACATATGTAAAGAGTAAAATATAATATGAAATTAATCAATTAAGCATCACAAAAGTAGTTTGCAACAAAGACATATCGAAATCCTTAAAGAAACATGATTAGGGCTTCAATCGAGCCCTAACTAAAGTACTTAGTTACCCATAATTTAAATAGACAGCAAGAACATAAAAAAACAGAAAATAAAAAAAGGAAGAAGATAGCTCTTTGATGATGTGTTGGTCAGCCACAGTGATTGGATGACGCCTTGACGTTCCTCCTTGCTTCCTAAGCCTTTTAGACCTTGGAACCTTGAATGATAGAGTAGAATGGGATGGTGTGGCTGAGTCCTTGTGTGAGAGCCCAGACGTTTTCTGCAGTTTTTTTGGAGAAAAAAAGTTGTTTCAAAGTATGAGATGAGGGATAGACTCTTTGCTTCTCTCTTGTATGCGTGTCTTTGCCCCTTCGGCTTGCCAAGAATTTATGTGCATGTTAATTCACTGAATGAGGGAAAGCAAGAGTTTCTTTTTTTATTCTTTTTAATTTTCTTCTTTTCTCTGATTAAAATAGCTCCTCCCATAACCCTAATAAACTGGGCTTCAGTCGTCCAAGCCTGATAAAGATTAGAAAACTTGAAATAGAAGGAATGTTGAATTCCAGCGCAACCTGAACTTGCTGTACTAAAACGGCCATAACTCCTTCTAGAAAATTCCAATTCACGAACCGTAAATTCCTTTAGAAACTAGACTTCCGTATCTTTCCAACAATATATGGGCCATCAGCTAGTTCTTCCTGAGCAGGTGCAGTTAAGTTTGAGAAGTTGACACATCTGCTGAAGTCTGTTTCAAAATTTCCTCTTTAGATTTCCCAAACAACAATCATTAACTCCTTTTGTAACTTTGCTTCCAAAAATCCTACAAAACACGAAAACAAGCTAAGTATTAAGAAAACATAGGAAACATGCTAAAAAAAACATAATAAAACAAGATAAAACGTCGCATAAATATGCTCCTATCAGGTTGCGGAAGTGATTTCTAGGTTTATGGCAAGAGACAGTCAAGATCGACTGTTTTGATACCATCTCAGATTTAGTGAGAATTCTCTTATATTATTAATTGTATAACAATAGGGAAGTTATATATATGCAGAGACTATGAATGTTACTATGGACCTAATTAGTGGACTGAGTTTAATTAGGAATATACAATTCATTGACACATGAAGCCATAACCTCCGATTTCTTTTGCCGGCACTGCAGCAAGTAACCAAAAATAAATAAATTGGCCACAGCAATAATTTCCTTCCAATTCTCATCATCAAAATAACAAAGAACAACGACAACAACAAAATTGCCAGAGAAAGTTTACGTTCACTATCTATTTTATCATAAAATGGGGAACTTGAGTTGAAACCCACATAATAAAAAATTCAACCGATGACAGGTTGTTCCTCTCTGACGGCCATTTCCGGTTTCATTTTCCAAAGCTAAGTCGTTGTTTTGGGTAGCAGAGCTTGAAGGCATCTCCATTTTCTCGAAAAAATTAAGGACTACGTATTTCTAATCTCTCAATCTAAATCTCTATCTCTATATCAGTTTAAGTGTGTGAGATAATGAGAGCGAGTGGGTGGGTTATAGCCATGCCGGAACTCTGTATCAACTTTTGAATTTTCTTCTTTGCCACTTGGCGGGAGAAGTCAGTGCAAAATGACGTTTCTGGTCATAATATTTTAGCAATTTTATAACCCTCTTACCATTTTAAGTGATTTGCTTGAGATTTATTTCCTTAAAGCAAAATAACTTTCCATATTTCAATGAAAATCTATGACTTATCATTTTATTTCCATATAATGTATTTTCTTCTTTTTGGGTAAATTTAATTAGGCTAATCATACTTGAGCCAAAAATAAATATGGAATTCAAAATAAATACAAGTTCTTTTAGTAATTCATTTTGAGTTGGACCGATAACCTCTTTTACTTCCAATTAAATACTCTTTGGTTTAATAGCAATTATCTTCTCATTGTTATATGATGTCACTAATTCAATACACTTAACAAGTTCATCCATTGTTTTAAGTATACTGACATCTAGCTATTTTTATCATCGTTTCAACGTTTTTTTAACTAGATTTTCTTAGAAAACCTTATTCATCTATCGCTTTATCTTTTCTTGTTAAGTTGGAGGGAATTAAAGCCTAATTTATTTAATTATTCTAATCCTAGTCTAGCCACTTAGGGCTATGATTTAGTGATATTCATCTTTGTTATGTGTACGCACGGACCCAGGGTGGCTGGGATGAGCTCCAGCCCACCTCAAATGTGATAAAAAAAAAACGTAGGTATAATAATTCTCATCCAACCTATCTAGCCCAGTTAATTCGTATCAATTTGAATATTTATTTTTGTTTCATTTAAGGTTTAAGATATTTAGGTCGCCACTTGTTGTTTCTCATTACTTTAGAAGATCAATAATCTAATATAACGTTTTACTTATGTATCTTACGATCGAGAATGAAATATAATCTGGAAGCATCAACAAGTTTTATAGAATATGTGAAAATCAAAGGAAATTTTAATAAAGTTCTATTAAATACAATTACTAAGGAAAATTGGCTTTAGATCAGCCCACCTAAATTTTCAATCTTGAGTTCGTGCCCGGGAGGTCACGAGTTTGAATATCGATCGTAAAGGGTATAAGGTAATCCACCTCCCCCAATATTATTGTATATATATAAAAAAAAAATCCTAGCCTATTAATTACCTCATTTTATTTAATCACTTGGACTAACTTCAAAGGCTTTCGTTGAAAGATTTTCAAATCTGACCGGAAGTTGAGAAAACTTCAAAGGCTTTCATAGTATATGTATATATATATATATATATATATATATATATATTTCCTATTGAATTAATAATACAAGAGAATTCTCACCCAATCTGATATGGTATCAGAGCAGTCGATCATGACTATCTCTTGCACTAACCCTAGAAATCATTACGGTGCCCTAGCCGCACCACTACCTTCCGCCGCATAAACCTTCCCGCAAAAACCAGCTGCCTTCCTTAAGACATAAACCTTCCTCACCGCCGCAACAAGACATAAACCTTCCTGCAACAAGACATAAATCCCATGCAACAAGACATAAACCTTCCTGCAACAAGTCATAAATCCCACCGCCGCACCACCACCTCAGTCTGACCCAAACCAAATACAGCACCACCTAACCATCACCGAACCAAACACCACATAACAGTCATGCCTCCCCATCTTACCAACCGCAACAAACTCACCGTTTCGTCTCAGACCATACACTCACCTACCGGACCGACCTCACCGAACCCCACCGTTCGTCATCCAAGGCGATTCGGGTTCACGTTCGGGTTCGTTCGCCCGCACACTCACCGACCAGACGGACTTCACCGAACCTCACCGTTTGTCATCCACTGAGACTCGGGTTCGCGTTCGGGTTCGTCATCCTCCTTGACATCGTCCGTAGAAAACTCTCATCCGCAGAGGAAAAAAAAAACATTGCCGCAGCAAAATCATGGCTAACGTTGTGGGACCAGTAACCATCGATCAATCCTTAGTATCCGGGGACTCCAACACTACTACACAAATTGTCATGTTGCAGAGTGACACCTCCAACTTCTCTGCCGGAATCAAACTGGATGAGAATAATTATTCTCTGTGGCATCAAATCATAGAGATGAAGATTGCTGGGCGAGAAAAACATGGTCACCTAACCGGTGATATTTCCCAGCCTGCAGCCACAGATCCCATATTCAATAAATGGCGTGCATTGGATTGCCAGGTCAAGAGTTTGTTATTCGACGCCATGCAACCTACTCAGATTAAACGGTTTATCGGTTATGACACAACAAAGCAAGTCTGGGATGCAATCAAGCAAACCCATTCAGATAGTGCGGATGAGGCCAAGATTTACGACCTTCACATAAGGTTTTCACAATGAAGTAGGCTGGGGCATCAATTGCCAAATATTATAGTGAGCTCACTGAGATTTTTCAGGAGCTTGATCAATGAAGTCCCAGCACCATGGAGCATCCAAAAGATATTGAAACTCAAAGCTGAGAGATTGATCGTCTCCGAGTGTATATATTTCTTGCAGGTTTGGACAACAATTTTGATCAAATCCGAGGAGAAATTTTGAGGATGGAGCCTAAGCCAGAACTTGAGGCAGCATATGCACATATCAAACGAGAGAGTAACCGACAGGGAACCATGTCTGCTGCTGGTGTACTCTCCGACGTCATGGCCTTGGCTGCTGCTAGGTCTAAACACTTTCGGCCGGCCACCTACAATGTTGACCCTACTCGTACTCGGGCTCCAATGAAGTGTACCAAATGTGGTTTAGATAACACACAATTAAGGGCTGTTATGAGATCATTTGTTATCCGGAAGGCTGGGTCCACAAAGGGCACAAGAAGGATTCGCACAGAGCCTCGTTTGCTTCTACTCAGTCATCCCTGGGGACCGCATCCGAACCTCCATCAAGTACATCTGGCTCCACGGCCTTGGCTACCTTAGGTACCTCTTGCACATCTTCCCTGACTTATAATAGATCATGGATTATTGACACTGACGCTACTGATCACATGACATCTAGTTTCACTGTTTGCACTCTACGAAACCCTCAAGCCAAACACATATTACCAGTGCCAACGGAACCACCTCCCAAGTCATGGTGGAGGGATCCTTATCCCTTACACCCTCCTTAAGTCTCGCTCATGTCTTAGTTGTCCCGTCTCTCGACTATGACTTGTTATCTGTCCCTCATATTATTGATTCCCTTAATTGTACCGTGTGTGTTTTGGCCATTGTATTGTCTCTTTCAGGATATTCTCACAGGACCGTGATTGGATGTGGTACTAGGAGGGGAAAGTTGTATTATCTGGACTAGATAGCCGACAGCAGTACGAGATTGAGGCACGCACATCATGTGAAAGGCGATGAGTCCATCAGGATGAAGAAAATTTGGTTTTGGCATCGACGTTTAGGGCATGCTTCTTTTGGTTATCTGAAACTTCTATTTCCATATTTGTTTTCCTAGTTTCATGAATCAGACTTTCATTGTGAAACTTGCATTTTGGAAAAAAGCCATCGTATTTCTTACCCTTTAAGATTGAATAAAAGCTCTATGCCTTTCATGATTGTCCATTCTGATGTTTGGGGACCATCACGAGTTCCCACTATTAGTGGTTTTAAGTGATTTATGACATTTATTGATGATTGCACCTGGATGACCTGGGTCTTTCCCCTACACCAGAAAAGTGATGTCACCGCCAAATTCAAGCTTTTTTTTTATCAATACGTTGCTACTCAGTTTGACAAGAAAATCATGACCCTTCGATCTGACAATGGAGGTGAGTACATCAACCATGACCTACATCAGTTTTTCGGCCACCATGGTATTGTTCATCAAACCACATGCCCCTATACACCACAACAAAATGGTGTCGCGGAGCGCAAGAATCGGCATCTCTTGGAGGTTGTTTGTGCCCCTTTATTTGAGGCCCACATGCCGCATCATTTTTGGGGGGAGGCTCTATGTTTTGCGGCTTACCTCATCAATCGATCACCTTCCAGCACTCTTCAGTATCAAACTCCATTTCAGACATTGACTACTCTCCTCAATATGCCATCTTCCCCAAATCTCGAACCACAACTCTTTGGTTGTGTTGCGTATGTCCAGGTGTATCCATATCAGCGTGGCAAACTTGATCCATGTGCACGGTGTTGTGTCTTTGTGGGTCATTCTGCCACTTAGAAGGGCTATAAGTGTTTTCATCCTCCCACTCAAACCGTGCACGTTACTGCCGATGTGACCTTCAACGAGAATGAGTTCTATTACTCCGGGGGAGTCACTGAGCATCCTCTGCAGGGGGAGAACTCTATCTTCGCCGAAGATACTCAGATCGTCCAAATTCAACACCATTCATCTGAGCAGTCTGTGTCCGAGGTGCAACAAGCTCAAGAGTCCCTCGTTACTCCTGATACTGGTTCAGACAATTCCCCCTCTACAACTCCTACTACAGTACCATCACCACTCATCCAATCAGGTCCTGAAGATTCCCCACAGGTAACTGAACATTCAAACTCTATCTCAAGCACCTTACCTACGTCAAGTTATACAGGTTATCAGTTACCCCCACGCACAACTAGAGCGATTCCTAGACAACAGTATGACCCTAACCCTAGAGCAAAAGTTAAATACCCTATTGCCAATCATGTGTTCCTATATAGGTTGTCTCCGTCATGTGCATAATTTGTGTGTCAATTATCCATTGTATCTATTCTAAGTAATTTGCAGAATGCTCTGAAAGATCCCAAGTGGACACAAGCGATGAATGATGAAATGGAGGCTCTCCAGAAGAATTCCACTTGGGAGATGACTACTCTTCCGCCAGGGAAGAGAACAGTGGGTTGTGGATGGATATATACAGTAAAGCTCAAGGCAGATGGCACCATTGAAAGATACAAAGCAAGACTGGTAGCGAAAGGTTACACTCAGACTTATGGGATTGACTATGGGGAGACCTTTGCCCCTGTAGCCAAGATCAACACAATTTGGGTACTTTTTTCTTTGGCATCAAACCTAGGCTGGCCATTACACCAATTTGACGTCAAAAATGCCTTCCTGCATGCCGACCTAGAAGAATAAGTCTATATGGATTCACCTCCAGGATGCAAGATGGGGCCCAATAAGGGAAACATGGTTTGTAAACTGAGGAAATCCCTTTATGGATTGAAGCAATGACCCAGAGCTTAGTTTGGAAAGTTCAGCCAATCAAAGAAGGACTTCAGATACAAACAAAGTAACTCAAATCATACTCTTTTCTTGAAACATAAGCAAGGTAAAGTCACTGCCCTTATTGTATATGTTGATGACATGGTAGTTACCGGGAATGACCCAGAGGAAAAGGTATTGCAGCACCACTTGGCAAGTGAGTTCGAAATGAAAGATCTTGGTGTTCTGAAATACTTCTTAGGCATCGAATTGGCTCGTTCATACCAATGAATATTTCTATCACAACGGAAATATATCCTTGACATTTTAACTGACACTGGAATGTTAGCCAGCAAACCAGTAGATATGCCAATGGAGTTGAATCATCAGCTTGGTGAATATCCGAATCAGGTACCCACCAACAAAGAAAGATATCAACGCCTAGTGGGTAAGTTAATCTATCTAGGACACACTAGACCTGATATCGTATATGTCGTAAGTGTGGTGAGTCAGTTCATGCATGCACCAAGTGAAGTCGACTTGGATGCGGTAAACCGAATTCTGAGATACTTGAAGTCAGCTCTTGGAAGAGGATTGATGTTGTCACGACATGGTCATCTAGATGTTGAGGGTCACACAGATGCAGACTGAGCAGGTTCTGTTACTGGTAGGCGATCAACATCTGGATACTTTACCTTTGTGGGAGGCAATCTAGTGACTTGGCGAAGTAAAAAACAGAAAGTAGTGTCAAGATCAAGTGCTGAAGCAGAATATCGAGGTATGGCACAAGGAGTATGTGAGCTACTCTGGATAAGGAATTTGTTGGGGGGAATTTGGGGTTAAAACTCAATCATTCCATGCAACTGAATTGTGACAACAAAGCAGCAATAGACATCGCACATAATCCAGTGAAACATGATAGAACCAAGCATGTTGAAGTTGACAGACATTTCATCAAGGAGAAACTCGAGGCAAAGATCATTGAGGTATCATTTGTTAAATCTGAAGATCAACTTGCAGATGTCCTCACTAAAGCAGTTACCAGCAGAGTATTCCACATCTCACTTAGCAAGTTGGGCATTGACGACATACATGCTCCAACTTGAGGGGGAGTGTCAATGAGAGCTGTATATTCCTAATTAAAACTCAGTCCTATAATTAGGCCCATAGTAACATTATATATATATATATATATATATATATATATATATATATATACCTTTTCTATTGAATTAATAATACAAGAGAATTATCACCCAATCTGATACCACTAACCTAAAATCAGGGTGCATTGAATGATAAATAATGATGCGTTTAACGTAATGAATGAAGAGACATGCATTTAAGACAAACAGTTATATATATATATATATATATATATATATATATATATATATATATATATATATATTATAAAATAATCCAAGTGCATTTAATGAGAAATAATGATATATGCTAACGTACAATGTTGACAATCAGTGAAAAGTCATGCATATAAGACAAATGACTATACGTTTAAAGGGCCCACTAGTAGTACGGTTAGTAATATTAATTCACTCCTCCATGTAGTAGGTGGTCTTGAGTTTCATTGTCGTAAAGAATGAGGTTGATACACAATGAATATAATTACCTTCCCTCAATTTCGATGTACATAAAAAAAAAAATCCATCTTTAAATTAGGAGTTAAGATAACATCTTCATCTTACCTTTCAATATTTTGTAATAGTCCGCTAGAAATAAAACAATTTCACATTTTAGAATATTTCACTAAAATGACACCGGATTTGTAAAAAGTTTTTGCATCTCTAGCATTGGTATTGCTCTCATAAATTTTTTCTTATTCATTGAAAACTTATTTAAAGAAAAATAAAATTTCACCCATTCACATTAAATTGAAATATAAAAATATCCCAAATTTTTTAAAATGTACATACCAACTAGCAGGCATGGGGTTCGAGACCCGTTGGGCGCTACTCGTTGACAAGAGTGGGTATGAAAATACCTTTAACATCTTCGGGCTCCACTATGATTAGTCTCATCAATCAGGATGGGGACAACCTCAGGCTTTGGAAAAAAAAATGACATGCTTAATTATCTAGCAAGTTAAAGGGTTTCTCGATCTAGTGATTAATAATATTCATCCATGTATTCAAAATCCGATATTTGGTCCATTCTCATTCCACATAAATTATATAACAACTAAGCTAAATGATTGCAACCGTCCTTGAACTTTACCATAATTTTAGCAACAATCCCTATACTTCAATATTAGTGTCTCCCGTCCCTGAACTTTACCCTAATGTTTCCGTTAGTCCCTCCGTCTATTTACAAACAAATTCCGTTAAAAACAGTCATTTGAAACGCACATGAATTGACAATTTTGCCATTTTTTAACGAAATTCGTTTGACAGATAGGCGGAGGGACTAACAGAAACATTGGAGTAAAGTTCAGGGACGGATGACTATTATTGAAGTATAGGGATGGTTGCTAAAATTATGGTAAAATTCAAGAACGGTTGCAACCATTTAATTAGCCTATTTTTTATATAATTTATATGGAATGATATTACGGGAGTCATAAAAGACAAAATAGATCTTAGAGTTAAAATTGAGATAATATATGTTGGTTTGCGAGTGAGAGTTGAAGATAAAAATAAATAGTGAAACAAGGGTGTTTAGGGTTTGACAGATCTAAGAGTCGTAAATGAAAGATATCAGCTGATATAAGAATGAGAGAGGTTTTAGGGTTTGATAGATCTGAGATTCGGATATGAGAGCCATCGAGTACTGGTATGCAAGTGAGATGTGAAGACACAAATAAATAGTGAAAGCGTAGCGTCTAGGGTTTGAAGGGTGTAATTGTAATTTTGTTTGAAATGTAGGAAAAATAGATTTTGTGCACTTTTTACTTTGTTTCTCCATTTTAATCCGCCTCATTTTCCCTACTTTACGCTTGAGTGCAGCTAATCAAGTGCAGCTAATCAAGTGTAAAGTAGGGAAAGTGAAGCGGATTAAAAGGGAGAAATAAGATATTGTTGTCACACCCGAACTTCTTAATTTGGGTTGGCCCATTCGTACAAGGAGTAAGGCTAATACTTCTATCTTGAGCTTGATCCACCTTTTAAGATATGTTAAGTCAAGGTACGCCTAATTTTCTATCGAATCATATTGGAACATGTATTTTCAATTCAAAACCAATGATATTAGAATGAAATATCAAATTTGATATAATAATACAAATTTAAGAATTTGATAAAGGTATATTGATTTAGATAGATTAAAATTTTCGGAATTTACCGTAGTTGGAATGAATTCAGAACTTAATTCAAAATTTTCGCATTTTCTACCTTTTCAGCCCTTTTTTTTTCCATCAAGCAACCCGAAGTACAAGAATATAGCGATATTGATGCACAAAACACTACAAACTAAGTGCCGAAGACATTGTAAAAATCTTCACAGCAAGGGAAGAATTATAATCAATGGAAATGTCGACAAAAATGGGAAGTTTAAATCGAGAAAAAAAAGGTTTTGATTTTTAAATAAAGATAATATGCATATCATCAATAAAATAATTGTACAATATAAAACAAGGTACACTTACAAAAAAAAATGTAAAACAAGCTAGATCTCAATAGCTTGACAAAGAACATGATATAAACACTCATAGTGATCAAGGTCGGCAAACGCGAAATAATACAATGTAAGCTAACAAATACATCTTTTTGTTATGCACCACAACGCCATTGTTACCCAAGCAACCGCCATATCACAAAGAACATTTATTCTGAACATTATTATCACAGGACAATCCCACAACGGGATATCAGATGCAATCCCACATAGAGATATCAGATACAATCCTTTCCCCCCAAAGGAATATGAGACAAGACTAATGAGGCCCGAACGGCTTTTCGAATCATTTGAACAATCTAAATTTTAGAACTAAAACAACAAAATTATTTCTCAAACAAGCTCGCCTCAGCCTTGCCACTTCTATGCCATACCACTGTTGCCATCACCATATATATATATATAACAGGTCGATCAGTCATGCAGACCATTAAACATATAAGATCTCCGACCAAAATTGTAGATTGGACACCTATCAAAATAAGTGTGGTTAGTGAACGAAATTAAGGAAATAGAAAAGTAGGGTAAACTTACAGAGATAAGAAGCTAGCGGGGGCTAAGCCAAATTCAACTGCTTGACAGCCAAGGGCTAGCCATAGCTCTGCCACTTGACTGCTGTCTCCCTCTCGCTCTCTTTCTACAATGGAGACTAGATTTTTGTTTTGTTTCAGATACTAACTTTGGAAAGTACTTTGTCATGCTCTTTTATAGAAGAGTTTGGATTTTAATAGTATAGTTATGTAGTACCATATACTACTATCATGTAATGCTACTGTCTCCCGAGTACATAATTTAATACGCTCTTTCTATATAATAATCAGAAATAACACATATTTTGAATCAATAGTGAGTAGCCATGATTGTGAAGAAGATTTTGTGAAGTGGGTAGCAATGATTGTCTAGTGAAGGTGTTGGTTTTTGTTAGAAATCAATTGTGACAAATCCTATATTGGTTTGATATCGATATTTTAAATATATCTTGTTTAAAAAGAAGAAGAGTATTTTCCTTAGTTAGACATATTGTGCCACCTTGCTTCTCTTTTATGGCTTACGAATTGGCTTTTTGTATCACCTAACTTGGCCTTTGAGCCACCTAACTTGGCCTTTCGTGTTATTGAATTGGACTTTTATGTTGTTTTATTCGGCCTTTTATGCCACCTTACTCCGTCTTTGAGACATTGAATTGGCTATTTGTGCCACCTTACTCAGCCTTTGAGCCATTGAATGTGTCACCTTACTCAACCTTTGGGCCATCTCTTGGCCGTTTGTGCCACCTTACTCACCCTTTTGAGCCACCGAATTGGCTGTTTGTACCACCTTACTCGGTCTTTGGGTCATCGCTTGGTCTTTGTGTCACCATGTAACGACCCGTACCTTAAAAGGAATTTAATTGTAAAATTAAATTAGAAAATGACGATTTTACCCTCGGTTTTAGGAGGGGTTCGAAAGTTACTTTTTGTTCGGAGATACTTTTGGAAGTTTTTCTTGGACCGTTGCGTAGGTCTCGAACTCACGAATTCGTAGACAAGCGACACCGGAAAACGGAGTCTGTATGAGAAAGTTGTTGGTCTAGAAGTTTCAGGGGCAGTTTGGTAAATATTGTGGGTAAGATATTTTTAACCCCACATTTTTTCAGATTTCTCCCTTATCTCTCTCTCCCGTGCGACGAGGACCGAAAACTCCCACCCTCACCTCCTTCGTTCTTGGCCAAACTAGTCACCATCATTGACCTCAGTGTCTTCTCCACCTCACCACGACCCTGACCATACAAATTTCGAATGGGAACATCCATCGTAGGCCCAGAACAGAGGAGGAGGAATTTCGAAACCTTTCCAACCAGTTTCCGCCCACCACATGTGTGGTTGCTCTGACGATCACGAATGACCGAATAACTTGGTATAAGAGCTCTAGGTTAAATTCCTGCCGACCGCGCACTTAGTGTTCATGTTATTTGTGTTACTGACAAATTTTTGTTCCGTATCAGTGTGATGCCTCCTAGACGTCGTCCTTGTCAGTGGCCTAGTCCAGGGAATGAAGCGGAGGATGTGCCAGGTGCACATGATCTAATGAGGGAGCCTAAGTTACGAAAAACCTTAGATCAATTGGGTAGAGTGATGTCTACAGTCCTGCAATGCAGGGGTGCTTTTGTGGCATCCGATATTGAAAGGGCCCAGAGACTTGGGGCTACGATCTTCACGGGCGAGACTTGCTAGGTGGATGCGGATAGTTGGATTACTCTGTTAGAGGCAGTGTTCACGATTATGAGTAACCCTTTGAATGATCGAGTTCATTTACCCACATTTCTTTTTTATGCACATGCTTATCATTGGTGGCACACCCTCAGTCCTACATGGATGCTATGCATGCTGAGTTTCTGCACTTGAGACATGGTACGATGATAGTACCAGAGTAGGAGCAGAGGTTTGTGGAGTTATCCCGATATGTTCCATATTTGGCTGCTAATGAGATGGACAGATGCAGCCGGTTTGAATCTGGTCTACGAGAGGAGATTAGAGATGTGGTTACTCCCGCTGGGTATTCTTTAATGAGAGCCTTAGCTGATGCTGCCACGCGGGTTGAAAGGAACCCTGCAATTAGGACTCAACCTAGTAGATCTAGACGACGCTGAGATCATTTTTTCTCTAGGGATGTGAGTCAGGGACCGACCAAGAGAGTTAGTTATAGTTATGGCACATCATGGAGTGATAAGTCGGAAGATTATGGATCTGGTTCAAGTGATTGGGGTGCATCCTGAGGTTTTACTGCAGAGCAGCAATCAACAACTACGAGTGGGGGAGCAGAACTGGGGAGCAGGCACCGGAGCACTCAGAGGAGTAGGCTTGGACCGGTTTGTACCATCGGATGTTTCTATTGCAGTGAGATAGATCACGTTAAGAAGGATTGCCCTAACCCTCCGAGGGTCAGAGATGTTGGATGTTTCTATTGTGGATTTAGATGTACTGTCTGGTTTTGTATTTATGTTGAATCCTTTGTCAGACAGGTGGAAGCCGGTTCTGACTCGTTCTACTGGAGATTCTGCCATATTTTTCGTAGAATTCTCGTAAGGTTTGGTTGGTGGTGTGAGGGCATTTCGGGAAGGTTTTGGATTTTTACAAGGGTTGTCATATGGGAGCAGGGCTTCTCACGGATTTCGAGGGACAATTTGGGAAGGGTCCTGTCACACCATACTTGGCATTTGTGCCACCAAATTTACTTCACCGTGAAAGCTGATTTGACTTGCCCTAAAATAGGCCTTTACCTTTCCCAAGTTATATGGTTTATTACCTTTCATAAATGTGGGATGATTTGAAGCAATGGAGAAATAGTACAAAGAATTTTCCTAATCCTAATATTTTAAGGGGATTGGATTAGATAAGTTTTCTCCTATCTCTAATTCCTATAATCCCCTTACAATGAAATCCCATTTTTACATTCAAAAACATTGAATTTGATGAGCTATCCAATCCAATACAATCCGCTCGCCAAACAGCCCCATAGACTAGCCTCTCGACTTGAATTCACGCAATCGCATTGTCCTCATCTCTCCTCTTTCTTATGTAAGATCAAAAGCCTTACTAAAGCTCAATAGCATTAACAAAAAAGGAAAGATTCATTGTTGAAGAAAAATTATCACTCAACATAATTTCACCACCACTATAAATTATATGTTGGGGTTTTATTAAATTTGGGTACGACCCATTCAAGATTATATCGTCTCTTAATTAAAACCCCTTGCTTCATTTTGATTATGATTAATAGAGAATAATAAAAAAGATTTATTGGATTTTGCGGTTGCGCTCGGAATAAACCAATATGCCTACGTATCTGTTACTGGAATCAAGCCACTCATAGTTCTTTTGAAGTTTAACTTCGATGTTTGAACTTTTGACGAATGGATGACTCGTCAAAAAGTGAGAATGTGTATGAAGATATTTGAGAAAATTTATGAATTTATGAATTTGGTTAGGTGAAGTATGGATCTTGGGAATTTGCGGTTGCGTCTAAATTAGACTGCCTACTTATTCCATTTCTGGAATCAAACCGACGTAGTTCCGAATTTAGGATTTTTAGTGAATGAGTGACTCACTAAAAAAGAATAATTATCTTTGGGTTGGTGGATGAGTGAATATTGTTTGAGAAACCAGCAATTCGATTTGGAAATTGCGGTTGCATCTAGATTGAATTTCTAAACTGCCTATGTATCCCTCTGCGAGAATCAAACCCGCGTAGTTCTGTGATTTGAATTGGGAAATTTGAGATTAATGAGTGAATGACCAACATAAGATACTTAGTAAAGGTGGAACCTCTCTCTAAAACAAAAGCTCTAACCTATCTCTAAAACAAAAAACCCAGCCGGCCCTAGCAGATCAAGGGTGGAGGTTTCTCCAATCTCTACCTCTTGGTGGTAGTTTTGGAGCAAACTTCTGCCCCCTCCTCCTCTCCTGCCCCTCTTCCCTTCCTCTCTCTCCCCTGTAACCCCTTCTCCTCTCCTCTCTAGGTTGCTATTTCTGGCCCCTTCCCTCTCCTTTGGTGACCTTGGCGTCGGAGCACAGTGCTGGTGGTGATGTTTGGTGCTCGAGGTGGATATTTGGAGATGGGAAATTTTCTAACTCGGTGTTCATTGCTGGTCTTTCGATCTCCTTGGCCGCTTATGTTTATCTTAATTTCGGCCTTTTTCCTTTCAGCCTTTTTCCCTACTCACAAGACCACTCTCATCCCTTCATTCCCCTCCAAATTCCACCCTCCATCCACATCGTTCATCTCCCCGAAATCCATCACCAATTGTTCTATTTTGGTTTCTCTCTTGGCCTCTCAAAAGGGTACTGTCATTGTTATTTCTCACCTCCTACAGTCCTTCCCCAAACTTTTGATTTGGGCGTTTGGGTTGCGGAATTTTTCGGTCACTTTTGACCTTACTGATCACTTGAGTATGAAGGTCCTTGGCGACTTTGTGTCTCCAAACCATGCTCTACTGATCGATCTCTTTGGTTCCAAAACTGGAATGTGTTCTGCAATGGTGGCTGGCTGCTCGGAGGTGGCGGCTGGTGAAAGCTCTTTTAGTCTCTAGGGTTTCTTTGTATTTGTTTCTGATGTGGGTTTTAGTTAATTTTGGGCTGTTTTTCTACTTTGGGCTTGTTTGTTTTTAAATTTGGTCTTTTAATACTAATTGTACTATTGGGCTTATCTATTAATTGAATATCAACTCTCATTACCAAAAAACAAAAAAAAAAATTAGTGAATGACCCACTAATAAATTTTGGTTATATTTGAGTGAACCAAAACTTAATTTGAAAGAGAATTTGACATGGTTTGATACTTAGTAATTTACCAAGTAAGCAAATGAGTCACTATTTGATTGTTGCGCTCATCCGGATAAATTTAGTTTACGGAAAATGGTCAAATGTAGAATGGGCTTCTCACAAAATGAGAGAAGGGCTCAAATTGGGCTGTCTCTTATCTTTCTCTATTTATTTTTACACACAGATAGCAGGTTTTTACAATACGAACTGTACCAATTTCTGAATAAATCAAAACTAATCTGATCAAGAACCATTATGAGAAAAAAAATAAAAAAATTTGAGGTCCAAGCAATATTTTAAAAGAGAATATAAAAGTACACAATTATATAGAATGAGAGGGAGAAGAAGGCAACAACATGCTGCCAGAAAAGGAGTGCAGAAGCCTCCCTTACTGCATAACCCCTCAAGCTTGCAACTGCTCCTAACAAGATAGCAGCTGGTGTTGTGTATTGCAGCAAAAGAACGAACCTGTACAATTGATCATCGGCAATCAAAAGGTCCAATTTATCAGCAAATAGAATCACTCCAATACCAATCAAAGGAAGAACAAAAAGCCTTGCAACAATGATCCCAACTGTAGTCCTAATTCCTAGATTGGATTCATTTGGACCTTCAGCAAGCATTCCTCCAAGAACAAGCACGGCCGAAGGCACCATGCCCTCAGCTAGAATCTCCAAGCTATCTGTGATGAAGGAAAGGATTTGATCATCATCAAAAACCCAAGATTTGAGTTTAGGAATCATGCCAATGATGATGGCCATAAGAGAAGCGATTGTAGGGGGCTGAAGAATGCCATGTATCGGTGTCATCCCAACAACAGATCTAATATTCCTCACCATTTTAGGCTCTGCCAGACATTTACTTGACTTGGTACTTGTTGTGTTGATACTTGTTGTTTGATGACTTCCCACCTCATCCCCGAGATCCGGAAAATCAGTGTCTGAAAGTATAGCATTGCTGCTATTAAAAAGTCTTGCAATAAACGGTGTCTTGCAGTGCTCAGTTTCCTTATCTTCCAATCCAGGCCATTCCGCCTCAACAAGAAGCGGCCTGAGGACATCATTTTCAGTGTCATTGTCATTGCCATTGCCATTATTAGCAGGCAACAAATGCTCATGAATCTCATGATCCTCCTCCTCTTCCTCAAGAACAACAGATGCATAATTACTACTACTTCTACCACGCTCCAATATGGGCTCCATCATGTGGTAGACAAGAGTGTAAACAAGAATAACAGAAACCCATTGGGAAAAAGAGACATAAGCCACACCTGACTCAGTGCAAACAGACTCAGTTCCAAAAGGGTTATCATCACTGTGGCAAACAGAGGTAACAATTGCAAGAGGGAGATTACCAGTATTTCCAAATGCAGTCATGATTACGGTAAATCGAAAAAACTTAGGTGGTGGCCTGCAAATTATTGCTACCAACACCCCCAACACACACCCAATTGAGGTGCTTATAACAACATTTACAGGAATAAACCACCAGTTTAGCAAGTTTGATACAGAAATGGATGGACCCAGGTTTGTGAAAATCAAACAGGGCAAAAACACAGCAAAGACCAACTTGCTGAGAAATGTGAAAGTGGGTTTGGGGACAATTTGGTATTTTGGATGTGCAAGAAGTAAACCAATGGCAGCCATGGAGAGGAGCTTCAACAAAGGCAGGACTGCACTTAACAGTAACTCTCCTTTCAGATTGTTTCCTTGCATTGAAGCAAGTATGAAAGGTTCCATTTTTCCTGCTCTAGTTCTAGTTGGAATCCGATAAGATTGAAACTCGTTAATTTGAGGCAACAACTTTTATCAAACACCTGGTGTGCATACAGAAATTACAAGCATTGGGAAATAGATCTTAAGAAAAGTATGGAGATTGATTTCACCTGTGGTTTTTGAGATGTGGGTTGGGACCTTCCAATTTGAAGCAATCATTTGAGATGACCAAACCAAGAGCTTATTATAGAATTCCATCTACATCTATATGATAGTTACATTGATTTTTAATGAGTTCAAAATTGTGAGATTGCGGACAAGAATAAATAACAAGACAAAAACAATACGATAGTCACATTGACTTTTAAATTTATTTGCAAAATGTATGGTCAGAGTTGGAAGTTTTGAACTTCGGAAGGAGGGAGACATCACTAGCGTGATGTACGTGATTCGATCTATAATTGTTGTGGTTATTAAGACTACACACATATAACCTCATTTATTTATTATGATATTACTTTTGTTTTAAAGTTGAAGTTCGAGATGGGGATTCAATAAAGAATACTCCAAAACGTAAGTTAGTTTAATCAATGGAAATAAATTGAAGAGCAAAAATTGTGATTATTTCCTGTGTCAGAAAAGTGAAGGAGTCATTATATTTATAGTGTGAAATGCTGTGAGTTGGTAATAACTCAAAAGGACATATTTTATGAACTTAAATTATACCAATAAGTAATATTCAAAACAACGCTAGGTCCTCTTAGGACGGTAGGTAGAACCTAACGCCTAGATGATTTTTTTATTAAAAAAATTACAAAATAATTCTAAAATAAAAATTGATTCTAAAAACAAAAAAAATGCACACCTAGTAATGAATATGCACTTCCTTTAGGAAAAAAAATGAACATGGACTCCCAAAACATATATAATAATAATATGCAATTATGCATTGCACATGATGCAAAATATGCAGTGACCATCATGCACTCAATAATTCAAGAAGGCCATATTCACTCGCTGCCCATCATGCACTCAATAACAAAGACTTGACGAAAATATATTATAAAAGAGGGGGACAGACAAGCAGAAGACAGCAAGACGATGTGCGACAACAAGTGCGACTGTGGCGACTGGCGAGTCTCCAAGTTTGGATTCTGCGAGTCTCATTACTTTAAAAATCCATCTTTTGTATGCAGGTAAGGTCGTAGCGAAAAAAGAAAAGGAAAAAAAAATCCTTTGTATGAGAAGACAAAGGAAATGGCATCAAATAATTGGGCATTATTAGAGTCCAAGTCAATTACATAATGGCTTGTTGATGCCAAACCAGACAAGTCCAAAAAGAAACGCAAAAACAAAGGAGGCGTCTTGGTGGCTACTAAAAGAAGAGGCCTATATATGTATTGTAATGTCACCCACACAATGGGAGGCATTATCGACCCTAAACTGTCAAATATATAGCTTTTATAGTTGGGGTTGTATTTTGTGGTGGATGCATATTTGGATTGTATTTGTAGTGAATGCAGCACTAAATGTAATCTCAAAAAGAATATTTTGGCTTAAATAGCTTATTGCTCATAATTATGTCTATATTTATTGGGACTAGATATGTAGCTATATTTTTATTTCGTATGAAATCTTAAATATGTATGAAAATAAGTTTTTCCTTTTCAATTTTTAATTTAATGTTTTTTTGTAATCTTTAATTATTTTTTTCCTAAACATTTTAACCTAAAAAATCTAAATTCAGAAGAGGTAAGATTTCATCATACATAGACCGTTAGATAATATCATCTGATTTCATTCTTATTCATTAGATTTTTATCTCTAATATCCACAAAATCCGAATCTGACATGGAGAGATTTCATCTTCCACCAACCGTTAGATCATATTTTCCTATCACAATCTCATCCGTTAGATCATTGTCTTTGATATATCTATTTTGTATATACCTAATCATTGGAAACATGTTACTCTCGTAATATTTTATCCTTCAAACCTTTCTTTCTCAAAAATGTTTTCCCCAATCACCATACATCAATGGCCAATCAATGGAGTGATAGTTCATCATCATCCAATGAAGACAATGCTGGACACGTGATGATACTGCAAATGCATGAGCACTACATGCATTGTGTGGGGGCGGCCAACGAGACCAAACACGGTAGTATCATCATCAAATCGAACTCCCATACCAAGAGATTGAGTAGGTGCTCATGAACGCGTTCTCTCTAATTATTTTAATGACCCTTATTTATATCCCCACATAAGTTTTATGAAAAGTTCGGTACGAGAAAAGAATTTTTTTTTATGAATCTTAGATGCTGTCATCCATGTTGATGATTATTTCAAGCAAAAATTTGACTCAACTGGAAAGCTTGGTCTCACACCAATTATGAAGATGACTACCGCCCTGCAGATGCTTATGACCAGAGGTGCCGTCCATATGCCATATCCATGATGATAAAATAAAAATTGGAGAAATGACATGTATCGATTCTTGCAGGAGGTTTTGTTGGGCCATCAACAAAGTCTTCGGAGCTGAATACCTTCGCAAACCCAACAAGGATCGATAACTTGAAACGCCTCTTGAGAAAAGCAAACAAGGATGACTTTTGTTGGTTAATGCCCCTTTATAACTTTGAAAATTGATACTCAGATCTTTTACGTGGTCGTTGAGAGCATTCGTCTTAACCATACATTTTCTTTGCTCTTTAGTTTTTTTGTGACCCATTGGGCGTTTTGGTGCACGCCTAGATGAAGGTTGGGGGACATCTTGGGTTTCCAGAACCGACTCCATCGTATTTTCATCACTTTCATCATCGCCACCATCAACATCATCATCGGAAGACCTACGAACCGACCGGTGAGACATATCATTTCTTGGTCCGATTTGCATAGTCCACTTAGGGTGATGTTGTAGAATTTCCCAACAATGATTAAAGATGAAAAGTTTGTTTTTTTTTGGTGTAATATGAAAATTTCGCTTCTGTCATCTAATGATGTGTGGAAAAAAATGAAAAATTAATTTACATGAATTTAATGTAGACAAATGCAAAAAAAAATTCATAAAATAAAAATATCAACATAACTTATATGGTTGGTATCATTATTCCTACTCTAGTTTCCAAGCTTTATATGAGTGAGATGGTTGCAAAGCTTGGTGCAAGGTGGGTGGATGAGTGCCCATTAATTTTTTAGACTCTTCAATTTTCTCGGTGATGTGTCGGATGGCGTTGGAAAGAATTCTATGAATTATTGTTGTATACAACCCCGACAGGGTTTTATTGGATTGTGAATTGTCAACTGCGGCATCTTCACTAATTACCATATAAACTCGGCATAGAGCCATATCTTGTTCGATATTGAAATTCATTTATGGTGAGAATTTGTTTACAATTGGTGGAAAAAATGTGAAACTAAAAAAATTTGTAAGTACAAGTTTGAGGAAATGAGGTAAATATGAGAATATTGTGAGTTTTTGAATTTCAAAGTGAAAATTAAAGAATGATATATATATATATATATATATATATATATATACGTTGAAGGTTAATTCCAACAATAAGAAAGAGATAAATTAATTGATTCAAGTAGGACGCACACATATAGAATAATGTTTGGACTTCAAAATTCTAGTGGGACATTATGTCATTGTTTCAATTTTCTATTGTAAAAGCCTACAGTGTAGGGCCCATTTGAGGGACTAGTTGGGCTGAATCTAAGGCTGCATTTTGATAGCCTTCAAGGAAAATTTTCGATGACATGAAAGCATTGTGGCTAGAGGGCCTTGATAGATTATATGATATCAGTTGGAAGTAAAACATTTGCTATGCTTAATTAATTTTCCTATCAATTGTGTGTATTTGAAGTGAATTGAATACAACAGTACTTTATTACCTTATACGTTCTTAATGCTTCTGCTTAATTAATACTTGCAAATTGAATATCAACATTCCTCTTGACTACCCTTTTAACTCGAAATCAGATAAAACACTCTGTCTTTCTTCATCCATCACTACTACTTGTAAATTATTTTATTTCTTTAATACCCTTAGGAGCTCATGTGTTGAGCAACTTGTAAAATGTAGTAGTAAGTTTGTTTGTAAGATCAAGGTCAAGGTCCTGTTTGTGTAAGTGGTATTAGAGCTAGAATAATTAGCTTGTAGCTTGTAACTAGAGTTTGAAGAAGCAAGTCTCCACTGTAAGTTCTTATGTTTCTATAAAATATGATTGTTATCTATGCCATATTATAGATCTCATTTTAAATTGTCTCATCTAGATCATATAGATGATATTGTTTATTATAAAGAAAAAAATCAAAAAATGGAAAAAACAATTAAGAAGTATTAATAACTTATTAAAAATTTTCAAATTGATAATTCATCCCATGGTGAGGGAAGTTTATGAAAGAATTGATCTAGCCAGTGTTTGCTAGCTGAAGGTTCTAACATAAAATAATATTTTTTAAAGACTTTTGTATAATCTTCAAATTGACAAATATTATACAACTCTAGTTTAGAGAGTATAAAATTTGAATCTTCCTGGATTATGATTTCTTCGGTTGTTCCACATAAATGTTCTTTAATTATCTGTGCAAAATTTTTTAATATATCTTCTTTAGACTGGAAACTTGATAATAAACCAACTTTTTTATTTTTACCTTCGTCGGACTTTTCCCATTGTTTTAACCATTGCAATACTTCTCCTTGGAGAATAGTTACAACATAATCTAGGATTTTTTCCTTAGTCCATCTATCTTCGTAATTTAAAACTATGATGGACAAGGATTGACCCAATCATCAATTACCTTTTCTTGATCCTTAATAGATACATTTGTTAGATCCAAATAGGTTCCACTTTGTGCTATCGTTTGTTTGTTCATGTTATCTCTCTTGATATAGGATGGAGATGGATTGAATGAGGATGTATCTTCATCTTTAACTTTTATAAATTCATCATCTTGGGGATTTCTCAAGTACTCTTCAAATTCTTCAATATTTTGAAATTCTTTTAGCGGTTGTTCCGCTTTTCTTTTACCTTTGTCATTGAAGTTTTCTTCTTCTAGATCCGACTCTTCATCATTGTCAGATGACTCTTCTGAAGTTTCTTCTTCAGACACAACATTTACCTCATGATTAAAATGAGATAAAAGTGGCTCATATCCGAGGGAAGTTATTCGAATATTTTCTAGGATTTTATATCTTTTCTCAACAGTTAATTGAGGATCTTCATAAAGAGTTTTCCAATAATAAAGTATATCAAGTATGTTTTCATACTCTTCATTATTAAAAGAAGACTCAACTTTTCAGTTTTAAAGGTCATAATATCTTCAGATCCATAAAACAACATAGGGACTTTGTTATCTCCAGGGTGATTCATTCCTCCATATTTTTGCAATTCTATGTTCTCAATTTTTTAAATTAAAATTGACAATTGGTCCTTAGATTCTTGTGTTAGATCTAAGTCATTAATCTTTTCAAGTTTTGTTACTTGTTCAGTCAAGTATTCAAAACTAATTTCCATACTTTCGAGTTTTTTCTCGATGTAATTCTTATGAATAATTTGTCTTTTTTCTAGCCTTTTTAGCCAACTACCAAGCATATCTATTATTGAATGAATACTTCCACTAATATCACTTCAACTATTTTCTGATTTTTTTTTTATCAATATGCAACTTACTACCATATGTTATGACTCTCTTATTAATTAGAAAATATCAAACACCTTGATTATCATTTCTAAGAATAAAAACTTCTGGTGCCAAATAGATATGAAATCTTTTAATGGCAAGTTTGATAGCCAAAAGTTTTTTTTCAAAGGTAATATATATATATTGCATAAAAAAAAAAAAAGGTAATATATTTTACCTTATTATGTTTAAATTTACCAGAATTATAACCACAAATTAATTCTTCTTTTTGAAGTTTTTTAGGTAATGTGGCTTTTAAAGGTTTAATATAATTTTCTCTTAATGGTGCATCTCTCTCATTCCAATGTTCTTTTGGAATGGCTTTTAGAAGACAACCCTAACATAAATCTGAGGCATCTGTTTCTAAAATGAGCTTATTTCCTGTTTTGGAAAAATAAACTTGTGGAATCTGTTTTAGATCATTTTTAATACTTCTTATTATTTCAGAATCTTCTTCTGTCTAGTTAAATCTCTAATCATTATTTAGTTTTTTTAAAAGAGGAACTTCTTTTTGGGACAAGTTTTTAATAAAACTTCATCCATAGTTTAAGACGCCTAAAAAGCTTTGTAAATGTTTTTTATCTTTTAATTCTTCTGGAAAATCTATTATTTTAGAGATTATATGTTCTTGAAGTTTTATCCCTGAATAATCTAGGGTTATTCCTAAAAAATATATTGATTCTTTTTCTACCTACAAACAAACTTACTACCATATTTTACAAGTTGCTCAACACATGAGCTCCTAAAAATACTAAAGAAAGAAAATCATTTACAAGTAGTAGTGATGGAAGAAAAAAAGCAGAGTATTTTCTCTAACTTCGAGTTGGTATCTCAGAAGAGGAAGAGGAAGAGAATTGATGAGGAGAGTTGCTATGGTTGAAGACGAGTTGCGGAGAAGAGTTGAGGAAATCCTCCTTACTGCCTCCACCGTTTTCTTCTTATAGTATGCGAGATTGGATTTTTTCCAACATGTTGAGGGCCATGGGACCCTCCTTGCATCAATTGTCTTCTTTTCCTTTCCGCAAATATAGGTTGGTCACTTGTGTTCTCTTTTATGTTTTTTTTTTGCTGACTAGGCACTCACTGGATTTTAGCTTGCAGCTTGTTAGTGGGCAGTTGGACCATTGGAAAAGTGAGGCGGTCGAACACAAGACCTTCTCCAAGGGGAAAGTCTTGGGTACGGCACCAGCTCATACAGGTTGCCATTTCACCCATCCAAGTCATATATATATATATATATATATTTTTTAATTTAGTTTTGTCATTTTTTGGACAACATTTTTTCAATCAGTGTGTTGCCTTTTTCAACATCATTGTTTCCTTCTTTTGCTAGTTTTCAATTATTGAGGCTCTTTTATTTTGAGGGGAATCTTATCTTTTTAGATAAGACCCGGGGCCAACTAGGCTTCCATCATATTGTTCAGATTAGCATATTCAATTTCATCTTCATTATCTGAACTTATTGTCATCATGCTAGAATTTTGTCTGTTTACTTCCTTTTCTTCAGTTGCAATTTCTAGTTCCATTAGGAAGTTTGGAGAGCTTCTACCGTTGGAAAGTTTCTTTATTAGCTATATGGCTTTATTTTTCTATGTTTAAGAAAAAATTCTACTGGCAAGTATGTTTGTCAAGAATATTCTCCGTGCATCAGTTGCTTTAACAAAATTGATGGAGTGCACAAAATGTTTAGCAACATCTGATGTGTGAATTAAACTCTCAATCCATTGTGTTATGGGATTGATGCATAGTGCCAACTGTTTAGTTCCTAGAAGGGTTTCATCCGGAACATCCCTATCAATTGTTTCAGTTAATAACCAAATTTGATAAGGCTGAAAGAATCTCTTTCTTACTCTCCATCCAAGTGTGCTAGATATAGAGAAAGTCAGATATTTATTCCATTAAATTTTTTTTACAATGTCATAAACCATTGCTTTGATAAATGCCAGGAAATCTTTGAGATGATCAAAGTTAAAACTTTGGAAAACTACTTTGTTGGTAATTCCCTCATCGACAGTTTCAATCTCCCAATGTTCATTTGTTAGAACAAAGGACAATCTTGAAATAGTATTAGCCAGATTTATATTTTCGTGGTTTCGAAAATACAGATCTAGAATTTGTTCCTGATGATCCAAAACTTTTTCTAGAATGGAATTAAAAACATCGCGTGGCAAAATTTTATTTGCTTTTTCGAAAAGAACAATTCTTGTAATTTTTTCAAAGACAGAATCTAAATAATCGTTTTTTTAGAATATCCGTTATTTGAAGAAGTTTATCTCTTCAAAATTAAAATCTTCATCCCAATTCATTTGTTTTATGATTTGGAAACAAAGATTTTTAAGCAAAACATTTTCTTGTTTTACCAAAGAAATTTCTTTTTCTTTTTCTTTTTTGACATTTTCAAAAGTAGTTGTTTTTTCAACTATTTTGAATGAAAATTGAGTCATTTGTTTTCTAAACATTTATTTTCTTTTTGGATATGGGTTTTCAATATTCCGTTGAGTTCCTCATATAAATATTCTTCTAATCCAGGATTAAAGAAGTCTTTTAATTCTAAGTTGGATTCTCCCGCCATTTGTTTGGCATTTAGATGATTGTTGAAGGCTTTTGTTGCCTCCTCATAGCTTTCAAAACTTTCATAACATGTTCCACGGTATTTGTTTACCTGAGCGTGACAAGCTGGCCATTTGTTATAGATTTCTGGTTGGAATCCCTGGTAAACAACGTATACCTTTTATTGTGGGGAAGGTTTTCCTTACAACGGTATTCCAAGGGGTTTGGTATTCCAAGGGGTTTTCCCCTTATCCATGTCCTGCAAAAGGTATATGTTGTTTACTAGAATTCCAATCAGGAATCTATAACAATTGGTCAGCTTGTCATGCTCAAGTAAACAAATACCATGGAGTATGTTATGAAAGTTTTGAAAGCTATGAGGAGGCAACAAAAGCCTTCAACCATCATCTAAATGGCAAATAAATAGCGGGAGATTCTAGCTCGGAAGTAAAAGACTTCTTTAAACCTGGATTAGAAGAAAATTTATATGAGGAGATCAACAAAATATGGAAAACCCATAAGAAAATAAAGGTTTTAGAAAACATATGACTCAATTGTCATTCAAAATAGTTGAAAAAACAACTACTTTTGAAAATGTCAAAAAAGAAAAAGAAAAATAAATTTCTTTGGTGAAACAAGAAAATGTTTTGCTTAAAAATCTTTGTTTCCAAATCATAAAACAAATGAATTGGGATGAAGCTTTTAATTTTGAAGAGATAAACGATTTTCTTCAAATGACGGATATTCTCAAAAACGATTATTTAAATTTTTTCTTTGAAAAAATTAAAAGAATTTGTCTTTTCGACAAAGCAAACAAAATCTTGCCACTCGATGTTTTTAATAACATTCGAGGAAAAGTTTTGGATCATCAGGAAAAAATTCAAGATATGTATTTTTGAAACCACGAAAATATAAATCGGGCTGATACTATTCCAAGATTGTCCTTTGTTCTAACAAATGAACATTGGGAGATTGAAACTGTCGATTGGGGAATTACCAAGAAAGTAGTTTTCCAAAGTTTTAACTTTGATCATCTCAAAGATTTCCCTGCATTTATCAAAGCAATGGTTTATGACATTGTAAAAAAATTTAAATGGAACAAATATATGACTTTCTCTATATCTAGCACACTTGGATGGAGAGAAAGAGAGAGATTCTTTCAGCCTTATCAAATTTGGTTATTAACTGAAACAATTGATAGGGATGTTCCAGATGAAAGCCTTCCAGGAACTAAACAGTTGGCATTATGCATCAATCTCATAACACAATGGATTGAGAGTTTAATTCACACATAAGATGTTACAAAACATTTTATGGACTCCATCAACTTGGTTAAAGCAACCGATGGACGAAGAATATTCTTGACAAACCTACCTACCAGAAGAATATTTTTCTGAAACACAGAAAAATGAAGCCATTGAGCTAATAAAGAAACTTGCCAACAGTAGAAGCTCTCTAGACTTCCCAATGGAACTAGAAATTGCAGTTGAAGAAAGTGAAGTACACAGACAAAATACAACATGATGACAATAACATCAGATAATGAAGATGAAATTGAATATGCTAATTTGAACAACATGATGAAAGCGTAGTTGGCCCCAAATCTTATCAAGCAAGATACGATTCACCTCAAAATAAAAGAGTCTCAATAATTGAAAACCAATGAAAGAAGGACAGTGATGTTGAAAAAGGCAACACACTGATTGAAAAAAAAGTTGTCTAAAAAAGGACAACACTCGATTTAAAATAAATAAAAAAATGATTTGGATGGGTGAAATGGCAACTAGGATGAGTTGGTGGCCATACCCAAGACTCTCCCCTCCCCTTGGGTTGTCATGTGGGCCAGTGCTAAAGTTAATTTGAACATGCAAGGGTTTGATTTGTTCCCTAGAAAGTAGTGGGAACTTTTGAACACTTAATACTTATCCAAAAAAGCTTTTGACCACTTAATATTTATCCAAAAAAACTTTTGACCACTTTATTTATCAGATAAAATATATATAAAAAAAAGATTTTTACGCCTTAATTTCTCTTTTTTGTAACGACCCTTTTATTAAATTATATGATTTTTGTAAATTAATTTGGAAAATGACGATTTTAACCCTTGGATTTAATAGAGGCTCGAAAGTTACTTTTTGTTTGGAGACACGTTTGGAAGTTTTTCATGGACCGCTGCGTAGGTCTCGAACTAACGAGTTCGTAGACAGGCAGTGCGCGAAAAACGGAGCCCGGATGTGGGAGATATGGGTCTAGAAGCTTCAGAGGCATTTTGATAATTTCTATGGGTCAAATATTTTTAACCCATATTTATCCAGAATTTTTGGATTCAATCTCTCTCATCCCTCGACTCTCACTCTCTGGTCCAGCGAAAACGAAATCCTCCCCACCTTTGAACTCGAAATTTTTAGCTGCTTCAAGCCAAACCAATGACCATAGCACATTCCTTTCTTTTCCACTAGCACAATACTACCATCCTTGAATTGTGAGGACTTTGGTGGATGGAGAAACAAGGACCCAAAGATAGACCAAAGCTTTCTGGCCAATTTTCGGCCACCACATGTGAGGTTTCTCAATTTGGACGTCATATTTAAATTCCTTGGATCGAGTATATGAATTTTCCATTATTAGAACGTTGAATTTCGTTGAGAATTGAGACAGTTTTGGAGCTTTGAATTTTTGGGTGGTTATGGAGGATTTCTACATAAATGAACAGTAACCGTATCTGAGGTTGAAGGCGAGTACGCCTTACAGTCGCAGTTTCAGGTGCGGGTGGGGGAAGATCCACCGCCCATCCACTAGCTCATGAGGCTGTGTGGGGCACTTGCTTAGGGTCCCATCAACACGTACTTTCATGTTTTCGACGTTTCAGACCTTTTGACGTAGGTTTCGTGTCAATCAGAGTTTGTCTAGGGGTAGTTTTAGCCGTCCAAATTACATTAAACGCGTTAGAATGCGCATGTACCTCCGGGAGTTAAGGGGGTCAAATTTTGACTTGATAATTGTGATTTAGTAATGCCACATGTTGTTTTTGATAGGCATGGTGGCTCCGATGTTCAGAGGAAACCGCGTAGCTTGGAGATTGGACTCGTCTGGAAGATACAGTGAGTGGATTTTGATTTTTAAATCATAAAGTATGCATAATTATACTTTTATATATTTTCTCATTAAAAAGGATTTCCAGAAACTAGCGATAATTATCTTCAAATACTTGTTAATTTAACAAGTCTCGGGAAGGGAGACCCGGTTAACGAGTCCGGAAATGAATTCCGGCATATTTCTTTATTATTGAGGATAGACCTTAATAATGGTTTTGAGAATGACTTTGGATTACTTAATGTGTAATTAAGCCCGATTTTATGAACTTTTTGGGTTTACAGGGAGTTATGAAATTTCTTATTATTTATACATTTATGGAATTAAGGATGTTTGTGTTTAAATGATTTATCGTTAATCGTGTATTATGGAGTATGGACCATAGGTTTCCAAATTTGATAAATAAAGTTAATGATTGAAAGATTTTTGGTCTGCGGCGAGGTTTTGTGGATTTGATATTGATTATGAATCTCAATAAGGGTTTTGGGAAGGATTTTGGTAAGTACTTCGGCTTAGACAAGAATGGTGGTTATAGGGAATCTGGGTTATGGATTTTGGGTTTCAGCCCGTGGTATGTTATGGAGGATTCCATCATACTCTCGGGAATCATATGAAACGAGATATGTTATGGAGGATTTCATCATACTCTCAAGATGATATGATACGAGGTATATTATGGAGGATTCCATCATACTCTCGGGATGTTATGATGTGAGGTATGTCAAGGAGGATTCCCTCATACACTCGGTGGGTATTCAGGGAGGATTCCATCATACGCCTGGGGAGATGTGAGGTATGTCAGGGAGGATTCCCTCATACACTCGGTGGGGTATGTCAGGGAGAATTCCCTCATACACTCGGTGGGGTATGTCAGGGAGGATTCCCTTATACGCCCGGAGAGATGTGAGGTATGTCAGGGAGGATTCCCTCACACACTCGATGGGGTATGTTAGGGAGGATCCCCTTATACGCCGGGGGATATGTGAGGTATGTCAGGGAGGATTCCTTCATACGCCTGAGGAGATATGAGGTATGGCAGGGAGGATTTCCCCATACACGATATGGTATGAGCTATGTCATGGAAGATCCCATCATAGGCTCGATAAGGTGCGAGGTACGGTCGAGATATGGAGGTACGGTCGAGATATGGAGGTACGACTCGGGATGATGGCTACGGTTGGGATATCGAGGTACATCTTAGAGTGATGGTGGATACAAGTAAAGGTAACGTGGGTTCCGCCAAGGTAAATCAATTGGATTCGGGTAAGCTGTATTTACTTATATATGCAGATTTGGTTGCATGTAAGGTTTAATAACAAGGTGGGATCATATCAAGTAGCCTTATTATTTTATTTGAGAGACCACGATTTTATTGTATTTGGTTCTATTGTCCAAAATGTTGCGTTGGTTTTGTGCCTTCCAGGCCGTAGCGGGACGAGGCGACAAGACTAGGAAAAGGCATCACATTTCGCTGCACTACTGTCCCATAGGACTTGTTTGTTTTGTAAACATAAATCTAAACATAGTTGTTTTGATTAACCTTTAGGTTGTTTGTTGACTGTTCCGTGTTCTGGTGGAATTTATATTTACCTGGATTGTTTGAATATTAGTTTAGTTTGAATCCTTCGTCTGACAGGTGGAAGGCGGTTGACCAAATTATTAGGGATATTCTGCTGAATTTTTGATAGAATTCTCGTTTTGTAGTTATGAGGCACTACGGGTATTTTAGGAATTTATTTTGAGTTGTCAGACGGTAGGAAGGCTTTTCACGGATTTCGAGGGAAAATTCTGGAAGGATCCTGTCAACTTGGTATCAGAGCTCTAGGTTTAAATTCCTGCTAACCGTACACCTAGTATGCATGTTGTTTGTGGTACTGACGAATTATGGTTCCTTTCAGCGAGATGCTTCAGAGACGCGAGCCCCATCGCCGCCTGGAAATGATGAAGAGGCGGATAACATTAGGGGTACACATGATCCTACATTAGAGCGTGATTTGAGACAGACCCTGCGTCAATTGGGTCGGGCATTGACGACGGTACTTCAGGGAATGGCTACTTCTGAAGTTTCTGACATAGAGCGAGCCTAGAGGTTGGGGGCTATAGTGTTTACGGTCGAGTTAGGCCCAGATGATTGGATTACTCGTTTGGAACGATTGCTTGATGTCATGAGGTGCCCTTCGGACGATAGGGTGCGTCTAGCCACATTTATGCTGAATGGCTAAGCGTACTGTTGGTGGCATGACTTGAAGATTACGGGCTGGGATGTCCGTACACTTACCTGGGAAGCTTTCTGGGAGCGCTTCCTCGAGCAGTTTTATCCTCGCTCGTATCGGGATGCCAGAGAGGGTGAGTTCCTGTAGTTGCAGCATGGAGATATGACAGTAGCGCAATATGAGCAGAGGTTTCTAGACTTGTCTTGATTTGCGCCGGCTCTAGTGGCAAGTGAGGTGGAGAAGTACCGACGGTTTGAGTATGGATTGTGGGACAAGATTAGAGTAACAGTTACGACTGTGGCACATACTTCGTTGAGGGCTTTATCAGACGCTGCTGCCAGGGTAGAGATGAGTTTGCCAGCTTGGCATCAGCTCAGTGGTACTAGGTAATGTCCGGATCGTCGGAATTTCGGTGCCTTTAGTTAAGGACCATCAAAAGACGCAGTTTTAGTTCTGAATCATCTGGGAGTGCTAGATCTTGGTCAGGCAGTGGTGGAGCTGGTTAGGGAGGTTCTCGAGGTTTTACAGTGGGACAGCAGTCATCAACTCAGTTTAGTGGGGCTTTAGTGCAGTCGACTGGGAGATAGAGTAGCATATGTAAATGGCCTAGTGACACCGGTTGTTACTTTTGTGGGGAGACTGACCATTTTAAGAGAGAATGTCCATACCGTCTGGGCAGTAGTTCTTTGGGCCGGATACTGCTGAACAAAGTTAAAGAGCGGCACAGACATCAGATACTGCAGCAGGGAGCCAAACTCATTCCAGTGGGGCCAGTAGGGCCAATGGGAGCTAGAGTGGTCGATCTTCTAGTACACAGTGTAACGACTCGGACCAGAAATTTTAATAATTCCATAATTTAATTAAAGAAAGGAAGATTTTACCCTCAATTTCAGAGGGGTTCATGAGACACTTTTTTTCTGGCACTACTTTTGAAAGTTTTTCTTGGGTCGTTCCATAGGTCTCGAACTCACAAGTTCGTAGACAGGCGGCACGCGAAAAACAGAGACCTAGTGAGAGAGTTGTGGGTCTAGAAGGTTCAAGGGCATTTTGGTAATTGTTACATAGAGATATTTTGGGGAAGAGTATTTCCTCCTTTTTCCAGACTTTTCCGGGAGTCTGCACAGATCACCTCCCTCTCTTTTCCCCGTAAACGAACCAAGATCCCCAAGATTGAGTGAGCCCGTAGAGGCTATTTCGAGCCAATCCGAGGCCGAGGATCAAATTCTCCCATCTCCACAAGTCGGGTGATGGTGAACTTGAGGCTAGAACACCCCCAGATACGAGGAATCGAAGGGATGGATTGGGCCGAGGGTTCTAGTTGGATTTCTGGCCAAGGGAGGTAAGTTTTTGCATTTTTGAATTCAGAATCGGTATCCTAGAGGTGAGTAGATGAATTTGGGTGTAAAAATTGTTGAAGAAAGGACGGGTTCGAAGTTTGCTGAAGATGGAAATTTTCGGCGATAATTTCCAGATTCCTGCCACCGGAGACGGCGGTGACGACGGTGGTCCGATCATAGTCCCGATGAGCTCCGATGACTGGTTCAAACTGCGGTTGTTGATGTGGCATGCTACCTGGCAGTCACGTGGTGCCACGTGCTGACCAGTCATCAGCTGACTCAGCTGCCACGTGGAGCCACGTGCCAACACAATCAGCATCCAGTCAGCAGTTAGTTGACCGTTGGGTTAACTGACGCCGTCAAGGTTAGACGGAATATGCTGATAACGTTAGCATATTTCGTCAAAAGGTAACGGCTTTATAACGGAACCCTAATGTCGTTAGTTTGGACGGAAGATTTTTATTTTGTTAGGATATTTTGTAAGGTTCGACGGAATATTCCGTTATAGTGATGAAATATTCCACTGTAATAATACATAGGCGCGTGGGGACGCGTGGGGGCCCGTGACGCGTGGTCTGGCCTTCTACCGGCACATGGTGGCGCGTGGGGCTATTTCTCGATCCATGACGACGCGTGACAAGGGTTTTGGAGCATTTCAGATCGGATTGTAGTGGTTTTGAGGCCGTTCGAGTATGTTTAGAGCCCCGTTTGAGTAATCCCAGCTATATGGACGACCACGGAACGAGTTTTGGCTCCCGGGGGGGGGGGGGGGGGGGGGGGGGGGGGGGGGGGGGGGGGGCGGCGGGTGGTGGGTCGTGGAGCTGGGTTATTCCTTGGGGCTAGGGCGTCCTTAAATTGGTACTTTGGATGTACTGTGAACGGACTGGGTTTCTGAGATTGCGTGGCATGCATATTTCTGTGTATTATGTTATACTACGGATATAGATTTTGGGTTTTGATATTGATGAATGATCTGAGGTTTGTTATGGAAGATTCCATCATACTCTCATGATGAACTGGGATATCGAGTTATGATTTGGGGTGTTCAGGATGAACCAGAATATCGAGTTACAACTCGGGGTGTTCAGGATGAAGCGGGATATCGAGTTACGACTCGGGGTGCTCTGGATGAACCGGGATATCGAACCTCCTAAAGATAATTTTTTTTTCTTGTTTTTTTTGTTTGGCTGATTGGCCAATTCATCCTCTGAATTTGTACCCCTTATCAATTTTCTCCGTGAACTTTTATTTAAGCCAATTTACTCTTGAATTATTATTAATGACCAATTTCCCCCCTATAGTCACATTTTATCTAATTTTTTATTTATCAAATTTGTCATATTTCACGTAAATAAGCGTGTCAAATAACATTAATAAATGAAAAATTACTCATAATGAATCATATTGAAGATCAAAATGTGACTTGGTAAAAAGGGAGAAAATGCGAGTAAATATGATGACATGGAGTAAATTGACTATTAATAATAAGTTATTGGTGAAATTGACTGAAATAAAAGTTCATTAAAAAAATATTAGCAAAAGGTACGTACAAGTTTTTTTTTGGATGAAAGGTACGTGCAAGTTCCGTAAGAAAATTAACAAACTTTTTTTTTAATTTTATATTATTACCTTGGCCTTTGCTGTAGCAAAATTTTATTTTATTATAAAAGAGTGTCTTAATTTTAATAGTATAGTTTTTTTTTTCTTTTTGGTCAATTAATAGTATAGTTATGTAGTGTGATATACAAGTATCATGTAATGCAACTATCTCCTTACTACACATTATCATATATACTCAATTTAATATTCCTGTCTATTTTTGTATAATAAAAAAGAAATAACACATATTTAGAATCAATATTTAGTAGCCATGACAGTGAATTAAGAAGATTTTGTGAAATGGACCATGACTATGTCTAGTGAAGGTTTTGGTAGATATTTAATTGGTGGGGATTTTGAGTTTTGAGAGAGAAGAAGAGGTTTGAAGACTTTCTAAATTTTAGCGGGTTGATGAGTAAGAGAGAACCGTAAGAAAGTGTTTATGTCCGAAAAAAAATCCCATTCTAGGCTAAAGCAAGGAGCCAACTAAATTAAAACCCCAAATCACAAGGCCCAGTCCAAAAAGCCAACTTGGGGCGTGGAGACGTGGAAACGTGGAGAAGGGGATAAGTCGGTTATGAAGCGCCGAACATGTTAGAGGGCAAAGGGGATGTTCGAGACAAGGAACTGCAGTGCGGGTCCCTCAAGAGTCTACTTAGCAAGCCAAATCAGCTCTCCAACCGCCTATAAAAAAGAGAAGAAGCATTATTCTCAGAGACAACCAATCAATCAATCAAATAAGCAAATTGATCAACCTAATCAATTTCAACACAACTGCAAACCCTCAAAAGTTTCTTTGTTCAAAGGCTCGCCTATTTAGGCACAACCTGTTTCTCCGATTCAGGATCGAGATTCAATCTCTTCTCCCAACTCCCTTCTATCAGTTCCAGACTAGGAACTCAAGCTTTCCCTCATCCCGACTACTGCTCAAACCAGTCTCTAAGGAACCCCAAACACTTACCTCATCCCGACTGCCGCCCATTCAGTCTTTGAGTCATCCATTGTAATAACCCGAACCAAGAAGTATTGTACTGCACTATAGGATCCTACAAATTTGAATTTATTCCTATTACTTACCTTATGACCTTAGAAGACTTTTAAAAATATTCAAACTCTTATTTACTCATATTTCAAAATCATACTTCGATAAAATTTGAAAATGAGAATTTAATAGAAAATGACCAAAATACCCCTATAAGTATTTTTTTTTTGTATATGAAATGCTTATGTGATTTAAAATGTTCATATCATGTTTCCTATCTAATTCTTGAGATATATCTTGTCAATTGATGTGTTTTCCTGTTTTCAGGATTTTTAGTGAAAATGACGAAAATACCCTTGTATTAAATATTTCTCTGTTTCACGAATCAGATCTCTAAGTGTTATATGAAAATTCTTATTTACAGTTGGTCCTTGTTAAGTATAGGATTTTATTATACGAAATTTCGGAAGTTTTTAAGAAATTTTACGAATTCGTTATCAAAAGACTAATTTGCCCTTGTTACCTTAGGCCTTAAGTTTAAAAAAAATGTAAAAATATCTAAAATGCGTTAAAACGCTCTGCTGCAGAGAGATTTCCCCCAAATCTCTCATATCTTTCAGTTCTCTCAAATCTTCACCATCATTAGCCATCACTTCTAAGCCCAAACCATGCCAAATCACTTGTTCCATCCCAACTAGATTCAGCCTATAAATAGGATGGAGTTTCGGTTCAAAAATCAGCTCAAAGTTCAATCTAAAACCTGTGAGAACTAGGAGAGGGAAAATCTGGAAAATCTTGAAGGAAGTCTCTCACTTTGGGTGATCAAAGCCTGAGTTTAAGTTTCCTAGATCCTCACCTTAATCTCTTTGTAAGTACTTAAGAAATTAGCTTATGATTCCTTGCTTTTAAATTTTGAAATTTCATGAAAAACTCCGTTAAAACTTGAAGAACAGCATCTCTGTAAAATTAGAAATTCGTGCTGTTATTGGCTGTATTCGTGTTAAAGAATCATACCATCTTAAAGTACATGAAAAGTAATTAAGTTTTAGCTTTTGAATCATCTAAAAAGGTTGATAAATCAGAATTTTATGGCAAAAGTAAAATCAATACCCTGATGAAAAACCCAGAAACGAACAGCAAGATTTTAAAACTTCCAACCATTGTAACTCACTCAATTCTTGATAGATTTCAATGTTCCATATATCATTTTGAAGATCTTTACCTAAACTATTGATCCGGAGATTTTGGTAGCCAACGAAGTAACACCGAAATGAAAAATAAGGTTCTAAACTTACTTGTTCAGACAATGTGACTGTAATATTGCTGAAACTTTCAAACCTTGTATCTCTTTCGTTTCTTAACGGATTTCTATGTTCTTGATATGAAATTAAAGCTTGTTGAGTGGCCTATAAATAAGGAAATTTAGGGGAACATTATACCTGTATAGGATTAGAAATTATTGCCCGAAACAGGTGATTCAAGTTAAACTAAACTGCTTTTTGCTGAAACTTTCAAACCATGTATCTCTTTCATTTCTTAACGGATTTCTATATTGTTTATATAAATTGAAGCTTGTATAGTGAAATGTAAATCTGGAAATTTTGGTGAACACTAGACTTGGAAAAATTCAGAAATCATGGCCGAAATAGAGTAGTCCAAGATAAACTGAATTATTTTTCTGAACTTTCAAACCTTGTAACTCTTTCATTTCTCAACGGATTTCTATGTTCTTTACATCAATTCGAAGCTTGTCAAATGAAATTTAAATCTACAAAGTTTGGTAAAATAATGATTGTTACAGAGGCAGAAATCAGACCCTAAAGATAGGAGATTATAACACTTGTAGAATAGTTCACCTTCATTGGTATGCACTCTCAATGTTTCTAATATCTTTCAATATTTCTTGTTAATTTGAGGAGTTTCTTTTATGGGTTTAAACTGTGATTTCTTACTTGATTTGGAGGGAAGCATCCTATATTAGTTGTCATTCATTCATAACTTATAATATAATCTATATTTTGGAATGTCGTATTGATGACTTATGATACTTAAGCTTATTGTGAAACACTAGTTTCTTTGGGAAGTTGAGAAGTTTAGTTGTGGGCATAGTCCCTTCAGATAGTGCACTATTATACTTATTAGGTTCAAGAAGTCGAATATTTAAGTATACATGTCTGGGTAGTTGTAAACCCAAATATGCTGCAGCTTATCCTGTATAATACGGGACTTATGTTATGTTACTGGTCCTCTATTTATGAGTTTTCCTGATTATGCTTTCCAAGTATATGTTATGTTACATGTTATGGCATGTGAAATTATTTAGACATTTCTTAGTGATTTGTGGTTAAAATACGTAATTTAACTTATTAAGCCTTGTATCATAAATTGATTTCTTTTGTGCTTACTAGGTTTGTGTAACTCATGATGCTACACCTTGTCTTTTCAAGTATTGAGTAGAAAAACGGGGACGTGACGATCTTTATTATGTTGCAAATAAAATAATGTTTATCAGTTAATTTTCGTTTTAAAAACTCTATTTTTGATATTTCAGTATTCTTACTTTTCGTCTTCCCGCTGCTGCAAAAGTTTTATGTACGTATACTTTTTATAATAAAGGTTTGAATTCGAAATATCCTTGTTCTTTCATTTTTGAAAGAAGAAAAAAAATTAATTTGTTCGACTCATGCCGCAAATATACATGGCTTATTCCTTATAATATAGAACGTGGATTTGGGGGCGTGACATCCATACACTCAACCCTTGACGTCTCACCGTCTTTTGAATGCTCTGCCAACCTATGGCATGATTCCGACTGATGTTCATTTCAGTTGATGATTTCTAGAAAATTGTGCTCCTCAAAGGCTTGATTTCGAAAGAAATATTTACTTACAACACTTTTAATTCACTCACCGCATTCAATATTTACGCATTTACTCTTTCAGTATTTGTTTTTTACTTTCATTACTTTTAAAGGATTTTCTTAAGGAGAGGAACAAGTATTTGGAATGTATCAACCAATGTGTTTTGTGGCTGCCGTCTAAGTCACCAAACCATCTATGTGTTGTGGTCCAATACTGTCATCCCGACTTAAGGAAACCCGCGCATCTAGCTGCTCCTAACTAAATAACAAGTTGCTAACATGAACTAATCGGGATCAACATAAATTGAACTTGGACTAGACTAGAAAGAAAACTATTAAAGCCCTTGGATACATTAAGAAGAAGACATAGAAAAGAACAGTGCAAGCAATTTTCCTGCTTGACTCACAATCACTTGATTAAAGAAAGGTTCTTGGGCCGAAATAGAACCCATCTCAAACTGTATATAGTAGTCTCTACTAGTGGCACACCTACTTTGAAGGCAGGTAAGGCCTACTTGTTTCCTAGTCAGCCCATCTAGGGAGAGACCGTGACATCAAGGCCTCCAAGCCCACACCCTTCAACCCCAACCCAACTTCCAAAATAGTCATCACTCACACATCCTCTAAGAGAAACCCGCACGAGCCCGCTCTTTCAAGCACCGATTTCGACGGACATCCACCGAAGGTGACCCCGGGCCCGCTGTCGCATTTTTGGGCAGAACATAATCTGGAACGCCGAGTGGGACTTTTTTTAGTTCATGTTCAAGTTCAAGTATTCTGAATAACGTCAGGATGCTAAAGGATGGTTTCTGAAGATTACTCCCCAAGAAAAGGTGTCCAAATTGTCATTACCAGAAATCGACATGGAGACTCGTCGAGAAGGAGAAGTTGAAGACATCACCGACAAGGAAGCGTCTAATGCCATGAGGGAATTGATGCAGTTCATCAAAGATAGCTTATCCCCTATCATCACACAAATGGAGGCCCTGAATCTTCGGGTCCAAGAACTTTCCAAACAGGGGAAAACTAAACAAAAAGAAACAAACATCCCGCCTTTGGGATTTTTGAGCCTCGACAAAGGCAAAACAACCATAGGATCAGGGACATTGACCTTTGAACCTCTATTCTCATAACCCGATTTCTCGAAAGGCTCCTGGAATGAAACCCCGGAAACAAGCAAGAACCGTGACGGGATGTCAAAAGAGGAAAACAAGATGTCCTCCAAATACCGACCACCTATGGTCACCCGAAAGGTTGCCTAGTTGAAGTTAGTCAAAATCGCTAAAAGAGGAGAAAAAATTCATTTGGAGAATTGGAGGAAAACTAATATGATCGATGCCAGCTCAGAAGAAGATGTCGTGCTCAACCAAAGAGCACCCCGTAATCTTGAACATCAAGCCATCTTGAACGAGATGGCAGAAATCCGACGAATGATGCAAGGCCAGGCTGTGGCTCCAAGAAGATCCAATGTTCCGATATACAGAAAGCCCTGCCCAGCTTATGTAGATCAAGATAACCTGTTTCCTAGAAACTTTAAACCACGATCATTTTCCATCTTCAGTGGAGATGGCAGCAATTCATTCCTAGAACACATCGGGAGGTTTTCAGCATAATGTGTGGCTGTAGAAGATAACTCATATCTTAAACTCCGATTGTTTAGTAGTACCCTCTTTGGAGATGCCTTTTCTTGGTACACCTCATTACTAAATGCATTTATACATACTTAGGGGAAAATGGAAGCTAATTTTCATGAGCAGTTCTACAGGATCGAACCATAAGTAGTAATCAGTGATCTAACTGCCATAAGGCAAAGGAAACATGAACCAACTGAGGAGTTCATTGCAAGATTCAAAAGGGTAAAGATGAAATGTCGTTTTACCATGAACAATGCCCAAATGATGGCCATCGCACAAAGAGCTTTGAGGTTCTCACTCAGAAAGAAATTTGATGATACTACCTTTTTTTATCTTCAAGAGATAGTAGTATCGGCGACCAAGTTCGAGAGGTTATTGGCGGAAAAGCAAAGGTAAAACCACAACTCTAAAGTACCCTCATTCTACAAAAATAAGTTCCATGTGCATCAGGTAGAGCACAAAGAGATCGAGGAGGAATCCTCGATAGAATGTGACAACCGAAATACAAACCACTGGAAAAAGACCAGTAACTCTAAAATCTTTAGTCAAACTTGCGCGGGAATAGCAGTCGGTCAACCCTACTGGAGGTTATTTTGAAAACAAGGTCCTAGTTTTTAATTCTTACTCATTTGACCGTACTAAAGCTGGAGAAATTTATGACAAGCTGATAAAGGCAAAGGTAATAAAACCCGACCATAAGCAGAAAATGCCTCGGCGAGAGGACATTATAGGAAAGCAATTCTGCAAGTGGCATGTTTCACCACACCATACCACAGCCAACTATGTCCAGTTCAGAGACACAATTCAGAGTTTGATAAACCAGGGCCACATCTCATTAGCCCCAATTCCAAAGACACCAATGGAAGTAAACAATGATCCTTTCTTGATGGCATCAGTAAATATGCTCAATTTGCAATAGCCACAAACCGAGAGGCCAGAGCTTTGGCCAAGTTGATCCATTCCGCCTTCGGGCTTTTAATGGCAATGGGAAATACAAACCAATCTAACCAAAAATGGTGAAATTGGATTTTCTCAAAGACGGAACCCAGATATGAGCCCGAAAAACCCAAATCCCAAAAATCACTTTCTGCCGTGAGTTGTCCGTTGCTGTTAAAGGGGCAGAAGGTAGTCAAAAATTGGGGAAGGGAAAACAAATTCCGAACTTGTAAGGGCAATTTGACAATTAGAGGGTCAAAATCTGTGCTCGGGCAGGATTGGAAAGAAAGGGTAAAATCGACGACGTTCCTAGATGGAGACAATCCAAACAAAACAGACATATCTAAAAGAGTCGGAGTTATTGGCCCAACCCGAAAATCAAAGTATTTGTGCTACTATTCCAAAAGCATATACTCGCACTAAGAAGGTTAAAATCAGGAGGAGTATGGGTGGTAGAAAGACTCACTAGATGGTAAATTCCATTGCTCTAGAGCTCGCATGGATATAATTGCGCTGAATTCAGTTCATTCATAGAAGGAAAAAGGCACCCCCCCCCCAATGGGAGTAAACGGAGCTTCTCCCATGGGAATGGTTCCTGCTGGGAGTTTGGCAGTCCTAACGGAGCTTCTACCATAGGAATGGTTCCTGTTGGTATATAGGGGAGGCCTGAAGCTCTTTGAGATGGGTATAAAGAGGTTCTGCGTTGGACGGAATACGACCTCTCCAGCAAGGACCCAAGGTAAAATGGCACTCTGAGTCAATCATAAAGCAAGGGTTGCTGATAATGTCACTATTGTTCTCAAAAGTCGACAGAGTGCTTCAAATTCAGACCACATATCCACGGAGTAGTAGCAGTGGGCTTTGGAATAAGATGAATGGAAGGTTCCACCTTGTCCTTTCCCTTTGAAACATACTTAGGGGCCATGTCCTTTGATGGAGCAGTAAAAGGATTGGGAACGAGTCAGGATTCGCAGGAGTGGGGCAAGTGAATTTGAAATGCTTTAAAAAGCATTTCAAATTCAGGGGGCAATGTTTACACCCAAAAAAAAAATCAAATTCTGGGCCGAACAAAGGAGCCAAATAAATTGAAAATCCAATTCACAAGGCCCAACCCAAAATGCCAACTTGGGGGTGGAGACATGGAAATGTGGAGAAGGGGAGAAGTCGGTTCTGAAGCGCCGAAGTCTCAGAGGGCAAAGGGGATGTTCGAGACAAGCAACTGCAGTGCGAGTCCGACAGAAGTCTACTTGGCAAGCCAAATCAGCTCCCCAACTGCCTAAAAAAGGAGAAGAAGCCTTCTTCTTAGGGACAACTAATCAATCAATCAAACAAAGAAATTGATCAACCTAATCAATTTTAAAACAACTGCAAACCCTCAAAAGTTTCTTTGTACAAAGGCTCTCCTATTTAGGCACAACATGTTTCTCCGATCTAGGATCAAGATTCAGTCTCTTCTCCCAACTCCCTTCTCTCAGTTCCAGACTAGGAACTCAAGCTTTCCCTCATCCTGACTGCTGCTCAAACCAGTCTTTGAGGAACTCCAAACACTTACCTCATCCCGAATGCCACCCAACTCAGTCTTTGAGGAACACATACACTCAACCCTTGACGTCTCACTGTCTTTTGAATGCTTTGCCAACCTATGGCATGATTCCAACTAATGTTCACTTTAGTTGATGATTTCGTGAAGATCGTGCCCCTCAAAGAAAAAAATATTTACTTACAGTTCTTTTAATTTACTCACTGCATTCAATATTTACGCATTTAATCTTTCAGTGTTTTGTACTTTACTTTCATTACTTTTAACGGATTTTCTTAAGGAGAGAAACAAGTATTCAAAATGTACCAACCAATGTGTTTTGTGGCTACCGTCTAAGTCACCAAACCATCTATGTGTTTTGGTCCAATACTGTCATCTCGACTTAAAGAAGCCCGTGCATCTAACTGCTCCTAACTAAATAACAAACTACTAACATGAACAAATCAGGATCAACATAAATTGAACTTGGACTAGATTGGAAAGAAAATTATTAAAGTTCTTAGATACATTAAGAAGAAGGCATAGAAAAGAATAGTGCAAGAAATTTGCCTGCTTGCGTCACAATCACTTGATTAAAAGAAAGGATCTTGGGCCGCAACATAACCATCTCAAATTGTCTAGTAGCAGTCTCTACTAGTGACACGCCTACTTTGAAGGTAGCTAAGGCTTACTTGCTTGTTGGTAAGCCCATCTAGGGAGAGACCGTGGCATCAAGGCCTCCAAGCCCACAACCTTCAATGCGAACCCAACTTCCAAAGCAGTCATCACTCACACATCCTCTAAGAGAAACCCACACGAGCCTGCTCCTCCAAGCACCGATTTCGACGGAGATCCACCAAAAGTGACCTTGAACCCACTATCGCATTTTTTGGGCAGAATAGAAAGACTTTCTTAGTGGCTTGAAGACTTTCTAGGTTTCTGTGACTTTACCCTAATTACTCTCCTTTATCTCCTCACTCGTCTCTGTTCTCCCGTCCCTTGATCTTGTGGCCGGCTCCGGCGACGTCCCCACTCTTTCTTCTTCATCGAATTGGATTTCACTGGTTGTACACATAAAGGCTCCCTTATTATTCTTTTTTCGAAATCCTCATCTTAATTAGCTTTTTGTTTATCAAGTATTTTGGTCTTTTTGAGTCCGCTAATTCTCTTTGGTTGGAGAGAAAAAAAAAATGTCTTGCTTCGCTGTTTTATATGAACTTCAGCTAGCTTATCGCTATAGATACACTTAAAACTTGCATACAAATTACACACACATTTTCCTTCGAAGAATATATACAAAGGAAATACTCAACTAATTAAATCATAATACAAAAGGAAAGAGTGATACATATGGTTTGTATATTCTACATGGTTGCCAATATCATTTTAGTTTGATTGTATTCTCCATCTCCATATATACTATTTAGAGGTTTTAGGTTTGAATCCTATATATGAATGATGAGGACATATCACTTAATATGTTGCTTAACCCAACTTTCCGCTTTCTCTCCAATAAGGTTTTTTGATACAATGATATTGAGGAAAGAGGATTACAATACACACATTGGATATCGACCTTGTCGTTTACAAGAATCAAACCCGAGACCTCTCATATAACACTTGAAGAGGAATATTACTAGGCCATATAGCACTAAGTGGCATCTCCAATAAGGTTCTTTACATCTTCTAATTGTTAACATCCTTCGGAGGAGCTTTCTTTATTACATTCAGGAGCTAGGAGTATCCATAACGTGGTTTCAATATTGCTTCCTTTTTTCCCTGCAAGCCAAGCAATTAGTTCCTTAGTTAATACATCAGTGGTCAGTTCATGGAAATGGAGTAAAAGGAAAATTGTTCTATGTTGACATTATATCTTAACAAAATATTCTTTGGCATTGTATGCAGAGGCGGAGGGAGAGGGGTTCCGGGGGGTCTTGGGCACCTCCTCACTTCTATATATTATTTATATATTATATAGTATTCATATATTTTAATAATTTTTTTTAAATATATCTTATTCTAGGGAAACTTTTTTCTTACAATTTTTTTTTATTAAATTAATCACTTATGTGCACTTGTAAATTTTGTGTATATGATTTTTTTTTAATCATATTTCCTATATGAATTTTTATTACAATTATTTAAATTTAAATTAGTCAATATATATATATATATATCAGTTATAAAAAGATATCTGAATAGAGAAACAAATATTAAATTACAACAATTTCAAAAAAGAAGAACTCGTATGTAATGAAATGAATGAATCAGTAATAAAATATGATTTTTTGGATGTTTATTTAGTTTGATATTATTATAATGATTTGAATTATTTGAAAACCGTATGCATTTACTACGCCCCTGATTATATGAGGTGTCTCATACACATTGTTGCGAGACTAATCCCTCCCTCATGGGACGTGGCGTCTACATAAGACAATATAAGGCGGGGCACTCCTTACGCTTTCGGTTTCCACAATAGAAATCACTGGGATTCGGACAATAGATAATCATATTAAACAATTGTATCTGCATTTACCTTATACGTAGAGAAGAGAAGTATTTTTCAATTGATTCTTTGGTTTCAGCACCATAAAAGAACCATTTTTCATTTGATGGAGCTGCTTTCCAAGTTCCCAAATCTACTCATGACTCAACAAGGAAAAAGAAAAAAAAATTATAACATGCAAATAACGATCATAAAGTGGAACTCTACACGCTGGATTTTGGCATAGTTAAAACAAACGTACCTTGAAGAAGAACACCATCTTCGTTTGTGTAGCCGTCCAACTTCCAAAATGCACGGCCATGAGCATCCAAAAGATAAGGCTCCGTTCGAAGAGCCTCAAATATTTTCTTGTCTATAAAATGAGAGTTAAAACAATTTTAACAAGTGCGTATATAACTAAGACGTATGACATACACATAATTTTTTTTGCAGATAATAGAAATGGGAACGTACTTTTAGGCACCATGGTCGTTGCTTCAGACACCTCCGTTTCAGCTTGAGCTGTCTCACTTTCTATTTGTGAAACAATAGCTTCATGTTCTAAAAGTGAGACGGAATCTGCATTCTTATTCTTAGTCTTACTGATCTTCTCATCGTTTAACATCTTTTCGAGAAGTTTTTCCTGTAGATATGCGATTTAGTTTTTCTTATTTGAAAGAACCAAATGTAGGCTGCGTAAGGCTTGCCTCATATAAGGTATTGCCTTCTGTTTTTGTAATTTTTGTTGTTTTTTAATATTCATTACCTTATTCTTTGCTGCAATCACTTTCGTTTTCTCTGCCTTTTTTCTTTCGGCAGATCCGTTTTGCTCATCTATCAAGGCCCTCAGTTTACTAGATGAAAGATTGAAACTTCTCGTCACTCTTAACCACGAAAACAGAACATTTACAAAATTTCAATTCACATATTATGTATATATATATATATATATCTTCTACTTACGTAGTACCAAGAGCCTCGTCGCAAAGGAAAGTTAAAAGCTTAAGCTTTTGGGAGAAGTTTAGCGTATTGTATCCCTTATCGCCTCTACTAAAGCACCCCAGGGGCAGTTCCTTCAACACATGGTCAGCGACCACCAATTCAGAAACGTATTTCCCTAGATCTTGGAACCATGTAGCATTGTTGTTGCTTGCAGAGTATGTTCTAACAAGAAACAATGCCAGCAGAAACAGTATAAATGATATCCACCATTAAAGCTCAGTAGCATTGGAGAACTCATTGCTTTTAATCCTACTATTTTGAGGGGTTAAGATTGGATAATCAAGCTTCCTTCTATATGCATACTTGGCAATAATTCCCTTACAATGCAGTACATTGAATCTGATGAGATTCAATCCAATTTAATCCGACCCACCAAACACGGCCTTTATGCATAAATATAAGAAACGTGGTAGAATACTTACTTCTCTTCTTTATTATCTTCCTGTATCAAGGACAGAAAAAGGGTGTGAAATTGAATGACTGAGGACCATTGTCCAGGGTGCCCACTTTCTCCATGTGCTAATTCTCGAACTAGAGTTTCACCCTGGGATTTGCTGAAATTAAGAACCTAAAATAATAAAAAAACAAAAGACTAATTAATTTCCAAGTTTAGTGAAAATTCACGAACTAGCACCAAAAAAAAGTCAATATGCACATAAGATTCCTTCAAAATTAGAATTACCTCTCCAAAAGTTTCACAAAATTTCAAAAATTGTAAAGCATTGCCAACATCCTCAGGTGCTAGTCCAATGCCCGCCAATGTTGTTAAGGGGACGCCCTGAGGAAGAGGAAGGTCAAGGTCAACACCGTTAGAGTACCCGTTAGTATTCATGCGGCGGATTCTGACGATCTTGACCTTGGCCTTGGCCATGCCACCGTTAGAGTCCAGTGTTACTTTCAATTTCACATCACAAGGCTCCTGTCAAAACTCGAGATCATAAACTACCTTAAAAAGAACAATAAACCAACCAAAATAACACAACAAAACCCAAACATATAATCAACACCATCAAACCTTGTCCGAAGTGTACATGTTTTCGACATCCTTGTCAAGACCACAGTTGGCTGGCCCTTTCACACTCAACATTTCAGATCAGCAGATCTCCATTTGATCTGCTAACTCTCACTTTACTTCCAGTTTCACTCTTGACTCTTGAGTCTTTGCTGAGTGTCTCAGAGATTAGACCAAGTGTATGCATTATATATCAAGATCGAGCATGCCGAGGCTAGCTGTCTGTTGCCTTTTCTGAATTTTATGAAGTGGCCGGTGTGAATTTTTGGATTTTATGCTTGATATTTTTTTCTATAAAACAAAAAGGATTAACCTTCTTAAAGAGTTTGTGGATCATGTGGTTGAAAACATTCATTCTTGTATCCAAGATCCTATAAAAAAACAATAATAATAATATATCTAATAGTAACTTATGCTAACAAAAGATATATATGCATTTCAAATAAAAGGAAAAGAATCGATCTCAATTACGCACAAGATTCATTCAAATACATTAATAATCATACAAAAGTCTATTCTAATCAAATTGTCCATGATTCAAGCGTAGCATTTGAAGGTGCCGACTTCTATTTAGAAGATTAATTACTACCATATTTGAGAAAGTACCCTAAATTGGATTGTAGTTCAAAAAATTCCAAAACTAGAAAATAAGAATATCGGAGAAGTTCGTTACCTTTGGTAAAGAGTGAGAGAGCCACAAATGAAAAGTAGACACCGTGCAATTAGTAAACTGGCACTATCTGAGGGCAAATTTCCTTGTGCTTAACTGGCAGGAGTTCGAAACTCGCTCGAAGCACTTTGTGGCTAGGGCAAGCCGCAACCCGATGGGGGGATTATGCCCATCCTTCTGGTGTGGGGACACCTCGTGATATTTACCCAAAAAAAGTAAAAATTTCGACAGAAATAGATTTTATTTATTTAAAAAAAAAGGCTAGAAAAGCCAAGACAAATTCGAGAGTTATTATAAAATTGGTGGGGCTATATTGGATACCCTTCGAGTGTGGGGACACCTCGTGATATTTACCCAAAAAAAGTAGAAATTTCGACAGAAATAGATTTTATTTATTATAAAAAAAAAAGGCTAGAAAAGCCAAGACAGATCCGAGAGTTATTATAAAATTGGTGGGGCTATATTGGATAGTTCATCAAAATCAATGTATTTTGGATGTAAAAACGAATGTAGTTTCTTGATAAGGGGATTATGATGAAGCAAACATAGAGGGAATTACATTTTTGTTTGAAATGACAATTAATTTGTGATAGTTGGCCTGCTTATAGGTCTAAGATGGGGTTCGACCATAAAAACAAAAGGGAGCTGATTTTGGCATTCCATAAATTACTTTATGCACTCTACTTTTTATTTTAATGCTTTCTTATTTTTTCATAGATCAAACTTCCAAACTTACCTATCTTGTTTTTTCATTTAATATATTTTATTTTTATTTCTTTTGTTTATATAAAACATTTGGACTTTTTTTTTTCTCGAGAAACCCTACCCTCTCCTTTTCTATTTTCACAATTATGAGTACTATGCTTCTACCATTAAAGTATAATGGTAGTTCTAAGTTGCTTGATTTTTTTTTCTTTTGAAGGCTGCTTGAATTATATGGACACTTTACTGTATATGTACATGATCAAAAAAATTTGTTGCAATATGATAGAAAGACGCATAGACGGTAGTAAATAGTATTGTTTGATGATGGTTTATTGTTAGCCTATTAAATTATTGTGAATTTTTAAATTCTTATAAAATAAAGTAAATTAAGATATAAGGGGTATAAGTTTGGAAGTTTGAATCTTGAAAAAATAAAAAAGAATTAAAATAAAAAAATGGAGTGCAGTAAATAATTTATAAAGTGCCAAAATTAGCTCCCAAACAAAATTGGTGGTGAACCATTCGAAGGGTACCAATGGAAAGAAAACTCGTTACTAGTATATCTCAAATTTTAGTCCTTAGTTTGGTGTTATACAAAATGAAAATATTAGGAAGACCACATTTATAAATCGCATATACTTATACAAGCGAACCCCAAGGCCGGTCCAAATATTTGAAGGCTTAGGGCAAGAATAGAAAATAGGCCCTCAATTCACACACCTAATCATTAAAAATGTAAATTTTTACGAATTGATTATTTCATTTTTATACTATATATAAGGCCACGTTAAAACCTTTGTCAGGGGAAAACCCATTGGGACAAAACCCCAGACAAAGGAAAAAGAGTACCCCATATCCAAAATATTACATTCAGTTCAAAAACAAACAAAAAAAACAAATCCTATATTCCTAACTTGTACATGGATGAAAATATCTACATAAAAGACTAGTAGACTACAATCTTCTATATTCAGTACAAGCATTTTGTCTTCAAATAAGAGCTCCACCATTTAAAGAACTTGAACCAGCATCAAACTTACATGCTCCTACAAAAATTAAAAATAGCAATAAAATCACAGACACATAATTTACCACTTCAAATGTCTTCTTCTTGCACTTTTAGAAGTAAAATCATCAATTATATTTTTATAATCAATATTTTTCAGCATATCATTTTCAATACATAATAATGCTAAACCATTTAGCCTATCTTGAGTCATGGTGGTCCGCAAGTAAGATTTTACCAATTTTAATTTGGAAAAGCCTCTCTCTGCAGATGCCACAGTCACAGGTATAGTCAATAATATCCTACAAGCAACCATTACATTCGGAAACATATCTATTGTTTTTACAAACTCTAGAAGTTTAATGGATGTCCATGGTTTATCAGTTTCATATGCTTCATTTGGTAGCATTACTTGCAATATCTGCAATTCTGAATATAAGTCCCTTGCATCAACATCTGAAACACTGCCATGTTTTAAAACTTTTTCAAGATTCACACTAAAACTTTTCAATTCACTATCATCCAATAAAATTATTTTTTTTGCATCAAATAAGAATCCAAAAATGGATTCTAAATTATGCATTTGTTCAAACCTATCCCTCAATTCATTAAGAGCAATATCCACTACAACAAAAAAATAGTCAGTTCTAAAAGAATCTTCAGCTAATTGCTCTTCCCTATTAGTATTAGGAATCTCATCAAAATGCATTTTCCTACAAGTTCTTCGTTTTTTAGGAAATACAGTCGCAATTCCCATATCCAAGGAAATTTGTTTAGCCTCATTCATGGCAGAGGTAAATCCATTTTCTCTGTAATTTTCAAAAAATAAAACAAGACATTCCAATTGTTTTACATCAACATCAAGACACATATTTTCAGATTGTAAAGTTTTACTAACTATGTTAATCTTGTTCAATATATCAGGCCAAATAACCAAACTTAATATAAATTCAAAACTTGAAAGCTCTCCTTCTGCTAAAGTTCTAGCATCCCTTTTCAATTTTGTATCATCACTAATTTCTACTAGTTTAAATAAAGCTTCCTGGATTTGAGAAGCTTGAGATTTTATTGCATAGACACTTCGAATATGACTTTTCCAATGTGTAGTCAACAATGATTTCAAAGTTAAATCATCAACATAATCAAGTAAAGCATTCCACCGGTTTGTTGAATTAGATAACACTATATACATGCATTGACATGCTCCAAAAAATGAATCGGCTTTAACACAAGATTTCGCCATATCACAGAGTATTAAGTTAAGAGAATGAGAACCACATGGCATATAAATTGCTCCTAGGATTTATGTCAAGTAATCTTTTTTGAACACCCAATTTTTTTCCTTTCATGTTAGATCCATTATCATATACCCTTGCCCCCTCACATCATCAATATTAAGATCAAGGGATTTTAATACAGCTTGCAACTCATTAAAATCCCTACTCCAGTTGTATCTTTCACATATGAATACTCGAAAAAATACTCATCTATGCTTATTGGAGAACTTGAGATATCTACACATCTTATTATCAAAGTCATTTGTTCTTTTTCACTTGCATCAGGAGTACAATCAAGGATCACTGAAAAATATTTTGCCTCTTTGATTTTTTTAGTAATTGCTCGTTTTAACTTTTGATGCTATAGTAGAAATTAACTCATTTTGATTTTTATGGCTAAGATAATGATTATGAATCTTTCTATCTTGATTGAGTTGAAAGTGTGTTTGCATTACTGGATCAACTTCTGCTAACATTTCAAGTAGGCCTAGAAAGTTGCCATAGCAACTTCATCATAAGGTTTTTCATTTGTTCCACGAAAAGCCAAATTATGTGTAGCTAGACACTTCACAACAAAAATTATTCAAAACATAACATATTTCCAATGTGTGTATGCTTCTTGATTAGCTCTTGTAAATCTTTATTAATATTTAGATTTTTTCCTAATCTGTTTTGTAACTCAATCCAAGTTTTCAAGTTAGTGCAGTGTTCAATACTGTATTCATGTTGTTTAAGCCTCTCACCCTAGATGTTTCCAATCTCTTCACTTGCTAACTGACTTTTGGATTGCTTTGTCTTAAACAACTTACAGCAAAAAAAAAACTTTATCTAACTCCTTTGAGTACACTAGCCATTTTCTGTCAACAGGCTCCCCATTTGGTAATATTTTATTATAATAATTTAAGGAAATATGTCTAGACTTTTCATCATTATGAAATTTAAGATTATCTTCTCGTAAGGGTCCTTTTTCAGCAAGTAAATACCTCATTTTTGCATCAAGACTATCCCAAACCATTGGATCATAAATATTCAAATCAAATCCTGACTCTTGGCATTCAATTTCACTAATTGTTTGTTCATCTAAATTAGCAACTTCATTTTCATTCAAATCAGCAATTTCATTCACATCATTCTCCTTTTCTAAATCTTCCAAATTAATATTGGGTTCAGTTTTTAAATCTTCCAAATTAATATCGGGTTTAGTTGCTAAATCTTCAGATTTAACTAAATTTTCAGGTGAAGAATCCGTTTTCTTACCAAAATATTTATTCAAAGATCTCTTGAGACTTAGAGCAATTTGTTCTTCCCTTTTCTTTTTTTGTCTTTTGTCGTGTCCAGAGGGTTATTTTTTAGGAAACATATTTAATCGTTTTTATCAACAAAATTATAGAAACAATCACCAAAATATTAAATATATAACTATCTAATAGACTAACAATATAAAACGATGTCAAGATAAGAACAATAAAACCTGGATTATGAGATTGATTTTTCCTCCTCTGCTCCTCACAAACTAACAATCATAGAAATACAGAATCTTCTAACCCTTAATTCTTCTGGCTTCAAAATCTTCCAATGAAATGAGAAATTAAAATGAGTGAGATACAGAATAATACAAAAAATATTTTGATAAAAAAAGAAAACAGAAATATAAAAATTAAAATTACTTCAAATCATTAGGTAATCAAATGGAATTCTGGAATAGAAGAGAGAACTCAGCTCAGCTTTTAAACTTAGTTTAGTATTTTAGTCCAAAATTCCGAATTGATTGTTAATTCAAGAATTTTCATACTAGATTACTGAGATTGGGAGTGAGATTGCAAGAATATTAGAACAAAAATACTAATTTGTAAAATCATAAACTACAAAAAATAAATAAATTCTAATGTCTACCCCTTGTTCCAAAGCTATTAATTGGAATTTTTGGATCAAGAAACCCATTTGAAATTCTGATTGTTGCAGTGTTGCTGAGTCTGAATTATGATGGGTGCGAGAGACACTGAAACCATTAATTGTATTAATACTAACTTGAGTTGGAATTCTTGTATTCTGCCCTTCTAGATTCTTGATTTTTTTTGGGTGAAACACTGAAACCATCTTCGGCTATGGGTGCGGTGCGATTCCCACATCTTGAATACTAATGGCTCTTGGCTTTCTCCCTTTGTTAGGACATCACTAAATTCCCATCAATTGTATCAAATAGTAAATGGCTCTTAGGTTTCTCCGCCTCCTCTTCTTTAATTCTTTGTTTTTTTTATAATATACTATATTAATAATTTAGGCTAATTTTAGGCCCTTTATTATTCTGGGTCCAAAGCTTGGGCCCTTTATTATTCTGGGTCCAAGACTTGGGTCCTTTATTATAAAGGGTCCAAGACTTGGATCCTTTATTATTCTGGGCTCAAGACTTGGGCCCCTTTTGTCCCTATTCATGGCCGGTTCTGTCGATACATATAAATGAGTCCTATCTATATTAATGTATCGTTTACACATATAATCTCTTTAGCATTGTCCTTGATAAAAAGACACCAGCGTATGTAATCACCACTTGCATTTATATAAAAGCACATCGATCTATTTGAGTTAGTTTATCATATGATAACTTTACAAAAAACTATGCAACAAAAAACTCTACAAACTCAACTTAATCACTATGTTTATTTACAATATCCCGAGGACTCTATTCCATATGGTTTCCTTTAAAATTTGTCTTACCATGATTTTTTTATTTTTATACAAGGTTATATTTGATATGGAGATTATACACATTGGGTGTCGACCTCGTATTTTACGAAAGTTAAATACGAGACTTCTCTATCACTATATATTGAAGTGGGTGAGAATACCAATAAACAACTAGTACTAGCATTGTGTCGTATGATGGCTAAAAAGTTTAATTAACCACGGGACTTTGCTCCATGTCATGTTCACAACTTTTAGGTGGAATTTCGGAATGCCTTTTCCACATCTTGCGACCTTTTTTCTCCCTACCAGCCAAACAAATAGTTAATGCATCAACAACAAATTCAGTAAAAAGAGGAAAACGAAAAACTGTAGGATCGATATATGTCTGAAAAGAATTGAACTTAGTAGCAATGCACAGAACAATATATGGTACTGCATACCTAAGAGTTAGAGAAGACTAGTATTACTCAATTGGTTCTTTCATTTCCTCACCATAGAAGAACCATTTTTCTTCAGCTGGAGCTGCGTCCCAGGTTCCTAAATCTGTACAATACCCAGAGAAGTAAAAAAATTATAACACCCAAAACTCATAATTTACACTTTAAATTTGGCACTATCTAAACTAACCTTGGCGCAAAACAACATCTTCATTGGTTTAGCCTTCCAAATTCCAAAATATACGGCCGCGAAGAGCATCCAAAGTATGAGGCTCTGCTCTAACAACTTCCGGATAGCCTATAAATTAAGTCCAAAATTTTTAATATGAACGATTGATCAATCGAAACACTCAATAATCAGTAAATGATAATCGAGAAGATATTAAAAATGGGAATTTACTTTTAGGTACCATGGTCGACGTTGCTTCTGATCCCTCCACTCCAGCTTGACTTGCCTTACTTTAAATTGTAAAAATGATCAATCTGAGATCTTCAACCAAACAGAACATTCAAATGATATGCATTAACTATCTAACAAATCAAGGGACTTATGACTCAAAATGGTTAATAAAACCCATCCTGACATCGGAAATCTTAGATCTGATACCGTCTGTCTCAGAATTTGATGTATTAAAAAAAATAAAAATCCATTAATAATAAGTTGTGCTAATAAAATATTATGTGTTGTAAATAATTGTTAACTTAGTGACAATTTTTATGTAAGGGTAGATAGATCATTTGTGTATTTCTAAAACCCTAGTATGTGTTGTTTTGTTATTTGGGTTAATACTGAAATTCTATTATTCTTACTGCCTCCACAAAACGAACGTTCTTCATATTCTATTAAAACTAAACTTCACAACACGTTATCAGCACGAAGAGCTCAGGAAGGAATCGTTCGTTCAAGAGGAGGATTACTGCTCTTCAAACTAAGAAGGTTTCCAATATCCAAAATTCAATTTCATCATTTTATTGTTATTCATATCAAATTGATACTCCATAAAGAACAAAGTACAAGAGACGGATTGAACCCGATCTTTTACCATGTCAAACAAAAAACGAACCAAAATCATTAATGCAACGGAAATTGCAACCTTTGGATTCATGGCCCATGGGTGCACGAAGAAACTCAGCTCCGCACACCCATAGGGGATGCGAGGTACTTTGAGAACCAACCAATATATTTCCCTACAATTAATCTGAATTCTTATTATGGTTATGAAGGTTACAATTTACAAGTTTAAGCCAAGCCTTATATAGGTAACCAATACTAAGTAAACAAGGAATAATAAAACCTAACTTCCAATCCAAGACAGAATCATAATCCTAAAACAAATCTAACCAAATCTAGTAAGTAAACCAATTCATAATTCAAAACCAAAAACAAATTCCTAATTAAGACAATATTTGCCAACACCCCCTGTCAAACTCATGATGTTGTATCGTGAGTTTGCCAAGAAGCAAGACAAAATTGAACTCGTCACACCGAGGTTGTGTCGTTGATGCTGTGCTGCGATTTTGTGCTGTTGATGTTGTGATGTCGATGATGTGCTGCCAATGCGATGCTGATGCGCGCCAATGCCGATGTTATTGCCGATGTGTGTCAGTGTCGGTGATGTGCCGAAGACGATGCTGATGACGATGCTGATACTTCCCCTCATAATTACGGAAGCCCAACGAATAGAGTACTAAAGACGGCCCGACAGATCGAAACCGCTCTGATGCCATGTCAAATTGATATTCCATAACGAATAAAGTACAAGAGACGGATTGAACCCGATCTTATACCATGTCAAAGAAAAAACGAACCAAAATCACTAATGCATCGGAAATTGCAATCTTTGGATTCATGGCCCATGAGTGCACGAAGAAACTCAGCTCCACACACCCATTAGGGATGCGAAGTACTTTGAGAACCAACAAATATATTTCCCTACAATTAATCTGAATTCTTATTATGGTTATGAAGGTTACAATTTACAAGTTTAAGCCAAGCGTTATATAGGCAACCAATCCTAAGTAAACAAGGAATAATAAAACCTGACTTCCAATCCAAGACAGAATTAGAATCCTAAAACAAATCTAGCCAAATCTAGTAAGTAAACCAATTCCTAATTCAAACCCAAAAATAAATTCCTAATTAATACAATATTTGCCAACACCCCCTGTCAAACTCATGATGTTCTATCGTGAGTTTGCCAAGAAGCAAGACAAAATTGAACTCGTCACACCGAGGTTGTGTCGTTGATGTTGTGCTGCGATGCTGTGTTGTTGATGTTGTGATGTCTATGTTGTGATGTCGATGTTATGCTGCCAATGTGATGCTGATGCGCGCCAATGCCGATATTATTGCCGATGTGCGCTAGTGCCGGTGATGTGCCGAAGACGATGATGATAATGATGCTGATACTTCCCCTCATAATTATGGAAGCCCAAACGAATGGAAGCCCAACGAACAAAGTACTAAAGACGGCCCGACAGATCGAAACCGCTCTGGTACCATGTCAAATTGATACTCCATAACGAACAAAGTACAAGAGACGGATTGAACCCGATCTTATACCATGTCAAAGAAAAAACGAACCAAAATCACTAATGCAGCGAAAATTGCAATCTTTGGATTCATGGCCCATGGGTGCATGAAGAAACTCAGCTCCGCACATCTATAGGGGATGCGAGGTACTTTGAGAACCAACCAATATATTTCCCTACAATTAATTTGAATTCTTATTTTGGTTATGAAGGTTACAATTTACAAGTTTAACCCAAGCCTTATATAGGCAGCCAATTCTAAGTAAACAAGGAATAATAGAACCTAATAACTTCCAATCCATGACAGAATCATAATCCTAAAACAAATCTAACCAAATCTAGTAAGTAAACCAATTCCTAATTCAAAACAAAAAAAAACAATTCCTAATTAAGACAATATTTGACAACAATTCAAACGCTAGAAACATGACTCCTAGGATTATTTGATTAATTGATTATATTAATTGATAATGAACGAACATGAAACCGATTGCATGATATATGAAAAAAAAAATTATATGATATATCTTGGCCGTACCTTGATGTTTGATAATTTGATATTTGATGCTTGGAAATTGAATTGAATTATGTTTTCAATTATTTGTAAAAACAAAATTATTGAAATTTAATTGGATTGATAATTGAAATGATCATGATGATGATTATGGCTTGTTGATGACCATGGCCGTGCGGCTCCTTTCCGTTTTGCGTGTGGCTCCCTTGTGATACAACAAGTCCCTCGATGTTCTGGGGGACATAATGATGGTATATGACTATATGGCAATTGATACTTGGCATTGGTGAGGCGTGTATGCAAATATGTATCTTCCCTTTTCTACATATGATCATCATATGAAAACGAAGGTATTTTGAAATACCTTATGACCATGGCTTGATGATGAGCATGCTAGGGCATGCGTGAGAAGGCTCCCTTGTGAACCATGCAGGTCAGATGCCAATTTGCGGCTCCCTTGTGATTTTCGTTTGATTGGTGATGAGCATGCTACGGCATGCGTGGGGCAGAATGCCCAGAAGGCATCAGCAGTCCATGGCCAAACCATATGGCTCGATCAGCCCAAACCCAAAACCCCTGTTTGGTTTAACAAGCTCAGAAAGCTACAACCCAATAGGCGTGCACATCAGAAGCCCAAAAACAAAAACAAAAAAACCTTATGCAAGCCCATGAAAAACTTTGCCCAAACCCAAACGGTAGCAGCCCACACCCAACAAGCTCAAGTGTAACGACCCGGACCAGAAATTAAATTCTTTTGAGAATTGGACAATTTTACCCTCAGTTTTGGACGGGTTTGGGAGTCACTTTTTGACTGGCAGTACTTTTGGAAATTTTTCTTGGGTTGTTGTGTAGGTCTCGAACTCACGAGTTCGTAGACAGGCGGCATGCGAAAAACGGAGACCCGATGAGTTCGTTACGGGTCTAGAAGCTTCAGGGGCAGTTTGGTAATTTTGGAATTATATAGAAGATATTTTTCTCTCTCCTCGAGAGATTGGCCCGTTCAATCTCGCTTCACCCGAAGACCTCCCCGTGTGAACACCGAAGACCCATTTTCATCGGATGGGTTTCGATCAGATTCGAACAAAACCAAGGTCGGGAGGATCTTCCCCGCGACCCCACGAGTCTTTTGGTGTAATCATCGGAGTGGGAGCACCGCCGTGGGCGACGGACGGAGGAGGGAGGTGAACCGAACCTTCTCGGCCGTTTTCCGGCCAAAACAGGTACAATCTCGGAACTTTGACCTCATATTTGGATTCCTGGTGAAAAGTAGATGAATTTCCATGTGTAGATCGTGAAAAACGGTTAAGAAATGAACAACTTAGAAAACCTTGAAGTTCGGCCGGAAATGGGGGATTCCGGCGAACCAGACGGCGGCGGAGGTGGCGGTCCAGTCATCTTCTCCGGCCAGCCTCTGGCGACGGCAAGGGCCGTCCGGTCATCTTCTCCGGCGAGTCACCGGTAACCGGTCGAGTCGATTGAACCAGTCGAGTCGAGTGAACCGATCGAGTTGAGTGAACCGATCGAGTTGAGTGAACTGGTCGGGTTAAGTCGAGTTAGACCGGGTCAGGTCGAGTCGGGCCGGGTTGGACCGGTCCAGGCGCGTGAACACTGTAGCAGGCGCGTGACTGGCGCATGGCGGCGCGTGAGCGCGTGTTCTGGCTTTCCGGTGGAGCGTGGCGGCGCGTGAGACTGTTCCCGAAGTCACGGCGGCGCGTGACTAGGGTTTTGGGACGTTCCGGATCAGATTTTGTTGGTTTCGAGGCCATAGGAGTTCATTTAGAGCTCGGTTGGGCAATCCCAGCGGTAAGGCTTGACTGTGGAGAGGGTTTTGAGCTCGGAAAGTCAAGGTAGTTGGGTGATTATTGTGTAGGTGTTTCTTAGGCTAGAGCATCCATGAATTTTGGGTTGGATGATGTTGGTAAGCAGACTTTTGATTTATAAATTGTAATGCAGGTATGAATATCTTTGATTTAAATACTGTTGTGTATGGTTGTATTTATAAATTGAAATGCATGTATAATATCCTCGATTTAAATACTGTTGTATATGGTTGTAATGATTACCTAAAATTTATAAATGATTGCTGGATATTTGTTTTTCCAATATTTCAGTGGAAGAGTGTTGTGAGAAATGATATGGTTGTTGGATTCGGTTTTGATATTGTTTTGACGTGGTAATTATTTGGGTCCATGATTTGGAGTTGAAACCGTATTTGTGATAAATGATAAACAAAATATATACTTGATTTTGGATACAAAATCGATTTGAAGGGGCCTAGGAGCCGGGCATTGGTTCCGTGTTGGCGGACTCCCGGTGAACCCCCAATATAAACAAAATCGATTTGAAGGGGCCTAGGAGCCGGGCCTTGTTTCCGTGTTGGCGGACTCCCGGTGAACCCCCAATATAAACAAAACAGATTTGAGGGGGCCTAGGATCCGGGCCTTGGTTCCGTGTTGGCGGACTCCCGGTGAACCTCCAATATAAAAGGTGATTTTGCAGAGATTGTGGTCGAGTCCAAGTAGTACATATTCTAGCACACCCCAAGGGATACCCTGGTGGCTAGGGATATGATATGATAGTCGAGAGATATGCCGACTGATATGATATGATAGTCGAGAGATATGCCGACTGATATGATATGATACATGACTAGCACACCCCAAGGGATACCCTGGTGGCTAGGGATATGATATGATAGTCGATAGATATGCCGACTGACATGATATGATAGTCGAGAGATATGCCGACTGATATGATATGATAGTCGAGAGATATGCCGACTGATATGATATGATACATGACTAGCACACCCCAAGGGATACCCTGGTGAGTAGGGATATGATATGATAGTCGAGAGATATGCCGACTGATATGATATGATAGTCGAGAGATATGCCGACTGATATGATATGCCAGTCGAGAGATATGTCGGCTGATGAGATATCATAGTACAGAGAGTTGTGATACTGGACTAGCACACCCCAAGGGATACCCTGGTGGCTAGGGATATGATAATCGATAGATATGCCGACTGATGTGATATGATAGCCGAATGTTATACCGGCTGATGATACGATATGATAGCCGAGGATATTTTCGGCTCTAATATGAACCAGACGGCAATTGTCATGGGCTTAATCAACCTACGGAAATACTTCGTTATCCGGGTCAGTGGGTTGGTGTAGGCGGTGACCCAGAGGGACGAATTATTGTTGATTCACCAGTATCTGACTAGTCTATTGTCTTGTGGTTTTCTAGTAGAGATGTCAGCAATGTCTGACCTACTGTAATTTGGTGTCAGAGAGTATTTCTATTTGAATCACCACTATTCCGAGGTCTTGGCTTTGACCTGTATATTATCCTGCGTCTGATAGTAGGAGTGGGTAGTAAGTACAGAGGTTCTGTTGGGAACCCTGTAAGGTTTAATAAAAATTATTTAAGAACAAAGGGTATTTAAATTTTGAGGTAAAAGAGCTGTCAGACGGAATAAGGGTTCTTTCCGGGTTTCGAGGGAAAATTCGGGAAGGGTCCTTACATCAAGCCCAGCTAGCTGAGCAAGCCCAGAAGGCCAGACTCAAGACCCGGTCAATGGGTCAACCAGATATGGTCAATGGGTCAACGGTCAACCTGACCCGGTAAACTCGACTTGATTCGCCACATCATCATGACATGTCATTATGCCACGTCACCTAAAGTGACACGTGTCAGTATGCCACGTCGCCTGAAGTGCCATATCAGCACCAGAAGTATTAAACAAAGAAAAATTAAAATTTCTTTGCAACATGCTAAAACTAGTACTTTTTACATGTTTAAATCCAATTTAACATACCAAGTTATAGAACCTGGAGTTCTTATTAGTTGCTTATGGATTAGTTTGCCCAAAACACTAAATGCGATTATTTGTTCCCTGCAATGTCTCTAAAAGAGCAGTTTATTCATCATATGGACTTTACCGAAGTTGACTAGCATAACATCCGTGAATATAATTCGGAGATAATGCCGAATCCTGTCACTTCTCAAATTTGGTCTGGAGGAGCTCACCGAAGTTGACCTCCTTGAGAAGATTTTTCTCCACTTTCCCTTCCTTTTGATCTTGCAGAATCAATACAAAGATATGCACTTTACCAAATTCGCGGAATCGATCACTACCCTGTTGCTTGCCAAAACGAACAACAGTTTGCTACTGCAAAATGATCAATCCCGACCAGTTGGTACTGGAGCGACATTATTGCCTGAAGCAAACATCATTGCCTGAAGCAAACACAATTTCCTGAAGCAAATTCAATTGCCTGAAGCAAATGTAGTTGCTGATCGTGATTCAAACAGCAAAAAGAGAACCCTAGGTAGTCGTAGAGGCAAAAAGCCCAACCTCCTGAGACTTGGAAGGGAACCCTTATGACCGGCATCAGTGCAACCATGGCGCATGCAACCAAAGACGCTGTGAACCAAGTACCCATGATCGAGGTACATGTGGTGGGTACGCGCTCTCTCAGCCCACAAGGCCTAAAATGAGAGAAACACTGGTCCGATCCTTCGCCACTAGAACTAGAATCAGGAAGATCTGTGTTATAGATGTGGAGGAATAGATCATTGGTACCGCACCTATTGTGCACTAGCGCAAGTTGCAAACGAGTATCGTGCTAGTTGCGGAACTCAAGAGACCAACTTAGTAGAATGATCAGTTCCCACATACGGATTAATTTGGTGATTTATGTTTTTTTGGATTTGAAAATGTGATTTTTGCCCAAATATGATTTAATTCAATACAAATATTTATTCTCATGCATGTGATCCATTAATTAAATTTATGAATATGCATGTGTTGTGGGGAAGTTTGTTGTCTGGTTGACAGTGCTACCACGCACACTATACTCCGAGATCGGAAATAATTTACAAACTTATTGCCTAATCATACCTCCGTGACAACCATATCAGGCCAATCCACCCTAATTGAGGGCCATTGCATAGCCCACTTAATGTTGTCCAATGGTACTGAATTTACCATTAATGAGGCCTTATATTCTCCATGTTACAGAAGAATGTTCTTGAGATTTAAGGACATTCAAGCCAACGGTTATCACGTTGAAACCACTAAAGAAAAGGGAGTGGACTACATGTGCATAACTTCCAATCTGTATGGCTAGAAGCGTACATTGGAGAAGCTAACCAGAAGCTAGGAAATAACTAGCCATAAGCTACGTAACTCGAGCAACTATTTATCACATGGGCATCCCCTTATTAATAAGGACCTTGTGTTTAATGAAACACTATGCCAAGCTTGCTCGCTAGGAAAGTTGAATACTAGACCATCATATGCAAAGATGAGTAAAGAATCCACCCCTTTCTTGCAAAGAATACAAAGGGATATTTGTGGACCTATCCAACCACCATGCGGACCTTTTAAATATTTCATGGTTTTGGTTGATGTATCGACAAAGTGGTCACATGTTATACTACTATCCACACGAAATGCTGCTTTTATTAAACTCATTGCCCAGATCATTAAATTGAGGGCCCACCACCCGGATTATCCTATATAGTCCATAAGACTCGATAATGCCGAAGAGTTTACATCGAAATCATTCGATGATTATTGCATATCCCTTGGGATTGATGTTGAACATCAGGTTCCCCATGTTTACACCCAGAATGGTCTCGCAGAAGCATTCATTAAGGATTCCAAATGATTGCACATACCTTGGTTATGCGCACCAAGCTTCAAATTTCTATGTGGAGCTATGCAATTTTGCATGCAGCCATGTTGGTCCGGTTAAGGCCCACTGCCACCCAACCCTATTCCGCGTTACAACTGGTGACTGTGTACAAACACTTACGCGTTTTCGGGTGTGCAGTTTATGTGCCAATTGCGCTGTCACAACGTACAAAAATGGGTCCTCAACGCAGGAGGGGCATATATTTCAGTTATGAATCCCCCTCTATCATACTCTATTTAGAGCCCTTGACAGGCGATCTCTTTACCGCTAGATTTTCGGATAGTCACTTTGATGAGTCAGTATTCCCACCGTTAAGGGGAGATAAGAACATCAACGGTCCTGAAGAACGACGTGAATTGACGTGGAATGTCCCCACTATGTCTCATTTAGATCCCTAAACCGCACAATATGAGAATGAAGTGCAAAGAATTCTAGATCTACAGAGTGTAGCTAATAATATGCCAGACAGTTTCTCTGATCTAGCTAAAGTGACGAGATGATATATACCTGTTGCAAATGTGCCTGCAAGGATAGACGTCCCAGTAGGACGCGTCGTCCCAAATGGACGAGTCGTCCCAGATGGACGAGCTACGGCCATGACGGTTAACCAATCATATGTCTGGTGTACAAATAGCAACCTAAAAATTATGCAACTATATGCACGTTTTAACTCGCAAGTGCACAAGATAAGACAAATAGTATAGAAAGCAAATACGAGATCATTTCCACGAGGACTGGATTAATGTGTGTTTAAAATTGATTTTAAGATGATTTTGAAAACTGAAAATTTCGAAACAAAATATTAAAAACAGCGTTTGATTAAAAACAGAATTGGATCGAGGTTAAAACAATGAGAAAACCAGTTAGGGATTCGATGTTCACCGCTAATCTTCTTCCTTAAGAAAACGACATGCACAATGCTACAAAACATATTTTAGATGCTCATGTTTGTCAACCTAAAGGCATGATATCTACTCTTTAAATTATTGATTCCCCTAAGCAACAAGTTAGGCATGGGTATCTACGCTAACTATTTTCATTCTTAAAGTATTTAGCATGGTATCTACTAAGTTGCACTTTAAGAACGCATAACACAATGGAAATCGACAAACACACAACTCCTAGAACATGGTATCTATTCTAGTTATTCATGATCATTAATTTCAAGAACTTATAACTAGTTCTTTTGTTACTCTCATAGGCATAAGATTCGGTCATCTAAATTTACCTATGTAACAAACTCAATACACAGCATGCATATGGTGATCAAGCATAACATAACGTATGTAAAGAGTAAAATATAATCTGAAATTAATCAATTAAGCATCACAAAAGTAGTTTGCAGCAAAGGCATATCGAAATCCTTAAAGAAACATGATTAGGGCTTCAATCGAGCCCTAACTAAAGTACTTAGTTACCCATAATTTAAATAGACAGCAAGAACATAAAAAAATAAATAAAAAAAAAAGAGGAAGAAGATAGCTCTTTGATGATGTGTTGGTCAGCCAGAGTGATTGGATGACGCCTTGACGTTCCTCCTTCCTTCCTAAGCCTTTTAGACCTTGGAACCTTGAAGGATGGAGCAGAATGGGATGGTGTGGCTGAGTCCTTGTGTGAGAGCTTCCAACGTTTCTGCAGTTTTTCTCTAGAGAAAAAGAGTTGTTTCTTCAAAAAGTCAGATAGAGAGAGACGTTTTTGACTTTCTGTGTGGGAGAATGACTCTTTGCTTGCTGCCTTTTTATCTTCACTCACGTTTTTTCATTGTCCCATGTATGTGTCTGCCCCTTTGCTGCCCAGAATTGATGTGGGTGTTAATTTCCTTAATGAGGGAAAGAGACGTTACAGTTTGCATTCGCTGCTCAATTAATCCTCACGTTGAGGCTGCTCCTCTCCCTTTATTATTTGTTTATCTTCCTTTTTCTGATTAAAATGTTTCCTCCCATAACCTTAATAAACTAGGCTTCTAGTCATCCAAGCCCGATAAGGATTAGAAACTTGAAATAGAAGGAATGCTGAATTCCAGCTAAGCCTGACCTTACTGTACTAAAATGGCCATAACTCATTCTAGACAAGTCCAATTCACAAACCATAAAATTCTCTAGAAACTAGACTTCCGTATCTTTCCAACGATATATGGCCCATCAGCTAGTTCTTCCCGAGCAGGTGCAGTTAATTTCGAGAAGTTGACACATCTGCTGAAGTCTGTTTCAAAGTTTCCTCCTTAGATTTCCAAAACAGCACTCTTTAACTCCTTTTGTAACTTTGCTTCCAAAAATCCTACAAAACACGAAAACAAGCTAAGTATTAACAAAACATGCTAAGAAAAGCATAAGATAATAAGATAAAACGTCGCATAAATATGCTCCTATCAAATTCCCCCACACTTAAGCTTTTGCTAGACCTCGAGCAAAACAGAAACAAAGAATGAAAGAAAAACAAAGACTCAATAATTCAACCTAAACCTTCCAACATTTGTCTCAGAGATTTTCAATGAATCATGACATATTAAGATTCATCATAAGCTTAAGAATTGGTCCACATGATCCGAGAGTTAATACACCTACATAGAAATCATACACATACTCACAATTAAATCAATCAAAGCACAAGTACAAAGATAGATACAGGCTGCAAAGAATTAGCTCAAAATTCTCACCGAATAAGCTCTGATTTTACCTCATATTTTCTAGTTAAGTCACTCTTCCTTTACTAGTTATATGTGAGAGGATTGATGTAAAATGGAAACAAATTGCTCACATATGATATAACAAGAAAGAAAGGCACTTCCAGAAATTTTCTTATGAATATGACTCATGAAAGGAATGCTACTACTTGAATGCAAGGACAAGTGACACCATATGCTCATACTTCATTCAAATATCCACATATTGATATAAACACAACAAACAAGATCAGAAGGTCTTTATGAGGATTATAATGAGGCCAAAGGGTAAGGGGTTAAAGAAAAAATGGATATAGATAACACAAAGTTCTTAAAGAAATAGTTGAAGCATGCAATGATGTTAGAGACATAAGAACTTATATCACTATCAAGGCTTAAAAATCATATAAGTACCGAGCAAGTACATACACTCAATGGCCGATTTGAACATTATTGACCATACTTCAACAATCTATACATGATCGGCCAGGGCATTAACAATTCAAACACAATGTTGATTTTTTTTTTCTTTTCATTTTTTTTTCTGGTGCACACTCTGAACCGTGTACAATTCTTATCCTTTTTTTTTTTTTCTTTTGAACATTCCCCTAAACTTGCTCTTTTAACATCCCTTGATTCACAATTAAGTCTCTACAAATTATGCTTCACTAATATTTAAGAAAAAGGGTAAGGATGAAAGTGTTTAGGCTAGATGAGGAAAATGAGGGTTATGAAACAAAAAGGCTTAAACAAAGGCTCAACAAGGGTTTACCTATAGGAAAGTATATCATGGGTCAAAGCCTATTTTGGCAATAGTGGTAATCTAGGTGCCTTCATCATCTCAAGTATGTCATGCAAATCAATTCAATGCCTCGAAAAGAAATTAGTACCAGTTCTAGCATTTAGTTCCAATGATGATAAGCAATTCAAGTAGCAACCAAGCAAATAAAGATAAGATCATACAACAACTTAATTGACAAGAAGTGATCGATTAAACAAATACAACTCTCTCAAACAAAGGATAAAGGCTCAAAAGCTCACAAAAGGGTTGTATTGAGCTTCATTCAATTAAGCATGTTATGGGTACCACTTACTTGGGTGATTACATGTGATTTTGCATATGATAACCATGAATACTTGAGTATTAACCAAAGAATAATTTCAGACCTTGAATCATGCTTCGAAGTCATCTTAAAGTCATGCAATTAAAAACCAAATCTCATCATTGTGTTGGAAAGAAACCTAAGACACAAACAAAACAAAAAAAACACAAAAACTACCCAATTTAACACTAGTAAAAACGACACAAACTAAGGCAAAAATTAAAGCTGTCAAAAATTTTTTTTTTTTAAAACCAATGCAAAATCAACGGAAAACACAAGTGTTTCCTCCTCACACCTACATCTAACATTGTCCTCAATGATTGAAAGTTAAAGTAAAACAATGAAGCATTTAAGGAAGGAGAAACAAGCGACGACACACAAAGAAAATAAAACAAAACAATACAAACGAAGACAAAGTTAACAATAAAGAAGGAAAGGGTGAGAGAAAGCAAATCTGATTGTTGTAGAGTGCCAAAACTTTCATCTTCCTCTTCACATGGGTTGCCTCCCAACTTCCCTTTGGGTTACCTCCCAAGTAGTGCTAAGTTTATAGTCTTCAGTCAGACTGTTGGACTCTCATGCAATGTATTGAACAGGTTGGAGAGTCACATCCTCCTCTCTAGGCTCAAAGCTCATCTCAATATAGGGCTTTACTCTGTGCCCATTCACCATGAATGTTTGATTTTTCTCTTTGCTATGAACCTCCAAAGCTCCATGAGGGAAAAATTTAGTAACAACTTAAGGACCGTACCACCTAGACTTGAGCTTACCAGGGAAAAGTCTCAATTTTGAATTGTAGATCAACACCTTCTGTCCCACATGAAACTCCTTCCTAACTAGCTGCTTATCATGATACGCCTTGGTCCTTTCCTTATACAACTTAGCATTCTCATATGCATCATACCTCAACTCTTCAAGCTCATTCAGCTGTAACTTCCTCTTGTCACCTGCTTGTTGCATATCATAGTTGAATTTCTTAATAGCCCAATATGCTCTATGCTCCAACTCCACTGGTAGGTGACATGCTTTCCCAAAGACTAGACGATATGGGGACATGCCAATGGGGCTCTTGTACGCAGTCTGATATGCCCACAATGCATCATTCAAGCGTAGAGACCAATCCTTCCATCTAGTATTCACTGTCTTCTCTAGGATGCTTTTGATCTCTCTATTGCTTATCTCCACTTGACCACTAGTTTGAGGATGATATGGAGTGCCAACCTTATGTGTGATCCCATATTTCTTCATTAAGGAAGCAAAAGCCTGGTTGTTGAAGTGGCTACCTCCATCACTAATTATTGTCCTAGGTGTCCCAAACCTAGTAAAGATGTTATCCTACAAGAACTTCACAACAACTTTGTGATCATTAGTTTTTGAGGGGACAACCTCGACCCATTTAGATACATAATCCACACCCATAAGAATATTTAAATAACCAAATGAGTTAGGAAATGGACCCATGAAGTCGATACCCCACACATCAAAGAGCTCCACCACTTGAATGTTTTGCAATGGCATCTGATTGCTAGAAGAGATGTTCCCTGTTCGCTGGCATCTGTTACAAGAGCTGCAAAATCAAAAAGCATCTTTAAACACATTAGGCCAATAGAACCCAAATTGTAATACCTTAAGTGTTGCTCTCTTTGCTCCAAAGTGTCCTCCACATGCAAACTGATGACAATGTTGGAGAATGCTCATATGCTCCTCCTCAAGAACACACCTTCTGATAAATTGATATGGAAAAAATTTGAAAAAGTAGGGCTCGTCCCAATAGTAGTGCCTAGACATAGACACTAATCGCTTCCTTTCTTGGTTCGACATACCTGGAGGAAATACCTTAGTAGTTATATAACTAACAATATCTGCATACCATGGAAGTTGTAAATCAATTGCAAATAACTGCTCATCTGGAAAGTTTTCACTCAAGGGAAGCTTGTTCCTTTCTTCATCATGAAGTAACCTAGACAAATGATCTGCAACCACATTCTCACTACCCTTCTTATCCTTAATCTCAAGATCAAATTCTTGCAGTAAGAGCACCCATCTAATCAACCTAGGCTTAGCATCTTTCTTATCAAACAAAAATCTCAAAGCAGCATGATCAGTAAAAACAATAACTTTAGAACCAATAAAGTAGGACCTAAACTTCTCCAAAGCAAATATAACAGCTAACAATTCTTTTTCAGTAGTAGAATAATTAAGCTGAGCATCATTCAAAGTTCTAGAGGCATAATAAATAGCTTGAGGTACCTTGTTAACTCTCTGACCTTGAACAGCTCCCAAAGCATAATCACTGGCGTCACACATGAGCTCGAATGGGAGGTTCCAATAAGGTGCCATCATAATGGGTGGAGATGTGAGTAGCTATTTCAATGTGTTAAAGGCATGCATGCACTCTTCTATCCACACAAACTCAACATCTTTAGACAATAACACACAAATAGGTCTAGACATTTTAGAGAAATCTTTTATGAATCTTCTGTAAAACCCTGGATGCCCTAGAAAACTTCTCACCCCCTTCATAGATGTAGGAGGAGGTAATTTTGATATGATGTGAATCTTTGCCTTGTCCACCTCAATGCCCCTGCTAGATATTACATGACCTAAACAAGTCCTTGTTGTACCATGAAATGGCACTTCTCCCAATTCAGCACTAGGTTGCATTCCTCACATCTCTTTAGAACAAGCTGCAAATGGTTAAGACAATCATCAACGTTAGAACCAAAAACACTTAAATCATCCATAAATACCTCTATAAATCTGTCCACCATGTCTGACAATACGCTCATCATGCACCTCTGGAATGTGGCAGGTGCATTACAAAAACCGAATGGCATCCTTCTGTATGCAAATGTGCCAAACGGGCATGTGAACGTGGCCTTCTCCTGGTCCTCTGGTGCTATAGCAATTTGATTATAACCACTATAACCATCTAAAAAACAGTAATGACTATGACCTGCTAACCTTTCTAACATCTGATCAATAAAGGGAAGAGGAAAATGATCTTTTTTGGTTTCATTGTTGAGCTTTCTGTAATCAATGCACACTCTCCAACTTGTGGCTAGCCTGGTAGGAACAAGCTCATTCCCTTCATTCTTCATCACTGTGATTCCACTCTTTTTAGGCACAACATGAACTGAACTTACCCATTTGCTATCTGAGATGAGGTAGATGATGCCAACATCCAAGAGCTTAAGAACCTCTGCTCTCACTACTTCCTTCATGTGTGGGTTAAGCCGTCTCTGAGAATCCCTGTTAGGCTTTGCATTATCTTCAAGGAGGATTATATGCATGCACTTGGATGGACTTATGCCTTTGATGTCGGCAATGGTCCACCCTAATGCAGTCTTGTGCTCCCTTAGAACTCTTAACAACTTCTCTTGCTCCACCATACTCAAGTTTGCAGCAACTATCACTGGTAATGTCTGGTTCTCTCCCAAGTAAGCATACTTCAATTGTTCAGGTAGTTGCTTCAATTCTAGTTCTAGTGCCCTAACAATGGAAGGGACAAGAGCAATATTAGTAGACACAAGAGTTTCAAAGGAAGGTACATACTTACTTGCATAAGGCTTAAGGCCTCAAGAGAATGCACAGCTTCATGGAGGTCTATCTCTGTAACATCACATCCACGTTCATAATTCAGCCTTGTGAGGTTGTGGGCTATGCATGCCTCCAAAGGGTCAATGCTATGTACCTGAAACACTTGCTCAAAAAAACTTCCTTCCACATCAATCTAGAAACAATCATGGTTATCATGTGGCAATTTGATAGTGTCAGACAACATGAATTCTATCTTCTTACCATTAACTTTCATGCGTATAGTGCATTTTTTCACACTTATCTTCGTATCAGCAGTTATCATAAAGGGTCTACCAAGAATAATAGGTAATGAAGATGGCATAAGGGAATCTTCCATATCCAGAACAACAAAATCAGCAGGCAAAATAAATTCATTTACCTGAATCAAAACATCCTCTAATATACCTCTAGGTCTTCTGATGCTTCTATCTGCCAATTGCAATATAATTGAGGTTGGCTTGAGCTCCCCCAATCTTAACTCCTCATAAACGGTATAAGGCATCAAGTTAATGCTTGCTCCTAAATCAAGCAAAGCAAGTTCAAAAAGACGGTCACCAACCCTGCAAGGAATAGTAAAACTACCTGGATCTTTTAGTTTAGGTGGTAGCGTTCTCAATAAAACCGCACTTACCTCCTCAGTCAATGCAACTTTCTCATGTTCCTGAAACTGTCTTTTGTGTGTACAACAATCCTTTAAAAACTTAGCATAAAATGGAATCTGTTTAATTGCATCAAGTAAAGGAATGTTGATTTCTACTTTTCTCAAAGATTCAAAAATATCAAGAAGATGTTTTTCTTTCTTTTGCTTAACTAACCTTTGAGGGAAGGGTGGCAATATCACCTTTTCCTTCTCACTTACCTTTGTGGTTGGAGGTGGTTCAACATTTTATGGTTCTTTCTCATATGTCCTCACCTTGTTCTCAACTACCTTGCCACTTCGAAGGATTGTCACAGCCTTGAACTGCTCCTGGCCTCCCGGATTAGGTATGGTTTGTGATGGAAACTCTCCTTTCTTCCTCTCACTTAACTCCTTTGCCATTTGCCCTACTTGTGCCTCCAATCTCTGAATAGCTTGGCTAGTTGTTGCCTCTAGTTTCTGAATGTTCTGACTAGTTAGAGCATTTGTCTGTTGTTGTGCAGTCAAGAACTGGAGTATGGCACCTTCAAGATTATTCTTCTTCTGGTCAGTATTTGGTTGTGCCACCTGTGATGAAGCATGATAATTATTTCCCTGTTGGAAGTTCTTCTGCTGCCCTTGTGGATTAAGCACATTATAACTGTTGCCCCAAGAGAAATTTGGGTGGTCTTTCCATCCTGGATTATAAGTGTTCGAATATGGGTTGTCCTTCGGATAATAGTTGTTTTGCCCCACATAATTAGCTTGCTCATTATCTGTAAAACAAGACATAGGACAAGTCTCAGTAGTATGATTAGAATGAGAACATATAGCACATACCTCGACTTTAGCAACTTGTTGAACTTGAGAGATGTTCTGAGCTGACATTGCTTTCACCAGCATATATAACTTTTTCTCCATTGCTGCCATTTGACTCTAGACTCCACCATTTGTGCTAAATTCATAAACACCTTTACTTTTTACTCATTGTCTCCCTCTTGATGAGAATTGCTGAGAATTTTCACTTAGGGTCTCAAATAGCTCAATGGCTTCATCACTGCTCTTTTCCATAAGCACACCTCCACAAGCTGAATCAACAAGACTTTTGTTAATATCATTTAAACCTTCATAAAAAGCTTATACCTGATCGTCTTGAGATAAATTGTGGTGTGGACACTTGAGAAGAAACTCCTTGAAATGCTCCCATGCCTCAAAGAAAAGATCTCCATCCTTCTGTTGAAAGGCTTGAATCTCCCTTTTAAGTTGTCTTGTCTTTTGGGCTGGGAAAAACTTCTTCAAGAATTTAGTAGCCAATTCTTTCGAAGTAGTAATGGAACTTGCAGCTAGAGAATTCAACCACAACTTAGCATTATCTTTTAAGGAGAAAGGAAAAAGAATTAACCTGATTCCTTCTGGAGTTAAGCCCTGGATGTTCCTAGTCTTGCAGAGATCGAAGAAATCCCTAATGTGCAAGTATGGATCCTCAGAAGGTGTGCCTCTGTAGTGCGGCACCATGTTAAGCAATTGAGGTGATAAATTGAAGCTGCCTTGCGCAGTTGGTTGGTAGGCAATGCATGATGGTTGATTAAGGTTTTGAGGAACAAAGGAGTCCTTCATTGGCATTCGAACCCGTTCATCCCCCATTTCGTTCAAAGATTATGATCTTTCTCCTTCTTCAAAAACTTCTCTTTGCGTGTTAAGTTTTGCCCTCTCAGCATGCTTTCGAAGATGTCTAAGAGTTCGTTCAATCTCAGGATTGTAAACACCGACCGCTAACTTTTGGGATCGACGACGTTGCATAAAAAAAAATTCAACCTGTAAAAGAAAACGAAAAATCAATTTCAGCACAAACTAATTACACAGTCCCCGGCAACGGCGCCAAAAACTTGGTGTACAAATAGCAACCTAAAAATTATGCAACTATATGCACGTTTTAACTCGCAAGTGCACAAGATAAGACAAATAGTATAGAAAGCAAATACGAGATCATTCCCATGAGGACTGGATTAATATGTGTTTAAAATTGATTTTAAGATGATTTTGAAAACTGAAAATTTCGAAATAAAATATTAAAAACAGCGTTTGATTAAAAACAGAATTGGATCGAGGTTCAAACAATGAGAAAACCAATTAGGGATTCGATGTTCACCGTTAATCTTCTTCCTTAAGCAAACGACATGCACAATGCTACAAAACAGATTTTAGATGCTCATGTTTGTCAACCTAAAGGCATGATATCTACTCTTTAAATTATTGATTTCCCTATGCAACAAGTTAGGCATGGATATCTACGCTAACTCTTTTCATTCTTAAAGTATTTAGCATGGTATCTACTAAGTTGCACTTTAAGAACGCATAACACAATGGAAATCGACAAACACACAACTCCTAGAACAGGGTATCTATTCTAGTTATTCATGATCATTAATTTCAAGAACTTATAACTAGTTCTTTTGTTACTCTCATAGGCACAAGATTCGGTCATCTAAATTTACCTATGTAACAAACTCAATACACAGCATGCATATGGTGATCAAGCATAACATAACGTATGTAAAGAGTAAAATATAATCTGAAATTAATCAATTAAGCATCACAAAAGTAGTTTGCAGCAAAGGCATATCGAAATCCTTAAAGAAACATGATTAGGGATTCAATCGAGCCCTAACTAAAGTACTTAGTTACCCATAATTTAAATAGACAGCAAGAACATAAAAAAAAAACAGAAAATAAAAAGAGGAAGAAGATAGCTCTTTGATGATGTGTTGGTCGGCCAGAGTGATTGGATGACTCCTTGACGTTCCTCCTTCCTTCCTAAGCCTTTTAGACCTTGGAACCTTGAAGGATGGAGCAGAATGGGATGGTGTGGCTGAGTCCTTGTGTGAGAGCTTCCAACGTTTCTGCAGTTTTTCTCTGGAGAAAAAGAGTTGTTTCTTCAAAAAGTCAGATAGAGAGAGACGTTTATGACTTTCTGTGTGGGAGAATGACTCTTTGCTTGCTGCCTTTTTGTCTTCACTCACGTTTTTTCCTTGTCCCATGTATGTGTCTGCCCTTTTGCTGCCCAGAATTGATGTGGGTGTTAATTTCCTTAATGAGGGAGAGAGACGTTACCGTTTGCATTCACTGCTCAATCAATCCTCACGTTGTGGCTGCTCCTCTCCCTTTATTATTTGTTTATCTTTCTTTTTCTGATTAAAACGTTTCCTCCCGTAACCTTAATAAACTAGGCTTCTAGTCGTCCAAGGCCAATAAGGATTAGAAAACTTGAAATAGAAGGAATGCTGAATTCCAGCTCCGCCTGACCTTGCTGTACTAAAACGGCCATAACTCATTCTAGATAAGTCCAATTCACAAACCGTAAAATTCTCTAGAAAATAGACTTCCGTATCTTTCCAACGATATATGGCCCATCAGCTAGTTCTTCCCGACCAGGTGCAGTTAATTTCGAGAAGTTGACACATCTGCTGAAGTCTGTTTCAAAGTTTCCTCCTTAGATTTCCAAAACAGCACTCATTAACTCCTTTTGTAACTTTGCTTCCAAAAATCCTACAAAACATGAAAACAAGCTAAGTATTAACAAAACATGCTAAGAAAAGCATAAGAAAATAAGATAAAATGTCGCATAAATATGCTCCTATCAATGTTCCTGCCCAGAAGCGAGGTAGACCACTAGGTTCGAAGGATTCTCACCCCAGAAAAGGATAAATTTGGCACAATCGAATGCCTTAGACATGTTAATATCAACTAATCCATCTCATGAGATAATTCCGGATTATGGGTATGTCCTAGAAGAGACGACATTGGGGGACGCTCAAACGTATGAGCCCACTCCCGATAATAGAGATATCTCGATAAATTATGCATGCTTAAGTGAGATATGGAATCAGAATGATATTATCATCGATGATATGTTGTATTCGTGGTAGCTACCGAAATAATAACCAGCGATGAAATCGAACCTCACTTCGTTAATGAATGAATGCCAACGTAGAGAAGACTGGCCAAAATGGAAAGAAGCAATCTGGGTCGAATTAGATTCCTTGACAAAAAGGAAGGTGTATGGACCTGTCGTTCCCACACCTTCCCATGTTAAACCTGTAGGATTTAAATGGGTATTTGTAAGGAAGCGTAATGAGAAGAATGAGATTGTGAGATACAAAGATCGTTTAGCGGCACAAGGATTTTCTCAACGCCCTGGGATTGATTACGAGGAGACGTATTCCCCCGTAATGGACGTCATAACATTCCGCTACCTTATCAGTTTGGTAGTTTCCGAAAAACTGAGTATGCAGCTTATGGATGTGGTCACAACTTATCTCTATGGGGATATGGATATAGAGATATTTATGAAAGTTCCCGAAGGACTTAAGATACCTTATGCAAATAGTTCCAGACCATGGAACGCACTCCATTCATTTGAGGCGTTCACTTTACGGATTAAAACAATCTAGACAGATGTGGTATAACCGTCTACGTGAATATTTGATTAGAGTGGGATATGTGAATAATGAATTAAGCCCATGCGTGTTTATTAAGAAAACAAGTTTTGGGTTCGATATAGTGGTAGTTTATGTCAATGACATGAATCTGATTGGTACTCCTGAAGAGATCAAAGAAACTGCTAAGCACCAGAAGTTAGAATTTGAAATGAAGGATCTTGGAAGAACGAACTTCTGTCTCGGCCTAGAGTTCGAGCACCGTGCAGATGGGATTTTAGTCCATCAATCGAACTACATCCAGAAGATGTTGAGACGCTTTAATGTGGATAAAGCGAAACCTTCAAGCCCGCCCATGATCGTCCGTAATCTAGATCCTAGAAGACCGTTTAGTCCAGCAGACGATAACAAAGAGATACTGGCGCAAGAAGTTCCATATCTGACTGCAATATGAGCATTATTGTACTTGGCTCAATGCACTAGACTGGACATTTCATTCGCTGTGAACTTGCTAGCTAGATTTAGCTATGTGCCAACACGCCTCCACTAGAATGGCATAAAATATATTTTTCAGTACCTCAGAGATACAACAGATATGGGTTTATTCTATCCCTATGCATTGAGGAATGGATCAAACCCTCTTGATCCTCGGAATGATGCATGCCTTGCTGGGTATGCTAACGCGGGTTACTTATCAGACCCACACAAGGCGTGTTCCCAAACTAGTTATGTCTTTACCATTGGGAACACATCAATATCTTGGAGGTCTACGAAACAAACCTTTGTTGCTACCTCTTCGAATCATGCAGAGATCCTAGCTCTTCACGAAGCAGTTCGTGAATGTATATGGCTGAGAGCCATTAAGGAGCATATTCGAAGTACTTGTGGACTGCATTCCACCAATAATGAACCGACGATTATCTACGAGATAATGCTGCATGCATCGAGCAAATGAAGATCGGTTTCATTAAAGGAGACAACACCAAGCATATTGCATCAAAGTTTTTCTTCAACCAACAACAAGAAGAGAATTAGAAGATTGAAATCAAGTCAATCAGGTCTCAAGACAACCATGCATACCTTTTTACCAAGTCATTACCGAAGGTCACATTCCAGCAACATGTTCGAGGTATTGGCTTACGTAGACTAGCTGATCTACCTAGTTTATAATTTTCAGGGGGAGTCGTTATTAGGGGGAGTATCTTGAAGTATAGCAAGCTTCCCGGAGTATACTGAGTATCCTGAAGCATACTCACTTGACCATCGTGTACTCTTTTGTCCTATGACTAGGGTTATTTTGACCCATTGGGCTTTGTTACCTGGCTAGGTTTTAATGAGGCACACTTTTGGTATGGTCACCCCATTAACACTGCATCCTGAAGATGCCATTATTCGACTCATATGCATTTGGTCATCTTTTTCCTTCGACCACAGGTTTTTCCCACTGGGTTTACCGGGCAAGGTTTTGGTGTAGCAATTCTAATGCATCATATCCCATAGGCGTACTATATGCTCATTATCCAGAAGAGATGACTTCAACTACCTCCGGAGGTTCTAATGCGACTACTCCTTATCCACGCACATTGCTCTTTTTCCTTCGACTAGGGTTGTTTTTGTTCCACAGGGTTTTTATTACCTGGCAAGATTTTAACGAGGCAACACATAGGCGAGCAACCAAGCAGCACTATTACATGAAATATCCAAGGGGGAGTGTTGTAAATAATTGCAACGTAGTAGCTATTTCCATGTAAAGGTAGATAGGTCATTTGTGCATTTCTAAAACCCCTAATATATATTGTTTTGTTATTTGGGTTAATACTGAGATTCTATTATTCTTACTGCCTCCAAAAAACGAACGTTCTTCATATTCTACGAAAACTAAATTTCACTTATGCACTATTTAAAGGAAACCGACTCTCAATAACACACTTATATATAAAATTCGTTGAAAATGCATGAATTATTATCAAAATATCTAATCTATTACTCACATGCATCGATAATCTTCAAAAGTTCGAATCTAATCTAATATAATCTAATCAACGACACGAGAATATAGAAGAATTTCCTTACCTTCGAAAAGGGGGTAGAACCATAAAAGAAAAGGATGAATTTGGATAAAGATAGGTTTTAAACAAGCTACAAAATATGATATAGATCTTAGAGTTGGAAATCAAAGATCTCTTCTGGTATAAGATAGAGTTTGAAGATTCAAATAAATAGTGAGATAGGGAGGTGTCCAGTGGTTGGTAGATCGAAGAGTCGAAATGAGAGATATGCCTACTGGTTTGCGATTAACAGTCGAAGGCACATATAAATAGTGAAATTGGGGGTGTAGGTCTAGGGTTTGAATGGTAAAATTGTAATTTTAATTAAAATGAAGGAAAAAAAAATTGATGTTCGTTTTACTTCTGTTATTAATTATTACCTTTTTCGCCTCCCTCATACCACTCTTGGGTGATTGCATTATTGTGACGTTGATTGTCACGGCCCACCTAAAAAATATTCTCATTTCTCAAGTTGGGCCAACCCATTTGTATAATAAGTAAGGTTGATCCTTCCATTTGGTGCTTGAATCGTTAGCCTTGTGGTCTGGTCGAGTTAAGTTAAGCTTAAGCGAGAAGGAAAAATCTTTTTGTTGATGTAGTACAATGACAGCAATGAAAATGAAGTAAAGTTTCACGGTTTGTTCTATAAATTAACAGAAAAAATAAGTTGAGTGTCCACCCTTTACTTTTAGTATGAGAGCACGTTGTGATCCACTCAACTGATCGGGTGACATCTTCTATGCAGACTAACTTACAAGGGCGGAGCCACCTTTGGGCTAGGGTGTGCTCCAACGCATTGTAATTAAATTATAAAAAATTACGTGTTTTAGTGATAATTTTAATGAAAATTACTAATTTTTGGAAGGTAGCACACTCCATTCATTTAAAATCAGCCCATTGCAATCAGCCCATTGCAAGTTAATAAAGCCCAAAATAAACCCATTTTCTATTATCCATATATAATAGACTCAAATAAAAACTTTATAACCCACTGTTATAAAAATATCTAGCTATGTCATGGCTAAGTTATATATATCATTTGGTTCTTAGGCCTTTTCCAATTATGGAGGTCAAATTTGAGGGTCATGCTAAAATTTATCTCTCAAAAAATTATTTTTTTAATGAATTATACAGAAAATAAAAATAAAAGGAAGATTGGCATGTATGTGGAAAACAATGCAGTGGGCCCTTTTTCTTAGCCTTTAGGAAATTTTCTATTTATTTGGACAAATTTGAGAAACTATTTGGCTCTTGGCCTTTTAAAAAAAAATTCTCCATGGCCCAGGCCTAGTCAATGGGCCCGGTCCAAGCCCATCTTTTGTTATTGTGCCAAAAATATGCGGGCCAAGCCGGGCAAGTTTGATGAAAAATATAGATAGGCCAAGCCTATCAACGGTCGAGCTTCTTTGGTCTTTATGGGCTTGGCCAGGTTAGCCTGCTCGGATCGGGCTCAAATGGGATTTTTATGAACATAAAAAAAATGTTCTCACAAATTTTTAAAAAGTAAAAATTTAATGTAAGTCCGGGTTTATATAATTATTGTAATTTGTGAATATATTTTTATTGATGTATATGGTTACAATAAACATATGGTTACATAGTGAATATATCTTTGTTGATGTATACGGTTACATAGTCCGAACTTAATTTGGAAATATTTTTCTTGGTTTATATGGTTATCCTAAACCAACCCTTTTTTTTTTTAAGAACAATAATAAAATTAGTGGGTCTTACAGGCCAGGGTTACATGGGTGGCTAAGCTTTGTTTTAGTAGGCTGGTACTATCGGCTATTTATGGTTTAAACATCCTAGTCCAAGCCCTGCCTATAAAACATCGGGCTTAGCGGCCCATTGACAGTATCTAGTTGGGCCAAGCTTTTTTTCAATAGGTCGAGTGGGCTTCCGCGGGCCCATGGGCTTATGGGCCGAATGATGAGGCTTGCCTTGGCCTTGTGGTGGAAGATGGAATTTGCCTAATTTTCCTATAATTTAGGTCTTTAGCCCATGGTTGGAGATGGCCATACATCAATTGAAGATTTCTTAGTAAGCACATGTATGTACTCCTCTTCTTTGGAGTACACACAACTAGGAGTAGGCATAAATCCGTTAATACCGTTAACCGATTCGATCCAAACCGTTATTAGCTAAAGGTTTAGTTTTGATCAGATAAAAGTCAAATGGTTTGAGAATCCAAACCAATCTGTTAGTAACGGTTCGGTTTTAGATTTTCATTTTGGATACCCGTTGGAATCCAAACCGGACTGTTAAAGAATATATTAATTTGTATTAATTTTTAAATATTATTTGCGATACTTACCATGTACCCTTACATAATATTCTTTGAATCAATTCTCTACAAGATGAATGGTGGAATATTTGTTATGATAGATGCTTGCAAGCATGTGATTCTAGTTTGTCATCTGCTGGATTTGTAACGTCTCTGGATGAAAATTTGAAATGCCAGCTTCCAATCATTAGCAGAAATGTGCCATGTGGAATTTGAGTAATTAAGGTAGTTTGAAGAAGATAATTAGTCATTTACTGTTTGTATGCAGGTTTTAGGTTGTTTTACAAATTAATTTTGGGACTGGGATTTAACATTTTGGACTACGTACTTCCAGTCTTTCAGTGAATTAGTTTGATCAATGCATTATATATGGTTTGATATGGTTTTATTGTGGTGTTACATTTGATGCAGCTGGTGAGTGAAAGTGAGAAGTTGAGAATGAAGAAGCTGGAGGAACTGAGCACGAACATAGATTCCTTACAGTGAAAAACAAGTAGGTGGCTGTATGGGTAACACTCTGATTGAAGATTAGGTCTCTGTTTGATGTATTTATGGTGACTTTTCTTTTCATGTTTACATATATGGGTGGTGGTGATTGTCTTTTGGTGTATTTTAAGTTGGTGCAGGACAGTGGTCATGGAAGTCGAAATCCGTTCAGGAGTGTGTAACAACTCACCTGCCGAATCAACTAGCCTTGAAAATGGGTGGCGCTGAAGCTCGCGACCCATACCCGGCCGTCGGGGCAAGTGCCAGGCCCCGATGAGTAGGAGGCCTAAGCAGCCATAGTCCCTCCAAGAAGCTGGCCGCGGAGGATGACCTCCGCATAGCTAGTTAGCAGGCTAAGGTCTCGTTCGTTAACGGAATTAACCAGACAAATTGCTCCACCAACTAAGAACGGCCATGCACCACCACCCATAGAATCAAGAAAGAGCTCTCAGTCTGTCAATCCTTACTATGTCTGGACCTGATAAGTTTCCCCGTATGTTTTGGTTGGGAATGTGACTATGTGAGTCTATATAGTCTATATACTACATATTTTTTATTATGCCTTAACGGTTTGATTTGAAACGGTTTCATTTCTAATTTTAAAAAATTCAAACCGTTAAGATTTTAATGGTTTGGATTTGAATATTGTCAATATCCGTATCAAATTGCACCGTACCCACCCTTACACACAACCATATGTACTCAAAACTTGCATATCTATATATATACGTATGTAAGCACGCGTATGTTTGAGTTACTTTTTTATACGAAAAAATTTCTTTTTCTTTTATTTAATTTTCTTTGAAGGTACAAATGGAAGTGGTAATTCGATCCAATATGCTACAAAATCCTATATATACATTCTCAACTTAATCACTACGTGTATTTACATTCCCGAGGATCCTATTTGTGTCCTATGGTGGCTAAAAAGTTTAATTAACCATGGAACTTTGCTCCGTGTCTTCTTCACTACTTTCAGGTGGAATTTCGGAACGCCTTTTCCTCATCTTGCGCCCTTTTTTCTCCCTACCAGCCAAAAAAATAGTTAATGCATCAACAACAGTTTCAGTAAAAAGAGGAAAACAAAAAACTGTAGGATATATGTCTGAAAAGAATTGAACTTAGTAGCAATATATGCACAGAACAATATATGGTACTGCATAATACCTAAGAGTTAGAGAAGACAAGTATTGCTCAATTGGTTCTTTCATTTCCTCACCATAGAAGAACCATTTTTCTTCAGTTGGAGCTGCGTCCCAGGTTCCTAAATCTGTAAAATACCCAGAGAATTTAAAAAATTATGACACCCAAAACTCATCATTTACACTTTAGATTTGGCACTGTCAAAACTAACCTTGGCGCAAAACATCATCTTCATTGTTATAGCCTTCCAACTTCCAAAATATACGGCCGCGGCGAGCATCCGAAGTATGAGGCTCCGCTCTAACAACTTTCGGATATCCTATAAATCAAGTCAAAAAATTTTAATATGAATGATTGATCGATACAAAACAGATAATCGAGAAGATATTAGAAATGAGAACTTACTTTTCGATACCACGACCGTCGCTTCAGCTACCTCCATTTCAGCTTGGGCTGCGTCACTTTCTATTTGTAAAACAATAGCCTCAAGTTCTGAAAGTGAGACAGGATTGTCTGCATTTTTCAGCTTCTCCTTCTCATCGTGTAGCTTCTTTTTTAGAAGGTTGGCCTGCAAAATGTGATAGTTAAAACAGAATTACATGGATGTAGTCTTCAAACGGTACTTGTTTGTTTTTCATATTACCTTATTCTTTGCTGGAGCAATTTTTCTTTTTGCTTCAGTTTTCCTCTCGGCAAATACTTCGTGTTGCCGAGTAATCCAACTCCTCAGTGTGCTGGAGAAAAGACAGAAAATTTCTCATCACTCTTAACGTAGAAAGCAAGACATTTCAACAATTATAATTTTCTTAATTATGTATGTGTCTTTTACTTACTTGGTTTGAAGCATCTCATCGCAAATGAAATTTAAAAGCCGAAGCTTTTGGGAGAAGTTCAGCGCATCGTATCCGTCATCCCCTCTACTAAAGCAATCTGGGGGCAATTCCTTCAGTACGTGCTCAGAGACACGAGACTTCGAAATACAATCCCCCATAACTTGGAACCAAGAATTATTGTTGCTTGTAGAGGGCCACCTAACAAGAAAGAATGACAGCACAAATATAAGAATTTTCTTATTTCCACTATAAAGTAATCATGAATAAATAAAGAGTTCTTACTCTTCTTCCATATCTGCCTCTATAAAGGACAGAAAATTAGCATAGAATTGGAATGCTATGAAGTTTTGTGGAGGACATGATGCTTCTCTAAGTAGAGTTTCAGCATTGGATTTGCTGAAATCGAGAATCTATAGAACAAAACAAAAATAAAATTATATTACAATTTTGGCACAAGATAAGAATCATTTCATATAATTGAAAAGAAGATTGTTTAAAGCAATCATAAAAGATATTTATGAAGAAGTTAGAATTATTACCTCTCCAAAAGTTTCGAAAAACTTCAAAAACTGCAGCACATTGCCAACATCTGCAGGAGCTAGTACAATCCCCGCTACAGTTGTTAACGGGACACCTTGAGGGAGAGGAAGGTCAACATCATCCTCCGACTGTGAAGCCTCCTCCTTCCCTTCACTTCTCGGTGACCCGACATAAACGGGCTCCTGTCAAAATTCAACATTATAAACAACAATGAAGCTAAAAATTTCAACAAATATGTAGCTGTAAAAAACTTTTTCAACGTAACCAGACCTCGTCCGAAGCATCCATGCTTTCAGAAACAGACTGAAACCCTTCGGCCTTGACTTTTGTGGAAACACGACCTATGGGTTTCAAGCCTTTTTTCTTCCTGCGAAAAGTCGAAAACACCATTTTCAAATTAGCATCATCGAAGCTACAAATATTCAAGTGAATACTAATTAATTAATCACTTACATGCAGATACTGCATTTACATTCATCTCTGCATCTGGGACAGATCCAATCGCCCCGAGCTTCAACCTCCTCTGCTACCTCGTGGTATCTGTTTTCATTTAGGCACATAATTAATTTATTACAATCGTTATTCGAAAAACCGAAAAAATCTAGAAATAAATCATTCAAATCTCACATTTTTGATAGACATTTGTAGCATATCTTAATCGGACAACAGCGGTTCTTCTTCACTTTTGTACAGGATGCCGAAAAATTAGTCGTCTTTTGACGGCACTGCAGCATTTAATCAAGACGTTAATAAATAATCAGCATTTGACCATAATTTCCTACAAATTCCAGTCATGAAAACAAAAACTTGGCTGAGAAATTTTAATACATGTCCAATACTTTCAGAGCTTTTCTCAGTAACCAAACATGCCCACAAAAACAAAAATTCACCTGATGGCAGGTAGTTGCGATCTTACTCTCACTCTCCATAGCTAAGGTGTTCTTCTCGGCAGCTGAGCTAGAAGGCATGGCCATTGTTTCCTGCAAAAGCAAGTTTGAATTTCTAATCTCTATCTGAATTTCGTTCTCACTTTGGTTTCAATTTCACTTTGAGTTTGATGAAGAGACAGAGAGTGTGTGCGTTATATAGAGGTTGATGAAGAGCATGCAGAGGCCCTCTTTGCGTGTTTTCAGTTTGGTTCTTTGCCACTTGGCGGGAGAAGTTCATAAAGGGTTGTGAAAATGATAAGGTAGTTGTTTCTTTTCATAATATTTTAGGATATTTAATAACCTTCTTACCAATTTAAATTTTATGCTTGAGATTTCTTTCCATAAAAACAAAATGCAAATTTGACTTTCTTTATTTCATTGAAATGTAGGTGTTAGAATGTTTTTTCCATAAGTGTTAAGATGTAAATAACTATCCCACTATATTTCATTCAACGTATTTCTTAATACTGGGGTTCATTCAGATATATAACCGTTTGCGTTAGATGCATGTTACTTCAGTAAATGTCCACTATTTTTCATTAAATGCACCCGGATTTTATTTAGTGGGGCTTATTTCAAGAGATGAAAAATACGATTTAAATAGTTTTAAATTTTTTTTGCGATAACTTCCGGCGAGATGTGAATTTTTTATCTCACATTTCCTACTGATATGGGCATATATAAAAGTAAGGCTAAATAGTTGCAACCGTACGTTCTTAAACTTTACCATAATTTTAGCAATCGTCTCTATCCTTCAGTATTAGTATCCCCGTTCTTGAACTTTATCTTGATATTTCCATTAGTCTCTCCGTCTATTTTTCAAACGAATTTCGTTAAAAAAGTCAATTGAAACGCACATGAATTGACAATTATGTCTTTTTTTTAACGAAATTCGTTTGAAAAATAGACTGAGTGACTAACAGAAACATTAGGGTAAAGTTCAGGGACGGTGGACACTAATATTGAAGTATAGGGACGGTTGTTAAAATTATGATAAAATTCATAGACGGTTTCAACCATTTAACCTAAAAATAATTTTAAAATTGTAAAATTTGTATTCCGACCTCTTTACTTCTTAGCATTGAAAATTATCAATAAGGTTGGTTAACCATTAACCACTTGGAGGGGACTAACACAAAGAAGACTAATAAAATTATGCACTAGTAAAGGAAAAATTCTCATCAGAAAAAAAAAATAATAGAAAAAAATCTCACAATTACACTCGTAAAAAATTAATTCGGCATGCATCAACAATTATCAAAAGATCTAATATAATCAAATGGAGTACAACAAAAGAATACTAGAGAAGTTCCTTACCCTCAAAAATGGTGATAGAGCCAAAAAACAGACTTTGAAGCAAAACACCATCATCTTAAAGAATGCAATAGGCTCAGCCTTACCTACAAAATGATTCAAAAAAAAAATTAACATGGACAAGTACGTGAATAATGCAAAAACACCCAATAATATGATGACACATAAGATATTAATTAGAATTGGGAATTTACTTTTAGGCACCATGATCGTTGCTTCAAATCCCTCCACTTCAGCTTGGCTTGAATTACTTTCTATTTTTGAAACAATAGCTTCTGCAGTTTTTAGCTCCGCCTTCTTATCTCGCAGCTTCTTTTTGAGAAGTTTGAGAAGTTTGAAGGGTTCCTATAAATAATAAATTGTCATTTTCCTCGATCATTAATTTGGGCCAACTTATTCAAGGGCTTTTTAAAAAAAAAAAATCAATATCTAATATCTCTAAGCACTCCTCAAAAATAATTTTAAACCAAGAAATGAAATTATTTTATGAGGAAAAAAATGTGAAACCAAATTTTCCAAAAGTAAAAATGTTATCATTTTCTTCTTATTCATTGAAATTTTTTGTTCAAACAACTAAAATTTCACAAGACAAAAATAAAAGATATTCTTAATTTTCAAAATGTAAAAATGCATTAATCTGAAGATCTTTTTTTTTTTTGGTAAAACCCACGAGGTGTCCCTATGCTCAAAGGGTGGCCTAATCCCTGTTCGGGGTGCGGCTTGCCCCTGGCCACAAAGTACTCCCAGCGAGTTTCGAACTCCTGCCAATTAGGCACCAGGAAATTAGCCCTCTAGAGGTGTCAGTTTGCCAATTGCACCACACCTTGTGGTTAATCTAAAGATCTTCAACCAAACAAAACATTCAAATGATACGCATTAAGTATCTAACAAATCAAGTGAATTATGGCTCAAAATGGTTAATAACACCCATCCCCGCATTGGAAATCTTAGATTTGATTCTGACTGCATATCGGAAATCTTAGATCTGATTCCGCCTGCATTAGAAATCTAATATAATCAAATCAACGACAAAAGAAGATAAGAAGAATTTCCTTACCTTCGAAAAGGGGAGAGGGCCATAAAAGAAAAGCATGGATATCGATAAAGATAGATTTTGAGAAACTACAAAATACGATATAGATCTGAGAGTCGAAAATCAAAGATCTATTCTGGTATGAGCTAGAGATCGAAGATTCAAATAAATAGTGAAATAGGGAGGTGAGACCGAGGTCGGTAGATCTAAGAGCCGAAATGAGAGATAGAGGTGAGAGCGAGGTTGATAGATCTAAGAGCCGAAATGCGAGATGTCTGATGGTTTCAGATAAAGAGTCGAAGACACATATATATAGTGAAATTGGAGGTGCATGTCTAGGGTTTGAAGGCTAAAATTGTAATTTTATTTAAAATGAAGGAAAAATAAAATTGATGTACGTTTTTACTTTGGTTATTAATTTTTACCTTTTTCGCCTTCCCCATACTACTCTTGGTTGAATTAATTGTCGTGACGTTGATTAACATGGCCCACCTTTAAAATATTGTCATTTCTCAAGTTGGGCAAGTTGGGCCAGCCCATCTGTATAATAACTAAAAATGAGCTGATTTTGGCATTTCATTTATTTTAATGTTTTCTTATTTTTCATGAATCAAACTACCAAATTTACCTATTTTCCTTTTGAAGTTAATATATTTTATTTTTATTTCTTTTGTTTATATAAAACATTTGGATTTTTTTTTTTCTCGAATACTCTACTCTCCCGTTTTATATATCTCTCTCTTTCTATTTTCACAATTATGAGTATTGTGCTTATGCTATTAAAGTATAATGGCAGTTCTAGGCAGCTTGAATTATATATATGGATACTTTACTGCATATGTACAAGATAAAAAAAAATTTGCAATATGTTAGAAAGACGCATAGGCGACATTAAATAGCAATGTTTGGTGATGGTTTATCAAAGACTATTAAATTAAGGAGCTGATTTTGGCACTCCACAAATTACTTGTTACACTCCATTTTTTTATTTTAAAGTTTTGTTATTTTTTTATGAATTAAATTTTCAAACTTACTCCTTATCTCTTAATTTACTTTATTTTTATAAAAATTTAAGAATCTACAACAATTTAATAGCCTTAAAAACCATCACCAAGCGTCATTATTTGGGAGCATTTTTGCTCACCACTTCATTGTAAGGCTGACATGTGTGCTATTAGATAACAATGATTAACATTAAACTAATTATGATTTAAAGAGGAAAGACAAACACAATGTAAAATATAAAAAAATGCATTTATGCCAAACAAAAAAGGGAAAACCCTCCACTTCGTCTTCCTCCTCGATCACATCCCATGGAGCTACTGCCATGACTTCTTAGAAGAAAAAAGTTTATTTCTTCCCAATATTTCATACGATCTTTGCCAAATAATTTTAAAGTGAATTGACTTTGGACATAAAACAAGGGGAGAATCCAAGAGCTAGTTTTACCTAATTGATATTGGTGGGTGTTTGAAGACTAACGCAAACCCAGAAATATGAAACTGTAGAATGGTAGTGGGCACGGGCTAGAACAAAAGCAGCCAAGCTACTTTGGAGATATGAAATCAGATTCATGGAGATGTGTTTTATTTTATGAGAATTAATTCAAATTAAACACAAAAAAATGAAATAACATTGTGTTTTTTGTTCAAGGATTAGAAGACTCTGAAATTATTAGCTATATTGCACTTGATTGAAGCTTAAGTCTGTGTAATTCTAGTTGGGAATTTGAGGAAATTGTTTTGTCTAAGAAGCTCCATGGCTTCCGAGATGTGATTGAGGAGGAAGACGAAGTGGGAGGGTTTTTTTTTTGGCATAAATGTATTTTTTATTATTATTTTACATTATTTTTTTCTTTCCTCTCTAAATCATAATTATTTTAATGTTAACCATGGTTATTTAATAGCACACATTAAAACAAAAAATCCAAATGTTTTACACAAACAAAAGAAATAAAAATAAAATATATTAAATTCAAAAGAAAGAAGTGTAAGTTTGGAAGTTTGATTCATGAAAGAAGAAGGAAACATTAAAATAAAATAAAATGGAGTGCAACAAGTAATTTGTGGGGGGTGCCAAAATTAGCTCCCTTAAATTATTGTGAATTTTTAAATTTTTATAAATTAAAGTAAATTAAGAGATAAGGGGTAAGTTTGAAAATTTGATTCATACAAAAAAAATTAAAACAAAAAAAATGGAGTGCATCAAGTAATTTGTGAAATGCCAAAATCAGCTCCCCAACTAAATTGATCTTTCCATTTGGTGCTTGAACCGGACTTGGCTTTAGCGTTTGGTCGAGTTAAACTAGGGCCGGCCATGAAAAGGGGCAAAAGGAGCTTAAGCTCTGGGCCCAAAACAATAAAAGGTCCAAAATTATTATTATATTTATAATATAAAAAAAACAAAGAATTAAAGAAGTCAAGAAGAGCAGGCGGAGAAAATCAAGAGCCAACAATTTGATGGTTTCAACTTTCAACTTTCAGTCTTCACTCTTCACGCACACCCATAGTCGAAGATGATTTCAGTGTTTCACCCAAAAAAAATCAAGAACCAAGAAGGCGCACAAGAATTCCAACTCAGGTTAGTATTAATACAATTAATGGTTTCAGTGTTTCATGCACCCATCATAATTCAGCAACATTGTAATAATCAGAAGGCTTATTACTTAAAATGCACCCAGAACAAACCAGCGATTCTCATATTGCACCCATAATTGAAATTTGCCTCAAAATGCACCCAGAACAATAGCAACGTCAAAAACGTTACACCATTTAACTGACGCCATTACTAACACTATTAAAAAATTGTCAAATCGCTAAAATACCCCTCTCGGATCATCCCCATACCCATACCCGAGGTTTCAATATTAACCTCTCATATGTTTACTCCACCCAGAATTTAACGAGTCCCACCCAAAATTGTTACTAGCACATGTCCACTGACTTCCATCAATTGCCCAATTGGAACGTCGACTTTGATTTCATTAAGGAGCTCATCTGAGCCGCCGACTGTTTCGACTCCGACGAGTTGCAAGTCGCCCAGGTGATTCTGGGCCGGTTAAATCAACGGCTTAGATCTTCCTCGCCTTCAAAACCCGTCGAGAAGCCACTGCAGTGCGCGGCGATTTATTTCAAAGATGCCCTCCAGTCCCTCCTCAATGGCAGCTCCGATGCTTAAAATCAGCTCTCCAACTGGTCCAATATTCGCCGATTCTGATTTTTTCGCACTTCACAAAAACCAAGCCCTCAGCGGCTCCCCTTTTATCCACGTCATCGACTTCGACATCGGCTTTGGCGGCCAGTACGCCTCCTTAATGAAAGAGCTTGCTGAGAAAGCAGAAGTGGCGAGCCGAAACAACCAGGTTCCACCAGTTCTTTGTATCACCGTCGTTGTGCCGGAGGAGCACGCCATCGAAACCTGGCCGATCAGAGAGAAACTCTCTCAATTCACTCAGGATCTGAAGATTAGATTCCAGGTTGAGTTTGTCCCCGTCCGTACGTTCAAGATGCTGTCGTTTAAGGTCGTCAAGTTCATGGGTGGGGAGAAAACGGCGGCTCTGCTGCCGCCGTACATCTTTCGCCGCCTATGCTCCCAGAACAACATCTCCGCTTTCCTCGCTGACATGCGGCGGATGTCGATGAGCGTCGTGGTGTTCGTCGACGGCGTTGGGATCCAAGTCAATAATTCAACATCATTTCGCATCAACTCAATCTCAATGATACTATGGGGTTAGCTTATGTGCTAAAGTTTCTCAATCTTGCCATGACACTGATTTTGAATCTCTGCCAAAATTTATTCATCATCAAATGAAACCAAAGCCTACATCATCGTTCATTTAAATTGTTGTTGTAATATTTCCAAGAAACAGAAGGGCTACTGCCATGGAAAGCAGTGAGGTTTGAGGTCGATCGGATGGGGAGGAGCAAATTATCAGCTAATTTGTTTAGGGAAGTTGAGAGGAAGGGAGGGGAAGCGGTGATGGGGGGAATGGATGAGCAACAGAAGGTGCAGAAGTTGCGGAATCGGAGGCGTTCGAGGTGGGTTTTGAGGCGTTTGACGATGAGGGGGTATTGAACATAGAGAGGAAGGGGTATTTTAGGGATTTGACAAGTTTTTAACAGTGTTAGTAACAGCCTTAGTTAAATGGTGCAATGTTTTTAACGTTGCTACTGTTCTGGGTGCATTTTGAGGCAAATTTCAGTTATGGGTGTAATTTGATAATCGATGGCTTGTTCTGGGTGCATTTTAAGTAATAAGCCTAATCAGAAGTTCAAATGGGTCTCTAGGTCCAAGAATTCCAATTAATAGCTTTGGAACAAGAGTTACCCGTTAGAATTTATTAATTTTTTGTAGTTTATGATTCTATAAATTAGTATTTTTGTTCTAATATTCTTGCAATCTCACTCCCAATTAATCTCAGTAATCTAGTCTAAAAATTCTTGAATTAGCAATCAATTTGAAATTTTGGACTAAAATATTGAATCAAGTTTAAAATCTGAGCTAAGTTCTCTCCAAAAATTCAGAAATCCATTTGCTTGCCTGATGATTTGAAGTAATTTTAATCTTTAAATTTCTGTTATACCTTAAATTTTTCTGTTTTTATCAAAATATTTTTGTATTATTTTGTATCTCACTCATTTTAGTTTCTCATTTCATTGGAAGATTTTAAAGCCAGAAGAATTGAGGGTTACAAGATTCTGTATTTCTGTGATTGTTAATTTATGAGGAGCAGAGAAGCTGAGGAGGAAAAATCAATCTCATAATGTAGGTTTTATTGTTCTTATCTTGACATCTTGTTTTGTTAGTTTTTTAGATACTTAGTTATATATTTAATATTTTGGTGATTGTTTATGTAATTTTGTTGATAAAAACGATTAAATATGTTTCCTAAAGAACGACCCTCTGGACACGACAAAAGAGAAAAAAAAGAAAAAGGAAGAACAAATTGCTCTAAGTCTCGGGGATCTTTGAATAAATATTTTCTTAAGAAAACAGATTCTTCACCTGAAAATTTAGTTGAATCTGAAGATTTAGCAACTGAACCCGGTATTAATTTGGAAGATCTGGAAACTGAACCCGATATTAATTTGGACGATTTAGAAACTGAACTCGATATTAATTTGGAAGATTTAGAAAAGAAGAATTATGTGAATGAAATTGCTGATTTGAATGAAAATGAATGCCAAGAGTCGGGATTTGATTTGAATATTTATGATCTAAGGGTTTGGGATAGTCTTGATGCAAAAATGAGGGATTTACTTGCTGAAACAGGACCCATACGAGAAGATAATCTTAAATTTCCTCATGATGAAAAGTCTAGACATTTTTACTTAAATTATTATGCTAAAATATTACCAAATGGGGAGTCTATTGACAGAATGGCTAGTGTACTCAAAGGAGTTAGATAAAGTTTTTTGTTTTTGCTGTAAGTTGTTTAAGACAATGCAATCCAGAAGTCAATTAGCAAGTGAAGGAATTAGAGCTTGGAAACATCTAGGTGAGAGGCTTAAGCAACATGAATATAGTAGTGAACACTGCACTAACTTGAAAACTTGGATTGAGTTACAAAACATATTAGGAAAAAATCTAACTATTGATAAAGATTTACAAGAGCAAATCAAGAAGGATACACATCATTGGAAATATGTTACGTTTAGAATAATTGTTGTTGTGAAGTGTTTGGCTATACATAATTTGGCGTTTCGTGGAACAAATGAATAACCTTATGAAAATGCTAATGGTAACTTTCTAGGCCTACTTGAAATGTTCGCAGAAGTTGTTCCAGTAATGCAAACACACTTTCAACTCATTCAAGATAGAAAGATTTATAATCATTATCTTAGCCATAAAATTCAGAATGAGTTAATTTCTACTATAGCATCAAAAGTTAAACAAGCAATTATTAAAAAAATCAAAGAGGCAAAGTATTTTTCAGTGATCCTTGATTGTACTCCTGATGCAAGTCACAAAGAACAAATGACTTTGATAATAAGATGTGTAGATATCTCAAGTTCTCTAATAAGCCTAGATGGATATTTTTTAGAGTATTCATATGTGAAAGATACAACTGGAGTAGGAATTTTTAATGAATTGCAAGCTGTATTAAAATCCCATGATCTTAATATTGATGATGTGAGGGGGCAAGGGTATGATAATGGATCTAACATGAATGGAAAAAATTTGGGTGTTCAAAAAAGATTACTTGACATAAATCCCAGAGCATTTTACATGCCACGTGGTTCTCATTCTCTTAACTTAATACTCTATGATATGGCGAAATCTAGTGTTAAAGCTGATTCTTTTTTGGAGCATGTCAATGCATGTATATAGTGTTCTCTAATTCAATAAAGCGGTGGAATGTTTTACTTGATTATGTTGATGGTTGAACTTTGAAATCATTGCCGACTACACGTCGGGAAAGTCATATTAGAAGTGTCAAGGCAATAAAATCTCAAGCTTCTCAAATCAGGGAAGCTTTATTTAAAGGATAAACTACACAAAATCCTCCAAATTATAAGGGTCATTTCAAATTCATACCCGATATATGAAAATTTTCATCTAGGTACCCAAATTATATGACCATCAACAAATCACTACCTCCGTTAAGTTTTGCATCTAAATTGTCGTTAAAAGTACACGTGACAACTCTTTAGTCCAGTCAGTACATGATTTTATAATTATAATAATCCACATAAGCAAAAAAATTAATTTTAAAAAAATGCAAAAAAAGAAAATTCTCTTTTATGATTATAATGATTCATCTTCAACCTCCCTCTACCAGCAACCTCCGATTGGGTCTTGATCTCACAACCTCCCCAACCTCATTTCAGATCTGAAACAAGGGAGGAGATAGAGAATGGGGGGTGGGGGAGGTGAAGCATCGCGGCATGGGTCGGATATACTTGGGATGCGGGCTCGGAAGGAATGCTAGAACTTTAGCAGAAGGAGAGCTTTCAAGTTTTGAATTTATATTAAGTTTGGTTATTTGGAATGATATATTGAACAAGATTAACTTAGTAAAACTTTACAATCTGAAAATATGTGTCTTGATGTTGCTGTAAAACAATTGGAAGGTCTTGTTTTATTTTTTGAAAATTACAGAGAAAATGGGTTTACTTCTGCTATGAATGAGGCTAAACAAATTTCCTTAGATATGGGAATTGAGCATGTATTTACTAAAAAAACGGAGCACTTGTAGGAAAAGACATTTTGATGAGATTGCTAATACTGATTGGGAAGAGCAATTAGCTGAAGAGTCTTTTAGAACTGACTATTTTCTTGTTGTAGTGGATATTGCTCTTAATGAATTGAGGAAAAGGTTTTAACAAATGCATAATTTCGAATCCATTTTTGGATTCTTATTTGATGCTAACAAGTTAATTTTAATGGATGATAGTGAATTGAAAAGTTTTAGTGTGAATCTTGAAAAAGTCTTAAAACATGGCAGTGTTTCAGATGTTGATGCAAGGGACTTATATTCAGAATTACAGATATTGCAAGTAATGCTACCAAAAGAAGCATATGAAACTGATAAACCATGGACATCCATTAAACTTCTACAGTTTGTAAAAACAATAGATATGTTTCCGAATGTAATGGTTGCTTATAGGATATTATTAATGAAACCTGTGACTATGGCATCTGCTGAAAGAAGCTTTTCCAAATTAAAATTGGTAAAATCTTATTTGCGGATCACCATGACTCAAGATAGGCTAAATGGTTTATCAATATTATGTATTGAAAATGATATGCTGAAAAATATTGAATATAAAAATATAATTAATGATTTTTCTTCTAAAAGTGCAAGAAGAAGACATTTGAAATGGTAAATTATGTGACTGATTTCATTGCTACTTTTAATTTTTGTAGGAGCATGTAATTTGAACACTGGTTCAAGTTCTTTAAATGGTGGAGCTCTTATTTGAAGACTAACTTAACTGTTTTTACTTAATATAGAAGCTTGTAGTCAGTAGTCTTGATTGAATGTAGACATTTTCATTCATGTACAAATTAGAAATATAGGATTTGTTCTTTTTTTTTTTTCTTATTTGAAGACTAACTTAACTGTTTTTACTTAATATAGAAGCTTGTAGTCAGTAGTCTTGATTGAATGTAGACATTTTCATTCATGTACAAATTAGAAATATAGGACCATTCAACACGTCATGCACAACTCAATCACAAAATGATTTACTAACTAACATTCATAGTTGAATCTTCACACATTGAAGATGACAAATCCATGACTCATGTATAACATAAATAGTACTATCTATCTCAATATCATCATCACTCCATGACCGGTATTGATTATCTCACCTTTCACAACATACACAGAACGAAATTTCGTCAATCGGGGTCACCGCCCACACCATACCCACTGACCTTGATAACAAAACGTACCCTCACTGGTACATGGACTCTGGTCACTAGTCATGACAATCGTCATCACATCGTATTGACACGTATATCAAATCACATCAGCCGGCATAACCATCGGCTATAATAATCATATCAGCTGGCATATCCCTGACTATCGTATCATCATGAGTCAGCATGTTACCTCGGCTATCATATCACATAAGCCGGCATGTTACCTCGGCTATCATATCACATAAGCCGGCATATCACCTCGGCTATCATATCACATAAGCCGTCATATTACCTCGGCTATCATATCACATAAGCCAGCATGTTACCTCCGCTATCATATCACATAAGCCGTCATATTACCTTGGCTATCATATCACATAAGCCAACATGTTACCTCAGCTATCATATCACATAAGCCGGCATGTTACTTCGACTATCATATCACATAAATCGACATATTACCTCAGCTATCATTTCACATAAGCCAGCATATTACCTCGGCTATCATACCACATAAGCCGATATGTTACCTCGGCTATCATATCACATAAGCCGGCATGTTACCTCGGCTATCATATCACATAAGCCAGCATATTACCTCGGCTATCATATAACATAAGCTGGCATGTTACCTCGATTATCATATCTCATCAGCCAGCATATCCCTCGGCTGGCATATCATATAAGCCGGCATGTCACCTCGGCTATCATGTCTCATCAGCCGGCACATTCCTCGGCTGGCATATCAGGACTCAATCATCATTTCAAGTATCCCAATGGCACTGTAGTCACACAAGTCACGCGCACGTGACAGGAGTGGGTGTCTTTTCTCGTACCACGACCACGTGAAGGACTGGGTGCAAGCACCATCAGCACGAGTCCCCCTAGGAGCTCTGGGACACATAGACTCATAAGCTCTCGGGGACAGGACTGGCACTGTTTAACTAGTATAGAGGAAGTGTAGGTGAACGATCACGTGGAGAACTGGTATGTGGCCTAGATACAGGTATGACACCAGCGACCACCATCAGGGTATACCATAACTCGATGCTTACATATGACTCAACAGGACTCGACACACATCATGACTCATATAGGACACATGACACATATACTGCGCCGACATAACTCCTCAGTAATAATACCTCGACACTGACTTATGTGCTAGGCCGGCATGACTCCTCGGCGATAGCATCTCAACTCTGTCTCATGTGCTAAGCCAGCATGACTCCTAGGCAATAGCATTTCAATTGTATACCCAGTCTGTCTCGATCATCAAAATCCTCATATTATTCGATTCATGTCGATATCCAACTTTACTCGCGGTTCAAATATCATAACTCGTATCTCATAATCTATCCTTGAGATCTATCGCTATAATATTAGTTTGTACTCGTTACGGAGTATTTACCTTTCACCTTTCATCGATATTATAATTATGTCTCGGAATCTATCCTCGAGATCTATCACTATAATATTAATTTATACTCATTACGGAGTATTTACCTTTCACCTTCCTCACTTCATTCTAAGCTCAACCATACCCACCATTGAGGTTGGCAGCACCGGAGGAAGGAGTTACGAAGGTGAACAGTACCACCGTATCTTTCCGGCCATTTTTCGGCCACCACAGGTAATGGATTTAAATTCTAACTTCATATTTGGATTTCTTGGCTCGATTAGATAGATTTCCATTATTAGAACATCAAATTTAGTTGAGAAATGAGTGAGTTATCAAGCTTTGAAAATAGGATGGTTATGGAGGCAATCTGACGAATGAACAGTACTTGAGATAGAGGAAGAAGGAGAGTCAAGCTACAATCATGGCTGCAGGCGTGTGGGGGAGGAAGTCACGGCCATCCACCGGTGCGTGGCAATGCGTGGGGCTTCCGCTCGAGTTCCGGAAAACACGCGTTTTCATGATTTGGACGTTTGGGACCTATTAGCGCAGGTTCCGGATGTAACGACCCAAACCAAAAATTAAAGTAATGTGAGAATCTAATTAAGGAAAGGACGATTTTACCCTCGATTTCGGAGGGGTTAAGGAGTCACTTTTTGTCTGGTAGTACTTTTGGAAGTTTTTCTTGGGTCGTTGCATAGTTCTCGAACTCACGAGTTCGTAGACAAGCGGCACGTGGAAAACGGAGTTCATATGTGAGAGATATGGGTCTAAAAGCACAGGGGTATTTTGGTAATTTAGGTAGGTGGACAATTTCATAAGCCCCATTTTCCAGATTTTTCCACATTCTTCTTCTCTCTCCTCACTCATACTCTTTCTCTCTCTCATCTCTCTCGGTTTCCTCTTCCCGTGTGATCGTGACACCATCGCCATCATCATCGACTCACTTTTGGGTCCAGTCAAGCCAAATAGAGGCATGGAACAACATCTTCTAGTCACGGCGAGCCAATTGGTGTCCCGTTCAAGAACCGAACACCGCCTGCAACGGAGAACCGAAGAGAGGGATTTGGCCGAAATTTCATAGCCAATTTCTGATCAAACCATGTATGATTTCAAACTCCCGACTTCATTTTCGAGTTCCTGGTGTTGAGTAGTTGAATCTACAGGTCTGGATCGTAAAAATCGATGGAGTTTGGGAAGAGTTAGAGGCTCGCCAGAAATGGCAGATTCTGGCGAGGATTCCCAGATTTCGGCCACTATAGACTGCGGCGACGACTGCGGTCCGATCGTCGACCCCGATGAACTCAGATGACATGTTCGAACTGTGGTTGATGACGTGGCATGCCACCTAGCAGCCACGTGGCGACCCGTCAGCAACTGACTCAGTTGCAACATGGAGCCACGTGGCAACACAATCAGCGATCCAGTCAGCAGTTAGTTGACCGTTGGGGTTTGACGGAATATACTGACGGCGTTAGCATATCTCGTCAAAAGGTAATGGTATTATAACGGAACCCTAACACCGTTAGTTTGGACGGAAGATTTCGATTCCATCGGGATATTCCATCAGGTTCAACGGAATACTCTGCCGTGACAATACTTACACACGTGGGGGCGCGTGGTTGAGGATGGCGGGGGCGTGGCGCATAGTCCGATCTTCTATAGGCCCGTGACGGCGCGTGGGACTGTTTCTTGGCCCACGACCGTGCGTTTCTAGGGTTTCTGAACATTCCAAATCGGATTTTGGCCATTTTGAGGTCATTGGAGTCCGTTTAGAACCCCGTTTGAGTAGTCCCAGTGGTAATGGTCAACCACGGAGTGGGTTTTGGCTCAGGGGGTCAAGGTAGCTGGGTTATTAGTATGTCAAAGGGTTTCTTGGGGGTAGGGCTCCTTAAGTTGGTACTTTGACTGTACGGTGAACGGACTGGGTTCCGGGATTTCAAGATGTGCGTATTTCTATGTATTAAGTCATACCACGAATTGTGAGTAGTGGGACTATATATATTAGAACCCTTTCGAGGCTCGAAAATTAAGTCTAAGGTTTAAAGGGATTTATCGAATGTCTTATCACTACGCATCTCTCGAGGCTTATGAATTTACTTTAGGGTTTCAGACCGGGGTTATGCTTTGGGTCTTGACCCTTATGCATGATCTGAGGTATGTTATGGAAGATTCCATCATACTCTCACGATGAATCGGGATATTGAGCTATGGCTCGGGATGAGCCGGGATACTGAGCTATGGCTCGGGCTGAGCCAGGATATCGAGTTACGGCTCGGGGTAAGGTCTGTGAGACTCAAATCAACCAAGTCTTGAACATTGAATAGCCAAAGAATCTTTCGGTATATGTACGATGCTTATGGTCACGAAGTGTGACCAATGCCTGTTTTGTGGAAAGGGTACTTTCGTCATCAGGGTCAATGGGTGGCGTGGGCGGTGACCCAAATTGATGAGTTGTTGACGGTTCATATTAGGGTGACACGTCCCGAGGTAGTTTGTGAACTACTGGGCTATCCTTCGTCTGACAGGTACAGAGGGGTTCTATTGGAACCCCTGTAAAGTTCAGTTGATGTTTCCAAAGATTAAGGATATTCTAGGTATTAACTTTTGTGATTAAAGGTTGTCAGACGGGAGCAGGTCTTTTCAAAAATTTCGAGACAAAATTCGACAATGGTCCTGTCAATTTGGTATCAGAGCTCTAGGTTTAACTTCTTGCAGACTGCACACTTGTGTGCAGAATATTTTGGTGGTTCTTGTCAGTAAGATGCCAACGAGACGTTTGTCTCATCAGGGGCCTAGTACTGAGGAAGGCAGAGAGGGCATAGTGAAGGAGGTGCAGGATTCTGTAGTTGAGCTAATTTGGGCAGACCCTGGATCCGTTGGGTCGGGCGATGATTAGGATGTTGGGATCCATGATATTTATGGTTGAGTTAGGACTCATCGATGCGGGTGAGTGGACTTTGGTTTTGTAAATTATGATGCATGCATAAGTGTATATTTGAAATAATTTCTTGTTACGTATTATTTTAGGTAAATTTCTGGAATTTAGAATTTACTAGACACAGGTTCTCAATAATAAATTGGAAATGACGTTTTGGGCTATGGCCTGGCTTTATGGACTCTGCTTTTATGTTGTTTTGACCTTATAGATTTTGGGTTTCGATTGAGTTCATGATTTTTGGGTTTAGACCCGGATTTGTGATTTTATTGGACTTGGGCATAAACCCGATTTTTCAATGAATTTGGCTTAGGCCAAGAAATAAGGATTTCAAAATATGGATTTTGGTTTTCACTGACTTACTGTCCCTAAGGGTCAAGGTTTTTTCCGATGCTGGTGTCGAGGGGTATTTCTCCGCCACAAAGTTGAGGTTTTCTATGCATAGTACAGGGATTCGCATGATATGTGGAGGGATTTCTCTGATGCTGGTGTCGAGGGGTGTTTCTCCACCACATCATCGAGGTTGTCTATGCATAGTACATGGGTCCGCATGATATGTGGAGGGATTTCTCCGATGCTGGTGTCGAGGGATATTTCTCCGCCACATCGTTGCGGTTGTCTATGCATAGTACAGGGGTCCGTATTATATTTGGAGGGATTTCTCCGATGCTGGTGTCGAGAGGTATTTCTCTGCCACATCGTTGAGGTTGTCTATGCATAGTACAGGGGTCTGCATGATATGTGGAGGGATTTCTCCGATGCTGGTGTCGAGGGGTATTTCTCCGCCACACCGTCGAGGCTGTCTATGCATAGTACAGGGGTCCGCATGATATGGGGAGGGATTTCTCTGATGCTAGTGTCGAGGGGTATTTCTCCCCCACATCGTCGAGGATGTCTATGCGTAGTACAGGGATCTACATATTTTGAGTTACTCTCGGATATGTGAAGGGATTTCTCCAATACTGGCGTTGCATGGTATTTCTCCACCAAATCGTTAAGGCTGACTACACTTGGTGCACGTGTACCTATCTGACACATGGCTTCGAGTTATATAGTCGGTCATATGACGTCATGACTGGAGGTACGTTCGATCATGTGAGGGGGCCCGAGGTGGACCTCTCGGGTTCAGACCCTTGCCTTCGGGTATCGCCCACAGAAGGTAAAAATGGGAGATTTTCGGGTTGAACGGCCCTGGATATTGAGCATTATGGTGCCTTCATGATGCCTCCAGTTGTTTTTCTCGTCTACGGTTTGTTGTCGAGATGGAAACAAAGAAATGTGTAGAATGCACAGGTTCAAATTGGGAACCGCAACTGAGGCCCAGTTCGTGTCGGTGGTGACGCGAGAGAAGTCGAAAGCAGGCGGTTGGTTCTTTGACCTAAGTTAAGGGAATTTCAGGGGCAAAATTCCTTTGTGGGGGGAAAATTGTAATGACTCGGACCAGAATTAAAGTAATGTGAGAATCTAATTAAGGAAAGGATGATTTTACCCTCGAGTTCAGAGGGGTTTGGGAGTCACTTTTTATCTAGCAGTACTTTTGGAAGTTTTTCTAAGTTCGTTGCGTAGGTCTCGAACTCTCGAGTTCGTAGACAAGCAGTACACGGAAAACGGAGTTCATATGTGAGAGATATGGGCCTAAAAGCCCAGGGGATATGTGAGGTATGTTAGAAAGGATTCCCTCATATGCTCAGTGGGATATGTCATGGAGGATTCCCTCACACGCCCGTAGAGATGTGAGGTATGTCAGGGAGGATTCTCTCATACGCTCGGTGGGGTATGTCAAGGAGGATTCCCTCATACGCCCGACAATATGTGAGGTATGTCATGGAGGATTCCCTTATACGCTCGATGGGGTATGTCAGGGAGGATTCCCTCATATCCTCGGGGATATGTGAGGTATGTCAGGGAGGATTCCCTCATATCCTCGGGGATATGTGAGGTATGTCAGGGAGGATTCCCTCATATGCCCGGGGTGATGTGTGGTATAGTAGGGAGGATTTCCCCATACACAATATGGTATGAACTATGTCATGGAGGATTCCACCATAGGCTCGATGAGGTGGGAGCTACGGCTCGAGATGACGGCTACGGCCGGGATATCAAGTTACAGCTCGGGATGATGGCTTCGACCGGATTACAGATATGGCGAGCACATGTAAAGATAGTATGGATTCCACCGAGGTGAATCAATTGGATTCTGATTAGTTGTTTTTACTTATATGCGGATCTTGTTGCATGTAAGGTTTGATAAAAAAACTGGGATACGATAGCCGAGGGTTAAGCCGGCTGACATGAGTTGACGATGACTTTCACGGGCTTTGATCGGTGATACCTCTTTGGTGGTGTCTTCGTGCACGGCCTAATGTTCAGATGGGATTGGATAAATGTGTAAGAAGCACGGGATCCGAGATTGAGTTACTTGTGGAGCTCGAGGTTTAGGTACAAGCCCCGTATCCGTGTCTTTTTTTTCTTTGGGTTGGTTTGAATTTTGAGGACGAAATTTCTTTAAGGGGGGTGAGTTGGAACAATCCGTATTTTTGAATTATGTGAATTTCGTAATTTATTTTAGGAAATGACGATTTTACCATTCGGTTTAATTGGGGCTCGGAAGTCACTTTTTGTTGGGAGACACTTTTGGAGGTTTTTCTTGGCTGTTACGTAGGTCTCGAACTCACGAGTTCGTAGACAGACGGCACGCGGAAAATGGAGATCCGGTGAGAGAGTTATGAGTCTAGAAGGTTCTGGGGCAATTTGGTAATTTTGTTTGTCAGATATTTTAAACAAACACTCTCTAGATTTTTCTTTCACTTTGCTCTTTCTCTCTCCCCGTGATCTCTCTCTCATTCCACCATGAACAACAAACCCTCAAAATTTGATTTTGTGATTTAGGCCAAACCAAGACCCACCAATCAGACCATCATCTTTCTCACTTCATTCTAAGCTGAACCATACCCACCATCGAGTTTGGCAGCGCTGGAGGAAGGATTTATGAAGGTGAACAGTACCACCGTATATTTCCGGCCATTTTTCGGCCACCACAGTTAATGGATTTAAATACTAACTTCATATTTGGATTCCTTGGCTCGAGTAGATAGATTTCCATTACTAGAACATTAATTTTGATAGAGAAATGAGTGAGTTATCAAGCTTTGAAAATAGGATGGTTATAGAGGAAATCTGACGAATGAACAGTACTCGAGTTAGAGGAAGAATGAGAGTACACTGCAATCGCGGCTGCAGGCACGTGGGGGAGGAAATCCCAGCCGTCCACCGGCGCGTGGCGGTGTCTGTGGCTTCCCCTCGGGTTCCTACAAACACGCATTTTCATGATTTCGACGTTTCGGACCTGTTGGCGCAGGTTCTGGACATCGTTTAGGGGTAGTTTTGGGCTTCCGAAGTGGCTACGTTTCTAGTTAGGACGCATGTATACCTCTCGGGGTTTACGGGGTTGGAATTTAGGTTTATAATTGCAATTTAATAATGCAACGTATCATTTTGACAGGCGTGGTGGATCTGTAGGTCACGAGGGACCGATTAGCTTGAAATTACGCTCGTTTGGGCCTCGAGGTGAGGGGACTTTACTTCCTAAATGGAAATGCATGCATATTATTATGTTTTTAGTATTTTATATTTACTTACAAATTTTGGGAATTAAGTGGAAGGGTTAGTTAGTCTTCTTATGAGTCCCGAGAATTTAAGAAAATCATTATAAGTGTTTATTTTCGTTCTAAGCATTGGGAATGGATAGTGATTTTTAAAATGGACTTGAGCTTAGGCCCGGGAAGGTGATTTTATGGATTCCAACTTTTGGATTTTAGGTTGAGGCTCGGGGTTATGTATTTGGGCTTAGGCCTAGGTATTTGATGGTTTGGAGGTTTTGGCCCAGGATGGTGAGTTAGGCTTTGGCCTGGTGGGAGGGCTGGTGGTACTTTGTCGGTAATTGGTGAGCTATGTCAGGGAGGATTCCCTCATACGCTCAGTGGGGGTATGTCAGGGAGGATTCCCTCATATGCCCAAGGAGATGTGAGGTATGGTAGGGAGGATTCCTCTATACATCGTATGGTATGAACTATATCATGGAGGATTTCACCATAGGCTCGATGAGGTGCGAGCAACGACTCGGGATTACGGCTATGACCGGGTTATAGATATGGCAAACACAGGTAAAGATAATGTGGATTCCACCGAGGTGAATCAATTGGATTCTGATAAATTGTATTTACTTATATGCGAATCTTGTTGCATGTAGGGTTTGAAAAAGAGGTGGGATACGATAGCCGAGGGTTAAGCCGACTTATATGAGTTGACGATGACTTTCACGGGCTTTCATCGGTGATCGAAGCACCTGTGAGTGAATGCTCGTTACCGTGGTCAGTGGGTTGGTGTGGCTGGTCACCCAGATTGACGAGTTGTGATTGGTTCGCATGAGTACGACATCTCAGTTATTTAATACCGTCTTGAGAGACGAGGTTACAGTTGTAGATATACGGGGCTGGGTGTGACACTATTTGACTTGTTTTTGTTTTACATCCTTTGTCTGACAGGTGGAAGACGGTTCAATCATAGTACAAGGGAGATTTTTTCGGATTTTCGGAAGAATTCTTGTAAAGTGTTTATAAGACAATAAGGGAATTTCAGGCATTACCTTGAGATATCATAGGTTGTCAGACGGGAGCAGGGCTTCTCACAAGTTTCTAGAGTGAATTTGGGAGGGGTCCTGTTTAAGGACCATTCCCGAATTTCCCCTCGAAACCCGGGAAGAACCTTACTCCCATCTGAAAACCTAAGGAAAATTCTCAAAACACCTTTAAGTAATAACACTGTAATTATGAGGACTCTGCCAAACGTCCGGCATAAGCTCCCTTAAGGACTGTTTAACCGTCATATTAGGGTAAAATCCAAAGTTTCGCCACAGATCACAATGTGAGAACCCCTAATCATGATTCGAAGTTTATAGCCCTCTGCTAACAAGCTCTGATAAAAAGTTGACGGTAGGTCAGACTCTGCTGAAACCTCAGACCAGTGGTGGCCCTACAGGGTACCCTCACAAACCTGTTTTACAGCCCAGCCTCTTGACTGACAGTATTTATCACAAAAGTATAATACCTGAAAATACCCTTAACCTTTAGAAACAATAAATGTACTTTACAGGGGTTTCAACGACCTGTCAGAAGCAGGATAGTCTAGTAGTTAACAAACTACCTCGAAAGATCTCCTCCGCAATCTAACAGAACAATTGACATGTCACCCTCTTTTGAACCGTCAATAACTGGTCAATCTGGGTCATCACCTACACCAACCCACTAACCCAGATGACGAAAGTACCAAACTTGGTTGAATTGAGTCTCACTAACTTACTCCGAGTCATACTCGATATCTCAGCTCATCCTGAGCACCCCGAGTGGTAACTCGATACCCGGCTCGTCCTGAGTACCTCGAGTGGTAACTCAATATCCCACTCCTCCTGAGCACCCCGAGTGGTAACTCGATATCCCTACTCCTCCTGAGCACCCCGAGTGATAACTCGATATCCCTGCTCATCCTGAGCACTCCGAGTGGTAACTCGATATTCCTGCTCCTCCAAAGCACCCCGAGTGATAACTCGATATTCCTGCTCATCATGAGCACCCCGAGTGGTAACTTGCTATTCCTACTCATCCTGAGCACCTCAAGTGGTAACTCGATATTCCGCTCTTCCTGAGAACCACGGCTGGTAACTCGATATCCCTACTCCTCTAGAGCACCCCGAGTGATAACTCAATATCCCTGCTCATCCTGAGCACTCCGAGTGGTAACTCGATAACCCTACTCCTCCAGAGCACCATGAGTGATAACTCGATATCCCTGCTCATCTTGAGCACTCCGAGTGGTAACTCGATAACCCTGCTCCTATAGAGCACCCCGAGTGATAATTCGATATCCCTGCTCATCCTGAGAACCCCGAGTGGTAACTCGATATCCCTGCTCATCCTGAGCACCCCGAGTGGTAACTCGATATCCCGCTCCTCCTAAGCACCCCGAGTGGTAACTCGATATCCCTGCTCATCTTGAGCACCCTGAGTGGTAACTCGATATCCTTACTCATCCTGAGCACCCCGAGTGATAACTCGATATCCCAGCTCATCTTGAGCACCCCGAGTTGTAACTGGGTATCCATGATCATCCTGACATACCTCATACCTCAATTATATGGCGGAGAAAGATCCCTCGAATGCCTACATCGGAGAATCCCTTAACGATATGTCGGAGACGTACCCTCTAACGCCAGTCGGAGAACCCTCAACAATGTAGCGGAGAAAGACATCTTCCACGCCAATCATCAAAGAACCCCGTGGTATAACATAATACCTAGAAGTACGCATCCTATGCAATCTTGAATACTTAGTCCGTTCACAGTGCAACTAAAATACCAAATCAAGGAAGCCCTAGCCCCAAGGAACTCTTTGACACATTAATGACCCAACTCCCTTGACCTCCCGAGCCCAAAAATCACTTCATGGTCAACCATTACCGGTAGGATTACTCAAATGGGGATCCAAATGAACTCGTACAGCCTCAAAACTGCCAAAATCAGATCTGGAATGTCCCAAACCCTAGCCACGCTCCACCGTGACCCCAGAATCGATCCCACGCGCCGGTAGAAGGCCGGACCACATATCATGAGCTGGCCACGTGCCCTCACGTGCCCCAACACACCCCCACGCGCCGGTACTGATCAAGGTGGAATATTCCGTCAACCTTGACGGAATATTGCGTCGAACTTGAAAGAATCTCCTGACGGAATCGAAATATTCTGTCTAGACTAATGGCGTTAGGGTTCCATCAAGCTCCGTTAACTTTTGACGGAATATGCTAACCCCGTCAACATATTCCGTCAAACCCTTGACGGCATCAGTTGACCGTTAAGTCAATTGACTGCTAACTGTATGGTCAGGTGGCACCCACTTGGCTGCTAGGTGGATCCACGTGTTTGCCATGTGGCATGCCACGTCAACCCTTCTGACTGAACTAGTCGTCGACGTCTCACCGGAGAATACAGCGGTGCCACCGTCTGCCGACGTTGGCCTTCGCCGGAGTCTTTCCGGAGAAGACGGCTGCGCCGCCGTTCTCCACCATCGCTGGAAAACCCCATTTCCGGTCGACTTTAAGTTTTTCCAAACTTCTTCAAATCTCAACTATTTTTCACGAATTTTACGTCTAAATCTATCTACTCAAACCCATGAATTCAAAAATGACCTCAAAACACTAAACCCGTACCTGTGCTGGCCAAAAAATCAACTATAACTTCCAATTTTTCTTTTCCTTGGTCCGGCGTCTCCCACGGTTATCTCCTCCGATGGTTGGTACGACTGTGATCGTGGGAAGGAGGAGATTTCGTTTAGTTCCACCAAAATGGGAGACATGGCCATGAATCAAAGTTCACTTTCCATGGGTTTTGTGAGTTTGGGTCACACAGGTTTGTGTGGGGGGTGTGGTCCGGAGAGAAAAAAAGAGTAAAAATGAAGATGACGATAAGATTAAATCAATTGGGGGTTAAAAAAAATATCTATCCCTGCCAAATTACCAAAATGCCCATGACATTCGAGACCCACATCTTTCGTACATGAGATCCATTTTC